>OY293828.1:9383560-10585937 GCA_958507055.1 Crioceris asparagi
AAAAAATTCGACCGACGTTATTAGTTGATGCACTGAAAAGTATAAAATAATATTAATTCCATTGGCGATGGTATTTATGAAGTTGGTGCCAAAAGTTATCAATCTACCTCCAACTGCACCACTTCAAAAGTAACAGCACCAATGGAATTAATATTATTTTATACTTTTCATTGCATCAACTAATAACGTCGGTCCAATTTTTTGTACAAAATATTTATTGCTATTGCAATCTAAATGTATCAATTTACAACTGCAAAACTTCTCCTCAAAAATGTGGAAGAAATTCCAAAGTAAAAAATAGTCATCTTGTAAATCCTCCACTTTTCTTATATGAATAATGAGTGCAGCATCAAAATCTACACGTTGTTCAGAAAAGAAAGCAAAAATACGGCATCTTCAACAAGAAAGATATATGTTTGTTTCTATCGGTCTCTAATTAGATACAGGTTTTATAATAATTTTATGTTATCTGTGAAAATGCAATAAATGCTACAAGAGCATGGTGTATAATAGTGCCTCGAGAATAGAAACCAAAATAGACGGTTTGATGGATTGTATACCAATTATTGAGCACCAATAAATATATGATAAAGGGCCGATTTTATAATCAAATTTAATCTCCTATTAATTTTGATTCTAGATTAAAAATTCGTAAATTTTTTGGTTGGACATATAATTTAAAGTTACTTTCAAACAACAAAGGATGAGGTGACCTATGTTGTGAAAATTATTGAAAAATGCACTATTTTTATTCCGTCATCGAGATATCAGTTAAACAAATTGAAGAATTAACTAATCTCACATTAAGGATTGATTATGAAATCGACCCATAATCATTTATTTATTTACCAGCTAGCTGTTGCCCGCGGAGAGTTTAGTTTCATCTAAATATCTTTAAATGATGATAACTTTATTACTGGCGTCCGAATTTAATAAGTAAAGCCTGTATTCTGTTTCAAGCTCAGTTCTATCTATCCGCATTAAAATCCACACCGTAATTTCGCAAACAAACAAATAGACAAACAAAAAACATATAAATCGTTGTTTTGTGGTCTATCACTTTTCTCTAATCTTCCCCTCTCCATTTTTGATTCATACCTTCAATGTGCAGAAACACAGGTTCTACTGTTTTATAATATGTATAGATTTTTGAGCTTTTCAAGAAATGAAAGGGTGCATTCACTACAGGGTATTTTTTTTCGACATCGAGAATTGTTTCACTGACTCGATCTGGCCTATTTTGAAGAATATTCCTTGTTAAAAAGTAATGTGGAAGGATGAGTCAAAAGTTAACTGATAAATTGTTAATATAGAGAATAAAACGAAAACGATAAGCCATTGCTCGACAACTCTTACCATTTAGATTTTGGAAAGGATTGCACCTGAGAGCAGGGGGTTGAGCACCCTGTACATTAATCATAATGGCTAGATAAAAAATCGAAAATTAAATCCTCATGATGGCATAGATATTAATCAAATTTCCTACTTGAAAATCGATTAGAAAAACATTTCTGGATTGCTTTGATATTGATATCATATGTCTCTTCGAGTACTTCTTCTTCTAATTTTTCTTGGCCCTTGGTTCCTGAATAGTATTTTCTAATTACGTAAAGTAGACGAACTTTGTTCCTGTGACTGAAGTTTATCTGGTTCTAAGCTATAACTCCAATCACTATTTTCTTCCTCACTTTATTAATAATTCTACAATTATATAATAGTCAAAGTAGGGCTAGAATTAGTATAACCACCTCTGTCACACCTCTGAGGTTACCTGCGAAGTTATCTTCCTGTCTCCTCCAGACCATGCTACCAAGTGATTTTAAGCTCAAAAAGAAAAATTGGGAATGAACCTTTTCTCAAAAGCGTAACCAGATCTACACTCGATAATCACGGCGATTACTTCTCTATTCTCCTCGGGGGCCACCCGTACAAAAAATAAAATAATTTCCTTCCGAGCCATTGGAGCCAGTAGTTGTAGTTTCATAAAGGAATATGGGATATTGGACATTTCGATGTACATGACTTTTGTTATTCTCTGAACTTTATCAATCCCTGGTGTGCTTAGTTCCGTTTTTTATCGACTCTATTAACTGTTACGATTCATGGTTCATCATTTTAAGATAATTTGGTAAATATAGCAATGAAAATTTGTCTCGTAAAGAAAATTAGAGATTAGAGGATACTCTAAAAATAATGAAATTCATAATGTGCCATTATTTCAAATTTATAGCTTTTGTATAAATCTGAATATTAGACAAATGCTCTAACGTCCTCTTTCAAATGAAAAAATAGCAAAATCAAAATCGGTGCAAGTTTACATAAATAGTAGAAAAAAAGGTCGAATTGTATATCTCCTTTTTTTTGGAAGTCGCCCAATAAAATAACTACTAGATATATAAATAAACCAATCAATTGAGATAAACCTTGCAAGTGCAACAATTTATAGGTATTTCGGATCTTTTGTGATTCAGGTCAGCTGAGATTGAAGAACAATTTTTTTTTAACGTTTATTAACAATATAAGAATAACAGCAAATAGTTTGTCAATAAACAACAAATAACCTACGAGACTCTTAAGTCTGTATGTAGGTAGTAATACATATTACATGAATTATTATTTTATCATTAATTATTACAAATTTAAGTAAAAAAAAAATATTTGTATAGTATGAAAATAGAAATTCAGAAATGATTAGATGTAGTTTATTAGTTCTCAATATTTTCTAAGATCATTTTCTCTATTAATTCAGCTTTGTGCATTTCCTTCAGTACTACTAAATGAAATATTTCATGTCTTAAAAAGTGACAAGAGATGTTTCAATATTAATTTATTCCAGATGAATGACATGGCACACTGAGAATGACTTTTCCCGAATCGCTGGTTTATAGAATTGCTTAGTAATTGAAAATAAATAATTGTTCACTCAATCAACCAGAATATGTATCAATAGAAAAAGTGAGAAAAAATCTCCAAACTACACCACAAACAGGTACCTCTAATACGCGCTCTAATTGTTATTGGGGCACGCTAAATTCACGGCGCTGTCAAATTACTTTTAGAGTTGGATAACGAATTGAATTATCGCCGGGGCCCCGGCCAGGACCAGGTCGGACGGACGGACGACGAGTGCCATTTTCATGAGAAGCACCAGGGCAAGAGAGTGAGAGCCACAATGACAGAGAGCCGACCGAGCTTTTGGGAAAAAAATTAGCTGCGGATTTATTTGTCAACACAGCGTTCTGAAATTTTATCGCTTGAACCTCTACTCTGGAGAAGTGGGCGCGCAGTGGCGGAGGATTGGCAAACTGTTTGTTTGGATCGTTTTTTCTCCAGGATTTATTATGCAGCTGGCCGGAAATAGAGAAGCCCCAACAAATTGAGTGGAGTATTTTAAATCGTGTACGCGTATCTACACAGTACCGTCCCATTGGGATTTTTGTAGACAACCAGGATTGCTCTTGTTGAATCTTACATGGGAATATATCTACATTGATTTACATGTCAACATGAATAAGGCAACGAATTGTATCTTTAAATCTTGGAAAGAAGATATTGTATACATACCTGGTGGTTCACAGTCGTTGGTACCTTAGATGCTCACGGAGACCTCAAGATCATTGTGAACATTTGGTTACTCAAGTATTTGCTCTTGATCTATCAATCTAAAATACTCCTAATAATGCAGCGTTGCCGCTCATACCAGAAAATAAGACCATTTTCAAATAACAGTTTCATGAGAACTTTTTGAATAGTTGTTATTGAATTCATATTTCTCGATTATTTTTCGACAGAAATCTTTGACAAAATTTGAAGCAATAGATCCACTAATCAAGAATATTTTCTACTATATTTAATTTTCTGCATTTTTTATTCAATCAACGTCATCACGCTCATCTATATTTTTTTTCTGATGAATGAATTTTGTACCCAATTTAAGAGAATGATTTATTATTTGTCAATTTTTCTGACAGACAAGTACTGCAAGAAATTCTACGCAAACTCGATCAGTACGCTGCTATTATTTATTCTCGAAAGAGTTTAGACAAAAATGCGTGCATATGTGACTATGCCTAGAAATTAAAATTTTCTAAAATCGCATCTATTTCAATGCTGGCAAGTTCATTCAAATGACAAAAAATCATTTGCTGTAATCACTTTTGAAATATAAAATGATAATTCAAATCTGTATTAAGTATATTTTGATCAGCTGTACCTGTTGGACAGCCAGCGGTAACCTATTTATCATGGAGAAGAAAATTGAGACGTTATCACAAAGAGGAATTGTGAACGTGAGCGTTAAAGCTGATTCTGATAAATCTGAGGTGTTTTTAAATCAGAAATTAGAATCAGTCACTTATAACTTTTACGCTTTTATTATTTAGAACAACATTTTCTGTCTTCTGAAATATTAAAGTTACATTGTAAAGTTTTAAAGATTTAAATTATAACACAACATATTCAACCATAACTATGCAACCCCCGAGGTCTGCAGTATGAATTTTCCTTAAAAAGAATCCTTCTCAAAACCACTTTAATTTGAGGACCTATTAAAAATTACAATAAACCGCGAGGAATCTGTGGAATGTAGTCATATTGATGATCATTCAAAGATGATTAAAATAGCAAATTAATTTTATTTTGCTGATTGAATCCCAACAGGCAGCTTGTTAACAAACAGTTTTTGTATCTGTTAAATTGAGGAATTTTTCAAAAACAGTTTTATTCTCATTCAATATTTATCATAGGCAAAAACAAATTCAAGGCAATTTTCTCCAAGGATCACGTGTTGCTCTACACTCGATAACGTTGCCCTGTGAAAAAGCTAGAGATTTCAGCCATACTAAAAATAGTCTCACCAAATTCATCTTCTTTTCTCAATTCCTATGCGACTTCAATATAAAATACATAATATTCGATAAAAAGCCATTTCATATAATACGCGACATTTCAAAACCATAAATTTCCAGAATTTAAATCCATATGTAATTGAAGGATATAACGATTCGATTTCTTACAATTCCTTAAGCTAGTAATGACAAATGGGATGTTGAATGTTGTAAAGGTATTGCTGATGTTAAAAAGGTACATACATTTTCTGTAGCTATGAGAGACAAAATAAATGGTTTTACTTAATGCAGCAGAGGAGAATATCAGCATGTGGACGTCTGACGTACTACGTTCTAGAGTATTTTATTGACCGACTTCAAAAAAGGTATACAATTCGGTTGTAAGATTGCTTTTTTATTTTTTTTTATGGCTGTTCGCACGTTTTGCGTAGTAAACGTACCCCGATTTAGACGATTTTTGTTTCATTTGAAATAGGAGAGTTGAGAAATGCTCCCATATTGAATAAAATCAAATCCAAAATCTCCTTCCCTCCAAAAACCGACCCCAAAGGGGATGGAGGGGGCAATTTTTCTCGAAAATTGAAAATCTGAGACGACAGAATTAACAAAAATTCCATATCCGGAAATGTTTACATTGGACATTTTTAAAAATAACCATACGTTTCCGCGCTGCAGTCTGAAATATGTGTTTCAGCTATTTGGAAGGGGCGAATATTTCCGAAAATCGAAAATTCGAAATTTGAAAATTAGAAAGGGGATCATATCCGGAAACATTTAAATTGAACATTTTTTCAAAAGAGTTACGGTTTCCGAGTTTCGCAATGGTAAAGTCTGAAATAAGTGATATGCGTATTACCGCTAGTACAAGCTAAACCTACCTATAACTTCTTGGGTATTAGTGAACGTTCAACAATTTTCATGACTAATGTTACACTCAAAAATGTGAAATAAATATTTTTTTACAAAAAATTGGACCGACTTTATGAGTTGTTGCACTGAAAATTACAAAATAATATTAATTCTATTGGTGCTAGTAATTTTGAAGTTGTGCCGTTGTAGTTTGTTGTTGTAGGCACCAACTCCAAAAGAACCAGCACCAATAGAATTAATATTATTTTGTATTTTTCAGTGCAACAACTGATAAAGTCGGTCCAATTTTTTGTAAAAAAATATTTATTTATTATTAGAGGTACAAGCCAAAACCGATGAAATAAACCATACATAGAAAAGTATACATGAAATATTATTAGCATTTTGAACAAGATAAGAATCTTTTGCACAAAAAATAATCATTTTAAATAAACATTTTATGCATTGTAATGCATGTTACCTGTAGGTAACTATCAAGAAGAATAATAGCCGGACTATTTTCACATAATGAAAAGCAATTTATGCTATAAATCTCTTTAAATATTTTAACAGAACGTATTTTTTTTTCTATTCATTGTCCTGAAATTTTAGCCTCAACGCAACAAAAGGTAGATATATAAATTCCCATTTTCGTTTGGTGGGCCATATTTTTCGACATTAAATCACAAAGGTTGATTAAAACGATCATTATGCTAAACTTAAATATTATGCACAATTTAACAGCTTCATTATATAACAGCGACAGTTTTGGACAATAAAAACTCGTAAATCAGCTTGTTAATTTATTTCTTTCTGGTTATGACATGTTAATTAGAATCTGAAAAAGAAAAAGATTGAAGAATACTTCTTTGACAATACCTATCTAATAAAAGCGTTAATGTTTAAGGATAATAATATTTTGAGGTAAAAATATAGACTCCGTGATTTAGGATAAGGAAACATGATTTCACACTTGGATAAAGTCAACCTCATCCTCGTCTAAGATCATCTTGTGACCCAATACATTATATCTTTCCTACCCTCATAAATATCCCGGGGCAATAAGCTCAACCAAGCTATAATTTGCTACATAGAATCGAAAAAGGTTGTTCGTGTAATACGAACTATGAAATATTCTCTGCCTTTATTAATTTCTAATCTAATTGTCCAGCAGGAACTTATAGTATTATTACATTAGTAATTAATAGCTATACTTTGTTTCACGAATGATGGCGTCTGTCATGAAAACACGAGAAAATAATCAATTCAACTATCAGGAGTAAATCAGTGGCGTAACAATAAAATATGGTAAATCAAATTTTTTATACGCTTCAAGGATGTTCATATAATTAGGGAGAAAAAAATATCGATTGATTAAATAAGCAATAATATGAAAGATTTATTATTCATAATAATGAGTTATAAAATATAAATTTCTGAGTTCTCTGAAATGTCACTTTGACTTTGTGACACCTATGAAATAAAGATTGAAAGCTTGAAATTCCCATGTCGCAGCTTAGACCGACAAACTAGTAGAGAATTCCATGATAATGAGTCGCAATTAGAAGTATAGCGTGATGTACGTAGCTCGTGAATGATTACATACAATAGCCATAATTCGTGAAACAGACTACCTATATGAAATCTTTCCTGTTTTTAGCTAACTTATTCTAAATTCACGACTTTTGCTCTGAGGAACAGAATAAATATTCTCGAAAGTTCGCCTTAACTCAAAGAATTTTAGTGATTTAATAAACAATACTAATTTATTGATTTAATCCGAGTTTTCGATATTGTTCATTTTCTTCTTCAGGGAAAAAGTCGTGAATTTAAAATAAATTAACCAGAAACAGGAGGGATTTCATAGCCATCAATCACAAATGTCAGTCCCAGATGTAATAGAAAAATGTTCGGATCCTTCGTTTATTATTTTATTACGTGGTTCATGTATACAGGGTAGCTCAGAAATAAGTTACCCCATATGAAAACACCTATTGCCATTTAATTTTTGAATCTTTCTTCGAATTCTAAGTATTTTTCAGGTATCATGTCCTATACTTGTTTATAAATGAAAATATCAATAAGTAGGTACCTATTTCTACCAGTTTAGTTTTAAAACGAACAAACCATTCTTTTTTTATATAATCTTTTTAAAATTTTGGTTTTTCTGAAAGTTGAATTGTCAACATGAAACATTTCAAGAACTCCAAGCAAAATTTAAAAAAATAAATAAAAATTTATGTGTTCAATCGTATTTTTTTTCATTAACTGTTGGGTTTGGGTACCTAAAGGATATGGCACCTACATGAAATATACTTAAAACTCGAAGCAAGATTCTTAAATGTTGACATGATGATCATAATTTATTTTTGGACATTATGACTCATTATTAAGAAAGTTCATAGTGTTGACCTCGATATAGCAGCCGTACTCTGCTAGGTACATAATAAATTCCAACCGACCTGTCTTTCCCAAATGATTAACAATAAATTAATGAAATGTTTGCACGCTGTTGTTCCATATCACTTTGTCATCATTAAATTTTACACAATTCTACAAAATTCATTTGTATTTGATTGTTTCTCTATATGTTGAATGATCCACACTGACAGTTTCAAAATAGCGAAACAATTTATTAGAAATACATACATATTTTTAATCAATAGATAGGAAATTTGTGTTTTCAATGCAAAATTGATAACTATAATACAAGCCTGTATGTAGTGTAGAATGACAAGCGACAATATTTTGACAAAGCTGTGATTTACATAGATATGTATTTATTTCACTCTCGATTATTTGAAACTCTGTTTCGAGTATTTTTGCAAACTACTTTTTATTGTTTGCTTTAATAAACATTCACGAGAAATGTATATTTTAATATTCATTCTTAATTTCACAATAACTTTTACAAGCTATAAATATTTTCTAGCAATTATTGGATCGACTTTATGAGTTGGTGGGTGAATATATATATATATTAATAATATTGATGTTGGTACTTTTGAAGATGTGCAATTGTATTTAGATATAAGACGTTTTGCAGGAACTTCAAAAGTACCAGCATATTATTAAACAATTTTATTATAGAAATATTTTGAATTTTAAGCATATATCTCTAAAATGAGTGAAATATAGCGGCATTATCAGAACCCTGACCATAGAACCGTCATAGTAATCCAGAAATTTTTAACGTACAAATATTTTTTGAATTCATATGTTCATAGTATGTTCTACTAGATCTAGAAAAGGAAGTTTCAATTTTGGGAAAAAAATTTCAGCATTCGAATGGCTTGCCAAATGCATGGGCTTTATTTGAATATTGGACCATCAATCATCCTCAAATAAAAAAAAAATCATCAAAATCGGTGCAGGTTTACTATGCGAAACGATGGTCAAAACAGATAACTGCACTGTATGACTTTTTCATAATCTTTTCTGTTTTGTCCATGTCATTGGTATGTCACTTCTGCATATTGCTCTGGATTAATTAATTCTTAAAGCTATTTTGAAAATCTTTCAAATATTACTCTGAAAGACCAAATAATAGATCAATTGTTTTAATTGAGACTGTTAGATAACTGAAAAAAGGACTCAAATACAACAATTCAATTGAAATTCAGGTGAGATGCAAAATATTTGGGCAAGCTTTATTTATATGTGCAGCAATTTATCTCTTTTTAAATGCGGTAGTGGCTTAAAAATCAAATGTTCGCAAAATAGATGTATGTTAGCATAACTTTTGATAACATTTAGATGTAAGACGCTATTTTTTATGATTTGTTAATAGAAAAATGGAAAAATGTTGTTCTTAGGACTAACGACTTTTAGCCGGAATTTTCGCTTTGGAAGTATATTTTCAATCCCAAATAGTATATATCATCCTTGCATTCTATCTATCTATCTATCTATACATCCTTCAAAATCAGCAAAAATATGCGTGAAAATAGTCAATATAAGTTCGCCAAAGAGTAAGGTTGAACGAGTTCATGAATGACTTGTGCAGTGTGTTTGACGTTTAAAAACTGTCAATTCCAATCTTGCCAAAACTGCCAATATATCTACCTAAATTTTTTTTTTTAATTATTCGATAACGAAAACATACATCAAGTGGTCAGATTCTAAGATCTAAGTACAAATACTTGCTTTAGAGCAAAAATACGATATTAGGGCCTTTGATGACGAAGGTGACGAACTATGTCTTCAGGCTTTCGAAGGTGAATTCAGTGATTCCTTTACTAGAACATATTGTGGTTAATTTTTTCTAATGCAAATATTCTTGAAAATGGGATTTATAAAATAATTTAATGCTGCGAAAGTTATACTGGCAGCATTGGCAACATTGACATTAACAGCAACTGAACTTTGAATATACTGCACAAGTCAATCATCAATTCGTTCAACCTTAATTTTTCAGGAAATTTTATTTACTATCTGAATTTTGAAGGCTGTTAATGTTTAATAGAATGCAAGAATAATTATATACCTAAAATTTCGGATTGAAAAGATACTTCCAAATCAAAAATTCCAGCAAAAGATCATAAGTCCTAAGAACACCATTTTTTCCTTTTTTTTAATAAAAATATCGTCATACGTCTAAATTTTATTAAAATTTATGATAAAATACATCTATTTTTGCAATCTTTTGATATTTCAGGGCTTTGATAGCAAAAGCCGCTAAACTATAAAAGGCTTTTACCTTAAATGCTTTCAAAACTAGAATTACAAAATGATGCAAACGAAATGATGAATAATGGAACATAATGAAATCAATAACTTAACTGAGATACTCTGTGTTTGTAATAAGGAAATAACAAACATCACTGATAAGGAAATAACTCCTTGATAATTGATAAAATTAAAGTATGAAATGGGTAATCGATGATTTTACCAATTAGTTTGATAGAAGACTTTTCGGGTGGTAGGAACCCATGGTTCACAGAAAACTCTTAGATGAAATCGGCGTCAAAATTCATTCCACTGTTTCGAAGATTAACCCGGATGAACAAACAAATAGGCAATGATATAAAGAACATCTGTTTGGATTTTTGTTGAAAAGGAAAAGATGAAAAATACCAATGATTAAAATATATATGTCCTTTTGGTTATGAAAGTAGCCATATACCTACTTTTATTTTAATTTAAATCATTAAGAATCCTCTTCGGTGTCAAACTCATAGTATTCTATTTCAGTGACCTTGCTTACAATATTCATAACGTTTCCATGATCCAGGATTTCATTATTTTTGATATCCAAAGGTAATAAATCAGCAGTAGATATGGATACAACCTTTGAGATCTATGCTTTCCACTTCAGTAGAATATAGTAAGTATGAGTGGATTTACTTTATTTATAAGTATAAAGATTTTTGGCAAAAGCTGTCGCTAAAACTTATGTGAGTATTTTTTTTTGGAATTATCTGAAATTCTTCAACGAATACTGTTTACAGTAATATGAACTCGTTATTTGCTGAATCAAAGTTGGTCATGATTTTCACTTTACTAATTTTTAAACGAATATGAGCTCAAAGATAGGGAATACGAATTGAAGATTTCAGAGCTTCTTCTATAAAAAATAGATAAGAGAATGGTAAACTTCTAAACCTTTGACTGTGTAACTTTACATTATTTTGACTTCTTAACATAGATCTCTGGGATTTCATTTTTATATTTATCGAATTCATCGCTTCAATTAATGAATATTACTATTAATACTAATGATAACTTATTCAATATGGGTGCCTACAATAAACAAATAATATGCCGAATATTCTTCGTAACATTTTGTACGTATATTTCGCCATTTTTCAATATAAAAGACTATTGATTCTTCGAAACAACCTCAATAAGTAACACCTTGCGTGCGAATGCTTCTTCAATAACGATAGGTAACACCTTGCTTAAATGTGATTCCAAAGACCTTTCATAGCAAAAAACCATCAAAAATTGACAAATATAGATACGTTTCAAAGCCCGGCTGTATTCATCCATAGGCTACGTGATCGAAATATTCGCATCAAAGCAATGTCCTGGTAATAGCAACTATGGAAGAGGATGAGGATGAGAGATTTTCTTTTATGCTTAGCCCCATTATCCGATTCGTAAAAAAAATGGAAGCATTCCCGGTCTATTTGACATGGAGATTCAAAACGCTCCATCAACGCGGTGTCACTTTTTGCTCCATAATATTCGTTCGCGCACTAGGACAGACAAATAATAATGAATGAAAGAGCGTTCGTTCGTTCTTGTTGATCCATTCATTGCGGATATACCAGCTTCCGTTTCATCAGTGCGGAAACCAATATTGAAATGCCCACAGACTTGCACTATATTTTCTGTTGTCGCCTCGACAAAAGTTGGTAGTCGATGTGTTGTATGTTAAATGGTTATCCTCTACATGATTGTGTTCGGTGGTGGTTGTTGTTATGCTGCATCTGTTCGGCTAAACTTTTATTTACATACATCAGTCATATATGTCAGGTCAGTGGTGACAGTACCGTTTCTCGTCAGTATCAATAAAAGTCATTCTTTGTCACTGAGCCTGACGATATTTTCTTTCTGCCAAGTATGATAAGGTTACGACAACTTGTGTTGAAATACTCGAATCAAATGTTTAAAACACCCTGTAATTCATCAATGAGTCGTATTTTCGTTATTTGGCTTAAATCTCGTTTAAGATTGTTCGATATTTCAGTCAATCAAAGTCAATAGTGTATTTTAGTGTTTTCTAAGATGTAAGCCAGTTTTTGTTTTATTTCAAGACACAGAAAAACAAGTATATACTTTCATGTTCAAATTCCTTTAAAAATACTTAAATAAAATATTCTGTTGTTGGTACATCAATAAATTTTTCCTATAGCATTTTTTGTAACATTTTTTCACTCATTTGAAATGGGGAGCGTCTCTTTACTTGATTCAAGTAATAAATATTTGAAATTTGGTACGTTCACTTCGAACGATGACAATGGTATACAATAATTATTCAAGTAATAAATATAATTTTATGTTGATAATTTGTCCAGTTTCGTAAATATAGCTTCTAAAAAGAGAATTACACTACGTGAATAGTATTTTTATACGTTTTGTTAGCTGTTCTTGTTAGTTTCGCATCCTAATCTTCTGTCCGTCTTGTCATTCGCCAATTGCCTGACTGAAGTGACAGCCTGGAATGAATAATGAAATGACAAATAGTTATTACTTGAATCTAGTAAAGATATGTTCTCCATTTTAAATGTCTACAGCGAATTGATTTTTTTTGAATCGCTGACAGCTTCAGTATCATACTAAGTGCCTGCCGAACTAGTTTTGTTTATGAATACGGCTGCAAGTATCTCCCTTCAAATACTTTAAAATATTTGTTGATTTGACATAACCAATCTACATATCTGTCTGTATCGTGTAGATTAGCAGTTTGGTGGAGTAACTGATCTATATGCTTTTGCATAGTTCCAATGACCGAACTTATAAATGTTCCTTGCTGCTTGCCTAGAGGTAAATATGGCTGACAGTCCTAATAGTTGATAGATTGAATAGTCTTTATTGGATCAGAATTAAACTTGACAGCAACGAGATGCCTTCGATCTGGTTATGATTACGAAATTTCAAATCTCTCTAGGTCAGCATGGAGCCTATCTCAGGTTTCAAAAGAAAAAAAATAACACTGTAAATATAACGTAAATGTAGGTATACTCTTATTTACTAAATATATTGGCGCCATTCAGTGAAATTGCTAGACAACTTACCAAAACATTAATTAACCCACTTGATTATTGCAATATATAAACGATTATAGCATTAGATCAACTGCAAGCGTTTATACTGACGCAACCATCGATCACAAGCTCATTGGACTTTGATAATTGGCATTGGTTCGATACCTTAATGCACCTTAGGTAAATGTTTGAATAGAGGAGGCGTCCAAGAATTGACCGACCATTGTAATATGTTATTTGACTGTTCGAATCAATACACTGAGATTACACATAAGTGAAGCTATAGTTGAATAGGTATGAATTAGGTGAGTTTCAATTGGTTTGCTGTAGGTTTCGTATTTAGCTGAGTGGAGTATCTCAGTCGAATGTGGTTGTTTAGGAAAATTAAATTTCTGGTTCGGGGATAATCGGCTCAGGAAAGAAGAACTACGTTGAAATTCCAAAAATTAAACAAAAACTCGATTCCTCGCTAATAACATATATTGGTTCCCTAAAAAACCAAATGAAGTGTTCAATAGCAGCCATTTCAACGTATTTGCCAACTAATCAAAAATGATTCACCCGAAAATACCAGGCAGCCAGTTTGAAATTTTCTTTCAAGAAATCTTGACAAACTTTAAAATTTCATAGTAATTGAAAGGAGTTCTATGTTTCAATCAATATTCGTGTTTCATTTTTGCAGTTTTCTCTATTGTCAGTGTTTTATTATAACTGGAAAATATGGGTGCATCAAACTCGTCTTCTTTCTTTATAAGATAAAGAATCAGAGAGTAGAGAGATCGTTTTATTTATCCTGCATTCTCCACATCAAATTATATCAAAATATACCCATTTTATCACAGGTTTTACTATGGAGAATAGCAGGAGAGCAAATTGGACAGAAAGTAATCGAGACTAAAGGGTTTACACTCAGATAACATTAAACAGGAAAAGACAAATGGAATTTCAGGTTGTATCTCGAAAAAAATTTTGTTTTCATCATTGAGTAACATTGATTTTTCTCTCAATATTCATCAAGTTACCCATATAATTTTTCCAGCTATATTAAAAGACTACAACAGATCCTTCAGGTGGAACATCACGGAAGAACATTAATTTCAGGAGCGTCATGCTCTTGTAAACCCATACGCTGATGCTCTCTTATATTTGCCTAAGTAGTAGACTTGAAATCGTATCCCCCGTAATGCATTATCAGCCTCCAGGGCATAATTTTGAAAAGCTACGCTAAACAAATGGGTTCATCTCACTTTTATGGCCCTCTACTTATAACAAGTGAATGAATTTAAAGCATTGAAACTGCGTGGAGCGTAGATAATGATTATGATGCATTAGAGTCTTTATATTTCAATTATTATCTGATGACATATGACGTTTCAGAAACAACTAATATAGACACTCTATTTTTCCATCAAATTTTGTTAGATTAAGATGAAGAATTAGTTGATGTTAACTATGAATAGATCAAATTTATGTTGATGTATTGCGGGATAGATGATTTCGACCTTCATTAATTTTACCTAAACTATTCCAAAGATAAAAAAACTAGTCTTAAAGCGAGTATTTTTGAGGTACACTTTACCAATAATATTGTTAATCGTACGAGTTATCTCATTTAAAAAAATATATTTAGCAGTTATAGCTGCAGTATATCTTCTTTTAATCGAAAAAAGTAGAAAACCTTATGAAAAAAGCTCAATTCAGTACATGAGAAATTTTAAAAATATAAATATAAATGGGAGATTTCTAGATTTATTATGTATTCGTTCTTCCTCCCGATTGAACATCGTACAAAACTGCTTTATAGATTTCATCTCACTGCTACATAATTATGCATCAGATGAAACCATTCGGAGGTCGATATCATTTTGACTACCGAGATAGTTGAGTCAAAAATTCAGAACACACAACCATAGATATGAATTCCTTTAAAAAAACTACAGAATCTGGCTGTAGGATTCGGAAATCAAAGAGATATCAATGTAAAGAAATGTAAAGTTTATAGAACCACATCCACCAAGAAAACCTCCTACAGGGAAGTTGATACACACTTCTGGGAGGCATCGAAAATACTCAAAAAATAGAGAACTCTTAAAATCGTCCTTGCGTGACTGTATGTCATTAACAAAGTGCATTTAAGCAACAATAGCATTATTGTCAACATGCAAAATCGTATCAAATACACAGAAACGTGTGGAGACAACATGATATTTGATTCATTACCTGCTACATATGCTCCATTTCTACATTTTTAAGGCAGAATATTGATTGCATGCATCAGGGACATTTGAAAGGAAAGATAATTTGGAAGCATTCATATATTCAGGAAAATGTGTGCTCTATTCGCAGAATGAAAACGTCGTATGTTTTGTTAGAAAATTTTGCCAACATATAGGTTTATTCCAGCAGAAAATGAAGCAGCAGGTTTTGAATAAATGAAGAGGGAGAAACAACAATACAAATACGTTCTAATAACACATTTCCAATTTGTGTTTACTCGGGGCGTTTATATTGAATAGGACCTAAAGCCCTCAATTGTGTTGTGTTTACAAATAAAATGAAAAAAATCCATGATAGAGATATTATTTAGATCCATCCATGATAAAGATAACGGAAATGGCCAATGTTGGTTTATTTGCCTCAATAGTCGTTCATTTTAGAATAATGGAAAAATAAAGTTGTTCGGTCGGACAACTCCCGTCAGGAACGAAGTTCCTTAAGCCTTTTTTCCAATTATAAATTTTATTTGTTATAGATATCTAGTTATAGCAGTACTGCCCAAAGTAATTTAAAATTAATATTTTATAATGCATGTCCACCAATATATTGCTTATAAATATAAAAAAAGGACCAACGTTATTAGTTGGTGCACTAAAAAATACGAAATAATTATAATTTTATTGGTGCTGTTACTTTTGAAGTTGTGCAGTTGCAGTTATATTGATAAATTTTGGCACCAACTTTATAAGTACCAGCGCCAATAGAATTAATATTATTTCGTATTTTTCAATGAACCAAATAATAACGTCGGCTCAATTTTTGTAAAAAATATTTCTTTCACACTTGAGTGTAACATTAGTCACGAAGGAGATTTCGGATTTGAGTTTTTACGAATATGGTATCATTTCTCAAGTATGTTTACAATATACAACGCGCGTACAAACAAAAAAAAAACAGATCGATCTGTATAACTCCTCCGTTCGGGGTTCGTCGGTCAAAAATGACAATAATTGTTTCTCAAACTTGATAACTAAATACTAAATTCATAAGTGCCTACTTAAGTAATAAGGACGGTTTAAATAAATCTTATTAACTAATATTATAAACCAATTAGGTAATAATAATTATATAATATGGCTGGACATACCATCGATTGATGAGATTGCCCGAATAATAACGTTTATTAATTTCTAGAGAGGGAGAGCTGGCGAGAAAGTGTCGTTTGGAGGGAGCGTAACGCTTTTTATTTCCATGACTATTTCTACTAGTTAGCTCCTACCTCAAGCAGCGTTGAAGAAATTCGTTTCAAAAATTTTGTTTTGATGGATCACTCTCTGTTCATTAGATTTGAAGAAAAAAGACAGATGGACAGACACCAGATTGATTTTATAAGGGTTCAGATCCTTCATCGAAGTGCGAAACCCTAAAAGCAAGCTGTTTATGTTCGCTTTGCAGGGTGACAAACAAATACCCCGTATCTCCAAAACGAAGCGGTTTTGGAGATAAGTTTATGTGAACTTTTTTAATTAATTTAATCTGCTGAATACGCTGTTAAAGTTTCTCCATTATAATTCGGACCACCCTGTATAGACTAGGTACTACTTATAGAGATAAAAAATTACATGTATATAGGTCAGATTCAATACAATAACAAAAATATATACGGTGTGGATTATCCAAATGGAATAAATCGTTATTTTAATTATTGTGCATATTTATAGGAAATCCAGAGACACGTCGTAGGTATTCAATTTCAATCGCACATGGTATCAAATATTACGGCACTTTGTGGCGTCATTATCGTATGATAAATGAAGCCATCCGTATATTTACCTCTTTGATTAAGATATATTTTCTTATTTTTATAATCCATAAATAAATTAACTGTTTTGATGATGTAATTAATGTAAGCACAATACCTGAACTTTTATAATTACTTAATTATTAAAAAAACTTGAAGAAAGTAAATAACTTTGAAAACAACCAGATAGGAAAATTTTCGAATATTATTTAATGAACCCTTACTATAATTTAGATTTAGACATTTTAGTTCTAGTGATATACTATTTCGTTATTTTTATTGAACACCTTAAAAAAGACTCATTCTAAAAAGAGAATTCCTTCGAAACTGTTAATTCTCGAACAAAATTTTAATATATTTTTCAAATTATCTTTAACAGTAGAATGCAAATAGCAGAAAATATATTTGTAAGATAAGCCGATGACGTCATACGTCTAACTATGATTACAAACTGGAGTAGGTAATACTCCATAGGTCGTGCGGTTGAAAATTAAAATCGACCTATCTCTGGATAGAAATCCAGAGATATATATAAATATGCTCAATAACAAAAATAATAAATTTATTCCATTTGGCTGTTCCACACTGTATATAAATATTAATATATGATATAAATATAATATTCACGTTCTATTAAATCTTTCAAATAAAATAAAGATCAATATAACTAAGCCACTGAAGTTATTATAAACTCACCATAATCATTCCATGTACAGAATTATTGTCTCCTTAAACAAAACATATTCAACGCTATTCTTTCCACCCTACACTTTTCTTCAATTTAATAATTATTTGGATATCAGTTGATGTCTTAGTACCTACAAAATTCCAAACTCCATCAGCATTAGGAAACTTTTCTTTTGTTTAGCAAAATAGTTTGACTTTACCGAGCTGCTGCCCAACTTCAGTTCAAAATTGCAAAATACGAACATGTAAAGTGAATAAGTCTCTCTTCGCATTGAAGAAGTTTCTTGGATGGAAAAGTATCTATCCTTTTGTTTGCTAACGGGCCATTTACCGTGATAAGGACGATAAATACCTTTGGACTTTAATCAGAAATAATACACTCAACAACTTTGGGTGAACAAAAATAATCAACTCGAAAGTGTTAATTAGACTTTGTTCCCGGTTAAGTGAGCGAGAAAAAGTTTGCCACTTACACTCGCAGAGATGCTGCTAGCGACAAAGTCATTAGAGTAACTATTTGCAAAAGAAAGAAAGACTTGCTCTACGAAGTTAAAGTTTTGTTAGAGCTATTGAATCATTAATATATGGCAACTGGAACTGTTGGTGTAGATTTAACAATAAAATGACTTCATAACACTTTAAGTTTTAACACCGTCTAGACATTAAGAAGGTGGCTTTGTGTTAGTTATTACTTATTTATAGGTGTTTCTAGTCATTTTTTGTCTCAACTATTTCGAGAACCTAACATGATAGTGAAACGTGATATTTTGTCGAAAAAATCAACAGCACCTAAGTAAGCAAGAATCATGAATGGACCTTATGGTAAAGTAGGCCAACATTTCTTTCCAAACACTAATTTCTTACATGTCATGTATATATAGTACGACCAGAAATCTAAGAAGGTTCTAAATCAATATAAACCAACGATCCTCATTATAACATATTATTCGAAATATAGATCAATAAAAGTTTTTGGCCCTTGAAGTATTTCCAGGTCCGGATTAAGATTAAGTGAGTTTAAATAATATGGTAGAACAGTAGTGTATTTGGATGAAACTTGGTTCGATACACACGATATTCCAAATAAAAGTTAGGTAGACTTATCTGACTTGTGCCAAAATAAGGCGCCCTCTATAAAGGAAAGCGCATTACGATAATTCATGCAGGAACCGAAAATGGTTTTATACCAAATGCGTTGTATTTATGGGAAAAGAATACTAACGACTCTTTAGTCGTTTATCATGATTATACTACAGCCGAATTATTTGAAGACTGGTCTGTGGTAGGTCTTACTCAAAAAGAAACTGCAAACATTCCTGAAAGCAGCTAGGCCAAGTGTGTTTCCCATATTAAAAAGGTGGAAAAGTCATATATCGATATAGAAAAAAATCCCAAAGAAAAGTTTATTATTAATTTGGATGACGAAAGTGAAAGTGAAACTCATCTTCGTGAGTAATTTTGTTTATAATGCAAAAACGGCAACTTCACAATGGTGTGTATATTAAATTTAATTTTCAACAACTTATCTTATTATAGGTATATCATAATATATTGTATATACATAAACAATTCTCAATTATATTCAAGCGATTTTTCTTAATAATTATCTTAACCCATTATACCTACCTATAAAACAAAATGTAATGGCTAGAGCAAGTACAACTCTGCGTAGACTGCCTGTTGATAACTCAATTGATTGGTGATTTACAACCTTCTGGTCGTACTATAACTAGGTTAACAAAATATCTCACATACTAAGGAGAAAAAGTAGAAAAAACATATTCATATTGATTCAAGGCGTGCATGCGTGCGTGGCACCTTGTGACTCTATCGGTCGAAATAGAAGGAAGGGGTAATGGGTCAATAATTGTTTTATATAAATACCTACATGAAAAAGGTAATTTTGATGAAACTGGTCATGATGATAGCTTATATCCTGAGTCACATTATATAAAGAAGTCCATGTAAAATTGAAAGAATGGAACCGGTAGTTACATCTGTTGTTGAATAAGTGATCTACAAGCTCAATGACAATATGGCCCAACTAAAACCGGGTTAACACCATCGACTATCAACTAAGTTCACACTTCTCATGGATGATGAAAGCAAAATGATAGCAATAACATTGACAGATTCATTTAGTAAAAAAGCGCTACAAAGAGTAAACCTACGTGTGGACAAAGCCATGGGCATAATAATGTTCATTCACTTTGATGACAAAATGTCTATCTAGGATATAATTAGTTTCTTCATAGGAAGTTTGTACCCCCATTTTGAATTTTGATATATCCTTCTTGATTGCTTGTTCATATCAATGAGAAATCATATATAGATCTAAGGTTTCGGATTGGGCGTTGATGAGTCAGTGAGTGTATCAGGACTTTTCTTTATATATACTAGATGAATCTGTCTTTTGATAAAAAATTTCAAGATATTTATATTTTTATAACTACGGCATACACTAAAAGTCGACTATTTTCAATCATTTATCTACCTGAAGCCTCATTCCAATAGATTTCCAGAAATCGACACTGATTCCTTCACACAAATTATTCACCCGTTGCACCGCTGCACTCATTTCATAACCAGACGTAATTCCTGCAGATTGAACTGCAATTTAAATTATCCACCACAACCAACTAGATAGAGAACAAAGCCGCCGTCATTACGTCACGTTCTGAGACAAGCACCTCCGTTTGAGGATCGATATTTGCAGCATTTAACTCCTGAGGCAAAATCGATATAAAGACTTCGCGCGGGCTCTTTGTAAAAAAATGATTTTTTATTTGCAACGTACTTATCAAAAGGTAAAGTTTTCCCGACCGCTCCCGGACTTGGTGTGGAAATTTGTTTGATGGAATTATTGGGTTATCTGGGGAGGAATGTCGAGTCAAGAAACTTGGGCAGCGATGCATTTCCGTAGTGTGCTGTGCTGCAATACTTATATAGAGGGTAATTCTGTTTTCTTTTTCTTTTTGCAAATATATCAGATTATAGGTATGATCGATGGAGATTGAAGAAGGCTGATTGTTTTCTATGACTAATCGTTTTATATCTCAGTTAAGTTTTGAACTAATTTCATATACCCTTAATTTTACAGTTAACATGTCTATGGATTTAGATACATATTCAACATAATTACTAGACAGAAATATTTCATATTATAATTTCACTTTGTCTCAGAATGGGGCCATATGTGTATAGTTCAAGGTCTTGTCAAGATCAAGATATAATTTTGAAAAAATCAAGCTATTAACAAAAAGTAGAATGGAATCTAGATGCCAAATTATTTGGATTTTAATGTAAAGTAGAGTAGAGTAGAGTTTATTTAACTATGATTCTACAAAAAATCATGTATGTAGACATGATACATGGTCATAAAAATGTCAAACTCAATTATCACAAGTAAGAGAACTGTTCTTCGATTAAAACTCATGTATGCGTAGATTGGAACGATTTAATAATATTGATCCACAAAAAAGAACTGTCTATTATTGAAACTAAGTTTTCGTAAGAAAATTAATTTGAGAGAGGAATCATTTGAAAGGATGTTCTAATTTGATTAGCAAATTTTCATGTCAAGTCTGTGATTGACATACCGGGGATTAGTAAATTAGTTAATATCAAATAAACATCATGATATTTCAACATTTTAGACAAAATTCTGGAAATATGTACCTTTAAACTGAAACAAACTGAATTAAAGGATGTAGCTAATCGTATTGGAAATGATTGCTCTTTACAAATATCGGTTCAAATAGAAATTGAGCCCGAGGGATTATTCAGAATTTTATGGACAGATGAATTCCGCTTCTCGATGATTGTCTTTGGCGAATCGAAATGAGATTATTCAAGAAGGAATTGAGCACGAATGAATGGAAAACATAAGTTTACGTACAGTTCAGTTGAAGAGTGACTTTATTAGACAATCGCGATAATTCAACCAGAGATGATGAACAATGCTCTGTACAATTTTGATTAGCTGTTGGACATCAGAAGTTCAATTCTTATTTAATTTTCTGTTGAATGGAAAACATAAGTTTTATGAAAAACGGAGCACCTCCGTTTACGTACAATTCAGTTAAAGAGTGACTTTATTAGATAATCGCTATAATTCAACCAGAGATGATGAATAATGCACTGTACAATTTTGATTAGCTGTTGCAAATCAGAGGTTCAATTCTTATTTAATTTTCTGTTGTTACCGTTCTTACTCAAAAATACATAAAAAGCGGGAATTTATCCCTTGCCTTGTCTATCTGACGTCAAAACATTTTGACATATTTCATTATATACAAGCCTGCTATAAATATAAAATATCTTCAATAAAGATATTTTTGAAGAAGGGACAATATCATTTTGTCAAGAGCTTCTAATGTAATCTCAAGGTTGATGAATATTGTTGGATGATATTGTTTCTTAGAATTTCTTAAGGTTGAGGGAACGTACAGCGTTTACAATATATCTTTATAATGGAATAATAACATCAACAAAATGATAATATCTAATAATACCAGCTCTTGAAACACAAGACTCTTTGATGTTCGGATATTTACTATGAAGCTAATATTGAATTGGATGTTAGAGCTAAAATAAGAACTGTTTACTGAATAATTTCTGTTTGAGATATCTCAGCATATTTTAGGTATAGGTAATGTAGGAAGTATTTCAGGCCTTTCAAATTAACTCACAATTATACATAAATTTTTGAAAAACCTACCTGCTATTGAATGTCTGTGTGGGGTTTTTCGATATAGGCGAAGGAGTGCAATAATTGTTTATTATAAACTTATTTTTATCAGGAGACCAAATAATTTATCATTTAGATAAAATTTCAGGAAGTGATGTTTGAAAATTTGGGACAATTTCGTAAAACAGATATACAAAAACATTATACTAAGTATAAGTACTATTCTGAATATTTAATCATTCATGAAAGTGCGGTGTAGTAAGAGACCAGACCGATTTATCGCAATAGCAATTCAAATGCATTAAAATTATATTAATCTGGTAAAGCCCAAGTGAAAGTTCAAAATAGACATTGCTGAAACAATTTGAGTCGTGAATATCTATGGAATACCTATGTAGATAAATACTTTACCATACACATTCTAGCTTTATTTATAAAAAAAGTAGTTGATCTATCACAAGTGAGCCATTGAATAAGCGGTTATCGGAACCTGATACATAAATCGATTCCCATGAAAATTCTAAATCTGTGAGGCAGGGAGATTGAGGTTAGTGAAAACCAGTGACATTGACATATATCGTCCATATTCATGTCATTTCTGATTGATGTTTATAAAACCTTTTCTGTTTGTAGTTAATTTCTTTTAAATTCACGAATTTTGCCCTGACGAAGAAAATTGACATTCTCAAAAGCATCGCTATATTCAAAGAATTTTATATATTAATTCCGTCTAAGATCACGAAAGTAATATCAATTATTCATTCATTATGTGTTTAGGATAAATTATAACGATTTCTAGTTTGCCCTGACAAAGAGAATAAACTTTCTCGAAAGCTCGGCCAAATCCAAAGAATTTGATTTAACAAATGACAACATCCCCAACAACAAGAATCTCTTTTATCAAATATTGAATATTGAACCAGTTAAGAATTCAAAATCAAACTATATAGATATAGGAATATAAAGATCGTGAAAATTGCCTATCCGCTGGCTATAAACAATCGTTTTTTTAAATAGGGGACGCGCGTACGCGTAGCACAGTCGAACTGTATCTATACCTCCTCCTGTGGGAAGTCAGTCAAAAATTATACTACATAGAAAACATTCAGTTATGCTTTTTTACTAGCCAAATAGGAAATGAGTAGCATTGTCAGATCAAATGGTTTGTTTTCTACTTCGTTACTTCATATAAATGGAATCCAAGCATAGCTCAAATATTTCTCTCGGTAGCTGGGCGCAAAGCGGTTTATTTGGTTTGACCATCTGTGAAAGATAAGAGTCCTGTCGAATATAAATTATGTGCACTGTGCACTAGTCATCTCTTACTTACTATATCTCTTCCTTCATTAGGATACGTCCGAGTTCACAATTACAATTGGCAACGACTGTCAGTGTTGGCGGTTTAATATTCCAACCCAAGGCAAAGAGCCGGAAAAGCCCGATATACCCCTTCGGCTGTGTCCCAGAGTGGATTTGGTGGTGGTAGTATGGATAATTTGATCGCACACAGTGGAATAAGTACATATACGCGAATTCGGAACTCAACTTAGGGATAATGGAATAAAACAAATTAACTTGTGAATTGCAAAAGAAATTAATGATTTTGGTGGTGGTGGTAACGAGATTGTTGAGAATTACTTGTAATTAGTTTTTTAAAATACCTATAATGGTAAATTTTATTTGTATTCTTTATCAGAAAGAAATATAGTGGGACATATTATTATATAGCTGTTTTTCTCGCATTTCCCGGAAAATAATTTGTTAGATTGTAGTATGAAAACATATAGTCAATCAAAATCTTCAGCATGGAACCCTTTCACCTCAGAGTCCTACTCGCACGTAGAAACAATCCGAACACCAACCCAGGTCCATCCACAAACATGCACCGAGAGAGAACAGCACGATAATTTCTCCCACATATGTTTTAGGGATTTTCCGGTATGGAACCCTCCACCTTCAAGTCCCAGTCGCACTGACAGGCTCTCACAAAACAGTCCAGTGACATACTACACACAAATATAGCGAAAAATCCACGAAAATTAAGCTATAGCGCTCAAAGATACTTCTTTGGGTATTGCAGGTATGGAACTCCACATCTAAGAGGCCCAGTCAGATTTCTCGAATAGTGTAAGAGCCAATACGGTACATACACACAGGCGTTCAGTTTTATTTATGTAGATTATTGCGTGAATTATTGCGGGAATGATGGAGAGAATTCTTGCTAGAATTATTGCAAGAATTCTTGCGAAAATCTTGCTAGAATTATTGTGAGAAATACTGAGAGTTATTTCTAGAATTATTAATTGAATTAGTGAGTGAAATATTATTATCATTATTCTTATTATTATTCTTTGCAATTATTGCTTTCGAGTGCTCTTTCTAAAGGTACACCAAAGAGTCATGTTGGTGACTCTTTCACAGATTGATTATTGCGAGAATTATTTCTAGAACTATTCTGAAAATTAAGGCAAGAAATATTGCTGGAAGTATTGCAAGATAATGCCCTAGTTTGCATATTTTTATGCAAAAATAGAATATTATATAACAATATACATTAGTATACGTAGGTGTTGTAGATTTTCACTGAAATAACATAGTTTCATGGAGTGATTATTTTGCTTACCGATGATGGAGAGATTTATTCTATTGAGGTTTATTTACAACATTCAAGAATGTTATCGAGTTGATAGAATTTTGAGTTTACTGTTGAAATATTTCTAGGTGTTTCTATCATTTGAATTGCTAATAAATGGCTAATAATAATCAGCTGTATAGAATACTACCCAGTTGAATAGTGCCTCTCAAGCCAGATAAAATATTTTCCGATCTTACACGATATGAAAATTTTATATCAGCAGTATTCCTTTATAATGAAAAATTAATTGCATATATATTGCTGAGGTTTGGTTCTTTTTCATCATTACTACCTAAATGTAAAAACACGCTCAATAATATTATAATGGCCATTCTCCATAACGAAGCAATACGACTCAGTCGGAGATATCTGTGTGCTGTTCGTATTTGGTTGAGGTATCACGTTGTTATTTATTTTGTGGTATCATTATAGATCGGCTTACATTTTCTGCAAGAAACATCGGTGTTCTTATGTTATGTTCCAATAGTATCTAACAAGCACTTGTGGCAGCTGAATTATTTGGAAAGTTTTCATTAAATCACAATGCTGATTCCACCGCATCGGAGGGTATTGTTACAATTTGTGGAAAAACTGTCACGGTAAAATACCCAAACTCTAAAGGGTAATGAAAGCTCTATATCATAGTATATCTATACTTAATTAAAGAAATAATTAATTAATTTATATTGCCCCCACACTTTCTTATTTCAAATTTTCATAAGACACGCATAATGGAAGGAATCACTTATTCCTCGAATGTGGCAACATTGCAAATACTATCACCTTGAACGTTTATTAAACTATTTCAGTCACTCTAGTAGAAGTCAACAATGATTTGTAGACTCATTTTATTTGCAGTCGACCCGATGCAATGTTGCAGCAAAAAGACAATCCCACTGATTTCCAGGTAGTTTAATTGAAAACCCACCCCTAATCAGGGTGCCACTGCTACAACGTATATCCCACTAACTGGAATTAGTTAGGAGAAGTACGTTTCTCTAAGAAAATTAGACCTCCTGAGGTCAGCTTGATCGATGGACATTGTGAGGATAGACATCGGCAAGAGTTCCAAGATATATGGACGAATTTAATCAGAGCTCTCTAATACTGGGCGAGGAATTTCGTTGAACAGTAAGATCAGCATTGACAAAAAAGGGTCCTAATTCATTTCCGAATAAAACAGTCTACTCAGCTACTCACATTGTTTTTACTATAATTTTTTTACAAGAATCTCAGCAACACGATAATATGGAATTGACGCATTTTGTGGGAAATTATGCACCGATGTTTTTATGTGAAAGTATCTCTTTATTTCGAAGTTTATTGGAGTTTACTTCTTAAAGAATGATTTCATCTAAGGTCCCCGGTAGGAGGAGTTTAGTAGGAGTAAGGTTGTAAAATAGAGCGTTAACTTTGTGCGCGTGGAAAACTGCATTCAATTCTGCGTGATGCGTGTACAAACCTACAGACAGAGAGACATACGCCGTAAAATGGAATCTATATTTTAAGTGAGATCTCTAGCAATATATCGGTGAAAATTGCATTCAATTCCATGTAGTAGTTTTTGCGTGATGCGTTTACAAATATACCGAAAAACAGACAGACGCGGTAAAATGGAGTCTGGATCTTAAGTTAGACCTCTAGTAATATATCGGTGAAAACTGCATTCAATTTCATGCAGTAGTTTTTACGTGATGCGCGTACAAACATACAGACAGACAGACACAAATTCCAAAAACTGTTTTGGCTTCTGTTGCTCTAATAAAGAACCCCCATATTAGTTTTTCTTAAATATCTACAATGTATAGACATCGGCCTGTTACTATAGGTCTAACTTAAAATATAGGCTACATTTTATCGCGCCTGTCTGTCTTTCTGTGTGTTTGTACACGTATCACGCAAAGACTGCTACATAGAATTGAATGCAATTTTTACCGATATATTGTTAGAGGTCTAACTTAGAAAATAGGTTCCATTTTACCACGTCTGTCTATCTGTATGTTTGTACACGAAAAAACTACAGCATGGAATTGAATGTAGTTTTCCATGCGCACGAAGTAGCGGGTATAATATTTCATTGGGATTAATATGAACAATAGTAAAACCATGCTTCCAGTATTATAAAAGACGCATTTATTTACCCCCTTTTCCTATCGCTATTCAATGACATAGTTTGTTCTGAAAACTACAGGAGCTAGTAAATTACTAAAAAATGCTTCTGAAAACTGAAAATTCTTCAAAATAATTTCCTCAATACAATTTTCAATTGAGAAAATTTTAAAATATATTTCAGAATTTGAATTGCGTTTGCCATAAAGTTTCTTCTTCTCGTATTGATTTAAATAGTTATAATTCTCTATAAATATCTTTCTCACAGGAATTTGTTTACCGAAAAGACCAAATTATAATTTGTTCACTTCACATGTTTGTTATGGAACGATCAAGTAGGTGTGTTTGAAATGTACCGAAACATAAAATCGAGCCATTCCGCTTCTAGCGCACTTGCAAGCAGTCTGCTGAGTTTATGAGTATTTTATATGTACTTAAATGGCTCCAAATGTCAATAAAATGTAAACTTTTGGATAAATATGGAGAAATAAATGAGTGGATAAGGCATTCATTCAGAGTTTTTAGACACAATTGAAAGTGTTTGCAATTTCAAATAGAACTGAGCAGGACATGTCGTCGGAAATATGTTCAACTGTTCAAAGTTACCAAGTGGAGGGAAGGGGTGATAAAAAGAGTATCAGAAGATCATGACTATAAGATGACAAAGCAAATACAAGGCCTAAACTAATTTCAAATGTTCTAAAAAATAAAAGAGAAAATATAGCTTTAATAAAAAATCAAAGATAGATAAGCTTACCTTACTTTCTGGTTTCTGTTCCTGTATAGAAACCAAAAACTATTAGAAGTTTACGCAAAAAACATAGAAATCACGTTTTTGCTGAAGTAAATTTTGAAGACACTATAATTCCCATAAAATCCAACATTGAAGTCTTTATGTACTCCAAAGACTAACGCTTCACTGAAAGAGTGGCCAAAATTTTGTATTTTCTCTCAAATTTTGAAACAACTAGTTTCGGAGCAGAGCGGTAATTTTTTTTTATAGCTGTAATTTTTCTGAAGGTAAATTCATATATACAGCATGGACCAAAAATAAGTTACGACCATCGACATTTTTAATTTAAGTAGGAACATGTACTTTTATATTATTCTGCCTAGAATGCGTACGTAGTATGTTTCATGTTCCATTTCTCATACGTAAACTCAACAGCTACCGAGGAATTTAAGTGAGAACATATCCAAATAACCAATATTGTTATGTTTAATTGACGGATGTATGGTACCCTAAAACATCACACAAACGTTCAAAGCAGCCGATATTTATAGCATATTCTCCATAATTTCTCTGTAAGGTCCGATTCATTAGGAAATTATAATGAGGGATTTTATTTTATTTGACAAATGCTAATGATCATTAGGATTAATTTCGCATTCTTCAAAATTTAGGTTAGGTTAGGTATATCCAAAACGAAGCGTATCTGGAGATAAGTTTATATAAACTTCATTAATTATTTTTATCTGCTGAATACACTGTTAAAGTTTCTCCATTATAATTCGGACCACCCTGTATATAAAATAACATTCAATTTCAAAACTCCATCATGGAACGTACCAATCCATTTTCAAAGTCCTATCTCATAAATATCGTTCACGTTCAGTTTAAAAAGTCTACAGCAATTCATCAGAGCCAACTTTCACTTTCCATAATATTTAGCCCAAGATTAGAATTTCATGAGTAAGCATCTTCTCCAAACTCTAACAACTGGCGGACGGGCCAAGCCAGAGTGAACATTCATTGCTCCACATCGATGCATAAATTATTTGCAAAAAAAAACAGCTGTAGCCATTTTTTTGCTTCCTTTTCTTGCTTCACCTCTATTATACATGAAGGGTGTCTCCAAATACTCTCTACCAAATGCCAACATATATATTGCTATAATCAAAATCAAGTACATGCTATCTTACCAATGTACTCAGTTGTGAACCTTTAGTTTTTAATAAATGAATATTTCCAATTTCGACGCCAATTGATAAATTAATAGGAATTTGAGTGTACGATTTTTATAAAGCAGTTTATTCAATAAAAATCTGGTGTTTCCATTGAGCGATGACTCAATTTTTACAGTGTCTCAAGACAAGCAAGTCATTGGTTATATTCAATTTTGACGTGAATAGAAAATTTTACAGTTTTTTATAA
The DNA here is from genome assembly GCA_958507055.1 of Crioceris asparagi. Lineage (NCBI taxonomy): Eukaryota > Metazoa > Arthropoda > Insecta > Coleoptera > Chrysomelidae > Crioceris > Crioceris asparagi. The sequence goes on from OY293828.1 coordinate 9,413,263, forward strand.
AGTTAAAAGCTAATAAAGTTTATAAGTTTTTTAGTGCAAAAATATATTTTTTGAACTCAGGGACATCCGAAAAGTAAACATCTGTTGAAAACCGGACACCAAAATTTCACACGGTCACAATACTTTCCTTACTAGGGCTAGGGTAGGGTAGAAACAATAGAACAATATTCCTAACAGGGTTAGATTTCTCATATTTTTTTCTGAATTTCACGTTATTCTTTATCAAATATGTTTGCTATAAATTTTCCTCTTACGTAGTTTTTCAAGAAAACAGGAAATGATTTAATTTGAGAGGTGGTCCAAATACATAGTTATTCAAAAGGTATTTGCATCAATTGTTAATTTATAGGGTTCCGTACCAGGTGATAACCTTATAGTCTGATTTTACTTTCTTCCGATCCTCCCCCGATCTAATCATCGAAGATAGGAAAGTGAAACCTTTGAAAAAAATTGGGGGGGGGTATAGTTTGACCTTTACTTACTTGAAGAGAATTTAACTAATATCATCTTGGCCAAAAACGAACATAATGTCTTTTCTAACAAACACGAAAAAAACATAATCATATAAAGGCATAAAACATAAAACTATAGTCAAAATTCATAATGCATTTATGAAGCTTGCTCAACTATCTGTCTCATCTGCTTCAGTGGAGCGAATTCAAATCCTCTAATGTGTTTTTCTTTTTAATCTTTTACGATCTGTATCATAAAAAATAGTGACATGATAGTATGAAAAAATAAAATAATATATCAAGTATTTACTATGCTTTACTACACTATAAATGTACGAAACCCTCGGGATAGGAGTTCTACTTGTACTTGACAGCATTTTTTGAATAAAAAATATTTTTCAGGAGCTTATTTACTTTGATTAGAAATTTATAAAAATAAAAAACTACAGAACCGTATGGCACTCAAATTACCCAACTAAGTAAATATTACATTGCCTTATTTCGAGGGTATATATATATATATATACACATACACTTTATTACAAGGTAATATCAGATAACTTCTGATAAAAAAAAGAATTGGGGTGATGCAATGGGAGTTGGGGGCACCATTTGGAAGAATCAGTGTTTTGGTAATCCTCACTATTTTCTAGGGAGGGGGCAATTTTTAAAAATTAAATGGAAAGGCGTAGTTTTCATTTCGGATTCGTCATCTCCAAATAAAAAACTACGTTTAAATCATAATTTAATGTCAATGTCAATATGTTAAAAATAAATTAAGTGATGTAATATGTCTACTCCACAAACACGAAAAAAATAGAATGATATAAAGGCATAAAACACACAACTATAGTAACACTTTTTTGTTTTCGTGACGAGACCAAGAATTACACTTTGAGATTTATCGATCTTGAAAAATGAATATTGACATTGACATTAAATTATGTTTCGATTTAAACTAAGTTTTTTCAGGAGATTACGTATCTGAAAAGAAAACTAAACCTTTCTATTTCATTTTTAAAAGTTACCAACTACCCTTGAAATGTGGTGGGAGCTACAAAATCACTGATGCTTCCAAATGGTGCCCAGTTTTCTAGATACTACCTTGTAACACCTTAAAAGGATCACCTTGTATATATGAATGTGTGTTACTTTTGTATATAAATGGATGTCTAGAAATCCAGTTCAGCGCTTTTACTCAACATAAACATGCAAATACACTTATGTTACTCTACCGCAACCGTGTTGTCACTGTTGTGTAGGTAGGTATAGGTCCCCATATGGGAATATGGTCTTTGTCTGAAAGGGTTAGAGGTGTTTTCGAAATAAACTTGTTACTTTTTGATGCCGTTGTATTTTCTATTATTATACCAGTTGGCACATATGTTATCTTTCTTTTTTGAAATACCTTTTCACTTAAATGTTTATATACATAATGTTAAAATCTACATAAGTAATGCTTCATCGAGAACACAATCATTTTCCAATTTATTTCTTTGTAGTAATTGTAATGGGTCCAATTTCAGGAAATTCTAATATATTTTCATAGTTTAAGGTTCTCAAGTCTGATTACATTGGTTTTCATGAATGTGCCGTGATAATTGTCTACAAATCAAGGAACAATTCTTTAATTTTTTTTTACAAAAATTGAACTGACGTTATTAGTTGGTGCACTGAAAAATACGCTGTTACTTTTGAAGTTGTGTAGTTGCAGTTAGATTGATAACTTTTCAAACCAACTTCACAAGTACCAGCACCAATAGAATTAATATCATCTCGTTTTCTTCTGTTCACCAACTAATAACCTCGGTCCAATTTTTTGTAAAAAATATTTATATCACACTTTTGAACATTAAGTCAGAAAAATCGTTGAGCGTTCACTAATACCAAAGAAGATAAATAAAAAGTGAGGTTGAACGAAGTGATTATTGACTTGTGTAGTAAATTCAACATTTAATTTCTGTTTATATCAATGTTGCCAACGCTGCCTGTATAATTTTTCCAGCAATAGATTATTTCATGAATTCCATTCCCAAGAATATATGTTTTAGAAAAAAAGAATATGACAAAACCTTCCAGAAAAGGAATCACTTAATTCCAGTTTTTAAAAGCCTACAGACAAAGTTCGTCACCTTCGTCATCAAAAGTTAATATAATACTAGAAATTTTAGACATGAAACTATACCCATACACACATAAATCTGACATAAAATTTTTGAAAAATAGTTTAATATCGCACGTTATATTGGCAGTTTTGGCAACATTGGAATTGACAGTTTTCTAACGTCAAATACACTGAACATGTCAATCATACATTCGTTTAACCTTACTTTTTTGCGAACTTTTATTTATTATTTTTTCATTTATGTTTGCTGATTTTGTAGGACGTGAGTTTTTGATAGAATGCAAGGATGATTATATACTGTTTGGGATTAAAAAGATACTTCCAAGTCGAAAATTCCAGCTAAACGTCGTAAGGGATAAGAACACTTCACTTTTTTATTATTAACAAATCATAAATAATAGCGTCTTCCACCTCAATTTTATTAAAAGTTATGTTGATATACATCTATTTTTGCAAAAATTAGATTTTTGTGGCTTCTTTAGAGATTATAACATTCCAAAAACGAACAGGAAGGATTAAGCATACATTTTGCAAATACATAGCATCCAAGAGTGTCAACATTTGCGCTAATCACTGAAAATTATATTACAGAGGTAATAATAAATACCCTTGTATATCGCAGAAACGTTCGTGACTTTATTTTTTTATTCCAAGCACTTACGATTCTCTACATTTTTTGTATTGTTCATATAAAATCGAATAATATGATAAGTGAGTAATATAGAGTGGCCAGTATTGTTGGTGTAGAAATAAATAAAAACGCAATTGTCAGCAACGATAGAGTACTTTGATAGCGAAGCACGCACCACCATTTTTACTTTTGTTATGTTCTGTGTTTTTTCCAGGCGATGTTTTTTCATTTGTTGATAAAAAAGCAAGTTCAACGAAAACAGAAATTCGCCAGATTATTTAGCTGGGTCATTACTAATATCCCAAGAATTATTTGACGAGCTGTTTATTCAATTTTTTATCAGATCTTTGAAAAATATTGTTTATGAATAAACGAATAAAATGTATCGCCTTACTATTCAAACTAAGTCTAAAAATGTTGTTTCATTTCAACAAGTATCTGATAGTAACTTGACTATTTAGAATATTAATAAAATTTTGTTTAATTGGAGAATAGATTTAGCAATGTTGTTATTATCAATAAGACCGAGATTCTTTTGTACTCATAAATCAATACTCAGTCGTTTCATTTGATTTATCAAAAACTGCTAGAAAGTTAGCAATCGTTCTTTAAGTTTGGGCATTGAAGTATAATTTGAAGAACTAAGAAGGAAACGTACCTATATGAGCCTTATTCATTGAAAGATTGATAATACTTCCTACTATCTATAGTATTCTATAACCAAGAACAATAATAATATAAGGTTTTAGATATATATTAAAATAAAATCGTTTCATGTGTTTTTACGAGCCACTGCACGAAAAAGGATGTTATTTTGTGCACTTTTTATAAAATATTCTGCCAAATAAGAAAATGTTTCTATTCGAAACTCTCTTTTTGAGGACCAAGTCACTGAAGGGTAAAAGTTATTCCCTCAATTTCATGTCAATTTGCTGTTTTTTTGACCACCGACGAACCCAAACGGTGGAGGTATACAATTCGAATGTATGGCTGCACGTTCGGGAGTTGTTTTCGGAGGGCAGGAGATTTTGAATTTGAGTTTTTATGAATATGGGACCATTTCTCATGTCTCTTCTCTGAAATAAAAAAAAATCAAAATCGGAGCAAACAAATACAATTCAATATATGAGTATAAATAAATAAATAATTTATTCAGCACTAGCTTTTGCCCGCGAATTCGTGCGAGAGTTTACCTGCATTGAAATACATGCGGTATTTTTTGCGTTATGCGTGTACAAACATACAGAGAGACAGACGTGGTAAAATGGAATCCATATTTTAAGTTAGGCCTTTAGCATCGATGGAAATTGCAGTAAATTCCATGTAGTCGTGTCTGCGTGAAGCGTGTACAAACATACAGACAGACAGACAAAAATTCTCAAAACTATCGTTTTGGCTTCTATTGCTCCAATAAAGACCTGCCATATTGGTTTTCGTGAATATAGATCTGTTACAAGCTTATTATATTTTTGTATAGATATATAGATGATATGTCAACTGTCATAATTCGTAAGAGTTGGCACAAAATTAATGTAGTAAGTAGTATTAAAATATACTGAGCACACAAGTAGAGAGTATATAAATAACTAGATATAAACTAAATAAAAGATAAGAGCAGATATATAAAAAGAAAGAAAAGAAAAAATCCCGACGGCCTGTAGCCAGCGGAAAGGTAAATTTCTCCACACATTTTTTATTTACTTTTCTTTTGCTTTATTTTCTGTGCATATTATGAAAAATTGCTTCGAACAAAAGTTATAAGTGCTGATGATATCTATAACACAAAATTATTTCTGATGATTTTTACACAAGGGCCATTTTTTGATAATTTTTTAAATGCTTGATCTGTCGCCATTTTGAAACTACTTATGCAGTAATGAACTCGGACGAGATATTTAAGAGATCCCATATATATAAACTTTTGAACAAAAAGTTTTTTTACCTAGTTATAGACATATAACAATTCGCCATTGAATTTTTTTCGAAATTTAAAAGTGTGAACGATCGCAATAGGTACATTTCTATAAGAAATTTACCTAAAAAGAGTTAGTCACATAAAGGAGAAAGCATTATAATATTCTGTAATTTAATGTAATAGATATAAAAATATATATATACAAAATTGTATGCTTTAATTATAGCTATGTGACAGTAAGTCATTAAAATATTCTAAAATATTGTTCTACGCTTTATCTAAATAAAGTATGTGATGTCGTTTCTGTTATTTTAATTGGAAGTTTTCCAGTTTATATGAGTGAGTCATGAATGATCCTTAAAGTGGGAATTGGAAGCCACAATTTATTAATTCCTCTAGTTGAGTATACCGTGTTTATGGCTTCAAAATCAGTTCCGTTCTTTTGGATTATGATCACAGTTTCCATTACATATACTAAAGATTATTTTCAAGAAATATGAGTTTACATGAATCTTGCATCTTCACTCGACAAAGATATCTCGCTGCTATTTTCTGTAAAGTGATGGTAGATTGCAAAATTGTATTACTTCAAAAAGCTATTTCTTACCGCCGCTTGTAGTCTATCCACGCATAATATACAGTCTTCGCGTTAAGAAATCCAAACTATTTTACAGTTTTTCGAAGCACGTAACTGCCGGCCGCAAATTTTTCATTAGGCTATAACTTATGTGTTCGACAAAATTTAAATTTGCATCCAGGTGGATAGGGATTCTATTGTAGTGCATTTTATGGACAGACTTCATTATGTTAATCTATACTAATATATATATATATATATATATATATATATATATATATATAAATAAATAATAAGATGTTCTTGGGGATGCAGTCATATATTAAATAAAATTCTTTGATTGAAGCCGAGCTTTCGAGAATGTTTATTTTCTTCTTCAGGGCAAAAATCGTGAATTTAGAATAAATTAACCAAAACCAGGAAAGATTTCATAGCCATCAATTACAAATGTCAATCAAAGAATTTTATTTAATATATGACTGCATCCCCAAGAACATCTTTTTATTTATTATAAAACCAGTCAAGAATACAAAATCAATATATATATATATATATATATAAATATATATATATATATATATATATATATATATATATATATATATATATATATATATATATATATATATATATGTCTATTGGCTGTTTTGAGGACAGAATACGAAAACCTGTTTAAGTAGTAGAAAATTTCATTATTGATCAAACAATATCAATATCTCCGTCACCTATAGGTTTTTGAGGGACTTTTAACACATTTTTTTATGAATTGTATGATATGAGACCAGTTATATAAAGGATGATTTAAGGACATATAAATTTGTTTAACGATCGACTGAAATCGGGACATATATAAATTAGGTGAGAATGTATATTTTATATTTTGTACAGTCAATTATGGGGACATTCGTATGATGACTTCTCGGATAGTTCTAATTTTATGAAGATTATAGCAGCTACTGCTCATGTAGTTGATAGAAGTAATGACCTCAAATATAAGATAATATCATTTCTTTTTGATAAAAATCGGAGAGAGTCTATAGACGGAAAAAAGAAAACACGAACAATTACAATGTAGATTGTAGAAACAGGCGCTTTGAAAAAAAAAGACTGCAGCACATACTGTAATTTTAAAATCTTGTATAGTAATAAATAATATAAGCAAGTATGTTTTACTGTTTGAAAATGTAATTTAATCTAAATAAATATAAAAATATTATTCACATTCTATTTCTTGCTTCTATTCATTCGTATTACACACTGAAGAAATTACGATTTCTTTTAAATTTTTAATATTAATTATTATTAATAATTATTATTGATTTTAAATTAAAAACTACAGTGTTAACTAGTAATGGTTGAGATTAATATGCAAGCTAATATAATTTTTACAATTTATTGTAACTCTGGCTACATTTATTTGTATAAAGTATTTTAGAGTCAGCAAATTTTGTAGTTTGGCTCTGTAATATTTTGGGTGAATTACGTTGAAAATAAATTTTCATGTTTTTTAATTCGTGCAGTCGCCAAGGGAACTGAAGCACAGGACAAATATGTGTTAGATGCCAAATGTGGTGTATTCGGGTCCATCATTCTGTAAAAATTAATTTTTATGCCTTATTTAATAAAATTTTCATTATTTACAGTGAAACTTATTGTGCGTTTGTAATTTCTGCAATTTATATAAATTATACCCTATAAAAGACTGATAATACTTTGTTTAAAATTTTAATAATTGCTGTGCACCGAAAAACTGCAGTTAATACAATAAAATCTAAGGGCCATCTTACTATTTGAAACTGTAATTAATGTTAATAAATAGCCAACTTTTCATGTTTTTTTTTCCGTGTAGAAATTGAGAAATATCTATGTCTAGCTTTTTATCGCAAATCGATAAAAAATGTTCTAACAAAGAAAAGTGATATTTGTGCTTGAAAAGTGCGTTTTTCTCAGCATGAATGAGGAGAAAAAAAATATTTTGTTCAGAGTCGTCATACCAACCGTTACAGGTACAAATATTGTCCTTGTAATGTCCATTCTATAGATACAAAATGTCTCCATAATTCCCTAGTGTCCTCATAGCATGCAAATAATGAAACTTATAAATTCTCGTATATCTTATTTGTAACATTCTAAGCCTGAATTGTAATGAAATTTATGATCGCTTATAAAATCTTGAATAAATCATTCATCAGTTGATAATTCAAATGTTTTTATTAAATTTTTTTACAGTAACAAAAAAAATATAATAATAATACTGTTCATTATTCTAGAGAACACAAAAGTAGTGGTTCGTATTTATACTTAAAGTAAGAAACTGAAACTTAGTAGATAATTGTAAATAAATTATCATATATTATTGGTCTGTTTTCTCAAGGATTCGGTCGAGCTTCCTTGAGGGAGCCTTGATGTGCTGTTTAACACATCTCTTGCTACGGTATCTGTATAGTGAACTAACTTATCTTCTTCATAAAATCACAAACAAAGAAATAACCACAGGCCATAAAATATTATTTGAAATAACCGAATCATGAAATCATAGAACTTATACACCTTACATTCATATTGGGTATATTCGTTGCTTGATCTTACAAACATCAAATGATCCATTGCACATGCGCAATAACATTTTGTCTTGAAATATGCCACTTCTGCCATAAGAATTCCACGTCAAAATATCATTGCGCATGTGCAATGGATCACTTGACGTTTGTAAAATCAGCAACGAATATACCCAATAATATATGCCTTCCAAAGAAAACCAATGAAAAATGACAGAACACAAAGATTAACGATGCTGCCATTATATGGCTACAAAAATCCCTAGTATATGTCTTCCTTTTGGAAGGAAGCCTTGAGATTGTACTCTGAAATGAGCCAAGGATCTATTGGAGGCACCCTTAAAAATTTGAGGAGCCTTCAATGAAGGCGGTATGAAAGCAAATATTTAGTTGTCGATTAAATCTTAGATATGCATATCCTTTACTATACCACCAGAAGAGCAGAACAATTTAACAGAAAAATTACCGGAATCACTACTGCTCTCCTGGTTGAAGTAACATGAAAGTAAAATCAAATTTGCTTCAAAATAGAGTTGATTGTCGGTGGCGCCCTCGTCAACTTGGGTGTGAAAGCACGATTGGTTTTAGCCTCAAATTTAACATTCGATGTACACTTAAGGTGTAACCTCATGCTGACGCTTGACGCTAGCTTTGAGCGTCAAATCACATCACGTGATCAATTTAGGCTGTGCTGCCACCTAGAAAAAAATCTCGTGACATCAATCGTAAAAAGCTAAACACAAATTAGCTTTTTTTGTTTTAAAGATCAACCGTTAATTCAGAATGTATAGAATCGAACTCGATAGTAATCGATATTGAAAAAACTTAATTCTACTTATCTCAGCAAGGTAGAGCCATAATTTGACGCTCAACGCCAGCGTCATGCGTCATCATGAGGTTACACCTTTTTATATATAATGGGTATATTCGTTGCCTGATCTTACAAACGTCAAATGATCCGTTGCACATGCGCAATAACATTTTGTCTTGAAATATGCCACTTCTGCCATAAGAAGATAAGAAGAAGTCAAAACATTATTGCGCATGTGCAATGGATCACTTGACGTTTGTAAGATCAGCAACGAATGTACTCACTAATCTGTGTATATTCTTTGATATATAATTATGGAGTACTCACTTATTTCACAGATTGACAGAATACAGCTATCGCCATCTCTTAAACAATAGCCTATGATACAATTCCAATTATTTCCAGTCTAGGTTAAAATCGAAGATCGAGAATTTCAAAAGATTTCTATGTGAATTTCAATTTATAGTATGTGAATCTAACAGATAAAAACTACGTGTTTATTTTGGTTACCTACAAATATGAAATCCTGTCTAATTCCTCTTCAGATTAAAAATGCCATAATTGCTTTTTTTTCTATTATTTGTGTCAAAACTGTGGACTGTATATAGTCAAAATAGTAACTTGCTTATTATAGGGTACCCCATATCAGGGTCAAGAATAAAAAGTTGACTGAATCACTTCAATCACTTATTTAGCCTTCGAATATGTATCCCATATTATGCTATGTGCCTAATATGGAATTTGAACTTAACAGCTTTAAACATTTTTTTAGTAAATACACACTGTAGATATGTGTTATTATTCTTAATAAAAATAGTTAAACATTGCATACTTTCCTCTACTGCTAAATCTTGACTGATATTTAGTTTTTTTTATAATTTATGATCACTTTTCACATAATTGATGAAATTGTGAACATTTCTTTCTAAGTCCTCAAATCATACTTTTGGCCATTAACTATTTTGGAGACATTGTCCCCGTATACGCTCTTCAGTAATGATGTCCTCAAATGATACTCTATAATAACGGGGTATACTTTGAGGACAGTCCTCGAAATATACATAATATGGAAAGAACTACGAGGACTGCCCCCGAAACAGCCATATGTCCTCAAACTATACCTTATGTAGGAAAAAATGGTCTCAAAGTAGCCAATAGGCATATATATATATATATATATATATATATATATATATATATATATATATATATATATATATATATACGAGTGAGGACTTTTCGTATGACCACGAAAATCATGAAAACTACTTCTCCGATTTCAATAATTCTCTTTTTTATTGAATTTTCTATATCTGCGCGGGTGACATAGGCTTTATTTTATGTTCTTATAGCTTTTTTATACTAATATGTATATACGAGCAAAGAATTTTCGTATGACCACGAAAATCTCGAAAACTACTGATCCGATTTCGATAATTTCTTTTTTATATCTGAGTGGGTGACATAGTCTATATTTTATGTTCTTATAGCTTTTCTAAAATAAAGAAATAAATAAAGATAGGGACTACTTCTCAGCGGCGTAGGTAATGCCTAGCCATTGCTTACCGACAGCGTCTATCGACAGCTGATAAAAATCGTGGTTGCTATAGCAAATAATTATTTTTATTGCTATTTTTTCTTCCTCTATATCTTACTTTGAATTTTTTAATGTAATGAGGTTGAAATCAAAAATTAACTACTTGAACCATAATTTTTGCTCTAAAATGGTGTTTTTTTTTGTTTTTATTTTATAATGTGATATGTACGATTCTTTACTATACCGATTGCTGCAGCAAGCCTCATAGTATTAGATTAATACCGTGATGTAAAAAGATACCATGGTTAATATCTACATTGTGTACCCCATAAAAAATATTTAATTTCCTATATAAAATATTGAAAATTAACACAAAAATATTGAACTTCTAATATTTTGGATTGAGAATTCAATAATCCACAATCTACGAAACTATTTGCCCGGAAAGTGCCGGGTAAAACAGCTAGTTATTATCGCAGGATACTTTAAATGTAAGTTTTCAATTTAAAAAATATATGGAGTGAACACAATCCTCTAGAATTAAAAATCACAAATGTATGTGTTGTTTTTCAATCTGTTCAACAAATAGATACCCTTAAATAGAGAAAAATTTAATTCTTACAACAAAAAAGATAACGATAAAAAGGTACTTATAGGATATGCTAAATAGAAACATTTTTCACAAAAAATTGGACCGACTTTATTAGTTGGCTCTGAAAAATACAAAATAATATTAATTCTATTGGTGCTTTTGGCACAACCTTAAAATTACCAGCCCCAATAGAATTAATATTATTTTGAAATTTTCATTCATTTTCATGCACCAACTAATAAAGTCGGTTCAATTTTTTATAAGAATTATTTATTTCACACTTTTGAGTGTAACATTAATCATGAAAATTGTTGAACGTTCACTAATACCAACGAAGATAGTACTTATCCTATTACCCATGTACCTATAGGCTTAGTTTGTACTTGTTATTTATTATTCAGAAATCTCAAAACATCTTGGCGCAGATATTTCAGACTTTACTACTGTAACATGAAAACCGTACCTAACTCTTTTGAAAAAAAATAAGTTTAAACTTTTCCGGATTTGGTCCCATCTTCAGTTCTACCCTGTCAGATTTTCAAGAGAAACATTGCCAATTCCACCCCCTTCGGGGACGGGTATTGGAGAGAAGAAATATGGGACAATTTCTTAACTCTCCTGTTTCAAATGAAACAAAAATCGTCTAAATCGTATTACGTTTACTATGCAAAATGCGCAAACACCCATAAAAATGAAAACATACAAGCGAATTGTATGCCTCCTCCTTTTCTGAAGTCGGTCAAAAATATACATCATATAATAGATAGATAAATATTCCAGTATCAACGTTATTGATTGATATGTGTGACTTGTAACTTATTTACTTCCCATCAGATAAATGTTTTGAATACTTTATGGGCTCTATCGACCTATTGGGAACAAAAATAGGCTCTATAGGTATACTGAAAGAATATTAAATTACTATGTAGAACATAACAATACAATTGTTTCTTGTATTTGTGGCAGAACTTTTACAAATATGTACTCTATAGAAATGTATGCCTCGTTAAACCGTATTGAAATAGCTGCAAAGAGTGTCCCAAAATTTACCAGCAGATTCTAAATTTAGAAATGATGCAAAAAGTTACAATAAAGATAGGTAGAAAATGTTCGTTAAAATGTGCTCCTGAAAGAACAACTACAAACACTACATTTGTCACCGAATGTCAAATAAGTCAACGCGAAACTTGGCTTTTCCATGGCTACTGTGATCTCAAATTCTTTGATTTTCACTTGAGACATGTAGTACCTACATAAAGCTTTTCGAATCGATGTTACTAGAAAATGGTTTATCCTACTGAGGTTCGGTAAGAGTCTCTGTTTGTAGTGGAAAATTCCAAATATTTATAAGCTTACGAAAAAATTTAGAAAAAGCCACATACAAAAAAAGTTAGGGTAGTTTTTGCCACAACGCAGCCTTGTTTGATGCATTGCTATTTAATAAATTTAAATTGCTATACTAGCCTATCATGTTGGGAGTCGAAACATTACTAGATTCCTAAAATTTCGCTCCATTATCTTCATTAGTTTTGGAGATATTGAATAAAAACCATCATCAGGAGCGTACGTTAAAAGGGCTGCAACTCCCTTAACGAACATTTTTCGACCTATGTTCATTGGAACTTTATGCATTATTTTTAAACTTAGAATCCGCTGGTGAAGTTTGGCAGTCTAATTTTGGGAGACCCTGTAGACAATTTGAAACGTTTGACATGAAATTTTACAAGTTGATGCTTATGGGTGTGCATACTAACTATTTCTAGTCCTGAATATTATTGATCTGAACTAAGCACGGGCATAAGTGAATATATATAAAACACTGTATGCTGACATCAGGGTTGGGATCTTAAATTTGATAAAATTTAGGAGCGCGTAAAACTGGAAGACGTGAGGAGTTTCTTAGATTTATACGAAAAGTTTCTGCAGAAAAAGTTCTGTATATAAAAAACTCGATATATAGTGTCTCTTGTGTAATAAATAAATATATCAAAAAGGAAATAAAGTATGTCTAAACAACTCTTTGATAACACGGGTGATTTGGTATCAATAATATTGTTCAGCGTTGTCGGGAAATAACTAGAATTAACTTAATACTTTCAGTTAATCAAAGAAATGTTTATTATAATCCATTAAAAAACATAAAATGTAAAAAATGCAAGTCTCGCAACATAGTCCTTCCAACGCAAAAAGTTGTGAGATCACATGTAAAACCAAGTCATTTAGCTTAGCTCCTATCTATAGAGGTACCTATTCAACAAATTATTTACCCATCATCATTTATATTCACCCAATAATTATAAGACATCTTTATTTCTATAAAACATGTATAATGACTTGGCAATCCCAGAGCTCCCTCAGTGACAGAAAAAGTCAAATACCAATTATAAGTCAAATATAAATAATGTTATAAACTTAGGTTTTGTACCAGTAGTAGGACGTAGATAGGTATATTAAAATATCACAACATGATCACGTAAGAATAAACTACTATTTAAAATACTTTAATTTTTAGATATTTATTGTCGATCGATTGCCAAGTCATGATACATGTATTATAGAAGTAAAGATATCTGATAATTATTCGGTGACTATAAATGATGGTGGGTAAATAATTAGATCAAATTTAGATAGATAGGAGCTAAGCTAAATAACTTGGTATTACATGTGATCTCACAACTTTTTGCGTTGGATGGACTATGTTGCGAGACTTGCATTTTTTACATTTTATGTTTTTTAATTGATCTCATTTCTTTTTGTAGGTAATTCTCCGTTTTTCAATAATTCAACCAGACTATGGCATTATAATATGTGTATTTACTGTTTTACTGGTAGAACGCTAAAATACTAGCAAATGCCAGTAATAACTGGCAAACCGGCAACCCTGCACTTTGGCTACGCGCGCATATTCTGTCTCTGTCTGTGGGTCAGTACTGTTCAACTGGTCAGTACTCAGTACTCCAATGCCAACGTGAGGAGTGGCACGAACTGTGAGCGGTATTTGAACGTAATCATAATCATTTTTATCATTATGAAAACGAAACTGAAATTTAGGAATGTTTGAGTTTTTCCTTTCATTATACGTAAAAATATAACTTTTATAAACTTTTTGGAATCAATCAGTACTAGACTAACCACTCGACAAAAAAATTGAGCTATGCACATCAGTAGGTATAAATAAAAGTAGAATGGTGACCTTAAATTAAAATTCACCTTCTAGTGAATATTAGTTATAATAGGTCAATTAGAAATTGAATTAAAAAATTAAGCTTTCGTGACACAAAAAGTAATGGGTGTTTTAATACATATATTATTCAAGTTTTTGATATTCTCTTATCACGATCAATGGAGCTTTCAGCAAGGTTTTCATGTTTTTTTTATGAATACTAAGACATATCGATAGCTGAATAACAGTCTACTTCTAGAATTATAGTAGGAATAAAAGGCAACAAAAACCTCCATTCTACAGAGTGTCTCAAAATGACTAGAAATTTCAGAATGCCTGCCATTTTTTAGCGAACACAGACAACCAACTGTTATGCAGTGATGAAGAATTACATGATCCGATATTTACATCTTCCTCAGTGTTTTTTGCATTGTATTTCCTTCGTGTTAATTAAGCAATTGCATTTAAAAAATTAGTGAGAAAATATTACAATTTAATGATTCGTTGCATTTGTCTTTATTATAGATAACCTTATATGTTTTAAGTTTTTCAAGATATTTAGACTCAAATGGGGAACAATTTAATATTTTATATTATTTATATACGTATACTAGCTGTCCCAGCAGACTTCGTCGTGCCCGGAAAAGCTTTAGGCGATATGCTGACAGCAGCGCCACCTACCGGGTTCAGTTCAGTTTTGAAATCATCCAGGGACCCATTGGAATATAAATAGAAAATTTCATCCCAATTGGTCCAGCCGTTTGACATACCGACAACGGCGCCATCTATCAGATCCAATTGTGAATCTAAACTATTCTCGAATCCCTTTGAATATTAACAAAAATTTTAAAAAAAGCAATCTTACAACCGAATTGTATACTTCTCCTTTTTTTAAAGTCGGTCAATTAAAATTGGTTCAGCCGTTTAGGAGGAGTTTAGTCACTCTCCCTAAGAGACTTAAGGTCCATAAAGAACATTTTTATTTTTTTTATCGCTTATGAATAACTTTATTTATGCAAACAGATATGTTTCTAAAAACCATTGTTTCAACCATAGGGTAAATAAATTTATTATTCAAACGTAAGAGGGTATGGGTATGTTTCTGCTTCATGAAAATTCATACACAAAACAATTAATGCCTTCGAAAGCCTTGCAACACCTACCTACCACTTTTAATGAACCTTCAATTCTTGTTTCAACTGACTAGGCGTATTATTGTTTTATATATTAAATTGAACTGGTTGACGTCTCTTGAGATATGATCCAGTGGTAATATCTATTTTGGAATAATCCTATTACTTACAGGAAATTAATAGGTCAAATATGTTCCGATTTGATGATATAAGTTTGTAAGGGAGTATTGCAAGGCCGCTTGAATATTTAATGAGAAAACCTTACAATTTACCATTAGGATAATTTGCGACATCTTCATCAACTAATAAATGAATAATCTTATTTTTATATTAATATCAACATTCTTATACACACTAAACTCAACAAGAAAACTGATAGCTTTCTTAAATAATACTCTAATTTATATGTTTAATTTAACATAAACAAAACTTTTAGAATATGCTGGCCAAATTAAGTAAACAAAATGCAAATGTTTTCGTCCAGCTATTGTTTGGAAAATAAGCTGACCAAGGGTATACTGAAAGTGAAAATGGGGTTCAATTATAAAAGTTAAATTAACAACTGAAAATTTTGATTGAATTTGTCAAAAGAATAATTAAGAGGGTTTTTCCATTAAGCTTACTGACAGTTTGATAACAGGGAAAAACATTCACGGTGCGTCTCATGTAGATATAATACAGGGAAGCAATTTTACGTAGGTCCCTTAAATACTCTATTGTAATTGTTAACCTTAGAGTATGTAGGCTTTTATATAATTTTTATTTGGTATGTTTTATATTTTGAAATGTTTAATTTATCTTGTTTAGCGTAGTTTCAGCGCAAAACAATCAGCTTCAAGGGGCAGCCAGGCACGTGGAATTATTTTTAATGGGCTTTCTTCCATGAAGAAGGTCGCTGAACATGGTGTTTGGCTAGCTTATCATTTTTCAGGATGTTTCAACAAAATTTAATAGGTAGGTACTTGCCGTTGATATTTATCAGTAAAAAAGACAAATTCGTTTGATGGTAGGATGATTTCCAATACGCTCTATTTTATGGTGATGTTTTGAAATCTTAGGTAAAATATGAAAAATTGAAAATCCGTGATGGCAGAATTAGAGATACCAAAATATTCAGAAACGTTTGAATTGAACATTTCATCAAAAGAGCTAACGTTTTCGAGTTTGTGATATGTTAAAATTTGAAATATGTGTAATTTCGCTATGTGGAAGAAGCAATTTCTTTTAAAAATTGAAAATCTGATAATGGAAAATTGATGACCGGATTATTTGTAGCAATATTAATATTGAACATTTTTTCAATAGGGTTACGATTTTCGAGTTAAAAGAGTGGTAAAGTTCATAATATGCGTATATCCGCAACGATCTTCTTAGATTTCTGAATAACAGTCAATACAAGCAAAGCATACATGGATAATTGTGAACGTTCAACGATTTTCGTAACAAATGTAACACTCAAAAGTTTGAAATAAATATTTCTTAAAAAAAATTGGACCGACGTTATCAGTTGGTGCACTGAAAAGTACAACATTATATTAAATGGTGCTGATACCTTTGAAGTTGGTGCCAAAAGTTTTCAATCTAACTGCAGCTTCACAACTTCAAAAATACCAGTACCAGTCTCATCATATTTTCAGTTGCATTCAGATTAATTTCAAGTTACAGAATCAACTGTTATTACAAAGATTTAGCCATAAATAAAGCTTAAATATATTAAAATATTGGTCATTATATTCAACAAGATTATTATCGATAACAATCAAATAACAATGCTGAAATATCCTGGGGACGTTAAATGTCCAAAATAACATGAGCCTTTTACATTTGCTCATTGTGTTTCATGTTTATGGGATTTAGGCAAGTGTCAATTACGGCCAACGATAACACACGATAGGTAATTAAAATTGGCCTCTATTACATTGGTGTTTTGGTTGGCAAAGCGAACACGTTGTTTAAAATTTTGTTACGCAATCCAGCAAAGAACGTAGGTAGGTATAGGCCCTGTCATAAAACATGTTAGTGCATGTAATTCAACTTGGTCTCTCTCTCTCCCTCTCTGATGAATGGATCGATTATTATCTAAATATTAATACGTGATTGTACACAATTTTAAGGCATAAAACAGAGGAGTATGAGATTTGGCATTGTGAAAATGTTTATATGGTGAAGTAGTAAGTGCACATAGTTAAAATGTGGATGTATTATGCGTTAATATTTTAAAATCAATTAAATAAAAAAATATGGTTTACGTGGTGTATTGTGTGTTGCATAACAAACCCAATTGCAATGTGTAGTCAACGAGGCAGGGCTGTTATATTGTTTTATTCGTGAAAGACAACCCTGATCACACGCAAATTTAAATATTGTGAATAGAGTATTCAAAGTATGTAATTATTTCGAGGGATAGATTTAAATGCGCACTTTATGTCATTTCAAGAAATTTTAATACTTTTGATAGGGGCTTAATGCATCTACTTCGCAGGTTTTTGCAAAACATTTCGAAGCTGAAGTAACTTTTGTAAAAGGATTGCATTCTCTTTATTTTGTCATAAGAGTAAAGAAATATTATCAGCATTACGTTGAAACATTACAATGCATTGCATTATAAAATAAATAGCTAGCTGTCATTGGGTTTTTTGAACTGTTACACATTAACATTAAATTTTACGAAAATATATATTTCTTAAGAAAAACTGAACATTGGACCGAGTTACAAGTTGGTGCATTGAAAAATACAAAATAATATTATTTTTTTTTGGTGCTGGTACATTTGGAGTTAGTGCCTACAATAGCAAACTACAACGGCACAAATTCAAAATTACCAGCACCATTAGAATTAAAATTATTTTGCATTTTTCAGTGCTCCAACTAATAATGTTGGTAAATTTTTTTGTATCAAATATTTATTCACTATAAATATATTGGACAGAAAATAATGTTTCTTCATCTCTTCAAAAAAATTTAAATATACCTAGCTATTGTATCTAATTTTCAAATTAATGATTACTGAGTCAGTCACTTCTGTGAAGTCACTGTACCTCAATTATGACGCCATTTAGGGGACAAAAAATGAGCGGGAAATTTGAACATTTAAAATTTACAAGCTGACCAATACGTAATAGTTTTTATTTCCAAACTTATGAACTGTGTTTAGGTTATTTTAACCCTTATTCTCCTGATACGGGTTATTCATCGACATTAAATTTGTATAATTGTTCGTGAGGCCGGATGGCATTGAATTAAGGCAAAAATCGATTCAAAACCACAGCTCTAGCGGTGTTCAAACTTCGCAACATTGAATCATAAGAAGAAAAGTGGAATTTGTGTAAATATTTTTGAAATATTGATTAATATTTTCACGCATAGCGTTAGTACTACTGTCTAAACACTTTACCCCGAATTTTTCTGAAATAGTTTTTAGTCTTGAAGCAAAATACATTCTAAATGTAATAAATAGTACTGTTATTGTTTTTATTATATTGCGGCAGTTAGGAATTTCAGGCGGTCTTCGGTTTAACTGCAGACCTCTCTATGTCATATCACGTTTGAGACTTTTATCTAATGACAAAAATTCGCCATTTAAGGGGCAAACGTTGTCCTCTCTGTTTAGCACATGGTGCTTACCAATTGCGGTACTTTGAAAGATACAGTGACTTTAGACATGACCATTGTGATTCTTTCATAATTATCTCAATATCTAATTCCACCATGTCCATGTAATTGTCATTGTTGCATACTCTGTGCTGTGTGACTACCGTCTAATTTTTTTACACTGAAAATATTTTCGATTTAATTCCTATTCATTCAAATTATTGTAATTTAAAGAACATTCGTTTGAAAGGCCAAATAATACATTACCTACTTTAATTGCAACTAGACAATTAACACACACAAATTCATCTATTAAAAATTATTCAAAAAATCACGTTGAATAATATTTACACAAGCTAAGCCAGTGACTTTTATCCAGAATTGAAATATTGAATCATTACGTTTCTAATAATTGCATTCGAATGGCTTTTTCGAATAGATAGATAAGAGAATCATTAAAATTGGTGCACGTTTATTATGCGAAACACGGGTAAATACAAAATAAAAACAAACATACAGTCGAATTGTTCTCTTTTTTTTTTAAATTCATCAAGCCTAAAACACATATTCAGACATTCCCTTGAAGGTTTGCTACGTTTGTTCTTATATTATCTAAAATTGTGTGATGAAACTTTCAACTCAAACTCTCATAATACATTTCAACCACTTATTCTGGTAATTACGTAGAATTGTTCTAATTATCATAGTGTATATATATATATAATACGTGGAATCTCATCCTGAGTTCTGAATCTAATAACACTTTTGGAATCTAAACACATTCGTTGCTAATGAACGCTCGCTTTCTCTTCTATCTGCAGTCTACGAATATCAAAACATTGATACAATATCTCAACAACTTTGAAGCGCAATTGAAATTAATCTGTTACAAAATGGCTTCTGTCCACTTTGTGACACACGTACCGGATGTAATTTGAACCAGTTCTTGTTGATGGATTAGTTCGATCACTGCTTCAATTATTGTTCTTTAAAAGTTTTACTCCGCAACTAAACTTACGAGAAGAAGAAGAGTAAGCAGTTGATAAGATAACTTTCTTTGGAAATGCTCTAGTATTATTGCTGCTGACAGCTGTGTGAGGCTTCTGGCGTTTTATTAGATATGTCTTCTTCTTTAGTATGTAGTACAGTTTAAAATAAAAAAGAACTTTCAAATATAGAGACTATAAAGGATTTGGAGAAAGTTTCATATCTATTTCATATTCACTCTAAGTAGCGCTTAGGTATATTCCAATGGAAAACGTCTGATTTTATTAATTCGAAGTTGGATTGACTTTTCAAGATAATTTAATGGAATTTACTTATGCAATAGATCAAGCACCATATACATCACTACAAGCTTTAAGACGAATTAAGAGAATTAATTAAAATCTGGGTCATCTTTCCGACTAAAGTTTACTCGTTAGTGAAGATATTGATTAAAGAAATTCTATTTAGTTCCTTGACTCTCGTGGTTCTGTTTTTTTTCTTCTTATAAATCTGATTGTTTTCAGCTAAGTCAATTAAAGCTTGGGATTCTTTGATGTCGCTATATCAATTAATTTCTCTTAGTAAGTGGGAGGCGAATAAATTCTTAGACAATAAATCATTCAAATTCAAGCACTGCTTTATCTGGCAAGTGTTCCTATTTAATGAAAATTTTGATGTTATATGGTGAAGGGTTACGTAGCTATAATAAACTCATTATAACAACGCCTTTCCTGGCACCCTTTGTTTAATTAGTAAATGGAAAGATGTCTCGTAATGAAGAGTACCTACTGTACTCATGCCTCGTCTTTGATTGGTGATTTGCCAACAAGGGATTTGTTAAATGAAATTATGTTTTTAAATAGTTTTTATTACTTTCGGTTCTTGTATCAATGGACTCCGCAGCGATTTCTCAGGCCCCATACGGTCTAGATACTTGAAATTTCGAATTCGTACTTAGATCGCAGACATCTCGCCGCCTGTTAAGTGTGATCCAATATTGGTAATTAAAATTATCTCATTCAATCTCATTCAACCAAGATCATTATAATGTCGACATGGAACGACAATGGGATCCGTCACTGGAATTACGCACGAGCATGGAGCGTATATATACGTCTCGTTCTCTGGTATATAGGTACTTTCTGGAAGATCGTCTATGGTTATGTCGCAATTGTCAGACGTCAGACGTTGTTAATTTAAAGTTTAATTTTGTGTTGTGGTAGACAAACAGTAATTTGTTATGGAATTGCTGTTGCTGGCAAACACATATACATAAGTATAGTTAAAATCGAGAAAAGGATAGCAATAGTAGGTACTCATCGGTACGGTTTAAATCTTAAATGCCCAATAAAAACTATTTTTAATTTTTTTTCTCTGCTGATGGGACTTTTAAGTGTTGACTTCAAAAAACGCGACATCAACTTTGCAGTCTTCTGTAGAATAAAAAACAAATAATTTAGATTTATACTGACTTTTTTTTATTGGCAAATCACGTGAGTGGATTATTGAATGTCTCAACTGAAATTCTGTAGGTAATAATTTCCTTACTTGCTTGATGAACAAAAGTAATCTAATTTTAATTGTTTCTTCTCCCAGACAAGTTTGATAGCTCTATAAAGATCTTTATCGGAACAGCTTGTTACGGATTCAAAGTTTACAATGTACATGAAATAAAATCTATTTTTAAGTGTAATTATTATTCAAAGGTTTTATGATCGTTAACAATGTGACAATCAGTTTGCTTACATCCTAGATGAATTCGAGAGATCGCATCAATATAATGATGATGTAAAATAAAATGATTCACAATTTTGGAAAAAAATTGCCATTTTATTATCAATATAGAGTTCGTTTATTAGGTCGTAAGCGGAATGAAGCTTTATGACAGATAAGGTAAACAAATGTTTTCGGAATGTTTGAAATTATCACACTCAATATTCCGGATGATAAAAACAATTGAGAAAATAACCAAATGAAACTTTTAATTAGAACAACAAAACCTCCGCGCTATCTACCTCATGCAATTGATATTCTCAATGAAAAATAAATTTGGTAAACATGTTTGTGAAATGGAATTTATAAGTATGGAATTTTCATCCTTCCTGAATAGCATTTATACCGTTAGAATGAAAATAATTGAGAAGAGACAATGAAAACGATATTCCATTTAGAATTAGGATCATTTTACTGTTTCATATTTCCTTCAAGGTAGCGTTACCTTCTCCAGAAAACTTACCTATTCATGAGGGATAAAAAGTTAATTTCGAGTGCCTTGTTTCGGTTCTGATATTTATTTGGGAAGGGATTTTTTTCCTTCTTCCTTTAAGGTTTCATTTCAGTGACAAGATGAAAAAAGGTGCACAATTTTTTCATCTATTATCTATTTAGTGAACTAAATTTAAGTTGAAAAATTCAAGCACGATGGCGTTTTCTGTTCATATGCAGCCCCTGGACAGTACTTTAATGGGTTGCTTTTCATTTTTCGATACATCGTGGCTCAGTTTACAAGCAGAGTACCAAGTATATTTATTATCAGAAAGAAAGATAAATGATTTCAAGTGTCTCGTGTGTCCTCAAATATTATTAAGCGCAGGTCGATGATTTATTGCAGTATGTTGGTATTCGGTTATAGAATGTTTTGTTCATCGACCAATATTGTCTGCCTTGTCGACAGATTCCGAGGTAGCCCAGTTTTGAGATTATTATTTTCAAAAACAATAAAAACTTGAGGAATATTACGAGATAAAAATGGAAGTGGTAACGTAGTTGGTGAGATGCCTTTGGTAGTAAGAGTTTACAGAAAAGATATAGACGTAATTTGCTGAAATGAAAAGCTGAAGATAGTCAGAGAAATAACAGGGAAAACACTATGGGGCAGATTACGTAACGCAGGCCTAAGACAAAGGTGTAACATAGAGAACATAAATGACTGGGCACTAAGAAGGAAAAAGGTGGTATACCCATATAAACAGAATGGAAGAACACAGGATAGTAAAGATAGCACGAGACAGATCAGCAACGGCCAAAGGAGTATAGGAAGGCCGAGAAAAAGATGGAGTGATAACCTGGATATCCAATAAAGATGCATACGAGGATGGAAACAGGCGCGAACCTATTAAAAAAGTAGGAAGAAGAAAAAGTAGAAGAAAAGCTCTGGACAGATAAATAATAAGACAATATTCAGTGATTTAATATTGTTGTGGAGATCAAAGGTTTTGGTTTGAAATAATGGCGTGGAAGGAGGTGCCAACACCTGGGCATCCCAGAATGTGTTGGAGAGACAACATTAGATTGGACCTCCAAAAAATTAATATTCCCTGCGATCCTAGAATGACGGTATACCATGCCTTTTTGAGGAAAGTTGTGCAATCAGCCAAGACCCTGTCAGGTTTGTAGTGCTAAATGGAGAATAAGAAGTTACCAGAAACGCGAAATACTTAATTCCGAATTTTCACCGCCTTACAAGATCTATTGAGTTACTATGGCATAAAATTGTTCAATGTCATGTCATTGTCTCTGAAGAATCAATTAATTATTTAAAATTGAAATCAGGTCGTTCATTTTATAGCTTAGACAAATTCTTGGCTGTTGATTTTAAAACTAACAATAATCTATAACTTGTAAACTCTACATAATAATATGTTTATTTCTATGTATTTTAAATGAATCTGTATATTTACTATATACTTGCTCATTTAAATAAAATAAATATTTTTTCTAATTAGGAGAAACAGATCATCCTCCTACACAATATACTAAATGACTGCAATCAATTGTAAGACCATAAATCTTAATATTTTTGCCAATCATTATTCCCTTTGCTTATCTCCAACATCATATTTCAACCTTTTTAAAATAAGCTTCTTATGAAATATATAATGAAGTATTCGTTGTATGTAGTCTTTTATTTAATCTTTTTATATATTTCGCTCTTGCGTCTAACTATCGATTGCAAACTTTTGTCAGCAGTTGAATAATACATTACAAATTTTTATCGTGTCTTGAAGAGTCATAAGAGTTACTGGTGTACTTTATGATCCTTCAACTCGTAAAGAGTTGCGAAACTCCTGTAATTTATGAGAAAATGAACATGAACGTTCAACTCTCTTAGTATAGCAATAGTAATTTTGGACTGGGAACTTTGTGATTTAAATAAGAATTGTATGACAATATGCAATCGAGCTAGCTAAGGACACACGTTATATATATGTTCCACCTGATTGACGTGGTTTGGGTGTTTGTTGCATGTAAAAACTATGTTAAGATTCCAGGTGAATTTGCATTTAATTACATTAATTATTAGATTATTAAGTTGATTAGAATTATTTATTTCCATCGGCTTATGACCACGACAAGTCCTGGCTCAAGTAACAATTGTGGATTTTTTTTAGTAACTTTTCCATAGACATTTTAATGACATTGACATTCATAACCTATAAATAATGTATACAAATTTTATTACGGATATTTATCGAGTTAAATAGTTCACCTTTACAGAGTTGCCTAATCGATCTATCTTTGGAATTGATTGCCACTTGTCATGTTAGATATATTCAAGGGTATCTTCTGAAGGAAGAATAGTGTTGATTGATACAGATGCCATTACATTTCAATCAACTGCCTATCATGGCATGGATGGGATAAGTAGAACAAATGTAACATATAAGAGTTATATCACTCGGATGGATTCTACCGAGAAAAAGAGCGAAACCGCGATAAACAACAAAATACAATGCTAAAAATATTTTTTACAATAAATTGGACCGACTTTATTGGTTGGTACACTGAAAAATATAAAATAATATTAATTTTATTATTGGTGCTGGTACTTTTGGAGTTGGTGCCTACAACAACAAACTACAGACTGTTAGCTTGTACTTGTTATTTATTTTTCAGACATCTCAAAACATCGCGGCGCTGTTATACATATTTCAGACTTTACTGCTTTAACTCGAAAACCGTAACTCTTTTGAAAATATATTCTTTTTAAACTTTTCCGGATATGGTCCCATATTTAATTCTGCCGTCTTAGATTTTCGATTTTCAAGAAAAATTGCCACCTCCTCCCCATTCGGGGCGATTTTAAGAGGGAAGGAGATTTCGGATTATTTTTTTTTAAATATGGGACCATTTCTCAACTCTCTTCTTTCAAATGAAACAAAAATCGGAGTACGTTTATTATGCAAACTGCGCGAACAGCCATTGAAAAGATAAAAAAAAACATACATCCGAATTGTATACCTCCTCCCTTTTATGAAATCGGTCAAAAATGCTAATTTCTTACCAGCATGCAACAGCTGCGTTGGGATTAACAAGTCTTATATTGTGTGTTCTTTAGTTAGAACGTTACACAAGTTTTGATAGATAAGAAGATGCAGCAACTATTACAACTTTTGTAAGGGCACTATATTGTATAGATTATATTATTGTTGATATTTAGTTCGCTTGTGTTACTTATGCAACAGCAGCCAGTCAGTCCATTCTTCCTGAACAATGAATACCTCATGTGTAAGTATAACGCTCCTTATCACACACATGATATACTTACCACTAGTACAGTACAATTAGACCAAAAAACACATCCAAATCATGGAATCCTTACAGTATACGGCATCTGGTACATCGTTATTCCGAATAGAGAAAGATTTTGTTTCAGCAGTAAGCTAATGACCAAGTTTTCTCACTTCAAGTGAATCCCTCATAGAAAGTGTAAAAAGCAAAAATGTAGAAAAAATATTTCTTCATGTTCCTCAACTGTGGAGTTTAGCATAAAAATTAAGAGGACCATATCTTTTGAAAATTTAACGTAGTTTTATGTCTGTCATTTGGTACTTGGCGGCATTTTTTGGATTTGTGGTATCCGAGCTAGTTTTACTAAGCTATAAAAGATGCTTTGATGCTTGTACAGGAGCGTGCTTAGATCAGCAATGCGCGAACACATTGCTTTGTTGCAAACACCTCAAGGATGAAACCTGATCGCCACCGCCATCATCGTCACCAATACATTGTTGCTGCATTATATTATTTTATGGACTAGTCGTGTGCTTGAAGCTCAAGATAAACGTTAAATGGATCCGTCCGTATTGCCATGCAAACAGAAATATATCAGGCCACTGATAGATATTATACATGGTGTTTTTAAAAGATTTTTACAAACTTGAGCTCGAAATAAATTGATATAATAGTGCTGAGGATGTAATTTCAAAATATTTCTTATGCCATAAATTTCTAAGGGCTTAAGAGATCACGAAGAACTCTTTTGAAATCAAATATAGAATTTCTGATCGGTGTAAGTACCTCTAATAAGTGGGAGAAAATCAATGTTTATCCATTAATATTTAGATAATAGTACCATTTCGATGACAAGTCATGAATTGTAAGAAAATCACAGAGCACTCTAGCAACAACAGGACAAGGGGGAACGGTACGAAGGGAGGGATGAACCAACTTGTTTTCTGGTTGTCAGAATAGGAATGAGGTACTTGAGCTCAAAAGATAAATTCGAATGAGTTTAAATTTCGCGCTCATGTTCGGTTAGTACCTCAGACAAAACTGCAGTATTTCTGTATTTTTGTTTTTTTCAATACAAAGTTAATTAATTACATTCCGAGAAGGTAACTAATTGTTGTTTGTATTCTATGATAATTTTAAATTAGAAGTAGTTCTCGTTACCTGGTAAAAACCTAATCTAACCTATCCTATAAAGGCCCACCACAAATTACCCCAAATTGTCCCGATAATGCTTTGTTTGTTTTTTTGTGGAACCATGAAGAATTTGTTGGACTTACAAAGAACGACATAAAGGAATTCATATGTCCAGAATGTAACCAAGGGCCTATTAAGCTTTGGGGCTTTTGTTAGTTCTTATTTTACAGATTTTTTTCAATACCTGCTCTTAATAAGGCCAGCCAAAATTATGGAGATAAATATTTAATCATTGTCAAAAAACAATCTTGTTTGTGTTTTTTTATTGATTTTAGTTATATTTTTTTTTAGGTAAGTATATTAAGATCAAAAAAACTATTGTTACTGACTGATTGGAATCTCATATGTTAGGTTAAGTTATACGTAGATATTTTTCCTTTTTTGGCGTTTATAAATTTCGTGATTAATGATAAGCACATACGTTCCTAAAAAGGCCCACATAAATTTTTTTAAGCTATTGGTTTCATGCAGAAATTTTATCCAATATGTTGATTTGTACGATGAATTTATTTATTTTTATAAATTATTTTATTGTTCTCATTTATTTTAATATTACAAAAAAATGGGCCTTACAAGGTACACGTACCTTTATCACAACGATTTGAAAGCTTCCATATTCTGCTCAGGATTACTTTCCACGTCGAATCTATTCTGATACTGCTCTTTCGATATTTGGTCGCACCACCGATATAAGCCCTTCCATATCCAGGTGTACCATTGGGTCCCACCTGAATTCCGTTCCTAGGTCCCGTTCTGCTCTGTATGTGCTATCACGATTGTATAAATAGTTCTGGTTTCTTACGTGCTGGGGTGTGACTCAAATATTGAGGCCAATTTTAGTCTTCATTTTGCCATCTGTAGCATTTCGAACTTGGGATGAGACAATCATAAATCAATTGTTCAAATCAGAGATCGAAATGTTGCAGGTAGGATACAGTAAGATTTGCTTCAATAACAGCAAAACGTTTCATTACTCAAAATAATCTGAGATATAAAACCTCTTTATAAGACGGTGGCTTGGAGCTTTATTATTTCATGAACCAGTCGTGTACTTCAAGCTTAAGATTAACGGTAGGTAAGGGTTCACCCGAACTGACACACACATACCAAGCCGCTGATATATTTTATATATACACAATGACTGGCGGCATTGTTGTTGTTGCTTCGTTGACGTTTTGTTTTCTTAGACAAAACAAACAAGAGTGCTCTAATATAGGTGGCAGTGCCGCCGTCGCGTAGCTGCCTCTATGCGTCAAGGTAACTTGTGTATAAGCTCTAATGAGTGGCGACATATTCGTCTAGGTGAGCTATGATGTTGTAATAACGATGATGCATGGCGAATATTGATAGTGTTCTGCGTATTATTGATGCTGGGTATACAATGTCTGTGTGTGTAGTGGAATTTGGGTGTCACACGTGCCTTACTTTAAATGTTTTTTTTATGTGGAAAGCTTGGTATGGCAACACTAATGAAACGCCAGATTGAAGAGAATGGTATAAGTTTTAATAATCGATTTAGAAGAAATAATATTGAAGGTACATCCAACCGAAGCCAACTAGTACATTTTATATGCTTTAGTCACATTGTCGTAGAAAAAAGACATTGCTAGAGCATAGCTTCAGTGGATTATATAATGAAGTATCTTGTAATTTTTGAACTAGTGAGGTAAACTAAATTCTGCTTCGGCTTATCATTTCAGCCTGTCTAAATTGCCATAGTATTTCTATTATTTTCTCGCAAGTATAAGCTAGAAGCTGCTCATTCTAAAATTACATCAACGCCCTCTTAACGCAACCCCTAAGGCCAATTGTACAATAACAAAATGTTATTTTGCCGCGACCCAACATGGCATTGGGGCAAACAATATAAATATTTTCTTCTCTATTTTACATAATTATCTATGAAAATATAACAGTGGCATAGAAAATTGCTTGCTAGCAACATTTTGAACATTATCGCGATAACGGAGTATTAAAGTACGAAGAGGCGTCAGATATTGGTCTCATAAGACTGAATAAGGTATTCGCCTTACGCCCACAGTGCTTTATGACAGAAATTAAATTCAAACGACTATTCCAATTAGTAGATGAGTCTTTGATGATAAATTTAGCTTCTTTTAGTCAAAGTTGCCTTATAAATAGCACATTGATTTTTGATATTATGAGAAATGACAAGAAGAGGATGCTTAAATTTGCAAATGTGTAGGATAATAATGTAGCAACTTTAAAACGGTGGCTTCCTTGTCTTCTTAAATTTTAGAAAATAATCAATCGACAAATCAGTACGCAGTGTCTCGTTATTATTTATTGGTATTTTCGACCTTTCAGATTTTGCCATCTAAAATAATTCGTTTATTTTCTTATGGTTTCATACATACATAATACAAGGTAAACATTTAGCAAAGACGTTAGAAGATTACTTAGAACTATTATGTGGTCATTCCAAAGCTACTGAAAGACATATAGACTTCAGTGTATTAGTGACCATAGAAAAAAGTCCAATATTTAATACGTTAATACGATTTACGGTGTTATTATACCTATAGTTTTTTCACGAATGATGACGTCTTTCATGAAAACATGAGAAACGAAGATTTCGAGATAAAATATGGTATTTCAATTCTTTCATACACTTCAAGGAAGTTCATATAATTAGAGAGAAAAAAATATCGATTGATTAAGTAAGCAATAATGTGAAAGATTTATTAGTAACAATAATGCTGAAACATAAAATACAAATCTTTTGCTTGAGTTATAAGATATAGATTTATTCATTTAAGTTCTCTAAATTGTCACTTTGTAACGCCTATGTAATTAAGATTGCGTTGCCTTCTGACATACGAGTAGCGCTTTTTAACATTATTGAAGGAGATAAGCTTGAAATTCCCATGTCGTAGTAGTAAAGTAGTAGAGAATTTTATGATAATGAGATGCGATGATAAGTATAGCCTCATGTACGTAGCTCGTGAATGATAACATATAATAGCCATAATTCGTGAAACAAACTATATAACCTAAGCTACCTTACTAATCGTTGCAGAAACTAGATCAGGATTTTCTTCAGTTGCACTTATCCCACCAATAAAATGTTTAATATCTGGGCGACCGAGCTTTGCTCGCGTAACAGAGTGGATCTATAAGGATGTTTAATCTTAGTTCAAATATGTGCATACCTATTTCTAGTAGTTCGGTTAATATTGATTTTATCGTTCACATAGCTCATAATTTAGAGATTTCCAAATAAATATGAATGTGAAATATACCAGAGCTCAGCTGTATCACCAATGTCTGATCACCCACAAACCCCGTACTAAAATTTTTATAGCAGTCTCCGGAACCATTCCCAAAATAGCTAGTGTGGACCACGAGTTTCACATCCATTAAAAATGCAAGTAACGCCAATAGATTTCTCGGCTCTTAAGACCCCCTCTTTGCCAAATTTTATCCAAATCTGCCGAATCATTCAAGAAAAAGTTTATGGACCTGGAAGGTGACACCCTCGAGAATTTCCGATCAAATTATAAGAAACTCATTTTAACACCTTTTATTTACAAAAATGGGTTTTGTTAAAAAAAAATCTAAGTTGATCAGGGTACGAACCGAGGATCTACAGGCTAATAACTGAAAGCTTAACCAATGAGCTCGTTTAATATAATTAGATAACGAATATATGTAAATATATTTATTTATTCTATCGTTTGTTAAATCGACCCTTCTCTATGCATAGATTCATTTATTATACTTAACCTCATCAGTGTGAGATTATATAACTGGCATAAAAAACATGTTTACCTCTGGATATCGTTTATATGAAGTACAGTTTGGAAAACTAGAACAATGTTTTGTAGGCATTGTAATTATTTCAAAATTGTTTTTTCAATCGCTTAATAATCTTAAACAATTCAGTTATATCACTAACATGATACACGAAACAAATGTATGATCGATAGCCGTTCTAAATTCGTCCGCCTTGCGCATGACGTCACGCGGAGCTTAAAATTTGAATTTAATGCGGATTTCTTTGGGGATATGTTTCTCTATTCTACTGCAATAAAACTTATTCAATATGATTGTTTAGGGTAAAAAGCAAGTTATAATTATAATTTTTAATGTTAAATAAGCCGAAAAATATAAAGAACGGTCCACCTATTATAAAAATTGGAAAATGCAATCTTTTACAAATTATAAATATACTTGATACCTACCTGTCTCATACTAACGAAGTAACGAGTAGTTAGGTATTTAAGACTAATGCGTTTTTGTGCATTGCAAACTACCTTGTATCTCTTTTGCTGGTGAAATTTTCTATTTGGAGGACTGAGTTAGATATATCATTAGTATCAGTATCATCCTCATCCAAAACCTGATCTACTTCAATACTACTAATACCAACATCCCTTAAGTCGCGTCAAAATAATATATTATTATTGATTTTAGTAACATAAGCCATAATAATTGCAGCCTCTACCAAGTTTGTAGCAGAGTTTCTATTAATTATTAGCGATTTCTTTTATTGATGTCACTATTTTGGGCCAATTTTCCTTTTACGTTCCTCGATTTTTCCAAAGGTAAATTGAGAACTGGCACGGCGTCTCTTTTAAGCAATCGTCGATTTTGGGCACACACACACATTAATGTAATCTTTCCGCTTGCAAGCTATAGCCCACCTTTTTTGGATATTTTAAACGTTGGGAAAACCAGATAGCATCAGATCGCTTGTACATTTTTAAAAAAAATTAGATGTGTTGCATCCTGCCACAGAACATCGCAATTTCTTAAAAGAAATGCCGTTATCACTATAAAAAATCACCAAAAACTTCTAAAGCCGAAGAAAAAACACGACGGAATTTAGTTAGGTTAGAAATGACTCCAAACCGCCAAATCTTGCACTGCGTGACATTCCATGATGTGACCCGCTTCTGCCGCCGTGTCTCCCGTATCTTAAACGGGAGACATGAAATCGCGGTGGCCTTTGACAAACAAACGATCGCAAAAAATGATGCTCCGAAACCATCTTCTAAGGCGGCCGCGGTTGAGTTGGACTACTGGGTATATTTATACTGTGGTTTCTTGTATCATGTGTCACTAGAATAACAATGTCTTAAACGGAGAAAGTTCGAAATTTATCCGTATTATAAGTGCTGCCTCTCGTGATAAATTTATCAAAGGCTCATTTATTCAGTTGTTTACAATTAAATATTTCTCTCTCATATTAACCCCTTGCCGCATGAATTATGAAAGAGAACCAAAATAATTTCTTTATTTGCTTAAAACTGATTTATTATGCTAAAATATACATTATAGACAGAAAAAATAAAATAACAACAATTAATAAAAAAAATTGAAAATTTAGCCATATATGGCTTCGTATGAGTCTGGGTTAAATTTTGTGGAATTCCTTGAAACAGTTTCTTTTATCGTTATAGCACAAATACACCTCACATTTCTCACATTTGGTAAAAGAACGGAATTTGGAACAGTTTTGGCATAGCTGTCGATTTTTCTTCATCCATGTGGGAAAATGATCGATGTTGTCGGAACGTACTGATCTAAGGGGTAGGTCTTGATGTCGGGCTGGAGCTTTTCGAATCCTTTTTATTGTTATTGGTGAATCTGGCAAGCTGCATGGAGTTCCCCCTCGGCTAGATGAAGGTGTTCCTCGTATGCTTTGTGGTCGACCACGTTTTTTCGCGACTGAGAAAACTTTTCCTGCTTTACGCATATGTTCAGATACAGCAAGTTTGAAATCGAATAAGGCCATGTATTCTTCTTCATTTATTCTACGCCATAACAACCAAGCGTTTACTATGCACATGTCTATCATGTGGAAGAAAATTCTCTTGTACCACTGACGTGATCGCAAATGGATTCTATAGTAACCAAGCATTGAATCAAGTAAATCGACCCCACCCATGTGCTGGTTATAAACATCAACGGCTTGAGGAGAGTTTATTTCTTTGTACTTTCGCTCTTGTCGGAAATAACGTCTTTTTGTGCTCGTGGGCTCACTTCCAACGTATGCTGAAAGCATATTCACGTTTTTGTTGTCAAACCATGATACTAAGCTTAGCTTAACGCCATCGATTACAGCAATCTTCTCCTCCATGCTTCCTCTTCCTTTTTTCTTCAATTCTTTTTCAGTTGGCATATTCGAATTCGGTACGCGATTTAGCCTCACTGTTCCTAAGGGTAATAAACCATTCTTGAATAAATAAACTTGAAGCTTTGGGCTGTTGAACCAGTTATCAAAACAAATCTTATAATTGAGATGCCTTGGAACCGTGGAGGTGAGTCGAGATACAACATTTGAACTAACACCAAGATCCGGTGCACCTGTAGGATATGTGTTACTCTGTTCTCCAGCAAAGATATCAAAGTCATAGCTGAAGCCTGAAACTCCACTAAGGACTTGATTTTTATAACCCCACTTATGTGGCTTGGCAGGATTATATTGTTTCAGCTCGTGACGACATTTAGTAGGGATGATTTGTTCATCAACCGCTAAAAACTCTTCTTTGGGAACTAACAACAATCGTTCTCGAATTTGAGTGAAGACAGGTCTAATTTTGAAGAGTTTATCATGACCATCATCACCACGAGGCTTGAAATTATCATTGTTATTGAAATGTAAGAATTTTTTCACAGTTTCAAATCTGTTACATGTCATTACACTGTGTATCTGAGATTGACCTATATGCTTCGACCAATACATCCTAGTTGCTGGCAACCTCACACATGACATAAAAATTACAATTCCAATGAATTTCTCTACTTCATCTTTAGTAATATTTGCTGGCTTGCTGATATCCTCTTGAGCGGATTTGATATTTGACTGCTCCACTATCATTTCGATAAGATCATCAGTAAACAAAAACTTGAAAAAATCTGCCGGTGAATCCAATTCTTTTATTGTTTCAGGTAAATCCGTTTTACCTTTGAATCTGAACCTTTCTTCATCAAAAGCTTCCATTTTTCCCTTTTTCCACATAACTTTTTCTTTATTCCTGTTGACCTTTGATTTGGATGTTGAAGGTGTCTGATGTTCCTCTATTTGAATTTCTTCTTCAGAAGTATCAGATTCAGAATCTGGTGCAATTATGATTTGTTTTCTCTTCGGCGAACGAATTGAATAAGGCACATAATCATGGTCAGAATCAGAATCCAGATCATCATCACTTAATAAACCATCACCTGGAATAGGATTCACATGCCTGGAAGAACCATAAAAGCGGGATGGGTCCATTTCTAAAAAAAGTTCTGAATGCATACGAAGCCATATATGGCAATTTCATAAAAGGGCTCAAAAACCTAATTGCAATACATAAAATTGTGAAAAAAACATAAGTAGCTGGTTTTTGAGTCCATTAAGAATGTACCATGATTTTTTTAGAAGTTGTTACTCACCGTTTTATATTTTGTTCTCACAATTCAAAATCCTATTTTTTATGTTGCACTGAACTAGAGGAACACGCTATAGATAGCCAATAATAAGTTTGACATATGTAACTTGTCAACCACGAACTAATTACGTGTCAATAAACAGCAGAATACTCTTATGTTCCAAGCTTTATAAATCTGAATTCTATGATACCATGGAATTAAAAAAAATCCCAAGTTTGGCAGCCATATATGGCTTCGTATGCGGTAAGGGGTTAAATATATGGGCATTTTGATGAAATATATTCTGCTTTTGAGAATGAGGTGGCCATTAAATTTGATACTTGAAGACTTCTGTATTGAACTGAATTATCGAGAATATTAAGAGATTAGCAAACTTTTGAATTTTGCTGTTAACGCAATTTCGTTTCAACTCAAAGAGCAAAGACGAAACTATGTTTATGATTTGATAGATTCCGGCATTACGGCTCTGCTAATTGAAACTAAAAGCAAATAAGAAGGAACTGAGTTATTACGATTAATATATTTAGCTCCCGCCACTTGGTATCGAAATTCGATTATGAATTGAAATATAAAGTGATGTGAAAATTGAAAATTTATGGTTGAATTATATCTAGTGAAGTCGATTATAACATGCATCAACTCAGCAGGTGGGCTTATAATTAATATTTTGAGCTGCTTGTAATTGATACATGGATATGAAAGCTAGTTGGTAATAGGAATGATCATGTAATATGAATACAGAAATCGATTAGGACTATATATTTATGCTTTCCTCAAAATTTTCATAAAAATTACAGTTTTTGAAAAAGATAGAATCGAAAATATACAGAAATAATAAATTTGTCAAAAACTGTTGAAACGGTTACCAAAATCAGTAGAAAAATTCGTCGTTCTGTTGTGAATAAATATTTGAGGCTAATCATTAAATAATCTAGATAAAATCAAAACCCGACAATTGTTTCGCCAACAAGGTTGGAATCTTCAGGGATTAACCGCTAACTGGTTAACCCCTAAAAAATTAAAATCTACTAAAATTGGTTTTTATACAAACAAGCTACTGAAAATCGCGTCTTTATATCTTGCACCTAACCTAACATAACGCATATCAAAATTTTTATAAGCATCCAATTGCGATTGATTCCAAAAATGCCCTTATATAAGGTAAAAATTTTGTTTTGTTGTTTTTTTGAAATTTTAATATTTACAGTTGGTATGTTGGGTCATATCAATGTCATCTATCTTAAATCGTTGTAAAGCCGGTTACACATTGCGCTCCACTTGGCATGTGCCAATCACAAGTCAGAGTACTACTCATCTATAGTATACGGGTAGAAAATACACAATATTCGGCGAGTTTCGATAAAATCATCTCATTCAATGGAGGGGTACTGGGGTCCATTGTTTACTGACATCTACCGGCAAGTAACGTGTGATATGGTAGCCGGCTTAAGCTCTAAGCCTTATAAATGTTGACAAGAGACAGTTGATCTTGAAAACTACATTTTTGCCTCAAAAAATATTAGTAATTTGATATCTGAATAAAAGCATAATCTATGCTTTGTAAATACAAATAACGATAAATATATTACTTACAGATATTTCGATCACTTTGTTAAATAATAAATTATGGAAATATAAATTTTATTCTTATTAATTAAACAACGCCATCTATTAGGACAAAATAAAAGCTGCTTTTCGGCCTTAGGTAAGAAAATAATCATTTTCGGCCCTGTAAACATTAAATTTTTGTTATCCTAATTGCGTAAAATTTCAACATTTTTTAATTCAATATTACGCCCTTAGAAGCCATCATGGAAATCTTTAAAATTTTTAAATATTTATTTTTATTTACCGCAAATCTCTACAATCTGTGGTTCCAGAAAGATAGTAGGTACCTTGTACGTTTATTTGGCCGCCCTGTACATTTATTACATAATGATATCATGTGGAAAACATGTGAGAAATTCATTCTATCAACAAAAACAGCATTCCGTTTTATTTATGAATTATAATAGAAACCAAATGCCTCAAATATTTATTTAAATCCAGATTTATTGCATTTCTACTTGTGAGATGACTTTATTTTTCTGTTTCTACTCAGAAACGATATTAACATTCTTAACTTTATTTAATCTCATAACAAATGTTTAGTAGAACACTTGGGCAATGAACAGTAGCTTAGCTTTTTAATAATCTATCCTGAACCATAACCAAAAGTTCCAGCTTATATTCTGAGTAAGTATAATTTAATTACTAGGTACATTCATACTGTACATCTTTTTAATGTGATTTTGTAATCCTTGTGTTGTTTCAAGATAGTTGCATTAACCTAGGTATATGCATACATTATGTCGAGTATATCAGGTGGAGAAACTTTCACAAGGAAATACTTGAAAGCAGTGTATACCTACATGCGTTTGTGCATGCATAGCACGTTTTATATAAGCGAATGCTTGCTTTTGAAATATTCGTACACGTGTAGAAAAAACTAGTACATGTTATATAGCCTGGAACGAAGCTTTTCTTCCAGTCTGAGCATCGAATAAGTTTTTTAAGCGTCTCAAAACTTCAAAGACAGATAATATGTAAGAAATCTATTCATTTATGTTTGTAAGATTTCAACACATGAAAATTCTGAACAACTATATTGTCACGTCGCCTGAACGGCAGATCTTCTCGATTTAAAAGAAAACTTTTTTAATATTTTTTTCTTGTTAACATATTTATACACGCAGGATTCGAAATTGTTAGCCATAAGCTCTGGCCGACTTCCTTGACAAACAAAGAGTTGGAGAAGTAAGATTCAATTTAGGTTTTAAAAATTGTAGTCATGAGATTACTCTTGATATTTTTTCTATGTATGGAGTAATCATAAAACAGAATGTACCGTAATATGATTGGCAAGAAACTTCTGGAACTGACCTATCGAGATCAGGAAGACCAAGGTTATGTTCGCAAAAATTATAGCATGAACACCAATAGGCACTTAACAATGAATAACTTTCATTTGAAATTAAATCGACTGTTGGAATAATTTAAAAAAAATCAAAATTTCAAGTAGCCCTATAAACTTTATAAGCTCTCTCAATTACAGGATGAAGATTATTCCATCAGGGATAATATTTCTATACGAATATTTGCTAAAATGGATACTGAACTCGAATACGTGCAAATTATTAATCGAAAACCTGACTTTTGAAATTCTACGCATTCATGTATATTTACTAACCTGATGAATAATTGTTAGGTGATCTTTTTCAATACCAAATTATAAGTAGATTTTTTTTACTTAATGGCCTCCAATATCAGCCGATGTCAACACGGCAGATTACTGAATGACAGATTGAAAATATGCATTTAATAATGAGCTTAAGATATCCTATTATTTAAGCAGTATAATCACACGACTTAGTTTGTTATGAATACATAATAAACTTAAATATATCCGGTACTTTATGATAACGTTGTATAACTTATTTCACCTAAGTAGGTATTTCCTCTCTAATAATCTTGATAAAACATTTTTTTAAATATTACTATTGTTTACATTTGAGAAAAAAATGTTTACCGAATTCTGAAGTCAGAAAAAAGAATAGTTTCTTCAAGAGTGAAAAACTGTCTCAGTCTTACTCACAAGGGAATCAGTTTTCCACTCTGTTACTGACAGTTAGCGATGGAGTTTTGCTACGGTCTTCTCTATTACATATTATTTTATTTATTCTGTGGAAATGTCATAGCTAATGAAATTACAAATTTAGATAGTTCTTTCTATTTAAAATTCTTAAAATGGAAGGCAATATTTTTTATCATACAGAACAATATCACTAATAATCTTCTTGATTTAAGATAAACTAAATTGAGTATAATTTCTCACCCTCTTTTTAATGTTACCAGGCATTAATCCGGTTCTTATTCATGTTGTAGAATCAAAGTGGGACAAATTCAAATTATCTTCCAAATGTCATAGGTACCTTTCATTATGAGAAAGTTTTTTCGTATAGTCTGTTTGAGAATGGTGTAGAGTTATACATTTTGATAATGAAGGGATCGCTATTGTATTCTACCATATAAGCGCCATAATACAATAGAGATCCCTTCGTTATCATATGTTATTACTCTACACCATTCTCAAACAGACTGTATTTAGACCGCTTGCTTCTTCATTTTAGCAGGTATGATTTCTACAGAACGTTATAAATGTAGGTAAATTGTCCCCTGTTCATTTTTCAACGTGATTATCACATAAAGGATTTTAAAAATGTCTCGGAACATTTAGTGCAAATATAGTCAGATAAGTGGATACAATTAAAATAATAAAAGTGTTGGATTTAATGAGATTCTAAATTACAGATGGGAAGGGAATTTGGAATATTTCAAATTAGAAGATATTATTACTTTTTTATAATAGAAAAATATATTTTAAAATAGTGCGGGAGTAATGTTTGGGTCACATATTGATTGATGATTGACAATTTACCATTACCAGCCGGTAGGCTGATATTGGGAGACAAGTTAATTTTTACATCTAAATTGACTAGACTTGTAAAGGGATAAATTGAAATACTTAGTTAGTCCTTCATCTATAGAAAAAAAAAAATTGTTCTTGTTGTTGTTTCAGATTTATTAATAAGTAATTAATTAATTCTTGTATTGTTCAAGCGCTGTCTTCAGTTATTCAGCTTTAAAATTTTATTGAAAGAAAGGCACCTAAGAGCAAATGCAAACATCAAATGGAAATTCAGATCCAAAGTCAGCATTATTCAACAACGAGAAAACTATTATCATCCTAATATATACCTAGGTACAAACTCGTGAATGCCTCAGCTGTCTTATTGTTTGTTTTCATACAATTACATCACAACATATTAATAATTTAACAACACTCTTGTAATTGGTTGTATCCATCATGCAGAATGAGACTTTTGAATATTTTATGACAATTCTAGGTAATATAGAGGACGACTGTCGAAAAGGCGACTTCATAACTTAGGTATAGCATGAAATTAAATCCAATAGAAATCTAGAAGTTAATATTTTTGACCGACGAACCCAAACGGGTATGCAACACCGAATGTCTGCTTTTTTTGGTTTGTGCACGCTTTATATATTGTAAACGTACTCTGATTTTGATGATTTTTGATTCATTTGAAAGGGGAGACTTGGTCACATATTTGTCAAAACTCAAATCCGAAATCACCTTCTCTCCGAAAACCGACCCCGAAAGGGATTGGTGGGGGCAAATTTTCTCGAAAAAAATTGAGATGGAAAAATTATAAAAGAATGTTATGACAAACATTTTTTCAAAAGAGCTACGGTTTTCGAGTTACATTAATGTTCAAATCTCACATAAGTGTATATATGTATATGAAAGCCAAGAATATTTGTAGCAACATTTATAATGAACATTTTTTCCTTAGAGTTACGGTTTTCTAAAATACTTATGTGTATTTCCGCCTCGATGTTCTGAGATCTCTACGTAATAATAAGTACAAGCAGAGAATATACGTGAGAAATAGGAGAAGTATTATCTTCTTTGGTATTAGTGAACGTTTAACTATTTTCGTGACTAATGTTACATTCAAAAGTGTGAAATAAGTATTTAAAAAAAAAATTGAACCGACGTTATTAGTTGGTGCAAAAAAATACAAAATAATATTAATTCTATTGGTGCTGGTGAAGGTGCTAAAAGTTATCAATCTAACTGCAACTGCACAACTTCAAAATTAACAGCACCAATAGAATTAATATTATTTTGTATTTTTCAGTGCAACAACTAATAACGTTGGTCCAATTTTTTGTAAAAAAATCAGAAAATAATACCTACCTACGGTGTTATATCCTAGGATGAAAGGAACGACAGCTAGACTATTCTATTCTCCAGAATTTCGATGGTTGAGAAGAACGCATTCTTCTACAAATGTGATAGAGACGTAGATTTATTATATATCTAATATTAATTAGATTACTTATCCATGTCACTAATTAAACATTAGCGCAGCTTTCTCTATTGTTGTTGATTTCAGGAAATTTTCGTAGTGAAAATCCGAAATCCGCACAAAAATTGTGGATATCTGACCGGATAACGGATATCCTCTCTACCTCTGAAACTTGAAACTATTCATAATTCTAAAATTGTTATTTTTTTGTGATATAATACCAAACATCAAACCTGTTTAGAAAAAAGATTATAATAATAAACTAATGCGCCACAGTGCTTTTTTGAGACACCATCTATTACAAAAGCTTGAGCCAATAGAGAGTTCAAATAAAACCCTACAACTTCTGCATCTAAATTTTGAAATGTTAGACAAAGAAAGTTATGAAAAGCAACATGTATGTGGTCCTCACTGTATAGGTACATAGGTATATTTGTATTATTAAATAATTTCGAATCCTTTCAATGACTTCTTCATTATTAATATTATTTCAAAAGCTTAATACAAAACCTATCTCTGTTTTAGAAATAGATAACCATTGCCACATTTCTGAGGTCTTCTAAATTCCCCCACTAGGTCAGTCTTACTTTAAATAATTTTCGTTATCTTAAAGTACTTTACCAAGAGTTTTCAAAACTATATTATTAAGAACCTATTTTCAAAATAATTTTAATTAGTAGATATAATCCGTTATTGAAGAGCCATTCAGTATTGATTATTATTTTTGGCTGTTAACCTGAATATTATAAGAAATTTTCTACAAAAACATAGTGTAAAGATGAATTTGATTTTGTGCACTACGGCCTAGTGATCCTTCCATCATTGATTAAAATTGGCTGAGGTATTTTCCTTTCAGGATAGAAAATGGAAACTTATTATTATCTTGAAATATAATTTTTTTGGTATTCAATGGGTGTTCGCATGTTCGATGGTCTCCATTCTTCGCCAAAAAGCCACTGTTTTTTCATCATGCAGTAACTAATTATAGTTGCAGTACAGCTACTGTTTTTTCTTGATCGTCATAGTTTATTTTACTTTC
This sequence comes from Crioceris asparagi, assembly GCA_958507055.1. Taxonomy (NCBI): domain Eukaryota; kingdom Metazoa; phylum Arthropoda; class Insecta; order Coleoptera; family Chrysomelidae; genus Crioceris; species Crioceris asparagi. The sequence continues at coordinate 9,454,416 of OY293828.1, forward strand.
GTTTCTATTTACCTGTAGGCGTAAATTTTTCGATGCTGCTCTCAAAATTTCATCACAACTGGATGTTGTGTACAGGTATCTAAAATAAACAAAGTTTTTTTCGCCTTAAGTCTACTCAGCCGTAATGTAAATTGTTTTTTGAGTAATGTTTAGTGATCAATGATACCACAATTTTTGGGATGGTTTATAAATAGATTTTATTGACCACAAGTCTTTAAAGGCGGAGAGATGATGAAACTAACGCAGAATGAAAGCTTAAACTCTACATGTACTTATTTAAAAAAAATAATAGACCACCATAAGTATGGAATAAAGTAATTTTTGGCGTTATAATGTGTTTTTTTAAATCTGAAACAGTTTGATGTCTATTCTCAATTTAAAAATTTTCATTCTCTGTTCAGCAGTACTATGTTTTTTTAAATTTGCAGATTTGCAGTTCATTAACAAAATTGGGTTTTCTGATGAAGCAACTTTTCATTTAATTGGAAGGGTTAATAGACAAATCTGTATACATTGGAGCAGAGAAAATGCTCATTGGATATGTGAAGTTCACTCACAATATACCAAAAAGATAAACTTTTGGGCTGGTATCATTAACAACAAAATTATTATTATTGGCCCATATTTTTTAGAAGGCACAATTACCGGTAAGGTTTATCTAGGTTTTTTGATGAACTTTTCACCACCTACATTAAAAATACTTTTTCTTTATATTAGTGATCCAAATGCAATACATAGACCAATTTGGTACCAATAAGACGAAGCTCGACCGGACTACACACGTATTGTTAGAGATCGGTTGAACGAAGTTTTTCCCAATAGGTGGCTTGGAAGACGTGGAACGATTGAATGGCCCTCTAAATTCCCCAATTTGACTCCTCCCGATTAATTATTATTTCAAATCAAAAGCTTATTGCAATAGACTAGACATTATTGCCGATTTAAAAGTTAGGATAAAGGAAGAAATTAACCAGATAACCCCTGAGGTCCTACAAAATGTTATAAGCCAACTCCAAGATCGCCTAGCTTATTGTCAATAAGGGAATATTGGTGATTTTGAATATTTAATTTAACTGTGAAAAAATTGAAATATACTTCCTAAATATTATTTCCTTCATTCTACATAAAGTATCAAAATTTCATATTTTCAAAATATTTTTTTTCTGTCATTAAGTAATTTGGTTTTTGATCAAATGAAAAAATGGTACCTCAACAGCTAACCAGAATAAATATCAAAGAATCTTCTACCATTTCTTGGTGAGATGTATTCTTGAATGCACGATAATGCTCGACTGTCTCTTCATGTACCAATGAAGACAAGATCTTATAAATATGACATAGAACTAATTCAAACTATCCGCTACATCTCAATAATAATTTCAAAACCTTACATACCGAAAAGAACTTATTAAAATTGAATTTACTTGTGTCATTCTTTCTTTGAGTGCCGTACTCGTATTCGAGCGTTGGCGGCTTCTCTGCCTTGAAAGTGTTACCACAGACAAGAGGACCTACAGTTTAATGTTGATTCCGAACCACCGATGTGTCCCAGGATAAATCTTAAGGGCACACCCTTCCAGAGAGCTAAACTAGGGAATATAAACTCTCACTGGTTTCCCGTTGTCTTGCGAGAGGAGGAGAATGCAATGCGACAAAGACTTGAACGCGCGCCCGCATCAACGGTCACTCGTCCAAGCCGTTTCCATCATATTGCGCTGCCTATCTTCGATGGTCGAAGTCGGTCAGTGTTAACTCGCAGCTACGCGCTCCTCACTTTTGTTATTGGAAATCAATAAACGTAAACATTTGGGTAATCTCCACGATGACCAGATCGATGGTATGTCCAGACCGTCACTTTATATCTAATTATAACCTAATTAGTTCATAATATTAATCATTAAGATTTATGTTAACCATCCTTATTATTTTTGTAGGCACTTGCACACTAAGAATTAAGTTAATAGTCACATTTGAGAAAGGTACAGTGTGCAGAAGCAATTCTCATGTTAAAGCAATATATTGGTGGAAATTTATTATAGCTTTTTAATTTTAATTTAGAGATTTAGTATTAAAGCTATACAATATTGTCTAGAATCTATGTATTATGTGGGTACTCGCACTCGAGAGAGAGTAGGCGAAAAAAGGCGCATTATGTGAGCGTAACGCGTTACGATTTCTACGTTACCACAAGCTCTGTTAAGAATTTCAATTCCAAAAATCTAGAAGCCGCAAAAGACCAATTAAAAATTCAATGTTATTCACGTAATCTACCTGGATACAGGCTTTCAAATTTTAAACTTCTCAGTATGAATTCAAGTAATGCGTGAGGTTTAATAAAATTCTACTTTTAACATAATATCCCGTTTGAAGGTCCCTAGAGTCGAATGTTTTTTAGGTTGATGAATCTAGCAGGAAGTTCATAGCTTGTGTCTCGAGGCTCATACATGTACTGCTGGTTTCATTAAAGTTCAACTATTTTTCTTTCAACTCCTCTCAATGTAATTACTTTGCTCTACGGTGATATGGATGTGAGCAAGCCTCAGGATTCAAGTTCTACACGTATTTAATATCACTCTTTCAATCCAATCCAGAATATACATGTCTCACCTGAACACCTAAGCTCATTATTTTTATAACGTAAGAAAAATAAGTATTCAAATGAGAAATATTTATTAACATGTGAAATAGGTTCATAATGAATTTGTACGAATAACAATATTCTATTCAGTTGATCTTCAAAAGCGAATACGCTTTAAAGAAACTAAATGTCTGATAAATTAAATTGGAAGCCCCAAGTATCAACGAATCTCGACAATGCGTTTTTGAGAAAAAAACTAAATGCGATTGGAGTACCCCATTTATTTTTTGGTCGAGATCGAGGCTTAACTCTGAATGAGTATTATATTTCACAATGATGTTCTTGTAACGACCGAAAAAAAGAAAAAAACAAATTGGTTTATATAAGAAAAGCGAATCTAAATAAATAGTTTAATATACAAGAGGTTGAATTTAATGAAAATAAGCATACTTATGCTTTAAATAGCTAAACAAAGAAAACATTTAATGGCTTTGCAATTTATCTACAATAGATTCCAGGAAACTGACGACAGATTTTAATATATATTTTTAATATTCTTTTTAAAAACATATATAAGATCCGTCTATTGTCTGATAGACTCTGACTTTGATTCCGTCTATTCGAAATTGAAGGAACTGAGACATATTTCTATGCTCCACTTTTCTCATAATAGAAGATTAGCTTCGAATGGAATGGATATTTTTTTTCAAAAATTGGATTTTTATTAACGAAAGCATTTAATTCTCCCACTTTCTTCATATATTAAATTCAAGGTTTTGATGATATTCAAATCACAGATGCATCAAATGTAAAAATATACCTATATTCAAGATCACTCAGGAATTAGAAATACGTAGCTTTCTAGAAATAAAAAGGACTTAACTGGATGAGGCACGAGAAAGTGCAAAGTAATATTTATTCTATTGATAATAGGATTAAAAACATACACGAATAGCTTGAGCGGAGCCAAATTTATTCATAGATAATAGCTGTTCTCTCAGATTTTTTTCTGTTGTGTACATAAATCTGATAATATTCCATATTCAAACTTAGCAACATAACCATCTTTTGTATTTGTTGGAAGAATACCTGTCTAAGTTTAGCTGGTACTGGATCGGAGCCGTTCACACCGCCCCGGAACCATCCGGTAACAGAGCCGATGGCCAAGGCGCCAGCCATCACCAACAGCGTAAAGCACAGAGCGACCAGCAGTCGACTCTGGCTGGAAAGTACCATAGCCATCTCGCAGGCCAAATTTCAACCGCACAGATCACACAACATTTTGCCAACTGTCGCTGTTATTGGATGGACAGTCGCAGCCACGTGACTCCAGTCCGATAAGAAGTTTAATATCAGGACGTCTTTGCATCGCGCGATCTTTTCACAACTGGTAAGTGAGTCAGTAGCTGGCGTCGTGTGGTGCGCGTCGCGATGCTTTTGTCCGTCGAGCGTCGGAGCGCGACTGTGTGGATGTAGAGCGTCAGCAAACCCTCACGACGGGGGCTACGACGAGACGAACTTCGGCTGCGCACTGCAATGATACGATTTGCATTTGTGTGGATTATTTCGCTAATTTTGACGTGAGCGGACTTTTTGAGTATCAAAATGTTGGTTGGATATTCTGCCAGCATTCCAATATGCCATTATGCAGGAGATCGGTTCGAGATTTGGAGAGTTGGTGGTATAGCGCGGGATTTGTCGTCGTTGGCGAATTGGCGTGAGGAGTTCTTTCGATTGGGGTTTAACGAGACGTTTTATGAGGTAGGTCAGGTCTACAAGGAGAGGGTGCGGTTTAATTTCCAAGTGAAGTGTTGGACTATTTATTCGTTAACTGATGTTAAAGATAGTGGTATGAAGATTTGCATTAGTTTTTTTGGTTGTGGGAGATATAGGTATATAAAAAAGTGAGCCGTAATCTGTAATATACTTCAACCAATATAATGAATGTCTCACAATACATTTGATGAATTGACAAATTAGACTTACACCTCAATTAGTTAAGCATTCGCCATTGTTCCATTGAATTCGGCTTTCAAAAATACAATAGGCTACAAAATTATATTGATTTCTTTTCAGAAAATTCGTATTTTACGAAATCAGTTATCGTCGGATAAACAGAAATATTTATAAAAACAGGCTATACAAAAACTTGTTCATGTTTTGGATGTACATTCATGTTATGCTGGATACAGACGGCGCCACTCCGTCGACACGCGCCAGCAAGTATGGGAACTTCAACTTGTCCTCAAAGCGCGATTGTAAACGATGAAAGATCGAGAAATTGGGTGAGGCTTAGTGGTGTGAATATTTCCAAGTAGGTAGCTTGAAAGAAAATAAGTAGGTAAAGCACACAGTGTTTATTTTATAGTTTTTGATACAGCACCAGTCCGCAAATAATGTTATTCACCCAGAGGTTCAATAATTATATTAAATAAATAAAATTATATAATAAATTCTGTTACAAGAAAATGGACCGATTTTATGAGATAGTGCTGTGGAACATTGCAATTGTGCATTTGTAGTTAACCATCTTCACAAGTACCAGCACCAATAGAATTAACATTATTTTGTATTTTTCTGTACAACAAATAATAAAGTCGGTCCAATTTCTTATAAAAAATATTTATTTCTTACTTTTGAGTGTAATAAGCATATTTTAGACTCTACCGCTGATGTAACTCGAAAACCGTAACTCTATGAAAAAAATGTTCAAAATAAATGTTGCTACAAACAATCTCGTCTTTAATTTGGTTGGCTTAGATTATGAATTTTTGAAAGAAATTTCCCCCTGCACATGGCGAAAATACACATATTTACGATTTTAACAACGCTGTAACTCGAAAACCGTAACTCTTTTGAAAAAATGTTCGATATAATTGTTTCCGGAAATTGTCTTATCTTTAATTCTACCCCCTCACATTTTAAAAATCCGAGAAAAAATGTCCCTGGCACCCCCCCCTTCGGTGGTGGTTTTTGTAGGATTCGAATTTTATACCTCCTCCATTTGGATTCGTCGGTCAATAAACTCTGTGTGTTTTCCTACTCCGACCTTCTCCGTGTGCATTATCTATGACGAGGTAGAGAACGACCCAATAAACTTTCACCGTTCGTGATGCTTATACGAACGACTCATATATGTATTATAGAATTATTTTAAGTCAATCTTCTTGAGAATATTAAATTATTGGAACAAATAGCTTTGAATTAATACCAAACAAGTCTCTGACAAGTATATGACAGGTTTAAAAAAATGCAATTGTTTTTATCCTTCGAAATGTATGAATTCACTTTCTGCTCGCTGAACGGTAAATAAATTACTTAATGATGCACTACATGTCGTATCAACCAGTAAACCCAATTAAATTTCAAAAAAACAGATCTGTCAAACCATCGCTAATAGTCTGGTTATACATATAAAAAACGCATTACTGAATGAAGCTAAGGCGACTGTATCAGCGGAAGAGCTCTGACATATCGACTGTCACGTCATCAAAATAATTATTCTTCACATGAGAACATTAACCGTGTTCTTGAAATTATAAATTATTATGTCCTGCTCCATAAAAAGTAATGATATCTATACGACATAATATGCAGGAAGATTGACTTCTGCCGCACGAGGACTCGACGTAAACACTTTTTGACTGACGACCCAACCGGAGAAGGTGCCTACCTATACAATTCGACTGTTTGCATGTTTTTTTTTTAGTGTTCGCCCCTTACACCTTAATTAGTAAACGTGCTTCGATTTTCATGATTAGTTTTTCATTTTAAAGAGGACTATTAAGAAATGTTCTCATTGAAAATCGGCATTCAACATGTCATTTCCTTCCCCATCTTCCTAAGAGGGACGGAGGGAGCTATTTTTCTAGAAAATTGGAAGAGGAAAAATTAAAGATGAGACCATATCCGGAAACGTTTAAATTTAACTTTTTTTTTCAAAAGAGTTACGGTTTTCGAGTAACAGTGTACTAAAGTCAGTCCAATTTTTGGTAAGAAATATTTATTTTGTCCACTATTGAAACATTGCGATTTATACAGGGAGGTTCTTCGGGAAAGACATTGATCGATTGTGGCAAACTATAACTATCAACAATGTGAGAATACATTGGCATCCTAAAGTCACTAGGGAACATACATCTAAAATATTTTTACGCCAGTAGCGTTTCCGGTTATACCGGAAATAGATGCCAACTTTGTTATTTTAAATGAAATACCCTGTATATTACCACATTTTTAGATTTTTTGTATGATTTTGATGATGTCCTATACCTATGAGGAAGCCTTTAATATTAAATTTCGGTTGATTTTCTTGTAGAAAAAAATCTACTTCATCAGTATTCTTATGATATTTTGATAATAATTTATACAGAGTGATAGAAGAAGAAGCTGGAAAACTAGATCCAAAAAACGTCAAAAGTCATCCTGGAGTTCTTCTCGGCATAATAATTACTCAAAATTTACGAATAAAAAATATTATGTTGACTTTTTTGACATTTGTTTGACTTTTATTGACATTTGTTATTATTTTCTAATGCAATCATGGCCCACTTTTAACACAACTTCAATATATGTGTAACATTTGTACAAAGAAAAATCGAAAATTGACAATTATTTTAAAAACTACCACCTCTTGTTTTTTCTGATAAATACAATAAAATAATAAAAAATGGGGGTTTCTATATGAAAAAAATGTTTTTTTTGATCTAGTTTTTAATCTTCTTTTTTTGATCAATATAAATTATTATCAAAATATCATAAGAATAATGATAAAGTAGATATTCTTTTACAAGAAAATCAACCAAAATTAAATATTAAAGGCTTCCTCATAGGAAAGATTGATTATTATGTTTTGGACTGAAAACTTAATTTTCGACATAAAATTTTAAATATGTCAAAAACGGTTAGACTTATGTATAGGACATTCTACATTAAATATTTTCAAAATTATACAAGAAATTTAAAAATGCCGTAATATACAGGGTATTCTATCTAAAATAACAAAGCTGGTGTCCATTTCCAGTATAACCGGTAACTCTACTGACATGAAGATATATTAGACGCATGTCTTTCAGTGATTTTAATATGTCACCAAACTTTCAGACTGTTTGAATTTATCGTTTGCACACAATCGATCGATGCCTTTCCTGGAGAACCACCCTGTATACTATCTACTAACTAATATTTTTCTATTGAACAGTGAAAAAAATTTACATCTTATTGTGGAAATCAGTATTCGATCAGAAAATATTTATCAGTAAAGTAATTAACTCCATCTTCAATATTTCCATTACACGGTTTCATCATGTGTTCAAATCATCATTGATCTTGTTGAAATATTGAGAAATGAAGACACAAGTGGGGCGTTGGGTAGACATGAGCCTCTGATCACGTGGATGATTATGAGGATGAGTCAGTCTCGAGTCCGAGCTCATACCTGAGATCGAGAATCATAGTATAATTATAATTACGGGAATTAGACATGTTCAACATGAAATTCATTAGCTTGCCCAGCGAAAGCATGAATAATCTGGCAGGTATATCGATTTTAAATTGCTCTCAAGATGTAACTAATATAAATTCTGATCAATACTCAGTTCATTCAGTAGCCCAAATATGAAGCATTATGAAGCTTCGGGTAATAAACATCTGAAATATCCAGTCCTCGGTGTAATAGCTGAAGCCTTCAGAGTACTCGCTCCTTACAATGAATGTTTCCAGGATTATCTTTCTGTTCTTTTCAAATGTATTTGGGATAAGTCCCGCCCGTAGGTATCTAATGAGACATTATTGTTATCGCACGATGGCATCTATCTCCCTCTAATCCAGACTAATTTACCCCTTTTCAGGCCGCCTACCTTTGTGTTTATCGATATTATTGCCAACTCGAATAAATCGTTTAATTAAAACAAAAGAAGCGTGCAACAAAAAGAGCAGTTAAACTTAACGACACAAATACCTACCTACCGACTACCGACCCCACCCTGAAGGGAAGTTAAAGAGAACAGAAATAAAAGATACCATCATTTTATTTGTCGGCTAGAAAGTTTAAAAGAGAGAGAGAGAGAGAGGGCAAGAAAGAAATTGGTAGCGTTCAACTCTTATCTGAGCGGCTTTACAGGATTCAAGGGGGGCAATATTGGTAAATGCTCATGTGAGCGCTATCTTTAATCAGGAGCGCAGAATATTCCAGATAGTGTTGCAAACTAGAGTCACCGTAAGTAATGGAAAAGCGCAAATATATGTCGTATGAGATATAGAGATTCACGTTTCCAAGGTGAAAGGTCGAAGAACTCGTTTAAGAAACTATGAGAGGTCGACCGCTTGAATATATACACACCTACCTACTACATCGTGAGAAGGAAATTGCCTAGAGATAAACTTTTCCATGTGGAGCATTTATCATTTTTATTACATTGGAGTTGGACTTGGCTATAAACATTACTAAGTTATTACATTTTGTTTCAAATACATCGGTATACGTAGAATTTCTTGGTGATCCAGGTTTTCTGTGATTGCTCAATTCACTTTTATTCAAAATGAATCAAAGAGTCTAGTGGTGAACAGGTATTTCAACAAATTTTGAATTTAGCTTTAATAACATCCTGGAGGCAACATACACCACCAGGGATTTCCTCCAGTTTCCATAACCCTATCTATGGAAATGAATTCAAGGAAATAGCAAACAATAATACGAGAATCGTATATATTGCATATATTGTCTGGGAGTACAGGTAGCTATTAATTATGTATAGTTACCAGTAATTTCGTTACTCTATAAATACATTGCGTAAACGATTGGATCTGCCAGCAATATGGAAAATTTATTTGATAGAATTTACATTTATGCTATTAGTTTGGAATTATAGAAGGTAAAACTAGAAGTCTGAAACAATTGATCATTACTAATAGTATAGATAGAATGAGTATATTCAATACATTTAAAATTTAATATAGTTCTGGTTACAGTCTCTATTGCCTTTGGTTATCATTCTTGTATTATATCTTACCTTTTTCTCAATCATGATAACTTAATTTGTCATAAAATATTGATGCAAAAGTAGGTGAGCATTTCTAGATCAGCGTCGAGATGGAGCTGTGACCGACTAAAAATGGAAAACTATGAGATGCCTTATAATTGGATCTCATAGTTTTTTTGGAAAAAAAGTATTTATTACATTACACATTAATTGAATGAGCAAATAATTTCAGGATTTATAAAAATCAGAAAAACCTAGAAAATACATTCAAAATAATTGGTATATAGTATGTAAAATAATATTTTCCTTATATTGAAATTAAAGATTTTAAGATATATCGACTCAATCCATTCTAATATTTTCAGCTGGTATATTCGAATATAATATGTCCTATAATACTCTAAAAGCTGCTAATGTTTTCGACACTTTATTTTATGAAGACTTATTTTTATAAATAATAAACGAACTCCGATTTTCATGATTATTTTTTCGTTTGATAGAAAAATATTGAGAATTCAACATGTCCTTCCCCTCAAAAACTTTCACCAAAGGGGACAATTTTCAATCAAAAATTTAAGACGGCAAAATTAAAGGAGCGACCATATCTGACAACGTTTAAATTGGACAGTTTTCAAAAAAATCATAGGTAGGTTTGAAACATGGGTGACTTCGCTATGGGGTGGAAACATTTGTTTTTTAACTGAAAATATGAGAGAACCAAATTGAAGAAGGGACTCTATTTAGCAACATTTAAGCTGGACATTTTTCTAAAAAATTTACAGTTTCCGGTTTACACCAGTGGGAAGGTCTGAAATATGTCTATTTCCGCGATGTTTTGAAATCTCTAAATAAGTAATAAGCAACATATTATTTTCTTTCTACAACACTGCTCAGCTTTGAATTTACCAGTACCAATAGAACTAACATTATTTTATATTTCTCAATGAACCATATTATAAAGCCGGTTAAATTTTTTGCAAAAAGTTTTTATCATTTATTCCCTCCGTTATTGAGATGTGAGAAGTATACGAGCAAGGTATATGTAGATACTTAGAATAGTTTATCATAGCAATTTAGGGTGAATAGAGGGAGACCTACGTATTTGTTGTCTAAACAGCAATTCACTAACTACATCAATTGCTGCCTTATAATCACTGACCCTAGCTTATAGCTAAGTGTGGATAGGTATCTCGTGTTCTAGATACATAACCGTGTAAATAGACATAAAAATATAGTAGATTGTCTAGGTAAATATACGAAATAATGTTGTAGGAACATCAGTTTCGTGACAAGAAACTATTTCTTTAAGCGGTCGCACTATAATAATTGTCTATGTTATTATCATGATAACTCATTGGAATTTACAATTCTAAGCAATTTTTAAATAGCTACGATTTGTGTTAGTTAACCAAAATATAGTGAAGACAAGTTATTTAGATACTTACATATGTTACGCTCAATTACCAAATTCGGTCAATGATCAAAATTTCTACCCACAACGTGGCGTGGAGAATTAAAAATACCCACGAAGCAATCCAAGATTTTTCCTATTTGGTCACTGTCCGAATTGAAATACTCAGAAAGCGTTGTTGACACATTTTTTCGATTGCCGATTTAAACAGTTTAGTGCGGGCGTTGCAGTAAGGTGGTAGTTCAATTTCAAGCAGTTATATTTCTAAAAAAGACCTGAGCAATGATCTCTTTGTTTAAAGTTTGCTTGCCTATTTTTGCTTTTTTAACAGATAATCTTCATTCAACGAATGGTGTGAAAATATTGAAAATAATATTACTGGACCAAAAATTATTAAGGGAAATTTGAATAGCTACGTCAATTTGTTGACAGAAATTATAAAAAATGGATAAAAATTTTTAGCTTCATTATTTACAGGCTGTTTCAAATTCGACTCTCACCATTGGGATCTCGGAAATTATAGGGAATACGAAGATGGTTAAAATGGGGCAAAGTTGCGCATTTATGTGCTCAACAATACTTACGCTGTTTAAAAAATTTGAAAATTTCGAGTAGGACCGGAGATATCCGGAAAAAGCCGAATCTTCGGAAAATCATTTTATTTCTTTCCTGGCTTTATTTCTTGATGAATTTCTAATTAAATAGCACATTTACGTTGTCACTTTTTTCACTCTTTCCAATGTTTTTAATAGTTTTGTAACAAGAAGTTTCCTCCAGGAGTAACTATCATGAACTTTTTTTTTCTTATGGGAGCCATATCGGCCTTCCACAAATTTGAATAGCCCTTTTTATTACCTTTTTGATGATTTATCATAAGTTGGCCTTGTTGCCCTAGAAATCCGAGAAATATATATATATATATATATAATATATAATAAATAAATTACATTTATAAAGTAGTTGGCTTTGATTTTTTCAATCGGTGACACGTAAATAACATTCTGTATTATTGTCAATTGCTGAGTCGTTGAAAATGGAGTCCTCCAATGCATAAAAACGAGATATGATAGAAATAATGATAGAAACAGTGTGAATAAATACATTGGAAGTGTATCTTATCTATCTTAAGATGTATCCCAAGAAACGACAATCACAACCAAATTTATCTAAACTAATGGATAGAATTCGTGATGGGTTTGGCTCTTTGAAAAACTTAAGATTATTTATACCTCCTTAATAAGGATTTCTTTAGTTTCTTTATCAATCCTGTCTCCAGATTTTTGTCTGGGTTTCTTAAAGAAACCATGCTCAGCAAAATTTGTATCCAATAAGTTGAATAAAGATCGGTGGGGTTGTCGTCTCTCGGGATACCTACATGTTAAGATGATACACTTCCAATGTATTCATACTGTTTCTATCATTCTTGTAATAAAGTTTTATCATATCTCGTTTTTCTTCATTGTAGAACTGATTTTCAACGACTCAGCAATTGACAAAAATACAGAATGTCATTTACGTGTCACCGATTGGAAAAATCAAAGCCAAGTACTTTGTAAAGGTAATTTATTAAATTTTTCGGATTTTTAGGACAACAAGGCCATCTTATGATACATCGTCAAAAAGGTAATAAAAAGGGTTATTCAAATTTGTGGCCCATAAGAAAAAAAATGTTCATGATTGTTACACATAGATGAAACGTCAGGTTACATAACTATTAACACCATTGGAAAGAGTGAAAAAAGTGGCAATGTAAATGTGCTATTTATTTAGAAATTCATTAAGAAATAAAGCCAGGAAAAAGATAAAATATTTTCCCGAAAATTCGGCCTTTTCCGGATATATCCGAAACTGCTCGAAATTTTCAAAATTTTTAAATGGCGTATTGTTGAGCACATAAATGTCCAACTTTGCCCCAATTTAACCATCTTCGTATTCCCTGTAGTTTCCGGGATTCCAATGGTGAGAGTCGAATGTGAAACAGCCTGTACATATATACAAATATGGCCCCTATACGAAAAAGTAGAGTTATATGACATATCTTTGGGAATGGAAAAGATAAAATATGTTTAATAATCTGTGTTTTGGTGCAATACTTTCATAGTTTCTCTCTCCGTGAATTGAATGAGAAAATAAATAGAAACAAAATCGCTGATTTTCAATGTTTTCAAGATATTTCAGGAATGGTTGAAATTTTTCCAGTTTCCAAATCAAAATATTGGGGAGGTCAAAATAACAAAGCCTTTTTTCTAATTCAATTATCTTTTCAACCTCTATGAAATCTTCTGGATCCTGTATATATAGATTGGGGAGTTTGCCTAGAAAAATATGTAATTGGTGATACAAAAACAAATGTTCGCTATAGGGTTTTATAGAACTGATATATGTGCATGTGAAAGGCCAGCCTTGTTCAGGTTATTTGCGAGTACTTTATTCTCTCTGATATACGATACGAGTAATATGCCTACGAAATGTTTGGAAATCAGTCATGACATTTACGTGTATACATGTCTCTGATGTCAGTTACATGTGTTTCGATAATCCATTCAATCCATTCATAATAAATCTGGCATGTTTTTTACTTTTAAATTGATGCAATTTTTCAACCAGTCAGAGTAATGAGTTCTCGTTTTGTTAATAGTTGATATCTCTGAAGTGAGAAGTAGAGTCTGCTACCAGCAGCACCAACATCAAAATTACCAGCGCCAATTGATTTTTTCAGTGCATCCACTAATAAAACCGGTCCCGTTTTTTATAGATTTGAAAATACTGCGGGAAAAATCATGCAGATAAACCGTTACTTCAAGTATCTAGTTTAAACGTTGTCACAAGTTATCATTTTTTCAATTCTGTCGAAAAATAGAGTGAAATTTCACCCCCAATCAGTTTGGAGCGGTTTTCATAGGGAAGGGCATGTTGTTTTTGAAGTTATACTTCTTTGGGCTCGTTGGGATGGGTTGTTGGTCGAAAAACCGCGTCACGCTAAAAGTAAGAAAAATCGTCGATTATACGTTTTCGTATAATTTTTTGTACATTCTGGTTTTTAGAGAAATTTTTAATAATTAAATTATATATTAAATTTCCTTTTTAACTACCGCATTTTTTTGAGGTAGTTATGGTTTTTATCATCCTGTTTGTCTGTCTGTCTGTCAACACTATAACTAGCAAATATTTAACCGATTAACACCAAATTTGGTACACAAATACGTAAGGGTAATACCTCCTACGGGATTGATTTTCAGCAGTCCGTCTGTCTGTCTGTGTGTCTGACAACACGATATCTCGGAAAATACTTAACCGATTAACACCAAACTTGGTACACAAATACGTAAGGGTAATACCTCCTCTGGGATTGATTTTCAGCTGCCTGTCTGTCTGTGTATGATTAGAAGATTGTTTTCGGTAGGTTTCCTCTCTATGCTTGCATAACTAGTTTATCATACTTATTATTAGAATTTTATTAGAATTTTGTGCGAATAGCCAAAGAAGTATAACTTCCACAGTCTGGTCCGACGCAGACCCAGTTTTTTTTAATGTACTACAGATTTGCAATACTCTTCTTTTTAATGAAAAAAGAATTATCAAAATCGGTAAACGTTTACTATACAAAAGACAGACACATAAATAAAAAAACAAACATTTAGATGAATAAAATTGTATTCGTCCTTCGTTCTGACGAAGTCTGTCAAAAATCGTAACAGACTACTGTTCTTGAAGCAGACACTACAAAACAGTTTGATTTCGTAGTATTATGTTGAGTAGAATATCATTTTTATTTGAGAAGTTTCCGGGAAATGAGGCATTTTCATTAAAGTCTTTTGCCTTAATTTTTAGATGCTGTCCATCTATGCAGCGAGAAATTTGTAGGAAAATTTTGTTAAAATTACACGTAATATTTTCTTCTGTATTTTTTTAAAGTCATTGTTTATTTCTATTAATTATTGAACATGAAAATATTGAGATGAATTTTAAACCCGAGTGGCAAAATGTGCCTGAAACATTACTCGAGTATTGTTCGAGCCCGGAATAACAACGCACTGGCAACGATGGGCTCCATACCAAAAACTAGATTTGTGAAGATTATTGTTGATGTCTGACATGAATTCTTTAGTTATAATTTAATTCTAATAGAAGCTCAGCCTAAAAGCTGAAATGATTTCAACGAAGGTTTTTTCTCTATTCCAATCCCTAAAAGTTCCTTCGTCATTCATTTATTTGTTTATTATTTTTCCAATTATATTCTGAGTTATGGTCATAAATCAATGTATTCTCTAATATTTTCAAACCTCTGGAAAATTAATTCAAATTTTTCATAAAACACTCTCAGCTGCCTCAATCCAGCTTATAAGAAATTCAATTTTATAAATTAACCAGCCGTCATTCCAGTCGATCAGAACCAATCCGATTCATGACAGGATAATTGAACCACAGTCGAAATGGTGAAATGTAAAATAAAAGAGAAAGAATTAGGTACGTTCGATTATTCAACTAGTGTTCCAGATATAAGGAAATATACATAGGTTAACGAACTATGGTAGGTAATGATAATTATCGGATTTTATCCGGTATTCTGAATACAGAAAATAAATTTCCAGGTATATTAAATTATTTGCTCATACAATTTATACAGTGTATGCCTCGTAGAGTTTGAATTAGCCGTTCCTAAATCAAAATTATTCAAGTCCTGACATCCGGTTCTACCGGAAGTCGTCATTAACTCGCTTATTTCAAATGGAAGATTTTTTAAAAATTTCTCAAAAAATATGCCTCCTTTTTTTATATACCTAAATAGTTGAAATTTCAAAGACGAAAATGCAAAATTAATTAAATTTTAAAAAAATCTAATCGTTCTATGCGGTCGTGTTCAATATTAGTGATATTTATAACAAATCTTTGTATTACATGTGTCAATTACTCAAAACTTTACAATAATTTCCTTTCAGTTAATTTCTACCTTGGTTTTGCGTAAATTAATCGGAAGAAACCGTTATAATTAAAAACACATGCTAGTATTGAAAATTAAAATGCTAAATCAATTTATAGCAATGGAATTAACTTTGCTAAATATATAATAGATTACAAAAATGAAACAAGAAGTACATGTTCCATTTGAAATAATTGAGTCTACTTTCAGTGGAACTGTAAGTTCCCTAACAACGTCAATATAGATTAGAAATTCTGCAAGGTTATTTTCAAAATAAAAACTTGAGTGATTTTCTAGCAACGGCAAATTCAAACACTATATGGTACACACATAAATCAAATTGTTTAATATGCCTATAAAAAAAATCTTGTGTACTTACCTCGTACGGCTCCCCGACATTTGGGCCAGCTTGAGCAATATAAAGCGTCGAAGCTGAATCAAAGCTCAGCTCCAACGGGTTTCTTTTCACCACCACGGTATCAGTTTCGTTGCAATTGAAAAATAATGTGACATTCTCCAGAGACACCCTAAAGGCGAATTGGGTCCATTTCCCGAAGAATTTAGGCACAGTGAAGTTGGCCAATGTCTGCGATATCTGCGACATTATCTGCATGTGATCGGTGTAGTAGAGTGTTAGAGTGGTTGAAGTTGGTCCTTCAGGTGATATCCTCACACCCAACTCGACTACCTGTAAATATAAAACCATATAATGTATAAAAAGAAATATTTGCTTTTACTTTTTCTTATTCATGTCTACATTTAATATAAATTAAATAAAAGGTAAGTACTTCATGCACAAGAGACTACTCATGGCCTTAGGCAAACTGGTTCCTAGAAATTACTTATATATTAAGAATTTACTTATATTTTTGACCGACGAACACAAACGGAGGATGTATACTTTTTTGTATTGTTTGTGCCCGCGTTGTATATAGTAAACATACTCCAATTTTGATGATTAATCATTCATGTGAAAGAGGAGACTTCAAAAATGGTCCCATATTGATGAAAGCTCAAATCCAATATCTACTTCCCTTCAAACAACACCCACGAAGTATTAGAAGGGGGCAATTTTTCTCAAAAATCGAAAATCTGACGCGGCAGAATTGAAGATAGGAAAATCTCCGGAAACATTTAAATTGAACATTTTTTTCAAAAGAGTTACGGTTTTCGAGTTACACTGAGGTTAAAATCTCAAATAAGTGTATTTTCGCTATGTGGATTTCTTTCGAAAATTAAAAGTTCCATATGAAAGACCAGATTATTTGTAGCAACCTTTATATTGAACATTTTTTTCTTAGGGTAAAATGGTAAAATCTAAAATACTTATGCGTATTTCAGCCGTGATGTTTTGAGATCTCTACATAATAACAAATACAAGCAAAGAATATACCTGGACAATATGATAAGTACTATATTATTTGGTATTAGTGAACGTTCAACGATCTTCGAGACTAATGTTACACTCAGAAGTGTGAAATAAATATTTTTTACAAAAAATTGGACCCAGGTTATTAGTGAGTGCAATGAAAAATACAAAATAATAATAATTCAATTCGTGCTGGTACTTGTGGAGTTATCAATCTAACTGCAACTGCATAACTTGAAAAGTATCAGAATTGATATTATTTTGTATTTTTCAGAGCACCAACTAATAACGTCGGTCCAATTTTTTTTTTAAGTATTTATGTTATTTAAGTTACTTTTCTGTGAATAAAAGAATAATTGTCTCAAATCATTTAGTACCAAATACCTAACTTGAAATTGTTGACGTATATCTGCATCGAATAAATACTATTTGCGACTGTAAAGGTTAATAAGTATTTTGTTGCTAAACATATTGGACTTATATGTGTCTGTCTGTTTTTTTTGTTTCAAAGTAGAATTGATTGAAAATTCAGACGGAGATATATTTACCTTATATGTACAACATTAGGTATTTTTTGGCATTATACATGAATTTATGTTATACCTGCTATGAAAAAAGTACTTTCCGACATCGCCTTTCCCCAAATCACTTACCGCAAATGTGTTAGAATGAGCATTTTTTTTCGAAATTCAAAAGTTCGAGACGGAAAAATTGAATAAGAGATTAATCATTTCCAGCAATAATTCAATTTGATTTTTTTATAAAAGGCGATTTCTGAGTTAAAGCAATATGAATTATGTGAGTTTCTGTTATGTGACAGTTTCAATATTTTAACTTCTGAAAATTCGCGACTTTGTAATAATGTAAGTTTGGTCATATCATCTTACTTTACTTTATGGAATATGAGGCAACTTTTCAAAGGAAATTTTGGAGACACCTTGTATATTTAAACCAGAATAACAAACAACAACAGAATAATAATAGTTTTTCAATTGACACTGACTGTAATTTCTCAGATAGTCATTGTTATGCTTTTTCTTTTTTTTATTATTTTGTTAAAATTTTGCTGAGTCTGATGAATTTGGAAATCAAGATCTATATCGCACGTAATGTACATTTTAATACGTAATTTTTCTCACAGATATGAGCGAGATAATTTTGAATTTTCTTTGAAGATGACATTAGATTTTCAAGGGTTCAACTACAATATAACCTACTATGCAGATGTTTATCTCAACAACAAAGGCCGTCGTTCCCAGTATTCTATAGTTTTGAGTTTTCGAGTAGCAATAGCTACTATAATATAATTTCCCATATTCCTGGAATATCTTTGAAGTTTCACCGAACGAACTGAAACTTTATATCGAGGAGGAAGCTAAAGGCAAAGGAAAATAAACGATGTATCAGCGCAATAGATAAAAAGAAATCAGTGTTGTACGAGAGTTAGAGGTTAATTGAGATTATACGGCATATTTTTGTTTATGGCAGACACAAGCGTTGGAAAAATATTTACTTTGAAAGCGTATGAAATATGGCGTCCAATTAAACTTTGTTATTAATTGCTTCAATCAAATTCGATTTTGAGTTTAATGAAATTATATACAGTTTTGGAGAATATTGACATGATATTTTTTTGCTGTACCTTGAAATTGAAATATTTGTAATTCACAGATCATTTTACGTAAGTTTGCTCCAATAAGTTTTCCTTTATCTTGTAAAATAACAGCTAGAGGTGAGTGGGAAAGCCAACTCAATAAAATAATTGTATCTTTCGTACCGCTAAATGGAATTTGGCAAACTTTATTTTGTTTGATAGGAAATTCATTGCTAAATAATATATTATGACGTTATGTAAGCAATTTTATATTTTCATCTCTTCTTCGGATTCTTCAAATAAGATACTGTATTTTTTGATCATTCATGTAAAAGAATATTAAATTCAAAGAAAAATAGTCCAAACCGCATTTCAATATTTATTTTCTAAGTGAAATGTTAAAAAATATAATATCGTATTTGAAAAATCCGAAGGAAATATGAAATTATAGAATTGTTCACAAAACACTATATAGCGCTCGACAAAAAAACTGGCATAAAACGAAAATTAAATATATTATTGAGCAATGGATTTCCTTTCAAACAATATAAAGTTTGTCAAAATCTCTAAAAAGGTACAAAAGTTACAATGATTTTATAGAGTTGGTTTTCCCACTCACCCCTACCTGTTATTTTGGAAGATAGAGGAAAAATTATTGGAGCAAACACACGTGAAATGATCTATTACTGGGCTGAATATTTGCAGCCGATAAATCATCTATCATTTGAGTAATATATTTTTTATGCTACCCTATATACCGTTCCCTTTAATCTTCTGAGGTAGAATCAATAGTGTATCAGGCAATATGTAAATACAAAATATAAATATGATTTTAATAATCTTCTTATAAGAATGCATCTTCATAATGTTATCATAAAAATCTCGACCAGTAATCATCTCTCTAGAAATTAAAATAACAAAACTTATTCACTAAAATCCACTCACCGTATCATAAGGATTCATCACAGCAAAGATAAATCCCCCTCGTCGGCTTCTGGGCTTAGCACTTATCAGAATGGAAAATTCCGGCGATAATTTTTCGGGCAATATTTGCCTGTGAGCAATTTTCACATCGGAGCCCACACGAAAGCCAAACCCCGGGAAACCATCATGCCCATGTTCGTCCATGTATTGTGTTTTGGTATCCGCGAACGGTATCTGCACAGCTCCAAGCAGATCGTATTCGGAAACTGTAACAAAATGTTAGAGATTGAAATTATCTTAAATAGCAGTATGGTTTTCTTCTTATTACACCAAGTTGTCTAGTAAACTTGGCCATTTTCTTTTATGGTTAGGAATATGGCAAGAATAGGTAACTTTTATAAATATAGATGAAAAATAATATATCCCAATAGCAAGAAGAGTTCTTTTAAGGGAAAAATCATTTAATTTTTCTATTAGTCATGAAGGTACCGTTCCGTTTTTACAATTAATTGTATATACTAAACTAGCTGTTTTACCCGGTACTTCCCGGGCAAATAGTTTCGTAGATAGTGGATTGTTCAATTTTCAATCCAAAATATTGGAAGTTCAATATTTTTGTGTTGAATTTTCAATATTTTGTATAGGAAATTCAAAATTTTTTATTGTGTACACAATGTATTAACCATGGTATCTTTCTACATCATGGTATTAACCTAATACTATGAGGCTTGCTGCAGCAGTTGGTATAGTAAAGACTCGTACATATCACATTATAAAAAAACATTCAACAAAAAAAAAATAGATCAAAAATTATGGTTCAAGTAGTTAATTTTTGGTTTCAACTTCAGTACATTAAAATAAACAAAGTAAGATATAAGGAAAGAAATAATAACAATAACAGTAATTATTCGCTACAGTAATCACGATTTTTATCAGCTGTCAATAAACGCTGTCACTAGGCAAGGCCTAGGCATTACCTAAGCCGCTGAGAAGTAGTCCCAATATTTATTTATTTATTTATTTTAGAATAGCTATAAGAACATAAAATATAGCCTATGTCACCCGCGCTTATATAGAAAATTCAATAAAGAAAGAATTATTGAAATTGGATAAGTAGTTTTCGAGATTTTCGTGGTCATACGAAAAGTCCTTACTCGTAAATATATTAGTATAGATATTGTTTACAAAAAATAGGACCGACTTTGTTAGGTTATGTTAGGTTGAAGTGGTCCAGTTATAAGTCGATAGAATGCTTATGGCACCAAATTTTAAGGTACTAGAACCAAACAATGACAATTTCAATCCAGTGCGGACCTATTTTTCCTAAAAATATTTATTTCACATATTTGTGTGTTTCAGTAGTCGTAAAAACTGTTGAATTCGGTGATTTTTAATATGACGGTAAAAATCTGGAACTTTCTCAGTGTTGTTACGGTATAAAAAAAAGCCTTCTCACCCCCATTTTGGGGAAAGAAGCATACATTGGACATCGCAAAAATAAATATGGAAACATCTGTCGACAAAATATAAGAAGAATCATCAAAATCGCTGTAAGTTCACTATCCAAAACAGTCTAGCATACATAGAAACAAACAAAGATATAAATGCATTGTATGCTTTTTAAATAGTTTTTATTACTTTCGGTTCTTGTATCAATGGACTCCGCAGCGATTTCTCAGGCCCCATACGGTCTAGAGACTTGAAATTTCAAATTCGTACTTAGATCGCAGATATCTCGCCGCCTGTTAAGCTCCAAGTGTGATCCAATGTTGGTAATTATAATTATCGAATTCAATCTCATTCAACCAAGATCATTATAATGTCGACATGGAACGACAATGGGATCCGTCACTGGAATTGCGCACGAGCATGGAGCGTATATATACGTCTCGTTCTCTGGTATATAGGTACTTTCTGGAAGATCGTCTATGGTTATGTCGCAATTGTCAGACGTCAGACGTTATTGTTAATTTAAAGTTTAATTTTGTGTTGTGGTAGACAAACAGTAATTTGTTATGGAATTGCTGTTGCTGGCAAACACATATATATATATATATATATATATATATATATATATATATATAGTATATAAGTATAGTTAAAATCGAGAAAAGGATAGCAATAGTAGGTACTGATCGGTACGGTTTAAATCTTAAATGCCCAATAAAAACTATTTTTAATTTTTTTCAAAATTTCACTTGTTTCATTGTCAGGATCTATTATTCAATAATCAGTAGAATGAGCGTCAAAGACTTTATCAGAAAAATGGTTCGAGAATTTAAAAAATTTAAGACATAATCAATATTATGTCATATTAAAAAAATGACTATCATCTGCTGCTCTTAGGTAATATAATATCTATTTTAATTTATATATAAATGGAGTTTGGAAATTGTAAGCACTAAATTGTCATGATTAGATGTGTCGTTAAATATTCTTCCTATGATTAATTGTCTGCATATTAATGGTATCAAAGTAGCAATCAATTAATAATAAATAATAAAATAGGCAACTTGTGCCTACAATTTCAATTATTGTCAAATACAGGTTTTCTTGTATGACGTTTTGTTGAGAATAATGTTTGGTAAAAAGATTGTTGTCATCCTTTTTTATGAATATACATGAATGAGCAACAATGTGGAACCATCTGATTTAGGGCTAAACTATACCTAACCCATATTTAAAAAAGTACCCACACAAAAGTTTTTGTAGAACAATAATGCTTTTCTGTGATTAATTTTGAGATTCAAGAGCCAAGCTAACTGTATTTTTTAATAGATCACCCTATATGTTCTCACATTTTCAGATTGTCTAGTGGTTTCTCAAACATTTTTTTCTTTGTCGTGCCGTTCCTATCCGAGTGATCTGCCATGAAAGTGTTACCGGTGAAATGGGGATCTACAATTTAATGTGAACTCCGAACCACCGATATTTCTCAGGACAAACCCTTCCAGAGAAGCTGTTGCTCCAGGAAAACATGTTCTCGCTGGTTTCACGTTACCATGCGAGAGGTGGTGAATGTAATGCTACAGCCAGGAATTCGAACGTGCGCCCTTGTCATCATTCACTTGTCCAAACTTTTCACCACGCCTATGCTGCTTAACCCGCAGTCACAAGCTTCTATCTTTAATATTGAGTAAAATATTTGTTTCTTGTAATGTTGTGCTCAGTTTTTGTTAATATTAATTGTTCATTAGCTACTAAATATTTATCACTTAATTACTCATCCCGCGTTGTTATTTCATTTATCAGAGGTCATCGGAATACAGGATGCCTTCATATGGCTGACACTATAATCATTTATATACTAACAATATCAAGTAGTTTCGCAAATTAATTCCTAGTTAAGATGTTTCTGGAATAATCAATAATAGAATTGATTAACCCTTTTCTGGAAAAACATTTTGTAGATCATTGAAGATTTTATAACTCGGTTTTAAGAGAGTTATGATACTGTTTCAAAAGATTTTTTAATAAATAAGAATTTGAAAGATCCTTGAAAGAGGCTGAGTCGTGACAAGGTCTATTTTGTGTTGTTGTTGGCTGTGAAGTTTCTATTAAATATAGAATTTAATTTTCATTCTAATGGCATTACCTCTATTTTATCTCAATATAATACTTCCTTGGAGCCACCAACAACTGATGCCAGGCACGCCTTATGGCCGCCGTATTTTCCAAGATACTCCAGTACAAACATGCAAATGAACCGCTAACAACATTCGAAACCGTTTTCATTTAATTTATCGCGTTTTAACCCAATATTAACATCTTGGATTTGCATCGTTTTGGTGCATACAGTGGCTCTAAGTATGTGTGTATGAGGCCAGTTTATATTCACACAACTTGGTATTCAAACTGTTATTATTTTCCTGGATGCTTTTTGAAAAAGATGCTTGCTTTCTGGCTTATCATAATGAGAATGAGGATTTGCTATCAGTTTTTGAGTATTAGAGCTTGAATCTAGATGATAGTTTATTAATAAAAAAAAACTCTTATCAGGCAATTATACTTTTTATTTTATTTTAATTTTGTATTATTCCAGTATTAGAGTCTCCACCTCTGCATCATTTTGAATAAATATGAAATTGGACCGACTTTATTAGTTGGTGCACTGAAAAATACAAAATTATATTAATTCTATTGGTAGGTAGGTACTGATAATTTTGTAAATTCTGTAAAGTTGTGCAGTTGTACTTAACAAAGTCGGTCCTTTTAAGGAAATATTTATTTCATATTTTAGATTGTAGTATTAGTCATCAGAATCATTCAACGTTCACCAAAGACGACAATACTGTAACGAACTTGGCTTCGGCGCCATTATAGTAGGCATGTGCGATTCGTCGGAGGGCGGAACAGCTTGGCTAGTGCGGATCCGGGTGGTGTGTGGCATGACTGCTTTTGGTCAGCGATGCATGCACGGGTCAAGAAATATTCCCGAAGTATCTAGTAAGTTCGCGCTAGATCGGGAGTGCTTGCGTGGCGTTGGAAGATGGTTGTCGTAAATTCGAGAAGGAGTGGCTTGCCTATATATGGGAGAGTGCTGCGGAGTCAGTCAGTCCGTGGCAGTTGCCCGGTGCAGAGGAGTCCGGCCAGGGCAGTCAGCCCGGTCAGTTGATTCAGTTAGTACAGTCCGGTGTGGTGGAAGAAATAGATATCGCTCGCGTGTAAATAGTGAACTTACATTGTACATGGTTGAATGTAACTTGTATATAGTTGTGGATATTTAGTATGTTATATAAACAGTGTAGAAATATATAAAAAATTGTAAATAAATAAGTCGCTGCCATTAAGATTTGCCAAAAACGCTTTATTTTGAACAAATTAGTTTACTAAACATTTTCTTTTCTCTCTTCTAACTCACTAGGTATATTCTTAATATAGTCTAGATTAGTTTAGTTTTAGTTTAATATAAATTTAATTAATGTTTTTGTCATGCTTGCATATATGCACCAGATCTATGCACAAACAGCTTGTCTGTTTCTATAGGTACCATAAGTTGAACTATATAGATTCTTGCTTCAATAAAAATCTAATATATTATTGTTAACAAATATGTACATGTAATCTGGTTTAAATAAATAAAAATGTTTATATGCCCGTTGAAATACGTTGCTTATACTTATTTCAAAACACATATTGCAGACTTTCCCACTGCTGTAACTCGGATATTATTATATTATCAATATTTCCACATAGCGAAGAAACACATATTTCTGACTTTTCCAGTGCTGTAACTGGGAAACCTGTTATTTTTTTGAAAAATTTCCAATTTAAACCTTGTCAGACATGGTCTTTTCTTTAATTTTGTAGTCTCAAATTTCTGATTTTCGAAAAAAATGCCCCCTCCACCCATTTGGAGCAAGTTTTGAGGGAAAAGGCACGTTGAATTTCCTTTTTTTTAATGGAAACAATTCTCAATAATTCTCTATCACGTGAAAATAAAGGATCATGAAAATCAGAGCGCAAACATCCAATAAAACCTTCCAGAACGTTATCTGATTCTTTAGTTATGTTCTTGTTCTTTGATATAAATTGCATGTTGAATATCGAGATCATTTGAAGTCAGGCGATAGAAAAGAATGTTTGAACAAAAAAAATCGGATAGATATGAATACCACGTAATAATTATCAAGGAACAAAGGAAGTGTTTAATTATATCTGAACGTCCCTCTTTTTCTGAACATGCTCTTATTGGCTTACATACAGGTATATCAACCATTTTTTGATTCCAGCTTCATCTAAGTACTTCGAGATGTCTAAGTGAGTTGAGCCGATGACGATACAAAACTGTTCCAAAACCAAATTAATTAAGACCAGATTATTTTATTTTGTAAAATGTAACCTAGCGTTATCTGTACAATGAAGATTGAACCACTTTTCTGCGCTGGTGGTAAAAATTAAACATATTTAGTTAGAGGCGTGTGCTTGGATATTTTATAGAGTACGTGCTTTGAGTCGTTGATATTGTTTATTACGTATTGTTATGTAATGCAAACGCAATAGACGAAGTTATAATTTGTTAATTGTATGTAGGTATATGTATATATAATAATTATACCGTTTCATAATGTAATGTAACCTACAATATTTTTATAGTTGCAAAAATTTTCTCCATTCCTTCCTGTCGTATACCAGTCCATTTGCTTCTTTCCAGTTCGTCCCTCTGCTCTCCAGTAGTTGTATGATTATTTTATCCCAATTCTTTTGTATTCTGGCTCTCCATACTTTCTTAACTGGTCTGTTTTCATCCATTCTCTGCAGATGTACCCACCAAGATAGCTGTCTCTCTTCAACATATTCTAGGGTTGGCTCTAGAGTTTATCTTATATCTATCTTTTTAATTCTGTCGCACTTGATGACCCCTCTAACTCTTCTTAAGTATCGAATTTCCGTCGCATGTATCCTACTTTTCCGCGGCTCTGTCATTACCCATGTTTCGCAACCAAAAATTAGTACAGGTCTTTATATTTTTCAAGAACTTTCTTTTTATATCTCTATGAATTTTTTATTCGTTTCGAATTAGAGCTTATTGGCTTTTTGTATTCCGGTGTTGTTATCTATTTCTTGTTTCTCTTTTTCGTCTAGAGTAATTCCTAGATATTGGAAATGCCTATTTGTGCTATATGGTATCCATCTATCACTATCGTTAGTATTTCTATATTTCCTTCAAACATCTTGACTGCTTTTATTCTTATTATTATTATTATTTCTAATTTTTTGGTTCTGGATTTGCATTTTTTAATAATATCATCCATGAATTTGATAAACAAAAGCGGAACTGAGGGTATATTTTTTCTAATTACTGAGTTTAAGTTGCCTTCGTATATTTTTTGCATTAGTCTTTCCGCCTACTCCTCGGTCCTTCAAAAGTTTTCCATACCGAATCAGAAGCTTTTTCTAGATCTAGAAATGCCATATAAACTTATCTACTTTCTTGGGTTGCTTTTTCTGTGGTTTGTTTAATCGTCATAACATGGTCCTATGTACTTCTTACACTTCTAAGCCCACTCTGTGATTCTTCTAATTCAAACATTGTTATCGCTGTAAATAACAGGATGATTCCTCTGTAGTTATTGCAGTCCTTTGCGTCTCCTTTCTTATGTATGGGGATAACAACAACGTTTCTTTTCAGTCTGTCTTGTTAATAATATAATAGTCGTTTTTACGCCAGGATGATTTTCATATTGGATATTGTAAATTCTGATTTTATTCAACTACATTTAGTTTAAAGCTCATTTTATTTTGTCTGCAATCGACACGTCAAACTATGTTACCTCAATTGTTTTCAAAGCTTCGAATTTCAAGCGCAAACCTGTAGGTATATACAAATATCTTGTGATATATGCCCTCGTAGTCGGTCGGGGGCAAATATGTTTCTTATTTTTCGTATAACCAACCAAACTGTGCTTTTCTGCAAATCACAGCTCTATGGTGTGAGTTCGTTCGTAACAAATTACGCCAGAGTCTACTTTGTATCTGCTACATGCTTCGTTCAATGTTTAATCTTAATAAACTCCACGACGGACTGTGAATTTAATTAATTTTAGTTCATTTTCCAGCGAGTAACAAATTGTAAATGTAATTTTTCAATAAAGCATAATATTTCTTGCTCAACCCTAATTAACTTTTGTATCTCCACGCCACTGTCAGTTATCATTCATCGTTGGTGAGAATGGCCCACCTGTCCTTCTCTCGTACACAACCGAGAGCTAACAGCGTTGCCTTGATGTCGATAAGCATTGCTGGTCTTTTGCAGGCCAGCAGGAATTGGCACCGTAGTAGATAGGTTCCTACTATGGAAAGCTCGGAACAATATTGAATGAGCACTCGAACTCGTGTTATTCTTGCTGTTATGGAAACAATACCTGTTTACGCTACTGCTAGGGCTTGTGTAGAAGAATGGTGTTGCCCTCTCTACCTGGGGGAATGCTGCGGCATTTCTGCAATTGATTTTCACATTTTCAAGAGATACCTACGTTGCTCCAATGATGTGGGCGAAATTTGGCCCTTATGAGGTCTATAACTGTATTTAAATTATATTTAAATTTTGACGCCATCTGTATGATAAAACTTAAAAACGAACTTAACTAGTTCGTTAGAATTTCTGATCAGATTGCTTAGATTCTAAAGAAATAATTGTACCAATGAAAATACTTATTTATAGTCACTATTATCTTATATTTTTACATCTTTATATTTTTATATTTTTGTTTTACATTATATAAATTTATTTAATTTTAATTTAATTTTTAGTTTTGACTTTGTTTTGTTTTTGTATTGTTTGATTTTGATATTTTTATTTTGCTTTGTCTACAAAATTTATATTTTTTCGACAATAAAGCAGTTCTCTCTCTCTCTCTCTCTCTCACTGTTTTAATTCAGTATTTACTACATTTTTTAAGATAAAATTATGTCATGTGCAAGTCGGACACGCGTGGAGAGAGCTCCGTACTTTGGATTTTTGTTCAGGGTAATGTTAACTTTGAATTAAGCCCTAAAATCTTACACTCAGTAGTTTTGTAGATAAAGAATAAACCTTCTGATTATTCTAATTTGCACCACAGAATTGATCCCTAGACGCAGAATTATTTTATTCAGGCTTTACGCCCGTTATGTGGTGTTCATTTGACTGCGTGTAAGTATCAAAATTGATTTTATTATGTTTTGTAGATTCGAAGGTTGTGACAGTCGGACAGACCGGCAGACATACAGTCGGGCAGATGGACATACGATAATATTTTATAATAAAGTTTCTTTGCTAAATGTAGAATCTTTATATACCTATGTTACAAATAAGTATTATAATAAGATTGATTATCATACAGTAAAATAACCCACAGTTACGTATACCGCAATGCGTTGCCATATTGTGTAACAATTTAGCTAAGAAATCTGTTTATTTTGATATACGACTTATTATAATCTGTTTAGGCATTAAATAAATGTTTTAAATCAAAACAAACGAATTTACATACGGAAATACAGACAAAGGGACATCAAAATGATTTTATAAGAGTAAACACTATAGCCGCCTTCACTTGAGAGTACATAACAGATTTTATTATATTGCTCAAAACAGATATTGCAAATATATAGCATTGTGTGAAGCAATCAGAATATATTCTAATAAGGAAAAGTACCTAATGTAAAAATCTTTGATTACTTAAGATTAAGTTTTTTTATTAATGAATTCAATTTCATTGCCGGTATTCTACTATACTTATTATAGGAAGAAATAAATTATTTATTTTTGTAAAAATCTTGCCAGTACATACTATATAAATCTTTCAATGAAATTAATCAATTTATTAAGCATATAAAGCTTGTTCGATTCTAACTTCCTATTGTGAAAAAATATCAAGTACGAAAATAAATGTAAATGTTACTTCTGGAGATTCCACTCTCTCAAGATCAAGGACGAGCTTGAAAAAATATTCAATTGAAAACTTATTAGAAATCATCTCTTCTTCAAGAACGTCATATCAAAATTTGAATTCTCAGAAATAAATATCCACCTGTTTATTTGATTGTTTAAAAAAATAGTATGATAAGTTTTGAGTCTTGTTAATCTCTGAGCAGTTCTCTTTTAAATAAGAAACAAAATCGGTACGCAGAACTAGGTAACTTCTATAAAAAAATAATCTTTGAACATACCCCTGCTTTATAAAATCGGTCATCAAAAGACTATCATCTACTTGTACTTGTAATAAGGCTTTTATATGAATAAGGTTCAGATTCCTATTGCGAACACGATCGTGTCGCAAGATTTTTTTAACGTGACAGTTGATATGCCCTGAAGGTATCTTGTTTCAAGAAGAGGTTGATTTCTATTAAATTTCTGAGGTTGGAAGTTGGTATCGTCGTCTTGCAGCGGTAAGTATAATACTTTGCAAAATTGCGGACAATCTCAAAGTCGTGCCAGTGATGGTTTTACTCTAAAATTGGTGCTCGGGACTGGTCCAATCCCGTCCCGTAATTTTACATAAATATAAATATATCACATATTTTTTTTGTGGGGGCTTCTCCAATGTGTAAGCTCAGTAAATTGTCCAACGACATGTAGTCTAAGGAAACATAAACAAGAAGATTAATGAATTAGGCTAATCACCCAAAGTCGACTCGTAGTATTAAAAGTAAACACATTTTTTTTGGTCATACTGAAAATTCGTTCACCTTGTCTCTAGCGAAGCCAGAAAAATACAATGTAAACTTTGGCATCGATAAGTCGGCTGAGAGCTGAAAATGAATAATTCAATGACTTGGAACTCGACAAATTTTTCAATATAACGGCAATATGTGGCAACATTGGCGAATGCGCCTACCACGATGTAGGTAGGTATTCATTCATATTTTCCCCTCTTCAGACATATTATATAGCTCTAGCAAACCACCATTGTTCCCCGTTTTGCGTCCGGTGATATACGAGACGCATCAGACAAAAGGGGTTTTCTTCATCTTATTGTGTGCCGCGTACAAGTTCTACGATTGCTTTTTAATTAAAAATGCTTCTATTTAGCGAACTCATCACAAAAAGCGTGATTGAATAGAAGCGTGGAGGATTTCTGTGAAAAATTCATTACCGCTATCGATTTTGTGCTCTGCAAATGATTCCGCCTACATAGATACTGACTAGATCAAGGTATCTCAAATAAAATTCCGTTGCCAATTTTTCTACCAATCAATTTATCGAAATATTTATTGAATTTATTGATCCCAACTTTTTAATCAAAAGGAAGTAGTATTTCTTTCCTATTTAAAATAACTAAGACAGCTTGGTAGTCATCTTTCTTAATTCCATTAGAATATAAGCCAGATATAATTGAAATGCCTCTGGTAATTGCAGCACCATTTTCTTGTACATTTCTATTTCATAAAATCGCACGAATTTAAATATTGATTGGAAAAATCCTACGAAACTTTATTCACTTCAATAGCTACAATTATCTTAGAGCCATGTTTAAATTAGTATAAATTTCCATGAGCATTTTGTTTGTACTTTTTATCTTCGAGGTAATTACTTATTTCAGATTCAATTCCAGTTCAAATATTTCCAGCAAAGAAACGCATAATAAATTTACAGTGCTGCACAGTAAAAGATAAGTAAAATAATTGTTTATTACAATTCATACCATATGCTTTGAATGAAAATGTTCAGTATCCAAAAATCTTAATATAAGTTTTCAGTGTGGATCTGTTTAAATAAATAAGAAATTCAAATGCATGCAATAAAATGTAAAGATAATATTCAAAGAAATGTTTCCTGTTGAATCCAAGGTATTGGATTCTTGCGCCAGATATGCAGGACCGGTATGGGGCAATTTCCAAAAAAAATAATAAACTAGGTACTGAATTTTGAAGTTTACGTTATGGAAATTAAATTTTAATCTGACCAGCATTTGTATTTTATTAAATACCTATATCTTAAACGACTTTGTAAGCAGATCAATTAGATTTTTTACATAAACTAGGACCGAATTATTAGATGATACTTTGAAAACGAAAAAGTAATATTTATTAAATTGATATTATTGATTTTGAAGTTATGTAAGACATCATTTTCAGGAAGATAGAATACACTCAAGAGTACCTGCAATAGATAATATTAATTTGTTGAGTCAGTGCCTCATTTAACAAGATCTGTCCTAGTTTTTATAAATATTTTTTTTATTTGAAATTTTTTTGTGTCAACACAATATTTAAAAAACATAAATATTTTTTACAAAAAATTGACCTGACCTGAAAAATACAAAATAATATTAATTATATTGGTGCTGATACTTTTGAAGTTGTGCAGTTGCAGTCAAATTGATAACTTTTGGCAGCAACTTCAACTTCACAAGTACCAGTACCAATAGAATTAATATTATTATGTATTTTTCAGTGCACCAACTAATAATGTCGGTCCAATTATTTGTTCAAAATATTTCACCCTTTTGAGTGAAGCATTAGTCACGAAAATCGTTGAACCTTTGCTTATACCAAAGAAGATAATACTTATCCTCTTACCCACGTATATTTTTTGCTTGTACTTGTTATTATTTAGAGATCACAGGTCATCGCAGCGAAAATAGGCATAAATATTCTAGATTTAATCATTTCACCACCGCTGTAACTCTGAAAAAAAGTTTAGTATAAATGTTGCTACAAGTAATCTGGTCTTTCATGTGGTATCCTCTGATTTTCAATTTTCAAAAGAACTCGCCACTTCCACATAGTGAAAATACACGTATTTGAGATTCTATCATCAAAGTAACTCGAAAACTCTTTTGAAAAAATATTCATTTCAAATGTTTTCGGATATTGTCCTATCTTTAATTCTGTCACCTCAGGTTGTCGATTTTCGTGTAAAACTGCCACCCTCACCTTCTTCGGGAATGTTTTTTGAAGGGAAGGAGATTTCTGATACGAATGTGGGACCATTTCTCAAAAAAATCCGCAAATCGTCTCTTGCTCAATTTAACCTTAGCCGAAAATCCACATTCCGGAGGACTTTTGAGGAGAGAAATATATTGAGTTCCACTTTTATGGGACCATTTCTCAGCACTTTTTTCGTATAAAAAAAATCATCAACATCGCAACACATTTGCTATGTGAAGCGCGTGTTCATTCAAGCAAACATACATTCGAATTGTATATCTCCTCCATTTTCGATGTCGGTCAAAGATAATCAAGCGTACACATTGGAATACGCATCTTTAATCTCGAAACGGAAGTTCCTTCATATAATGTAGAGAATTCAAGAAGCATTTTATTTGAAGAATATTTATCTCATACAAACTGATTTCATTTTTCATTTATACTTTCCATGGATTTCATAAATACGAATGAAAATCCTTTTGTACTTACAGCAAAGCCGGCCCTGCGTATGAATCGCTTAATTCAGAGATTTGTTCAATTTTATATGCGCATTGGATATCCCGAATAGCTGATCCGTGTATCCAATAAAACAAACCTTTTGGTTAGATAGAACACTGATCCCCCTTGATCCTTCCATGCCGAGGAAGTCTAAAAAATGTGAGTACCGCCTTATCCACCTGAATAATAATTAGCTTTATGTTTCATAGAAAAAAAACTGATTTAGGTAACAGTTTACTTCACTTCACTTCACTAGCACAGATAGAAATAGTACAAACAAAATTGGATTGATTAAATTTATTTCGTCGTAGAAGAAAAAAACTGTAGCAGACTCAAATTGAGTTCTATTGGCAATAAAAATAACTATGTTATTTGATCAAGGCAGCCGCGGACTCGTGGGATATTACCATATATGATTAAAATTCAGTGACTCTACTCAATCAAACAATGTTTTGCCAGATTATTAATTTTATTCAAGTGATATTAAGATATATGCTCATTTAACATAAGCTGTGTACTCTTCTATGTGAACCTTATATTGGAAATCATAAGTAAATGTAAGTTTTATAGGTTATATTGAATTTTATATTGTAATTTAATCGTGATTATTTTGACATTTCAAAATTCTGACGTTTAAGAAGTCAGAATTCTCCTATATCGGGTATGGTTATCTCCTTTGAAATCGCGGCCACCTTGATCAGATAACAGGGGTATTTGTATTGCCAATATGTCCCCGATACTCTGACAACAAATTGACATTCAAAATTTACAGAGGCTATATTTTTTCTTCAGAACGAATTGTTTTTTGTTGTTAAGAAAATGATTGGTGCTAATTTATTTTCCTTTACATCAAAATTTAGTATTGATCGATATAGGTATTGCTTTTTATCAGCACTTACTATTGTTCAAATGCTGACAAGGAAGCGTTTCATAAATTATTTTTTTAATTTGTAATATTTTTAGAAAAGCTTGCCATTTTTTGAAGTTGCGAAAAAACTCTTCCTGGGGTTTTCTTTATCAGTAATTACAAATATCACAGTGAGCCAATATACAGGGTCCCGACGATTTCATAGGGACAGTATTACTATTTCTTAAACGGTGAGAGAGAGAAGGATGGTTAAATTGAATAAAAGTTGCGTGAATTAGACCTCTTCAAATTCAGGTTTGCAAATTAAAAGAAAATCAAAGGTTCCTGATATATTTTGAAAAAACTGAAAATCATCGATCTCGTTTCCAATTAATTTCTTGATTAATATTTGGAGAAGAAACGCTTCCAAATTCTAACAAGTTTCGTGAAATTGAGTAAAGTGTTTTCCTACTTGGCGCATTTCTTTCTAGATACAATCTAGCATATTCTTGCACTGCTATATCAGTATTTCTATAAAATCTAATGTAAACGTTATACATATCCATTTTTTCATTGTTGCTATAACGCACTATTTTCTATAATCCTTTAATTAAAACTAAACTTCAGAATGTATTAACATTTAAATGTCAAAGTAGAACATATTGTTGTCATGGTGATTGAAATATTTGGTTTTCTTATCATGGCCTACCACATTCGAAAATATTTTTAACATGTTTCTATGTCTTTTTTGCTTTAAATGTCAACATGTTATACATATTTGTAAAAGAGATTTTTTATTTCATTTAATGGCATAAAAAACAAATATGGCACCCATTAGAAAAACAAAACTTGTATAGCATATCTCTGAAAATAAAAAAGATAATTTTTTTTTAACAATTCCATCACTTTTGTCTTACTGCATTACTTTATTATGCAAAATTCCAGTTTTCTTTTCCGCATATTAATTGAGAAATTAAATGAAAACGAAATCGATGATTTTCAGTTTTTTCCAAATATTTCAGGAACCATTCATTTATTTTAATTTGCAAACCGGAACATTGAAGAGGTCTACTTCACGTAACTTTTCTTCAATTTAACCATCCTTCTATCTCTCACCGTTCAAGATATAGTAATACTGTCCCTATTGAATCGTCGGTACACTGTAGGTTATTAAAAATCCACAAACAGTCGTTTGTTAGTTGGTTACTATGGTAACGATAATATCAAACCTGACAGATTTAATATCAACCAACAGAATAACGAATTAATGAACATATTATTTGCATAAACTTCAGAAATGACGAATGAGAATATTACAAACGAAATAATTATTGGTCAAATCTAGAAGACTTTTTATAAGTAGCCAGTTAGATTTTTTCCATCTCTAAAATGCTGTGGCAAATTCTTCTAAAAATTGACCATTTAAAAAACTATTAACGAAATGTATTGATCCTAATAAATAAGTGATTAAAGCAAACGTAGATTTACATATAAATTAAACTTCATCAAATAAATGCTAGTTAAGATTTTTCTCGTTCAATTCACCGTTCAAACAAAAGAACAAAAGAACTAAGTCTGTTCGTCCATTTCGGTTCATCAATTTGGGAGCTGCAATGCCACAGATAGATAGATAGATAGACGTTCATGATATACTCAGCTAGTTCGTAAATACTCTCGATCAGTCACTTTTCAAGCAACAAAAAAAACTAAATCTCAATTGGTTCATCCATCTAGGACACATCAAACACATCAAACTTATAACACCCCTCTCTTTGCGTCACCTTAGTTCCTTTGTACGATGAAAGTCTGTCGATATAAGCCACTTTAATTTTTCATTTTTGAATTCTATATACTAAGTAGTTTATCCTATTTATAACGCTTTATGGTCCCTCCTATTGTTTGGCAATCTTTGGAGAACGTCCCTTTGTCGTTTTAGTGGAATGTACAACCACACTTTATCGCCAGTTTTAAATTTCTTCCAGAAGATCATATCGGGCCTTCAACTGTTTTCTAAAAGGTCGTTTATTTCCTCGAGTCTTCGTCTCAAACTCTGAGTGCAGGTAACTGCAGATGTGGGAGATTCTCTTGGTGAACCAAACAAGAAGTCAGATGGAAGTTCCAGATTTCTACCAGGCTCAATGTCAGCTGGGGATGCTTTCGTCGATTCATGAGTGGAAGATCTATAGGCCAGTAGGAAGAGCGGTGTACACTTATACCAGTTTGTTTGGTGTTCATTGATTGCTGACCTTAAATAATTTTTCTATGTTCTGTTTAATCTCTCCAGTATTCCATTGAATTGTGGGTGCAGTGTAGTTGAACGAGTTTACTTGATCCCCATTAGGTTACACACACTCTGAAAGATTTCCGACTCAAAATTCCGGCCTTAGCCCGAATGCATCTCTAACGGCACACCAAACCGACTTATCCAATGTTCAATTAGGCTATTGGCTAATGTTTTTGCCTCCTCATTTGGAATTGCGATAACCTCAGGCCATTTACTGAAATAATCCATGATGACTAAGAGATATTTATTTCCGGAACTGCTTATTGGAAATGGCCCCGTAATATCGATGGTTATTCGCTCAAATAGGGCACCCATATTGTGCTGCTGCATCTTATGGCAGGTTCTGGTATTTGGGCCTTTACTGGTAAAGCAGGCATCACATCTCCGACACCAGTCCTCTACGTCAGAACGACTTCCTAACCATTAGAACCTTTCTCTATTCTTTGACAAAGTTTTATTGTTACCTAAATGGCCACCACTTTCTCTACGATGAAGCTTCTGTAGTTTTTGTGCAATTCTCTTTCGCAAAAGAATTATTTTCAAATGAAGAGTGTTACCATCATCATGTCATCATCAATCATTAAAGATTCCCAAATTGACTAGTATCCTTTTATCACGGGAGACAAATTTGAAATCTTCTGCCAAGAAGGTTTTGCTCCATTTAATTTCCACATCATAACAAGTCCATTACCTTTATCATCCAGTTGGTCTTGCAAATTGTTTCCGAGTCTTGAACAGTTCTTACAGTCTTCATTCTTAAAACATATAGATGTACCTAAAGGAGCAACAGTTAAAAAGACTTTGAAGTCGCAGTAAGTTCAGTTTGGTTTTGTTTTATTTATAGGTTATGTCTCTTATTTAATATTGATATTTCTTTACAGTACGATTGGTTAATCATAACACAAGTTCGTTTATTTATATCATTTTATTTAGCTTTGATGGTGACATAAGTTTATCATTAACAAATTAGGCCGATTCTAATGAGTTTCGATTTTAGGATTTCACAATTTTGAAAATTTCCGAGATACTTGTTTTGACCTGTGACGTAATATAACTGGTTACTTAAATTGATTATATTTGAATTTTCTTATGAAACTTTGTACACTTATATGTAACACAGATTTGTGACTTCTTATATGCCTACCAAACTTTAACGTTCAAATTTTCTCGAATATCCAAACAATCATAAAGTTGCCATAAGCTTATCTTATTCACCACAAGCACACACCGACATTTCCAAAAGGGACAGCCAACCAATAGCACACCAGTCATAAATAAATATTGTCTCAACTCGATTACAAAGTTTATATTCGAGTTAACTGGGTCCTCTTGTATCTTGTGTGTTTTCCACCACGAGAAAACGTATTTGTTTTTCCGACTCTTACGTCTCCTCTGAAGGTTAATACAAAGATAAAAGTGAAATTTATTTACCTTCCTTTGTATAGGAGGTAGCTACAGTCTGCAGCATGTAACTACTTGTTGGCTCTGACAACAGTTGAAGTTTCTGCTTGTATATATATATATATATATATATATATATATATATATATATATATATATATATATATATATATATCAGAAGTTGAATGTTGGGAAAGCTATAGAAACATGATGCAGAGTTGGACTTATGTTTCTATATAAAACAGTAATTTCTGCAATATGAATAATGAATGAACTATATTAGAGGAATATAATGCATGAGGTTATAAGTCGAAAGCCATTTGCAACGTCACTAACAAACTGTCAGCGACTGAAAAGATGACGGCTCCCTAAATGTGCTATGAAGTTGTAGGTACTAACAGGTCATGTGCGCGACATCAAAACTCACTCGAACGTATTCAAGTATGAAATACTGAAAGTGGGCCATCTTCGGAACTGGGTCCATTTTGCGCTCAAGTATCTTAGTTACAACAAGTAGTGATTTGTTAACAATTTGTCAACTTCACAATAATTACAATAATAAAAGCAATATATTAAATCTCAAAACATTAAAAATCGAGTCTGAAACATCTTCTACTAAATTTTTAAAAGAATGACTCGATTTGAATCTGTGCAGTATCCAGATCTGAAGGGTTCTTGGTTTTGGTGTATTTATTTGTACAAAATGGCATTCTATTTTCTATCACTCTTACATCTGCATCTAGGAGTGTTCTGCTTGAGTGAAATTTCCTTTTTAAAAATTCTGCATTGAATGGACCTCTTCTGGTGAAACTTTCATGTACATCCATGTATCTAAATATACTTAATATAACCATTTCTGGATGTAGCAGTACGATAGACTTAAAGAGGAACAAAGTTTTATGTAATCTTCTTCTATCAACTGTTGACCATGACATACCATTTCTAGTAAAAATCAAATGCAAGGAATTATTGACCATTCAGTATCTAAAGGAGAATACATAAACAAGTCTGAATGGCACAAATCATTCCCACAATTTGTTAGTTCTGGTTTATCCAAGACGTGAAAATTTATTATTGAAAACATGAATTATTCCATGAATGATTCATCTCTCCTAATGGATTTACTGTAGAAAACTGTTTTAATATTGATGATTGCATACTTCGTTGTAATAAAATATTAATTGCTTCAATGAAAAAGTACCAACGTTATGTTGAGGGTGTAAACAAAGTTTAATGGTGATAAATTACCCCTACAAACTCTAACATTACCAATAAATGTTATTCTCTAAAATGAGTAGGTACCTATAATCAAAGTACAACTATGTCTGGCTTTCAAAGGGTGGCACAGTTTACAAAACTGTTAGTTTATCTCAGATTTTACAGAGAGTAAATTTAAAATAACCCGGTGGCTTGAATCCAGCTGATGGAAAATTTAACGGTTTTAATATTTGATTGAGCCATATTTTTCCAATGGAATAATCGATCTTTGAAGAGATGGAAGTAGAAAGTCTCTCTACTTTTTAGGGTTCTGTGTATTCGATGTAAATTATAAATGGAATCTGATACGGATGGTTAATTTTGTGGAGCAAAATAGAATTCTATTCAAGCGCAACATGGCACAAATCAAATGAATCAAAACAATTTGATTTTTTCTCTGCTTTATTGGAAATAAACAGTTCAGACGATATTGATGAAAATATACAAAAATTAAGCTTTATTCTATAATAATAATAAATAATAATAATATAATAATAATATTTATTCATGTAAAACAGCAGTGAATATAATTATGTGTAAATATTTCAGGTAACATAAATAAATAGATAATCATACTCAAGTGAAGTGAAGTGAAGTGAAGAACACTTGTTTTGAGCCATTATACCGAATGCAAAAATAACGAATAAAGATCAATATATAAAATTATAATAATGGTGTTAAAAATATTCTTAAAACTATAAATAATCTAAATTAATATGAATTCATAAAAATAACTTTTATACATACACTTCTACACAAACATAAGTGTACATCTACATGTTTACATTTATCTCTAAAAATATAAGAATATAATATGTAATATTAATGATAATTATAATTTATTTACCAACTATTTTTTACAATATCATGAATCAAAAAATTTAAAAAGAATAAAATATATAAATATAATTACAGAATAGCAATATCATATATATTTGCTTCTAATAGTTTGTAGGTACTACGGTAAAAAAACTCTGATATCACTAAAAGAGAACCTTGAAAGTGACCAAAAAATTAATTATCGTAGGTAAATGTGTTGTGGGTGCAGATGTATGGAGTATCTATAGGTATTAAGAGGCAAATTTAAACTGGCAAATTGTAGAAACTAGTTTGGAGAGGGCGAGTAGGATGGAGCATTTAAAATTCGGAATATTACAGAATATAAGCATGGTGGTGATAACCGACATTGATTATTTCGTGGATTTGTAATCTCGGTGTTTCTTTAATCCACTTTTTTGCTCGCATTTTTAATTGAATTGTTGAATTAATTCTTTGCAGTTGTAGAGGTAATTGATTGAATAATTTAGGGCCTAATTAATAGTAAGATCTTTGTAAAACATTTTTTTTCATTCTTGGTATTACACCATACTTTTCCTTATTTCGTGTTTTGTAATCATGGGTTGAAGGGATGAGGTCACTTTTGTTTTGGTGTTGCCTCACCACAACGGTTAGGTAAAACAACTGCCTTATATCCATAAGTTCAGTTTCATTACACAGTAAATCGGAAGAGAACATACGTGGTTTCTTATAAATTACTTTTCTTATATATTTTTGTATTGTTTCCAAAATTTTCATATGGACGTTGCTTGCTGCGCCCCATGCAATTATTCCATAACTAAGGTGGCTTTGTACCAGAGCATGGTACAGAATCCTCTGTTGTTCTGTGGACAATATTTTAGAAAGATGTTTGAATTTATAAAGAGTGTGACTCAGCTTTTTTGTTACATAATTAATGTGAGTTTCCCATCTCAAATGACTGTCCAAATAAATGCCCAAGTATTTGTTTGATTTAACTGGATGGATGTTCATTGGAATGTCTTCTCTGCCAATTGTTAATATATCGAAATCGTATTTGTTGCTACAATAAGAAGTGAATGGGACGTATTGGGTTTTGCTGAAATTTATTGTCAATAGTCGACCATTCTGATAAAATTTTAAAGTTTGTTTCCGCTTTTTGTTTTAGAGTATTCCAGTCTCTATCTCTGAAGAGAATTGCTGTGTCATCAGCAAAACTCACCACATCACCATTGATCTCTAAACTGAATAGGTCATTCAAGTAGATATTGAAGAGCACTGGTCCTAAAATGGTCCCATGGGGAACCCCGTATTCGATATCTACAGTTTCACTTGTATAATTAATAATTTTTCATTAAAAAAATTTACAACCGTACATATGCCGTTATAATGACATGTTTTAATGACCTTTCTGCTTGATGGTAATGAAATCTTTCCTGTTTGTAGTTAATTTCTTCAAAATTCATGAATGTAGTTTGAATATTAATTTCATGCTGTTGAGATTATTTGAAACGATTTGTAGTTTGCCCAGATGAAGAGAATAAACATACCTGAAAACACGGCTTAATCCAAACAATTTTATTTATTTAGTGATGGCATCCCCAATAAAAATATATTTTATTATATACGGGATATCACGAAATATCTTAACATGAAGATGTCGCAATTATAAAGATAAAGCAAATTTGATTAAAAATCTATCGTGGAAATATCTTGGTCGGTCTTGTTAACGTACATGATACCATTATTAGTTTCAAAATGGCGTTCGACCAAAATTTAAAAAATCAAAAATCAGTTATCAATGATATTTTTGAGTTATAGATCAAATCTGTATCAACAATTTTTTTGAAGTATTTTTAAAACCGGTAAATCTTCCATCAGAGAACTATAAGCTGTCGGATTTTATATTTCATATTTGAAATAATACATTGTAACATCTGAGATAAACTACCAAATTATTTTATGAACTGTGCCACCCTTAGGATGCCAGCAATGGGGATGTAAGTACTTTGATTATAGGTATCTACTCATTTTAGGGAATAACATTTTTTTGGTAATGTTAGAATTTGTACGCATAATTTATCACCATTAAAATTTGTTTTCACACTTAATATAACCTGGGTACTTTTTCATTGAGACAATTAATATTTTAATACAACGAAGTGTACAATCATCAATATTAAAACAATTTTCTACAGTTAATCCATTAGGAGAAATGAATCATGCATGGAATAATTCATGTTTTCAATAATAAATTGTTACGTCTGGGATAAACCAAAATTAATAAATTGTTGAATGATTTATGCCAGTCAGCCTTGTTTAGGTAATCTCCTTTGGATACTATATTGGTCAATAATTCCTCAAATTCGATTATTACCAGAAATGGTAGGTTATGGTCAATAGTTGATAGAACAAGATAAGATGACATTTTGTTCTTGGTTAAAGCAACACTTTTTTAAATGATAAAAAGAAAAACAAAAAGTGAATTATTACACAGAGAAATATAAGGAGTTCAGAAGAAATGTGGAATGTCTGCATAATATATGTTATGGAGCTTACATGAAAAAAATATAAAGTGATTTACAAAGTGACCCCAAAAAATTCTGGACATATGTATATCAAGGAGTATTGCAAAAACTATAGTGTTGCTAATAGATTCTCTTATGATAATGATGAATAATCAATGACAGAGATATTGCTACTTTCTTTGAATCAACTTTCACGAATAGCGAAGTGACGGTAAATCCTGGATGTGAACTGCTGAATATAGCTTAGATACTATTAAAATTAGTGATATCATTGAAAAGAGATTCAAAAGGCTATCAAGACACTATAGTCCTGAGCAGCCATTGGAAATTATAGCATTCCAGCTATCTTTTTCAAGGCTCACTGTGAATTGTTAAAGCATCCTTTGAGTTTGTGTTTCAATCTTTTCCTAGGAGAAAATCGTTTTCCAAGCTTTTTCAAAATAAACAGAGTCACCCCCATAAACGAAGAAAGCTACCAACAAGAGCAATGTAAGAAACTACAGACCCATAATAGTCTTAAAAACTCTGTCGAAGATATTTGAACGGGTAATATATAATCGTAATTGTATAATTACATGGACTCTGGTATAATAGACTAACAGCTTGGCTTTATTCAGAATGAATCAACCATTACCAATTTATGAACATTTAGTAACTTCATTACAAATGGTTTGAAAATTGGAGGTCAATATACTGGGTGTTAGGTAAACATGCGGCAAAAAATAAAGAGGTTGTTCCTTGGCCTAGTCTAAGAATATTGTGTCCTATGATGATATTTTAAAAACCCCTTTGTTTCTAAGATACAGGGTGAGCAACATTTTTTAACAGCAACATACAGTGATCGCTGGATTGGTCAAGGTGGGCCACACGCATGGTCTTCTCTATCCTCAGACTTAAACTGGATTAGTCCATAGTCTGGCCCTTTTTAATATCTACCATTTACAAAAATTTTATAAGCAACCATTGATAGTCCGCCGTGAGTCTTCGGCAATAGTTTTTGTATTTAAAATTCTTAGATCGTTGAGAGTTCCTGAAATTCTGGAAACAATCGATTTTATTGTAGGTACCTGACATAAGACTAAGAAGAACAGGCAATCTATTTCATGTCTCCTCCTCCAATTGTCTCCTCTTCAACAATGACTGCTTCTTCAAATTTGCCTGAATCTTCTCCAGTCACTTCATTTTTTATTGTTCTCAAATGTAGTATTACATTTCTAACTATGTTATTGTACTTTTAATTTTATTATTGTAATTTTAAATGTAAGGAATTTTAAATAAAACATTTCTATTATTATTAAATTTATCGCATTGGTACATCGGGAAATGGTTATAACAAATATATTTACGTGGATATACAGTAAATTTCACCAGAAAGGATCCATTTAAAGCACAATTTTTTATCAAGCAGTACGCAATAACTGGGGATCTAAGGGCCTAATCAAATTTAATCTCCTATTAATTGTAATCTCAAAATATTTTCATATCAGATAACATTCGCTCATTTGTCAAAAT
The DNA here is from genome assembly GCA_958507055.1 of Crioceris asparagi. NCBI lineage: Eukaryota > Metazoa > Arthropoda > Insecta > Coleoptera > Chrysomelidae > Crioceris > Crioceris asparagi. The sequence goes on from OY293828.1 coordinate 9,497,672, forward strand.
TCATTAGGATATAATACAATTTTTCGTATTCAATTAAGTTAACTATAGACGTGCCGCATCCACAGAATTAAACAATATAAAAATTACATAAAAGAAGGGATATGCCTATATAGCATAGTTAATATTCTCAGCCGTAGAATTGAGATCAACCCTTATCTCCAGCATTCCACCCTTACAATAAGGAAAGCTTCATTGAGAGACTGTACGTGACGCAGTGGAAAAACCAATTGATTTCCCTTTTCCTGAACTGATTTTCCGGCCATTATTGAAATTTAGAAACACGACTTTCAATCCATCACGTCATAAAAGAAGGGTCGAGAGGGGTGAGGTCTCGGAAAGAGTGCCACTTCTGGCAGAAGGGAATTTCATCGAATTTAAAATAATGTTGATTCAGCAGCCGGCAGCCTGACACTTCGCCGTGTGTGTCGCGACTTCTTCTCTTTTTTATTATGCAAAGTTATTTTACGCACCGCGCACGGCGACATGTTGAGTGACTGTCGGGGGAACAACTTCACGGTATTGCAAGGGCGTGTTTACTACATTTTCTCGGAAAAATACGCTTTTTTCTACGAAATGTAATATTTAGTCAAGTCAATATTCAAGGTAGCATATTAATAATTAATCTCCGATTCATCAGATGTGTCATTGAATTAGAGAATATGAAATAGGTATATGACAAATAAAATTGTATCTTAGATTGAGCTCTTCAAGGTACACCCACACTCCAGTGTTACTCATTAAAAATCTGTACGAATTCCAACAAAGAAGTGATGCGGTTAAAAGAAAAGCTCTCGAGACTATTCAGGACAGAAAGAGGAGTTAGACAGGGATGCGTTCTGTCACCTGACCTATTCAATATTAATGGGGAACATATCATGCGGATATCTTTGGAGTGATGGACTGGTGGAGTGACGGTAGCTGGAAGAAAGATTTCAAATCCAAGATTTGCTGATGACTTGGATGGACTACCTGCGAATAATTGAGCGTGAAAGCCACAAAGTCCGTCAGAAGATTAATAAAAGCAAGTCGAAAATAATGATGGTAGATAAAATTACTACTATCCTTGCGTGATTATGAGATAGTGAATACCTATAACTATATAGGGTCTGGTATAAGCAACAATGGCAATTGCGTAGCAGAAATTTGGAGGTGCATTGGTATAAAAAAAATCTGGTGTGTCCACTCACACGACTTTCCTACCGCTCGCAGGCAAATTCCAGTGAATGAAAAATTTTGCTCTATTACAATACTTTCCTTACATAGCGACGATAATAGTGGTAGGAAAGTAAAAATCCTCTGGTCAAATCGTGCTACAACTCATTTTTTTCAGCATGCCAAGTCAAACAACAATGGTCATGTAACATTTTTTTGGAAGATGAAACGTTTAGCCAGAATCTGAAGAAACATGTAAACATATGGAATTTTATTCAAGCATAACTTTTTTTGTGCTTTTTCTCAGAGATGGCGCTTTATGTGGGTGGTAAAGGGCTCTTCGAAGAATACCTTAGGCAAGTTTAATCAAAATCCTTAGAGTCGTTTACGCGCTACAGTCTTGAGCAAATCACGTTTTTTGACTATAGCCCAACACCCAGAATATAGAGGATTCTTATTCAGTGCCACCGGCGAGTGATATTGGTACCAAACAAAATAAAAAAGAAAGCAACAAAATACACAGATCTGTTCCCAAGATAATGCTGTCACAGACAGACGGACAGACAGACCAATGGCTGAAAATATGTTTCTTAGACTTAGGAAACTCTGAAACGTCAACTTTTGTAAGAATCTCGATACCGAAAATTTCACACGATTACAATACTTTCCTTATACAGCTACTATAGTAACGTAGGAAAGTAAAAATACGATGAGTCTCCTAATCAGAATATGGAAGGATAGGTCAGGGGATAGGTTTTTATCTCAGAAAATCAAAATGAAGTTGATAAATATACTTGTATTCACCATATTTATTAATAAAAAACTAACCACAGTTTGTCTACAACAGAGCCTCCATTTCTGTGGCCAGTCTTTCGTAAGATTGATAATAATCTGAATGTTCCAGGGATTAGAAGGTCTAATTCTATGAATCTCTTATGAGAGACGAAGATAGAGACCAATGGATATCCCGATATTATAATATAGGGGAAATCCCGATTCTCAGAAATGGGGAACCGACAAGAAAGAGAAGCTGTTCAGTGAAGATTGGGCGTGGCGCATTCGCCTAAATTTTTTAAAAATGTAGCCAATCTACAGTCCGAATACCCGTCGAATGGGGTTTCGTCACGATCCCTGACGTCATCTGCCATTTTACGCATGTGGTAAATAGTTTGAATCAAATTTGAAGACCCAACCCCAAAACATTGACACTGAAAATACTGACATATTTGCTAAAGGGTTAAATCACTCTCGAAAAGAAATGTTTGACATTAAACGTTAAAGAGGACAATAACAAACGTCAAAATAACAATCAGCCGATCTGATCGAAGACATAGGTATGTTTATGACGTTAAAATTTTATTTCACCTAATTTAAAAACAAAAAAGAGAGATAGACAAGGTATGACGAAACCCCATTCGATGGGTATTTAAACTTTACATTTCTCACCTAAAATCTAGAAAAGTTGGTCAAGTGCGAGTAGTTTCATTTGGAATAGGTTCCATACTTCATTTTCTCAAAATTTTACGCTCTATAATTCCTAAGATAATGGGAGGGAACGTCAAATGTCGTTTATCCTCAATATCTTCTAAACTCAAAAGTATACATAATCTATTTTTTGATTATTAATGAGAGAAAAGATATACATGAACGACTTAGAGAAACCCCTTACAATTAATACGTCACATGGTGCACTTGAAGAAGATTTTACTATGAATTTTTCGGTTTAGCCCACAAAATATTTCCCCGTTATCTATCAGAATTTATTTACACTCGCTTTAAGGCCACGATGTGGGTAACTTTAATCTGCATAAGTACCAAATTTGATATTTTTGACCGATTTCCCAAATGGAAGAGGTATACAATTCGACTGTATGTTTATTTGTAATGTTCTGATGCTTTTTGTTTCATTTGAAAGAAGGCACTTTTGAAATGGTCTTAGAGATATTCATAATTTCAGGATTTCTTACGACTCATCCCATGGAAGGATCTCTTCGGATACTGAGAAAAATGTTTTTTGTTCAATAGTTTCGGAGAGAAAAGGGCATGACAGACGGACGGACGAAATGACACCAGACCGACCGTTTTATGTTTTTTCATGGGATGTAGGTTACCCTAATATCTAAAGGCCAGTCGTCAAGTGTGAGTTTGACTCGTGTGCAGAAGGTTTTGTGTCAATAAATCGGTGAATCCATTATGCTTTTGTGATGATTTTTTGTAATATACCTATAGCTTAATGAGTTAATATGATTATTTTCTATGACATTTTAAATTGAGCTAATTGAGCCACATGACTGAACATATACACGAACAAACATCACCTAGATCTTTATCAGGCTGGTTTATTCAAATTTTGTCAAATTTTACCAAAATATTATACTACACATTTCAAACAAAACTTAATTAATTGACGACAAAATCAAATAAATTCAGTTCGATGTCAACATCATTATTATTTTTCAAAATATTTGAAATAATAATTGGGTAAATATCCACATATATTCGAATTAACTTCAATTTTGAAATTTGACATATAGGAAAATTGTCGAAACGCATATACAAGGTGTTTCATAATATATGCACAGGACTTGAGGATGTGATAGCTCGTTCAAAAATATGAAAAAAAGTTTATATTAACTCACCCTCTAAAATGCACCGTTTTCGAAATACAGGGTGTTGAAATTGAAAAAAAAAGTTTCTTGTGAATATCTCCGGAACCACTTATCGTACAGAAAACAGATTTTCTGAGCATTTGCCAATGATAACAAGCTAAGTTTTAAGACAGAATTTATTTGTTAAGTCACAATTGGTGAAGATTTTGAAAGAGTAGTGGGTGTTTTTATCCCCAATTTCTATGCTATAAAAAATGACGGTTTTGGAACGCTCATTTGAACCGCCAATGTTTTCTACACAAAAAAGATACTGTTGGTCGTGTGTTCTAAAGGTGACCGTTTTCGAGAAAAATCAACTTTTATGTTGAAAAAACACGGTAAACTTTTTAATATACATTTTTTTATTTATTAATTAAACAAGATTTATGTAAACGTTAGAACAAGTAACAAAACCTAAAATTTACAGTTTTTTCCAACATAAAAGTTGATTTTTCCTGAAAACGGTCGATTTTAGTGCTCACGACCAACAGTACCTTTTTTGTGTAGAAAACAGTGGCTGTTCAAGTGGGCGCCTCAAAACCGTACTTTTTCCATTGGCGTAGAAATTGGGGAGAGAAACACCCACTACTCCTTCAAATCTTCACCAATTACGACTTAACAAAAATTGTTTTCTGACTCAAAACTTTATTATGAGTGGAAAATGCTTACAAGGGCCATTTTCTGTACGTTAAACGGTTCCGGAGATATTCACAAAAACAAATTCTCTTTTTCAATTTCAACACCGTGTATTTCGAAAATGGTGCATTTTAGAGGGTAAGTTAATATTAACTTTTTTACATTTTTGGACGAGCCTGTATAAAGAGTTGTGATATATTTTTTATAATAATATAAAGAAGTTTTAACAAATTACGTAAAACGTATAAACAAAGAAAATACCTCAGAGAAAACAAAGGCATTAAGGTGAAATTGAAGTGTGAATTTGATAAGAGGATATGAAAATCATCAGACATAACGACAATTTCATATACATTTGTATCTAATTGATTTGGCATGAATTATATCGAGAGAATGTGATTTCTCTTGTCTTTACCCATACATTAAGATTAGTTAAGTTTAGCTTTAATACTGGGCTTTCAAATATGTTGTTGTATGCTGATTAATTCAATTTACATAACGAAAATATACACATTCATATATGTGTACCTATATATATTGCACGTGCATGTTAATCTCATCTATATTCCGTAGGAAGGATCTGGTGCCACACCACGATTGACGGCGCGTAAGATTCGGTTTGGTTCGTTACTGTTGCCTGTCGTATTCCCTGATAATGCTACTGTCAATATTCAGCATGGCAGCGAATCTACATTTTGTTTGTGCATGCGATGACAATGTAGCGCAGCGTAGGTACGTGATAATACAGCTGAAAACAGAAAAGGATGCTTCATCTTCATAGCTAGACATTCTGGTGCACTGAAAATGCTTCATGTTTTATTGGGATTGTTATATGTAGTTGTTATATAATAGAAACAGCACTATGAGAATGACTTAGAATCTTCCAGTTATTCTGCTTCAATCGTATAAGATTCACAATGAAAATGTCGAGTATTTTCTTGTTGCGTTTTATCTATGTAGGTATATAAATAAAAATGAATCGCCAATTGCGTTGGTAAGCGCAAAACTCGAGAACGGCTCGACCAATTCGAGTAATTTTTGTTTTAATATTTTCGTTAAGGCATAAGGAAAGTTCTCATGGAGAGAAAATTAAGAAAGTTGAGCGGAACATTAGAAAATTTAAGAACATTTATGAAAACTTAAAGACAATATTAATTTTACATACAGTACATACAGTTGTTTGACAAATGTCAGTTGTTTGAAATAACTGTCAGCAATTGACAGAACGCGCGCTGCAAATATCGTTAAACTTAAGATGGATCGGTTGATAAATAATAGTTTCATTTCAATTTATTTTACAGTAAGTTTTTGAGAAGTGTTTATTCATCTTGGTAAGTTAAAATCAATCACACCTAATATTGAAAGAATGAAGCCCCTGGATTGTGTTGCGGGAGCGGTAAAGTCAAATTGACACCATTGGTACTGCCACCAGAGCCTCTGCACTCATTGGTTTACGGAAATGGGACATATTCTATACATTCTTAACTCATAAACAGGAATACAATAATTGTTTTCAAATGAAGTCATTTGGCGCAATAAAAGTTATTCAAGACAATTTTATGCTAACTTTCAAGGTAACTATATTGTAAAACAATAAACTTTTCCAACACGTGCCTGAATACGTTGGGAATTTTCAATTGGAATCATATATCAATTAAAGTAGCGTACAGTAGGTTTGTAGCTAGGTGAATAACCAAAAGCAGCCAGTCAAAAGTTGATGGGAAAATGGCAGTGCTGACAAAGTATCGTGAAAGTCACATGGTGGTACCATTTTTGCAAATTTATTTCATGGGGGATTCAGCTAAACAAGTCGATCAGCGTTATGCACACAATAAATCGGTGAACAGACCAAGTGTGGAGAAACTTCAAATGTTTTTCCATTAGACAACGAATTGATTGTATTATTTAAGACTGCATTAAACCGTATGCCATCTGATTACCACAAAGCAGCAAAGCCGATAAGACGCCTGCAGAACAACAACACGCAAGACGCTATAATACGGCAACAATTGATGAAGTTGCTATTGTTGTCATGGGTGAAAATTTAGAAAACCAAGATATTGTTTTTGCTTTTGTTAAGACAGGACAACGTCTGTCGGGTCAGCTAGTAGCTTGATAAAATTGCATGATTACATCTGGTTATTCCATGATTGCTCTTGTTCTTAAACACAAAATTTAAATTAAAATTCGGAATACTAACACATTGTAAAAATTCTAGCAGTTGTTTGAAAGAGGTAAATGTTTGGAGGTTAGCTTTTCAGAGGAATAACTAATTTTTTTCTTAGTATTAGTCACTCTATAGCTGTTTTCTCACACTCAAGAGAAATATACGATATTTCGAACTGGATGGGTTCCGTAGTACAAACTTTTGAGAAAATAAACAACAACAAAAACTATGCTGACTTCATTAGATGTTGCACAGAAAATATTAAAATAACAACACTATGTAAGAACTATAGAGATCTTACAGTTTGGCACGAGATGATCTGTGAGCTTTAGGCAGATTAAATACTCTTGGCACCAACTTCAAAATCTTAATGATTCTTGTAATAATTTAATTTAATACTTCTAGGAATATTGTTAGTTTGGTATGAAAATCAACTAAAAGTCTACGGTGCGGACAAAGATATAACTGTCTCTTGGTGTGTACCTTGTTTATATTACATTCTCGGGAACTGACCAATCAGCGTCATTGAAAATAACGAGACTTCGTCATAGCAAGGCAGTAGTCGCTGACCTTGTCCAGTACCTATCACGATATCACTTCGATGCTACATTCGTCAAGCCATGGCCCAAGTTATATGCACAGGCGAGTCTGGTACACAGCAAGAGACAGAAGTTCCGTGATACATATAGAAGCTAGCACTATAGGAATAACAATGCATTAAATACAATTTTTTTCGAAAAAAAAATACATAACTTGTATACCCCTTTTTTGATTTATTTGAAAGTTATACGCCTATTATTTGAAAATAATAATAAAAATGTATTATTTTTCATCTACTTTGTATCATTAGCTTCAACTAGAAAGCCCACCGGGACCGGTTCCTAACCTGTGGAAGTTTCTAGCTGCAATTTAGCGAGATGAAGCAATTAGTGCAGCTAAAAGGGAACAAATTGTGGCTAGAGGAAATGTCTTCGACATAAAAATTAAATATAAAGATTTCACTTTCAGATTACGTCAGTTAGTTTAAGCGTTCAATGACAATGTAATTGAATTAGATTGTATCAGAGGCATTGCACACAATATTTCTTTGTAGACTATTCTTATAAACATTTTTTATATTCAGTTTTTGTTTTCAACCAATATTACGAAAACAAATATACGTCAAAATATATTTTTTTAAGAATAACACTCTTCGCGAATAACCTTAATTTTTACGTAACAAAATTAGAGAACATCTTGAGTATCAGTTTTCTTTTATTTAATTAATTAATTAATTAATTTAATTTTCTTTTACAATAACAAATTAATTAAAGTTTAGTGTAATTAAATGTGAATTAAACACAAATAACTATAACAACAACCTATTACTTTATAGAAGAAAATTATAATAAGTAGAACTCTCGGTAATCGTTGACATAACAGAAACAAAACAAAGAAAAAAAAGAAACAAAAATAAAATATATCTTTCTTTACAATAACAAAAACTTTGGCATATTATTTTCCTTATTCAGTTATTTTACGATTTTTCTCTCGAAAATGTCGGTTGTCCATAAGAGAAACGAATTTTAAAAAAACCTAGACACCTAGAGCTAAATAACTTAGAACCTAGAACTAAAATAAAAAAAAAATATTAATGACGCCTTAAGTTAAGGGTCGTTCGTCTTGGGCAATACAAAGCTGTACCCTGCTGTGGGTAGTTATTTGTTCTAAGCTCTCATTTAATTACACTTAACTTAAATTACACCATCTAGAGCGACATAGTTAATAGACATGTTATTGCTAAAGTAAGTAATATAAAATATAGGTACCTTTAATAAAAACTACTAATACTCAAAGTTTTCTCTTATTCTGTTACGTAAAAATTAAGGTTTAAATATATTTTTAATTAAAAATATAAGGACTAATCATATCGAGTACCGGTTTTCACCAGTAACTGTAATTTTTCACGCTCTTTCTTTAATAATAAAAATATCATTGCAATTGAAATATTCGAGAAATTCATAAAAATCCGCGACTTTGTCATAAAGTGAAATAAAATGAAAGAAAGTTATCCAAAATAGGTCATACCAAAAAAAAATTATCTAGTTTTTTTTAAACCAACATTTGAACCCCACACCCGTTATTTGCCAAGATAGAGAAATAAAATTATTTCAAAAAAGTCGTCTTATTTTCCGTAGGTTACAAGAAAAATATTTTCAATATAGGTTAACTGGGGATAATTTTGAATAAAATAGTGTTTTTTTAATTCACGGTGTTAGTTACGCCCTCTAGCAGCAGACTTAGCAACTTATAAATATCTTCCAGCTTTTTCTTTTGGCCAATTTACCTCTAAACATTTTTTTCTCCGATCTCTGATAAAAGAGGATATTTTGAAATATATTTATCACGACCATCTCAAAATTGTATTCTCCGTTCATGAGAACATCATCGTTTTAGACCTGTGTGGAAAGAACTTATATTTCATAAAGTAAACTCGAAAACAATCACCTCAATTTCATGAGGAAAGGAGAGAGAGAGAACGAAAGATTATTCTCAACACAACAGTCTGAAAGCTCTCTCGGTGATTGCACACACAACACCGCAATGGCCACCCAAATCATAAACTGTTCCAAGTTTTCCAAACTCAAACACTTATCCGATGGCACATTTCCAGCGCTTAAACGGCTACTACCTACTACCTACTGCTGCTGCTACCAACCAGGTCTGGGCGGTGGGGAATAAATCGTGAATTTCCCACGAGGAAATTAAGGGGAACATGTTGTTGCAAGGAGAGACCGTCCCAGAAGTATTAGAATTGAGATACAACCGCAGCAGCCAGCAGCAGCTACTGTGTATGTGCTGCCACATAGAGGTTTGTCGGATAAATATATTTGTCAGTGGACCCAATTGTTGTGTGGAGGGTGCAGTTTATAGAATTGTGGAAATTGCAGAATATCACTCAATATCTATTAGTTTATTTGATAAATGTAAAATGCAGTAGATTAAGGCCAATAATGACTCACCTAATATATATTATGAAATGATCTATTTGTTAGTGTTATGCGAAAATGGATTATTGTTCTCATAATCGATAACATCGGAAAATAACCCCCAAATTGAAATATATTTATAACCCGACTAATTCGTAGGGTAGGATACATGGGTCATATTAGCCTATATAATGATAAGTTTACTAACATATGCTACTTTCATTGTAACGATATGACTGTCATTGTACCGGGTGATTCAATCAGGGTGACGAGGTACTTTATCTCAGGAACTAATAGTCGTAGAAGCCATAACTTTTAAACGAATGAAGATGTGGTCATTCCTTTTTTACATATTGTATTGCAAGTTTAATCTACTTTATAAATTGAATAAAATATTCATACGTGTCCATTTGCTATTTATAAGTAAAATTAACAAAAAATGTTAACTTTATAAAACCCGTCCCCTAGCGAGGGTGGCATGAACCAGAATGGCATGGAGGGTTTTATATTATTTTCATCAAACCTTCCTTCATTGAACCAAATCTCGTTAACAAAATTCCGTAAAGTCAAACTAATGTTATAGAAACTTATAGTCCAAAAAGTTCAGCAACCCCTCCCGCCTTTATTTTACATCCTACAATAAAACATCATATATCAAAAAGATGGACCATTATGGTAGCATTGAATTGAGAGTATTTATTTCTAATCTTATATTGGAAAATTTTTGAAAAATTGCATTTTTTTCGATCTAAAATATTGCGCCCTCTAGCAGTGAACGTAAAAGTTTGAAAAATATTTCCAGAAATTTTCCATAGTCAATTTCCTCTGAAGGATTTTCCAAAACTACTACGACTATTAGTTCCTGATATACAGTACCTCGTCAACCTTATTGAATCACCCGGTATATTATAGTATATGCTATCACTGTCACCTGACAGCCATAATATATTCTTATTATTTGTCTGTAATTCTCATTGGTCATTGCATTATCCAAATGATATAATTTGACGATCATGAATACCTACATCAATAGTAAACTTATAACCTTACCTTCCACCAATTCAACTAATGACAAAAACACTTATGGTCAAGTAAGGGGCTGATTCAACTAAAATATGAAATATATTCCAACAGAAGGTACTTTATCACACATCAGGAATTTTTCTATTAGCTAGTTACTCTTTTCCTGTTAAATATTATTGAAGAGCAAGTCGTTATTTCAAAATATCTAAGGCTGCATTTATTTTTGCCGAATATATTCTTTCTTCCCAACATTATTCTTATGATCAGCCATTTTTTCAGTATTTTTATATGGAATTGGCAAATTTACACCTTAATGTTGATAGTCTCATCAAGATTATAGGCAATTTTTTAAACTCTATTAATTTTTAAAATGATCTTGTAAATATTACCAGGAACTTTTACTTCAATATTGATCAATAAAATATTACTGCTTCAAAAAATGACAAGTGATTTTTCAGTACAATACAATTTCCATTGATTTAACTAAAGACGTTAGAAGACATTTTCCCATATCTACGTGATACACTTATATTGACTTTTTTTAAATCGCTCGATATATATCTACATATTCACTTATGTTTTTGGCCGACTTCTCAAATGATGGAGGTATACAGATCTATTCTATGTTTGCGTCTTTATGTATGTTTGCACGTTTTGTTTGAAAGTCCGTTATGACCTCCGAAAAAATCCCACAAAAAGGGTGGAGGGGGAAAATTATTTCAAGAATTTTTCATTTTTCTGGAATGATTGAAGAGAAGACCATTTCCAGCAACAATTAAAACTCGAAAGAAATCATTGGTTCCAGAGTTTAATGGAGATATTGTTGGCGCTTGAAATCTCCTAGTGTTCAACCATGGTTATTGCAACATTTGCATAATTTTACTATTTACTTTTAACAACACTGCTTCAAAATTACCAGTATCAACTAATAAAATTAATACTGTCTTGTACTTTTAATTGCACCAACTATTAAAGGCAAAATCTGTTCTAAGGTTGGGAAATTAATCATTTCTGAAATTGCTTTATTTAAGTTCTGAAAATAAGGAGTATAGAATGGTGAACTTTTTTATATTTGAAGAAAATTTTCTTAGTATATGTCTGATTTTCCCCACCAAATTACATTTTTTTCCTCAGTAGATTCAGAGGCTGTGACAGAAAGAAAGGCAGGTGCAAATATGTGTTCTTGTAAATTAATTTTTTATCAGATGCATGGAACCTTACCTAAGAAATTATTAGACATATTTGGTAATAACAACATATACATTACATGCTTTATCAGCAAGATCATTAAAAATTAGTACCAAGATTCATGATTAGCTGACACAAACGGGAGGGACTTTCGAACGACCTATCACCAGTCCCGCCGCCCATTACTCTCAGTCCATCTTTCTGTTCTGATCTGTCATGAAAAAAATATTTCGTTGGATTTCGAGGTTATGGAACGGTGGATCCGATATTTCACAATTGTTTAAAGCTTTTACGAAACCCGGACGACAGTTTTTGTATAAATATTTGACAAATCGAAGTTTAGAAGATAAAAAACAGAGGCCTTAATGAGTTTATACATTGTAGAACTAAGTATTCAAAAAAATTAAGTAACACTTAGTAGGACAAAATGGATGAGTAACTGGGTTCAAGAACGGAATCAATATGGACACATGTCGTTACTTTAAGAGCTTGCTTGAAAATCATTATTTTAAGTTTCTTGCGAAATTCAGTGAATAGCTAAAAAAACTCTTTCATTTGTCAGCTATACCGTCACAACAGAAAACACCTAGTCACAACGTAACAGAAATAAATTTCGAAAGGAAAATTCTGTCGAGGGATTCTCACACATTCCAGATCGTTCACCGATTTGGACGGTCCTTGTAACCTATAAAGCAGAAAATAAGAGGGGACTGATTGGCGACCAGAGCTTAAAGAATTCCCTTTCGTTTGTGCCTAGCTGACAGATATTTTATCAAGTTTATATTTTATCTCACATCAAACAGATCAGACTGAAATTAAATCGTGTTATTGTTTTTCCAACTAGTGACGATAAAGAGTCCCATTTCTCAATATAAAATTGATGAAAGCGGCTATCTTGGCTAGAGATTCGCTCATCCAAGAACTGCATATGCAGAAATGGAGTTCAACATTTATCTGTGATTGATATATACCTACCTAGTATCTCATTCCAGTAGTATCAGTCTTTGTGAAGTTTGTCTACGTGCTAGAATTCAAATAAAGCGATATCTCAAAGGTTTTCATGGCAATGCGGTGTTCACTCTTGGGCCATTTGGTAAAGAAAATAGATTGTTCGAGAGAATTATTTGACAGTTTTATCGGTGAATTCTTTGGTTACGTGTTGATCGAAAAACTTTTAAAGTTTACTTGGAAGGTGAAAACACTTTTATTTATGTGATTCGGATGGATGGTTTCTGTAGGCACGTTGTTATTTACTCTTCGATTTTGTGAAAAACTTTTAATTATGTATTGATGTAGGTAGGTATACCGAACAAATTCATAATTGAGCAAAGATATCTTTCAAGCAGACGCCTTGCTCAAATTACAGGTTTATGAATCTTTGCAATTTGTACAAGCAATAGGTTTTCTTGCAAAACTTATAATAGGTCGAAATTACTTGTTGAAATATCAATAACATGAATACAGAAAAGGGAATGTTTAAGGAAATTCCCAATATATTGGCATAAATGTTGGTACAGTTCATTAAAATTACTATAGAACTTAAATTTTTAATTGGAAAGAGTTGTGTATAGAAAAGGTTACATATTTAAAAAAATCTAATAAGTATCTCATTATTCCTGAAAACCACCCTCAAAGAGGTTGGTGAAGTCAATATTTTAAGAAAATTGAAATTTTTATGACAGGATTAAAGAAAAGTTGATTTCTTGCAATTATTGAATTGGACATTTAGTACGTTCAACAGTTTTCTTGTATTATGAAACATTTAAAAATGTGGAATTAGATATTTTTTATATTAACAGAGAATAGTTGAGGCACTAAAAAATTCAAAATAAGGTTAATTCTATTGGTGATGGTACTTTTGAACTTGATACCAAAAGTTTTCTATTTGCTACCTACGAATCACTTCAAAATTATCGGCATCAATAGAAGTAAGAATTCTTATATTTTCCAGTGCTCCAACTAATATAGTTGTTATAATGAAATCTTTATTGTTCATGTTGTACATCAAGATTTTATGACGAGTTCTTCTTCCAAGTCTGAAGTCATGAAATTTTTTAATTTTAATGCTAAAAGGTTGATACTTGGAAGAATTAATAATTAATTAATTAAAATAAAAACATAAAGTAGGAAAACTAGGGGTGATACTTTGTAACTCTAAGAATAGATATTCTCTTTTTACTTGACTTATATGTTTGCTTTTTTATTTCATTCTTACGTATGATTTCGGACGCTTCCAATAATTTTTCAATAGCCAAAACGCTGTTTGAAAAGCTAGCTCACTTAAACACTTCATCTGTGGTGAAATCCATAAAAGAGAGGAAGGTTGTTCTAGTAGTGAAAAGAAACAAATGAGCAGGCTCTCCATTGTAAGAAAAAGGTATATATTAGCGAGAACCAACGGTGGAACAATCTTTCTAATTTCAATGTTACTATAAAGCGATGCCCACAGAGTATATACCACCTCAAGTGAGAGTATACTGCCTATGTTTCTTGTCGAAGCTGAAAACAGTTTATCATAACCTATTAAACAGATAATCAGCTGATTCTAATCAGTACCAACTTACCTACCTGTGACGTAATGCAACTGGCTATTTAAATGGGCTATATCAAATTATATTCTCTGTACCAGATACAAAGTGTAGTTTTAATTTCAAAACGCATTTGGTTAGCGGTATTACGTTTTAAATAATATGTGCAAATCCTTCATATCAAATTTCTATCGATTTTTCTCCATTATAATAGAAATTCTTTGACGTAGTATGGAAATTACCCGATCTCAAGACTTTCTAGAATGCGATATTCTCATTCAGTCAGACTATATTATAGAATATATATACCTTGAAGGCACTTTATATTTATTTAACTAAGCAACTCCACACTGGTGCACCAGATCAGAGTAATATTCCAATATGCCAATGCCAGCCAGCTTCTCTGCCGCCATTATGGCACCTGCGGCTGCTGTTCCTGCACTGCATCCAATTTCGAGGAATCCTTTTATCAAAACACTTCAAATAAATCATTCCGTTGGTGGGTGCCTAGTGCTCAACCTGTTTGCGGCGATGATATTGTTTCCCCAAAAGGCACAACGACGAGATGCGAAGATAGATATACGTGCATTGTGTAGTTGCATCACAGTGAAATTGTCATGTTCCAATGCTATCAAAGTGATAATAATTCAAGCAAAATTGAACTGGGCCAGCACATTAACGTCGTCCTTGTCGTCGTCACATTTGAAAAGTTGTAGTCAGAAAAGGTTTTGTTGCGTTTTCAGCTAGCCTCAATATCGATGTTGTTGTAGTTAGTATGATAGCGAGTGCATGTATATGAATTTTTGTCAATTTTTCTCGGAACGTAATTCATGCAATTGAGGTACCTACCTACCTGAAAACCCTAACCTAACATTAAGACATTTTCTCTAAGTTTTATAGTTTGAATACCCATCGTATGGGGTTTCGTCAAACCTTGTCTATCTCTTTTATTTGATTGCAAAATAGGAGAAATAAAATTTTAACGTCATAAACATATGTCTTCGATTAGATCGGCTGATTGTTATTTTGACGTTTGTTCTTGTTCTCTTTGACGTTTAATGTCAAACATTTCTTTTTGAAAGTGATTTAGCCCCTTTACAAATATGTCAGTGTCAGTTTTTTGGGGTTAGGAAACAAAATTTAATTTAAATTATTTACGACATGCGTAAAATGGCAGATGACGTCAGGAATCGTGACGAAACCCCACTAGATGGGTATTCAAACAATAGTTATGTAGGTTGCACCTGCCTAAAATACAAACAAACGGTACTAAATTAACTAATATTTACAATAGGCTTTGCATTGCACCTTTGAAAAAGACAGGCAAGCAAATTCTTTTGATATTCTTAGTATAAATCCATAATAAATTGAAATTGGACAATGGAATATTTTTTTTTGAAATGTGAATCAAGAAATAGTTTTACCATAAGGAGATACATACAGTGAATAGTCTGAACCGTCACTAACCCTTGTAAGAGCGCCTTGGTGTCTGTCTATCTGTCAGCCAATCTGTCACAGCCTAATTTCTCTGGATCGAATGAACGGAGCAGGCTGACCTCATCACGTTTGTAGGCATAGCGTAATGAAATCACTTCTGATTCAAGGGGTTAAGTTTGTTAGTATTGAGACAATTAAAGGAAACAAAATGTGAAAATTTACGAAAATTTACCGTTCCCTCATCCTATTAACGAATCCACTGTCAGAACAGAATTTAGGCCTTCACTTAAAGTTAACAGGAAAATTATGTGAAAATCCTATGTCTGGAATTCTTTGGTATTTAAAAAGGAAACCTATAAGCCAAAATATGCTTGAATATTTTTGGGACAAATAGTTTTGTTTTTAGAAACTAGCTATTCTTTGGAAAACTACTGAAAACCTACTCTGAAAGCTTACAAAAATGCGTCCTTTTTCTTGAGTTGAATTATCTCAAAAATATTTTTGATATAGGGATATAGGTTAGGTTCAAAAAATAAGTTCTGCAAATTTGTGAATTTTCAGTTTTGAAATATCGAGTGATTGTGTTTTATAGTGATTTTCTAAATGATGAGTTTTTCATTGTTAGTTGCTAAGAATCAAAAAAAGATAATCGATATTCAACGCTGTTACTCTGTTCTGCTAAATAGATTTTCTAGTTTAAATTTTCCAGATACTAGACACAATTTTTTTTAAATATAACGATTTTTTCAACCCAGTCAACAAGCGTGGATTATCTTATAAGCTGAAAATCCACTCGACATGTACAAACGTGTTTCATTGCCGTAAAGACAATGCATTGAAACTCATAATAAATCACTTTTCCAATCAAACTCTGTTTTCCAAAAAAACTTCTATAGTTACAAATCCGTATAATATAAAAGAAGTTTTTAATCAGGCAGTGCAGAGTTTTGAACTATGACGCATGTTTTGTTCTTTCCAGTTTAAAATGAAAATTGCAGACAGAAGCCAGGAAATAGACGCTGATGTTACACGATGCGAGTTCTTCATGCAATTGGCAATTTGAATGTTTCGCAGTCTTCCTTCGCTTTGAAATAATTGAATTGAATTGAAAAGTTCGACTTCGATCTACCTTCTGGCATCATCGACAATATAATGCAATGTCTGCGAAAGAAAGAAATATAGAGAGTTATATGACCAACTATTTATAAATAGTTGAATGATAGATAACATTACGCATGATATTTCTCAAAGATTGAGTTATTAATGAAAAATAAAAAAATCTGGTTTGTCCACTCACACGACTTTCCTACCGCTCGCAGGCAAATTCCAGGGAATGGAAAATTTTACACTATTATCTCAAATCGTGCTACCACTCATTCTTTTCACCATTTCAAGACAAACAACAATGGTCATGTAACATTTTTTCGCAAAAGTTTAGACAGAATCTGAAGAAACATGTGGAAAATATGGAATTTTATTCAAGTATAACATTTTTTTGTGCTTTTTATCAGAGATGGCGCTGTATGTGGGTGGTAAAGGGCTCTCAGAAGTA
The DNA here is from genome assembly GCA_958507055.1 of Crioceris asparagi. Taxonomy (NCBI): domain Eukaryota; kingdom Metazoa; phylum Arthropoda; class Insecta; order Coleoptera; family Chrysomelidae; genus Crioceris; species Crioceris asparagi. The sequence continues at coordinate 9,514,972 of OY293828.1, forward strand.
TTTTAGGCAAGTTTAATCAAAATCCTTAGAGCCGTTTACGCGCTAGAGTCTTGAGCAAATCACGTTTTTTGGCTATAGCTCAACACCCAGTATATACAGGATTCTCATTCAGTCCCACCGGCGAGTGATATTGGTACCAAACAAAATAGAAAAGAAAGCAACAAAATACACCGATCCGTTCCCGAGATAATGCTGTCACAGACAGGCAAACAGACAGACCAATGGCTGAAAATATGTTTATTAGACTTAGAAAACACTGAAACGTCAACATATGTAAAAATCGATACCGAAAATTTCACACGATTACAATATTTTCCTTATACAGCTACTATAGTAGCGTAGGAAAGTAAAAATACATGTTGTTCTTAGATACTCTAGAGGATAAAAAGAGGATAAAGTGAATTTAAAAAAAACAAATTCAAAGAGATTTGATCCGTGAATCCTGTTCCTAGCAGCCAAATGCTATATTACCTACTTATTGTTATCAGTATCACACTGTGCGATCTCATCAAGGCCGCTAACTGGTATTTCATAACATGTTGCTTGAAAGCTGTCAAATTATGGCATTTGTGGAATCCTATTAAACTTTTAAAAAACTTATTTGCATCAATCTTAAGCAGTGTGTAAATTTAGAGAAATCTTCTATGATGCTCTTAGAGAGTGGAGTACCACAAAGTTCTGTACTTGGGCCTCTTCTCTTTATCATTTATATAGATGACTTATATTATAACCTTTTTCCAAATAAATGTGACTTCTATACCGATGTCACATCTCTTGTTAGTAGCATAATTTCTTTGCAAGCATCAGTAGCCGATTTTGAAAGTCAAGCTAATAACTGGTTCGCCAACAACCTGCTAAAATTTAATTTAGAGTTAGCAGTGGAAACACAGTGAACTTATTAGGAATAAACCTTGATAATACATAAATTCAATTGGACTACATACACAGTTTCATCGAGATAGAAACTAGCGTCAGGTACGTCTGTTATACGCCAACTTAAAAATAATTTGAATGCAAAAACGCTTCTCAGTGTTTCATTCTCATATCAATTATGGTGTAATACTCTGAGGTAACACAACCTCTGCTTACCAAATATTTAATATGCAAAAGAAAGTACCTACTTCGAATTTTCGTTATTGCTTCATATATTCAGAGTTTCAGAGCATTTTAAGCTTCTATTTAAAATACTGGGTATTATGCCTCTCTTTCTACACATTTTAATTACCATCAACTTCCAAATTTAATTTTTTTTTTAATCACTTTTAACCCAAACGAATTCTCACACAATTAACACATAAGGACATACCATAATTTGAAGGCGCCAAGGTAAAGGATGACTAAATCAAACAAAAACTTTACAGTTACAGCTATATAATTAATTACCCGTGAATTAACATAGTTTTGAATTAACAAAATTTAAGGCTAGAATAAAGTCACAATTGCTTCAAATGTTAATTTTCTGATGTTCACAATAATCAAAAAAATAATTTCAATGAAAAATTCTGAAACAATATAATCGTAAAACATTTTTTTAATAGAATATGACAACAACGGGTTTTTATTTTAGTTTAATGTTATGATAGCCTTTTGTTCTTTTTTATTATACTACATTGATTTGATTTCGATTATAATTTAGACTTTTTGTATCTAAATGGTATGAACTAACTGCAGAATAATTAGAGAAAATCATCGGTTATCATTGAAATAAGAAATAGAAACAATAATCACTGAAATTTTATTGATTTTATTGTTATCCGATGAGTTTGCAGCAAATTACTTCTATTTGAAATTGAATTGAATTTGTTCACTTCCCTAGTTCATAAATAGTTGTCAGATAATTCATTATTTCGTCCATGATCAACTTGTATCAGTCTGGAACAATGTAATTATTATTTCATTAATATATAAAATTGTATGCAACTATTTCCACTATAATTACTGGTATACCAAAATCAATTGAAACATACCTATTGTCCTGAATAATGCCCACATAAGAAATTACATTTAAATCTGATTAAATCAGCTAACTCGATAGTATATACAGTGTGGATCATCCAAATGGAGTCAATATTAATAATTCCTTCAAGGGATACGGTTGATTCGATTGAAACCTTACTTGAATAATAAAACATAAGAAATAATGATTTTGATATATATATATATATATATATATATATATATATATATATATATATATATATATATATATATATATATATATATATATATATATATATATATATATATAACACATATTCGCAAAATTGGGACTGTCGAGTATTTTGTTAAATTCTAATTGTTTTAACAGCTCAATCAATGTCAATAGACTTTGACGTAAATCGCACATGTACTGTCAATCCTCCAATACTGAGTGTTTAAAACAGAGAGGTTACAGCGAATAAATCTTGAAAGCTCTTTATTTTGTTAGTTTGTTTTGAAAATTGATTTTAAATAAAAAAATATTTATGTAAAAACTTTTGAAGTTTTAAAGTATTACAATTATTAAACACAATGATCTATGCTATATGAATCTGTGCCTTGTCTAATATTCCTTGAAAACCGATAACTAGAATATCTACCCACATTTTGTAAAAGATTTTGTGTGTAATATGAGTCACATTTCACCCGAGCGAAGCCGGGATTTCATCTAGTAGATTCATTAATTTCATTATTGTGCATATTTATATGAAATCCTGAGAATCGTCGATATTTTTATTCTCAAGCGCACATCATATCGAATATTAAATCTCTTTATGACACCATCACCTTACGACATCGATATCTTGTTTAAACAAAATACCCTATATATTTTCTTATTTTTGTATTCCCAATAAATTACCAAGGGAGGTTAAACAACTACCATTTACTAGGTTTAATCAAAAAATTAAGCAAATCCTGCCAAATAGGGCTTTTTACTCGCTGTCTGAATATATGACAGATACTTTGAATTGTTAATAGATTTTATTTTTATTGTGATTTATGTATTTGATAACCAACAGTTAAAATCTGCTTTAAATATTATGTGTAGGTATATGCCATTGTTTATACACCAATTTGACCTGTGCAACCTTCTACTGTAAGACTAAAGTATTAATAAAGATTATTTCAATATTTCACTAGCTTTTTCGAGTTCGAAAACTCGGATAGTTCTTGAACGGTTCTAGAACTGCGCAGAACTGCTTGCGCAATCGTTTAACACCTGAAACTATTTTCGGATAGTTCAAGAACTATCAGCGACAATAAAAAATCTCGAACACGGAAGAAATCACAATTTATACAACTATTTCAAGAAGAATACACCAATCTCAATAAATCAGATGCTCTTTTCTTTGTTAATTTGTTATTAAATGATTGCATGATTTGTCTCTGGTTTGTTGCGGCTTGTGATTGTTTTGTTTATGGGTTTAATTATTGTTTGTTGTTGATTTCAACTTTCCATAAGCCTACCTGGATCAAAATAAAATGGATAGTGAATGTAATTGAAATTCACCCCTTACATTCACTTAATTATCGCAGGATATTAGGTTATCAACATACATAGAACGAACATGCCAGAGAACACTACCTCGAACATACCCATGTAATGCGCATGTGCGAAACAGTTCTTGCTCTAATCCTGGGATCGTTTCTGATAGTTCTGGAACCGTCCCAGCATAGTTCTAATTTTAACCCGAACGTGAAGCGTTAGTTCCATAACCGTCCTTGAATTGGTTTGGTAAAACTCGAACATGTATATGTGAACTGCGCATACTCCGGACGCTTCTGGAACAGTTCTTATACGAACCCGAAAAAAGCTAGTATTTCACATTTAAAGGCAATTTCAAAAATATATCGATCATACTTATGTTGCATAATTAATGGTTTTGATGATATAATCTTTGTAAAAACCATAAATGAGCCTTTGGAATTAATTATTCAAAAAACTTAAGGAAAGTGAATAGATTTGAACACAGTCAGACAGGAAAATTTTCGAATGTTCTTAAATGATACTCTAATTTAATTTAGTTTTTGGCAGTTTAGTATTACTGCTGTATTATTTTGTTGTTCTCAATTTCTTGAATATCTTAAAAACACTGATTTTAAAACGATTTTATCTTCTTTTCACAAAAATATGATATATTTTTAAGAATGTGGAATACAAAATGAGAAAATATATAAGGTGAATTATTTGAAAGTTACGATTACGTCATGTGCCGTATAAAAACTATTTAAAAACAAGATTGATGATGTTTTCTAGAGATCAAAATATCGTATAGACACCACAGACCTAAAATTGTTTATGTGAAGAAGTTTTTTCTGTTTCTAGGTACTAATTTCAGACAAATATAAAATAGGAAATTGTAAAAATCAGTTCTTCTCTAAAATCTCGTAAACAAAAATACATACTCAACGTTTTTAAACGCGATATAAAATACACTCAAATGCCCCAACTCTGTCCTCATTAACCGACTTGGCATCCATTACTCAAGAACATATAAAGGGAGGACGAGTAATTCTGTATCCTGTGCTTTAAGGAGCATTGGCTGAAATAACGTCCTGTGATAAATTGTCAGGTTGGGGTGTTGCGCTGTTTTTCACAGAGAGTCTGTTGTATATAAGTATATAAGCTTCCTTCGACCATATTACAGAAAGATGCGCAGCGCGAATTTGCGCAACGCCCCGAAATGACACGATAACTCTTACGTTTTTTGTGCCACTCTCGCTTCTCGTGTTAATCGTCCTCCCTATATAAGTTCTTGCTATTACCATTCCTAAGATAGTAATGTCATCGCAACTATATCTTGGACACACTGTATACCTTTGGATCCATTAGAATTTGCATTAATTCTCGAAGTGCATTAACAAAATTCTCATTGGATTCTAACATTCTCGTTTCAGCATGCACTCAGAAGTTTGTTGTTGGTAAACTAGAATCCCATTTTAATTTCAACCGGCTTCAACTATATATGTAGGTGCATATTTAGTCCGATTTCCTACGGTAAACAACTGTTCTTCAATCCATTTAATTATGTTTGTTTGAGGTTAACACAACAAGTTTTGTTTTGGTTTAACAAATTCATGGAAATGTACGTTTTATCTCTTTGCTGTGATAATCAATCAGATTATGTCACTTCTTATCTCGATATGTGGAAAATAATATTTCGCTCCTTAATTTCAATATTATTGACTGGAGTTTTCGTTGTTATAAGATGATAATAATAAAATACGTACTCAAGTTACCAATATATGTTTTCTTGCACCAGCTTCAAAGTCCTTGCTGTTGCATTATTTGTTGATATTTTATGCCTTTTTAGCAACCATCTAATAAAACCGGTCCTAAGGTTATTTATTTCACAATTTTGAGTGGCCGCAACTAATAATGCACTAAGAAGTTTATAAGTTTTAAAGTGAAAAGTTCCTACTAGATGGGTAGCATGTTAATAAAGTCAAGCAGATATGACCTTTGTGTGACCCCTATGGGGCACTAATTGAGCCTAAACAATTATTATAGTCTATTTGAAAAGGATACAGTAATAAACCTAAACAAGGTGATCCCAATAATTTTTGGTATATGTGAGCACGTTTCGAATACGTTTGATGGTTTTGTTTATTTGCGCAGTTTGGCTCACTCTGTTAGGGGTCGTTAAGGGTCGAAATACAATGGAAATTGTTCATTATATTACATGTAAATAAGGTCATAAACGTATCTTCAGGTATGGGCAGTGAATAATGAATTTATTTAACTTTTAGGATATAATTTATAAATGAACCTTCGGAATATAATAAAAACAACAGTTAATTTGAATAGATAAATTGATTAAAAATTATGAGTTTATAAAAGTAGATTTTAAGTTAGAAATATCTAGTTGAAAAATGCTCGTTATCGTAAATATACCAATCGGAGGAACTTTCGTCGTTTCCTACATTTATCATCAGTGGTTCGATCGTTTCGTCTATGCAGTGGATATCTGGATTCCATATTTTTTCTTAATTTTTTATTGCAAAACATTTAGACCACTTTTCTCCATATATTTGACTCACAGCCTTTACGAACACCACCAGAACATCATTCATTTTAAATTTGGTTATGTCTTGCCACGTAGCATGTTAAATCTAAAAAATCAACTGGCCCTGATAACATTCCAGCCTACATATATAAGGGTGTAGCAGATTTTATTGCTTTACCTTTGGCACATATTTTTAATCTTTCCATAAAAAATGAATATTTTCCAGAAGTCCAAAAAACTGCACAAATAACACCTATTTTTAAGAGGGGCAGTAAACATGAGATTAAAAACTACAGGCCAATTAGTCTAATAAATGTTTTAGCTAAGATATTTGAAACCATTTTATTTGATGATTTGCATGATTTTCTCAAACCAAAAAATTCAAACTATCAACATGGATTTATGAAAAATAAATCCACCGTAACAAATCTGTCGATAATATCTGAAGCTGCAGCCGGGGCTATCTTAAATAAAAACCAGTTAGATGTTGTTTATACTGATTGTGAGAAGGCGTTTGACAAAGTAAGTCATGAAATGTTGCTTTGTAAACTCGTTGAATTAGGTGTTACAAGCGAAATTTATTATTTTTTTGAATCATATCTCTCGAACAGAGTACAGTGTGTGAAAGTTGGTGCTTATGAATCAGAACCCTTCAGTGCTACTTCAGGCGTACCGCAGGGAAGCAATCTAGGCCCTTTACTTTTTTTATGCTTCATTAATACTCTGCCGGAATGTCAAATTCCACGGGACTACTTTTTGCAGACGATTTCAAACTTTATAGGATTATAAAAACAAAGACAGATTGCGATTTGCTCCAATATGATATCAATAAATTAAGTAAATGGTTTTTGGATAACAAAATGTACCTTAATTTAAAAAAATGCACAGTTGTTTCGTTTTCTAGAAAGACCAGGCAAATTTTCTACAACTATAAAATTTGTGATGTCACAGTGACACGTGAAAGCAAGGTGAAGGACTTGGGAATTTTCTTTCAGTCGGATTTGAGATTTAATAATCATTTCTACTACATGACAAGAAAATCTATAAAAGCTCTGAGCTTCTTGATTAGAAATACAAAAAATTTTAATATCTCTACGATAATCAGGTTATATAATGCTTTGGTAAGGCCATATTTGGAATATGCGTCACAAATTTGGATCCTATCGGAAGCCACACATATTGATAGTATTGAGAAGGTTCAAAAAAGATTTTTACGTTACCTCTATGTTTTAGAAAACAACACATATCCGTTAAAAGTTAAATATAAATCTATGTTGGAGAATTTTAATTTTAAATCTCTTTTACAAAGAAGACGACAGCAAGTTGTGATATATCTTTATTATATTTTAAATAATATTAAGTATACGGATTGAATATTGATCAATCATATAAGCTTTACTGCACCAAAGATTAATTTGAGAATTCCAAATAATAAATATTTAGTATAGATCCGAATAGTATATCTCCTTTCTATAAAATGATGAAGATAACAAAGAAAATTCATGATGAGGTCCATATAGATTTGCTTAATACTAGTCGCCAAAACCTAAAGGCTGTGCTCTAAATTTATGTTCTATTTTTATTTTTTTGTTTTACATTTTCTATGTCTTATCTATTTTTTTTCATCTCTCTCTTTTCTGTAGTTTTAGGATGTTAATGTTAGCTTACTGTGGTAAATTTACATGTAATTACTGTCTGGATGGTGTTTGTAAAGAATCCAAATAAATAAATAAATAAAATGTTACTTGCGTCCAAAATGAATCTATCGGGTTTAGTTCACAGTGGTATGGGAGCAGTTTAAGTCTGATCAAATTGCGTTTTTTTCATTTTATCGATGACGTATTTGTTAATGCGGTATTTATGTGAATGGGCTATTGCAAGAAGTTCTTTCTTACTGTCTACAAAGATTATTTCTTTTTTCAAAAGCCACCGGATGATATCTGCTTTTTTCTATAAACTACTCGGTAACAGTTCGCATTTTCTTTAATTTTAGCTGGCGTTGACCCTAACGATTACAGAAGCTAAGGGGATTAAATCCAGCATTTGTTCAAAATATTTTTCAAATACGGCTGCATTCATCTGTTCATGATTACCAACCGTAGGTACGTTTATACAGGAATGTTATTAAACCACCTTTTCGAAGCCGTCACTACTGCCAATTTGTGTAATGATGAGCTTTCTTCCTTTTACTGAGGGTGTTTTTCTATAAAAGCTTGACGAGACGAAGTTATATTTTATAATTAAAAACTAAAAACTAATCCGTTATGCATTGCTGATAATAAATCTGGATATTGTAGTCAGACTAGTATTTTTGAGTATAAAAAATATTTTTTTGCTCACACTTTCTGCATTACGGAGAGCAGACAGCTAAATTTAATAACCAAAAAGGAAGCAAGAATATCTCAATAAATTTCATATTATATATGAGCAGCACTAATTGACTAAATGAGCACTAATTAATTATCTGTTAGTGATGAGTTTTCACTAATTTAGATGTCTATTATTTACTTCCCTGTCTGCTGTGGATGTCATACTAGCAAGGTTTCATATAAAATAATTCTCATCATTTTTGCTAAATTATTAACGTTTAACTTTAGCGAAGATCAGCTGATAGCGTGGGTCAGTAGTAAGTCATTGGTAACTGAATCGCAAGCTAGCAGTTTTTTAAATATAATTTATTTTTGGTAGGATCAAATTTGACTTTATAGAACAATATTTGCACTAGATGGGCACAAAAATATCAGCAAAAGTTTTAGTAATTCTTTCCATCTTACTGTTCTAACTATACAGAGGTTCGCATGAATCGCTTTCCAAAGCGAATCAATAAGAACGTATCTTAATTCAAAGTGCCAGTTAAAAGCCTTTTTATCATCATATTTTTCTAAGTATCCATTAAATTGTAGCATTTGCAGATAAATATTTGTCCAAAAAATTTCAGGCGCTTCCTGTGTATTTTATTACGAAGTTATCGAATGAAAATTGAGAACATATTCCATCAAAGATCCCTGTAAAATATTAATGGATTCGGCATCTGCTAAAAAATATATTACTAGGCCACATTGAAGCAACACACATCTTGTTGCGGGGTCAAGAGTTGAACGATTATAATTTATTTGTATTTCTATTTGCTCATCAGCGGTAAAACAGTTCTTCAGCTGCAGTGTTCTATTAATAATCGATTATAATATATGATATATTTATGCTTTGATTGCGGCTAACCTGGAATTTCGTTAGAAAATATACATTATATATTTTATTAAGTAAATTATCTAGTTAATAACGGTTTTGTTTGTTTAAATTAGTCAAAAGGAAATAAACGGATAAAAGGGTTTTCATTTATGTTTTATGTTTTTTTATTTACGTGCATGTTCTGCATTTAAGGAAGAAGGAAAATGCCGGGTAACGGGTAACAGGATGTTTAATTTGAAAGAGTAAAAACGAGAACGGGTAGTGAATTCATTAATAGTTCTCAGATAAAAGTTAGGTATGAACTACAAAGTTATTTGCTCTAATAATATGTGTCAGCCAAATTCGCATAGCAACAGGGTGACAAGCCGGAATTGTGTTATATTACATGAAACATTTCTGGCCCAAGAATCTGCAACCGAGTGTGTCTAGTAATACCATATTCTAATTACCAAATCTCAATTAACAATAGAAAAGCTATCACTAGTCACGATGTAATGACGTCCGAAATTCATTAGTTTTATCACAGACTCACTCATTTATCACAGGTTTTGATTAGGTACTTACACGTGACTTAGGGTGTTAAAAATTGATAATATATATAAGTACAAATCAGAAAACGGCAAATTGTGGGTTGGCATAGAAGACAAACTGCTAAAAGTTTGGTTTCGCGGATTTTGTTATAAAAACCCTAGGAAATCAAACGTTTGTAAAAATAGATGTATTTTAGCACATCTGTTAATAAAATTGAGGCGGTAGTATTTATTGATTTGTTAACAAAAAACGAGAAAATGTTGGTCTTACGAATTATGAGTTTTAGCTGGATTTTTCGGGTTCAAAGTACCTTTTCAATCCCAAATATTGCATAATCATCCTTATATTCTATTGAACGCTAACATCCTCCAAAGAAAAAATATGCGTGAAAATAGTAAACATAAATTTGCGAGAAAGTGAGGTTAAACGAAGCGACGAATGACAGTGAAGTGTGTTCGACATTTAAAAACTATCAATTCCAATATTTCCAAAACGGCCAATATAATGTTTGCGATATTGAACATAACCTAAATGTTCGATAAGGAAAGCATAAAGCAAGAGGTCAGATTTTAAGTGTCAGGTATAGTTGCATGTTTAAAATTCACAAAAAAAATTTTTTTTACAAATACTTAATTTAGAGCAAAACAGCGCCATATAGAGGCATTCTCAGATAATGTCATGTTATTACCACATTTCTCACAACTTTTGGAATCCACTAAAATACTATGATTATTTAAAACATTCAATAGTTAGGATTCATTTTCACTTAAAATGATAAATTCATTATATAAAAATTGCATCCAGAACACTTGCCATTAAAAAAAAGTTAAGGTATAAATTTGAGTAATATGTTAAACTCAGTTGTTATTTGTCGTAATTTTTTTCTAAAGCAAATATTCTTGGAAATGAAAACCTTAAAATAATCTAATGCTGTAATAGTTATACTGGCTGCGTTGGCAAAATTGATATTAACAGAACTTGAATGTTGAATATATTGCACAAGTCAATCATTAATTCGTTCATTCTCACTTTTTTGCGAACTTATGTTAAGTAACATCAACTATTTTTTGATAATTTTGTTTTCGTTCAGTAGAATGAACGATCGTTACCTATATACTATTTGGGATTGCAAAGATACTTACTTCCAGCTAAAAGTCGTAAGTTATAGAAACAACATTTTTCCTTTTTTATTAAAAAATCATTACGAAAAGCGCCTTTCCCCTCAATTTCATTAAGAGTTAGGGCCTATTCTCACCCAAGCGATATCGAGCGAAGCGCAGGGAACTATTTCCACCTAATAGCGGCATTTGGTAGCAGCTGAAACAAAACAGTTGAACTTTTTTTTACAGAAGCAACAATAATAACTTTTCTTTATTATATTTCTATGAATAACACAAATTATTGTGGGCATCATTTTGAAGCGCCGTGCCGCTTCGCTCGTTGCCGCTTAGGTGAGAATACGCCTTTATGCTAAAATACACCCATTTTTACAAACACTTCAATGTTTTGGGCTTTTATTAAAAAAAACGCTAAACTAGACTATTACCTGCCGATAAACTTGATATAGCGGCTTCTTTCGAACATTATTTATGAAGCTGGTATTTTTATTAATGATAAATTACACTATAAATAACAGAATATGCTCCTTGACAGTGAGAAGAAACAGTTTGACTCAATCAATAACATTAATTTAAATAAAGAAAAGAAAAATACAAAATACTTAACAGAATATACCAGCAAAAACATAAATAATAAAGAAAACCGTAACAAAAAACCTACAAGAATAATATTACTTGGATAAAAGATTCCCTTGTAAAACAAGTGACATCTAACTGGATATTAGGTTCAATCGAAGTTTCTCAAATGATAGCTCCTCCATTTATAACGTTCTTCAAATACTTCAATAGAGTTTTTTATGTTTTCACAAGTATCAAAGAACTACGTTGTTGCCAAAACTTAAATGTGGCACCTACACTTTTTGTCAATTATAAACAAATAGTTGAAGGTGCTTCACACAAATCAATTTAAATTTTCTACTAAAACAACCTGTAACTCAGCTATAAGCCATTATTTTCTCAGTGTTATTAGGTAAATTTCTTATAGAAATGTACCTATTGCGATCGTTCACACTTTTGAATTTCGAAATAATTTCAACGGCATGTTGTTATATGTCTATAAGTTAGTCCAAAAAAACATTTGGTTCAAAAGTTTATATATATGGGATATTACGATATTACGAAATTTGTTAACACGATAGAGGTCGCAGTTTTGAAGGTATCAAGTTCAAATTTGCTACAAAAATCAATCTCTCAAATTTCTCAGTCGAGTTCGTTATTGGGTAATATCGGGTAAGTAGTTTCAAAATGGCGGCCATTCAAACATTTAAAAAAAATATCAAAAAAGAGCCGTAGTGTAAATATCATCAAAAACAATTTTAGGTTATAGATATAATCAGTACCTACAACTTTTGTTCAAAGCAATTTTTCATAAAATACACAGGTAAAAAAATAAAAATTAATAAAGAAAAATAACAAATACTGATAAAACATGAACACTCAATATAAATTTGATGTAATTGTATATTTTCTGGAGATCTTAATATAGACCCTGATTAAAAATATATATAGTATATTTATTGAAAAGAAAAGAGATAGGCGAAAAAAAAATTCTGTCTTGAAGTGGAACTCGAACCCATTCTACCTTATATTCAACAGCCAAAACAAATACCTCTAACCGCAAGGCTATGACACATACGGCAATTTTACTTAATAACATGTAGGTATACCAATGTAAAGGTTGTTCAAATTTCAATTCAATGAATTTTGAAAAATTTACCTTTCCGCTGACTACAGGCCATCGGGATTTTTTTGGGTTGGATCTTATTTTCAGTCCAAGATTTTGCAGTTACATTTCCAATTACCTATTATTGAAACATTCTTTGAAATTATCTGCGCTTTATCTTTATTCCTTTAGGTATACTTTTGGCAACCAATAATAAAATATCATGTTTTTGCTCATAATTCTTAGAGCTACTTCCATCAGAAAACAGAATATCAAATTCATACAACCATATTTGTAACACAATATTTGTGGAATATTGTATAAAAAATCCATAATTACTATTTAACCAAATATATTATGTATTAGGTATATTTAATTTGTGACACTTTAAGTAGCGACTATTCCGATGAAACATATCAGTGAAATTTTTGACAAAGTTTGCCAGTGTTAATGGTCCATACATAGGCCGTAGCGTCCCATGGGACGTCTCTGGGGCAATTTGCGTCGTCCCGAACAATTAACCTCGTCATTTATTGATATGTTTGTAGGTGTGTATCCGCCACTATACAAACCCCTCAAACAAGCTTAGCGGCCATTGTATACGACCAAGAACTGTAATCCCGTCAATCAAATATGGTAACATGGGAGGGCATAAGCACGGTATTCAGGGTTCTCAATCAAGTTTATCATGTTTCGGTTCAACAAGGCTGAATCAAGTATTTCTTGACTATTATATTGTTGTTATGTTTTTCTAGCTCCTGCCCTCAAACTTTAGCTGTTTCCTTATGAAAATATATTACTAATGTCTTATCTTCAAAATATTAAGCCAAAATGAAGTGAAGTGTAGCAATAATAGAAAATTATCGCTTATAATCTCCGTGCATGTGACAGCTGTCAAGTTCTCGAAAAATTCAGGTTATGATAAATAATTGAAGGTAAGTGAAGTAAACCCAATAATTTACCATTTATATATTTTTTTTTTATATATATATTTTATTTGTTTAAGGAATCTACGATTGTTTTCAAAAACAATGTATTCAAATTTTGAAATATTGTAAAAAAGAATGGCTTGATAACAACTTTGAAGAAATATTCAATATTTTAAGTATGGTGTTATAAATATACAGTGCGATTTCAATAAGATAGTTCAAATAGACTCACCATCATAGTTACAATTAAATTGATAATTGATAAATAATTAATTAATTTGAACGTAAACCAAACATAAACTGATAATTAATTTTGCATAATAATAACGAAAAATCATGATCACCTCTAGATGCGCATTTGAACTTTCAGTTAGATACAAAAAAACACACCTTAACATCTTTCTTTTAACCTAATTCTAACCTGAAACGTAATCCAATGTCGCATACCATACAGCTATATAATTTAGTTGAGCTCACCTTATCGTTATGAAAAACGAAAATCGTTTTATTTTTGTCTCATATTATTCCTAAATAAATGACAAGAAATATATATTACTTTCGTACTAGTATGCATTTCCATTTTAGGTATTCCATAAAATGGAGCATGGACATAATTTGAATGAATTCAGTATCAAATTATTAAATAAAGATCACATCAAGTGTTATTGGATTACATATTGGCTTATATTTTGTAAAATAAACTTTGAAATTGTAATTATTAAAATAATAGCTATACTTTTCAGTAAGGTTGAAATCTATTAAATTACTTGATACAATTATTGACAGTAACCAAATTATGACAGTAACAAAATTTATCTTATGCGCAAGAAAATCACAGAACCCTGAAAACTACGAGAATTGAAAGTACACATGTAAATGTCAATATCTTTGAAATACGGGATCTTATTTCAAAATTATTCAATAATGGAAACAATAAAAATATGTGCGTCCTTGTATATAAATGGTTTGCTTGTGGTAAAAATACTTTGGAATAAATTCCCGTAAAATTAGTTTTACATTGGAATCAGAAAGAAAGGTATTGGGGGCAGGCGATCAGCACAGTTCATTAGCCGATACAAATTATAGTCTTATGAAATATAAAAGTTTGTCTTTGATTGGTACACAAGAATTATTCTTCCTATGACAACGGAAGCTGCGCAAAGCATATACTTCTGTTATTAAATATTTTATAATATTTATATAACATTTTATGTAAATGTACAGAACCGCGATGCATACCTATCTTACCTATATACATTCCATGTATTTTAACCACATTAATTTCACTAACATTTTTTGTACTATAATTTCATTGTTTCAGTAGGTATACGTTTAGTTAGACATAAAATTATAACAGTGTAGGTAGATTGTGGTTTAATGAAAACTTTATAGCAATTTAAAAACACATGCCTGAATAACAAGTATTTCCCAGATAGAAGAGATTTTTCCATGTTTTGTTTTTATGTATTTGAAAAACTCTGAATTAATTGATATTTTTACTTTCCATTTACAATGCTCGCTCACTGACATACAGAAAATTTCATTTAAAAGGTAACAGTAATAATAATTATTGTGCTCACTATTCAGTTCGTATATTGCAACTGCTTTCCTAGAAGTGTTCGGAATCCAGATTTAAATTCCTGATTGGTCGAGATAGATAGATAGATAGATAGATAGACAGATAGATAGATACAACCAAATAGTCAATAGCAAGGAATTCGAGAGAGCCTTAAATTTTGTTAGAAGTTTTATTTTATCTGTTCAATGTGAATTTGTTGATAAAATTACCGGTTTTATATCGAGAGCACTGAAAAAGACGATAATTGACCTCAATTATTAATATATTTCCCGAATAGAGTTGTATAGATATCAATTTTAAAGCAATAATAATAATTACAATAAGTTTGAACCCCACTTGAGTTATTGCATTCCGCAACCCTTCAAGGTATGCTTCAAATATGGAGATTGATAACTTCTTGAAGAATTGAGTCCCTAACAACTTGAATTTCATATATTTGGCAACAATAATTATTGAGCCAGAAAGATTACCCAATCATCTTCACATCATGTCCCATACATATCCAGTGGGTGAAAAATCAGGGAACCTAACAGGCTAGGAAAGAACGGTAACTTGAGAGCCACAAAGGAACCTGGTAGTAGCTGTTCCTTTATGAGGTATGGCATTATCCTTTAGGAAAATTGGGACTTTTAGTTGCTATAGATATGGTTCTCAATCATTGAGGATGTAGTCCTGAGCGTGCATATTTCTTTCAAGAAACACTAATTTCTTCCATCTTCCCGCAGCCTGATCATTCTGCCCTGTTCAAATGCATTTAATTGATGAACATAAGCGCTCCTTCTCATTGGAGACATAACAACTAATATTTACAATGAAACTATCTATATCATTGTATAAACTCCTATTAGTATTAGCAAAATCTGCTATTTGTAAAAAAAAATAATTGCCAAAAATTTAATCACTAAAACCGATTAGAACCAATTTCTCATTATTGATTTTCAGTAAAACACATTTTTTGCCAAAATCTCTTTGAAATTTATTATATTTTTCCTTTGAATTTCATTTTCAGTGTCACTCGGGTAGAATATGCAATGTGCATGTCTGTGATTCCGCTAATCCCTTTTCGAAATAATTTGATATTTATTATTAGTCTAGTCTAAAATATTCGGCGTTGATATTAATTTAAACAAATGCATGCATTGCTAGTGTGCAAATCACTTATGGTTTTGTTAACAAATGATATATTATGCGTTATCAATTTCGTACATATTGAATATTGTACCAATCATAATTTCCATTTATTACATTTGTTGAATTATGTTATAGATGCAATATAATGATTTATAGTTTCCATAATCGGCATTAATATCCATTGAGAATGTATATTTTTGTAGGAAATTATAGATTAAGTCAATGAAGGCAATTAATATCTAGATTAGGTATCTCAAAATCGAAAAAAATTGGTGTGTCCACTCACACGACTTTCCGACCACTTTCAGGCAAATTCCAGTGAATGAAAATTTTTACACTATTACAATAATTTCCTTAAGTGGAAGTGGTACTTAACAAACTGTAACACCTGAGGGGCAACGCGTGAAGCGGAGGTATAAAATTTACTACTGGTAGGTGGAGCCTAAATACTACGCAAACATTATTTCTCATTTGTAATTCCCGTCCTAGAGCAGAGCTTCATCGATATCGAATACTTACGAGGGGAAAACTATTTTCGGTACAGTTGCGGCGGTACCACTGGAGACATATAGGTAGCGAATAAAAAGCGTGGGATGCTTTTTATGGTATTTTTATAATGACAATAATTTTACCAATATTTGTCGATAAATTATTTAGCACAATTGACGTTAAGCACTTCGCACGCTTTTCTACAATAAAATCAAATATTTTGTTAATCAATCTATTTCTATTTTAAACTTATTTAAGATTATTTTTTACATTTTAGTTAGGGTTTTGTATTAAAGCGTGTTTTCTATTTTTTGACCGAAAGTATTTTTTTATGGCTGTTCGCGCGTACTCCGATTTAGAAGATTTTTGTTTCATTTGAAAGAGGAGAGTTGAGAAACAGTCCATTATTGAGAAAAATCAAATCCAAAATATCCTTCCCTACAAAAACGCCCCCAAAGGGGGAGGAGGAGCAATTTTTGAAAATTGAAAATTGAAAATCCGAGACGACAGATGTTTGAATTGGACATTTTTAAAAGTAATCATACGTTTTCGCGCTACAGTCTGAAATATGTGTTTCAGCTATGTAGAAGGGGCAAATTTTTTCCGAAAACAGAAAATTCGAGATTTGAAAATTAGAAAGGGGAGCATATCCGAAAACGTTTAAATTGAACATTTTTTCATAAGAGTTACGGTTTCCCAGTTTCGCAATGGTAAAGTCTGAAATATGTAATATGCGTATTTCCGCTATGTGGAAGAGCATTTTTTTTTTTCGAAAATTGATATGACACGGCCAAATTAAAGAAAAGATTATACGTAGCAACATTTAGAGTAAGTTACGGTTTTCGAGCTACAGCAGTAAAGTCTGAAATATGTATATTTGCGCCGCGATGTTTTGAGATCTCTGAATAATAAATAACAAGTACAAGGCTAAGCCTATAACTTTTTGGGTGTTACCAAAAAAGATATATACTAGTAGGTAGTATCTATCTTCTTTGTTATTACTAATCACAATGCCTATGTCTGTTGCTGCTGATCTTTTATACCCATAAGGGCCAATTTCAAAACCAAATCACCAATGAGGGATTAACTAAATCTTCAAATGACAAATTAAAACATTTCATAATAGCTATATTGCGTTATTGCGACCGAGAAATTACGGCAAAAACGTAATCCCCCGACAGGTAATTCTTCCAAGAAAGAATATTATCCTACTTGGATGAAGAATTGAAAAAAATGTGCTGGTATAAGAAGAAATAAGGAAAATAATTGACAGGGATATGGAGATTTATAGAAAAGAAGTGATGTTGAAGGATTTGGATACTGAATTCAAAATCAAAGAATAGATAAAATAAATAGTACCTATATTCAACCAGAATCAATTAATTGCGCATGGATTTTATCAATACTTAATTGAGTATATTGGTCCGCTTATGAAAAAAAGATTTAATTTGTAGGAAGTTGTTGTCTATTGAGATAATCCCATCGAACAATGCGCTACTCATGAGTTCCTTCATTGGACATATCTAAGACAAACTACGTGAGCGATGTAGGGAATAAACTCACAAATCGGTCAAGGCAATAGCTCTGCATATATTATACAAACCACTAATTTCAGTTCAAGCAGTTTTATTAAATTTTCAATATTCTTCTTGATCTTTTTATTTACCTACGTACGATATAAAATACTACTTATTCAATTTTCAACGGAAACTGTACTTCTTCACCCATCCGTCTATCCCTCGTAAACATTTATAATAGTGAATGTATTTTATCTCCATTCATAAATGATGATTACTTTAGAACTCAGAGAGCGGCGCCACTCTGCAGGTGCAAAATGTTGCTATGCAAGGGTTTCGTAGTCCCTTACTTTTATGATTTATTTTTCATTACTAGTGGATGAAAAAAAATGTCCTTGTTGGTAAAGGTCTAATCTATGTTTCTGTCGTCTTACTTTTTTGATATTTTCCTTGATTCTTCTCTAAAAAAAATGGGAAACTCGTCAAAAAATATGAAATTTTATGTTTTTTTTTTAGAAAGAACTAAATAAAATTTTGAAAAAGTGATTCCACAGAAACATAGATAAGAGCTTAACCAATACGTAGTTATTTTTTCATTCTCTTAAAATAAAAAATGAACCTAAAAGTTTAGGGACTACGAAACCCTTGCATACGTTGTTTTAAAGTGAAGTACAACTTCCTTAGCGACGATAATAGCGGTAGTAAAGTAAAAATCTTCTAGTCAAATCGTGTTACCACTCATTTTTTTCAGCATGTCAAGACAAATAACAATGGTTAGGTAACATTTTTTCGCCAGATGAAACGTTTAGTCAGAATCTGAAAAAACATATGGAAAATACGGAATTTTATTAAAGCATAACTTTTTTTGTGCTTTTTCTCGTAGATGGCGCTATGTGTGGGTGGTAAAGGGCTCTCAGAAGAATACTTTAGGCAAGTTTAATCAAAATCCTTAGAGCCGTTTTTGCGCTACTGTCTTGAGCAAAACATGTTTTTTGGCTATAGCTCAACACCCAGTGTACACAGATTTCTCATTCAGTGCCACAGGCGAGTGATAGTACCAAACAAAATAAAAAAGAAAGCAATAAAATACACCGATCCGTTCCCGAGATAATTCTGTCACAAACAGAGAGACAGACGGACAGACAGACAGACAGACAACAGACCAATGGCTGAAAATATGTTTATTAGACTTAGAAAACTCTGAAACGTCAACATTTGTAAAAATATAATATTTCATCATACAATAAAAGTACAAAGTGGTCTAATATGAGAAGTTGAAACTCTAGTTTGAAATTAATGAGTGTTAAATAAGTGATATTACATAAAGAAGACTCATTAACACAGCTCCATCTTCTTAAATAATATGTTTCACCCTTAGGATCGGAAATTTTTTGTTAAATTAATGGCATAAAACGCTTCTAAAAATAAATTTGGGCAGATATAAGTGAAACGTATCTCAATATTTTGTTTCAAGTTAACTTAAGTGAAATTATTTACGTTAATTTCAATTGAATTAATCTATTTCGGTTATTATCACCTCCAAACTGGCATGTCGAAAGGGGTTGCTTACAAAACAGTTTTGAGAATGAATATATTCACCTTTGAATATAAAACATCTTCACTGAACCAATGAACAGTTTAAGATACAGCGGTAAGAGTATACAGCAATGGCAGAATGATATCGACATGACAAAGAAAACAATATTCACGAAAAAAATAGAATTAGGTAGGTACTATCACTATCTTTATTCTCACTATGCACTTATCTTCTTATGTATATTTTTGAAGAAACTGAGCATATTTCCAACATAAGAGACGAACTCTTATACCGGCAAATTGTCTCAAGCAAATTTCTTTGTTTGATAATTAATTATAAGAAACAATGAATTTCAAAACTACAAAAGAAAATATTACAGGTGAATTAAAAGAGCGGCTATCTGTGTGCTATTTTCACATTTAACCTAGGTACATTGCCGATATCCTGCCACACTGCATTCTCAGTGTGAAACGCAGTGTATTATTAAGGACATGTTGGGCAAAGCCCAATGGAAAATATGTTTTTTTTTGAGTCGCTCGATAGCTTCCTTCAAATCGCCACTGACAAATTTTACGAGTAACATCAAAAATTTACCTAATTAGTTATTTTGAGTGAAAGGTGGACAATCATTGTACGACTGGATATTTTCCATAGCCTTGACTGCAGTTATTTAAGTAAACAATTATGTATCACAGTTCTTATAAACTATATATTGTGTACATAACTATACATTTTGCTCAGGGAAGTTCTTTGTTTTTGAGTGATAAATGAACGTTTATGAGAAAAGCGCGTCAGTTGTGAAAAGGCAATATTACATTTATGTTCCTTGGGGTTTTTATTCTTTATTTTGTCACGTGAAATAACAAGTGCTTGAGATGAGTTAGTTATTAAACAATATTCAACGTTACCCAGCAGAGTGTCACGTGTAATGAAATTACATAAATGGAAAAAAGCAATCTGCGACTTAATTTGAGCTAATTTATTTCAATAATGGCACTCATGTGTTCAATTAAACTGACAATTGCCTAACAGCCATTAATGAAGGTTTTGGTGCTGACAATTAAGAAGAAATATTCCAGGTTTATTTCAAGTTTTTTAGCAGAAGAACTAGGAAGAACAGTGAAAACTTATTCACAGCGAATTTTAAGACTCTACAAAATAGCGGATAGAAAGTTGTCAAACAACGCTTCGTTTTCTATAAACCATCATCAACATTATTTCGTCATATGGGCATCGAAATAAAAGAGCACCCTGTCTTAAATAGCTTTTTTCACTACCTAATCAACAATGTATTACGTGGTAAACCAAGTTCGAGTTTTTAAAGTAAAAACACCCTTTTTGTGTTTTTGAGCAATTTAGTAGGCGATGCTTGAAGAAAAATATAATCCTTTGGCGCCAAAACTATATAATTTGTTATTATTAAATTAAACAAAATGTTGATTTTACGCTTTTATGAACAAATTTTTCCTCTTTTAACCGACTTCGCATCTGTTACCGATCCTGACATAGCATGGTATCTTTAGGTATATGTCCAGAAATACGTATATACTTCTTAAAAATAAATTATCAACAATTTCATTGAGCAGTGGGAGCAAACCTCTTCAATTCGACTTGATTATCGAAACTTTGTGAATATATTTGAAAAGTTTATAGTTTACAATCTTCAGGATGAGAACTGCTGTGATCATGGTTTTAAAATTTAAACAGTACCTAAAGGTACAATACTTGATATGTCAATTTTAGAATTTTAGAAAATATAGTACCTACATTTTATTTAATTAAAAGTTCAAAAATACCTAAAAGATAATTTGAATATCTTCTTATTTCTGGCTCCATCTCCTCAATGTGAAAATACACTCTGATCTTTTTCTAGGAACCAAATTTGTGAAACAATTCTACCGAAGGTGATGTCTTAAAGTTCACCCATTTAATATTCCGGAAAAAAATGCTCCCCAAAATTAAATGAGAATCTTATCAGCAAGTTTTATTACGTTAGGTACTAGGCATAGCTGCATAAATATAGATACTTCGAAAAGAAAGAGCAGATGAGTGGATATACAACTAGCCTATAACCTAATAGACTAAGTGCTGATACCACCATTGCAAAAAATCTGGTGTGTCCACTCACACGACTTTCCTACCGCTCGCAGGCAAATTCCAGTGAATACAATTGTTTACACTATTACAATACCTTCCATACATAACGACGATAATAGCTGTAGTAAAGTAAGAATCCTTTGGTCAAATTTCATTTTTTTCAGCATGTCAAGACAGACAACAATGGTCATGAAACATTTTTTCGCAGAAGAAACGTTTAGCCAGAATCTGAAGAAACATATGGAGAATATAAAATTTTATTCAAGCATAACTCTTTTTTGTGCTTTTTCTCAGAGATGGCGCTATATGTGGGTGGTAGAGAGCACTCAGAGGAATAATTTAGGCAAGTTTAATCAAAATCCTTAGAGCCGTTTGTCCGCTACAGTCTTGAGCAAATCACATTTTTTTGCTATAGCTCAACACCCAGTGTATACAGGTCTCATTCAGTGCCACAGGGGAGTGATAATGGTACCAAAAAAAATAAAATAAAAAAGGAAGCAACAAAATCCACCGATCCGTTCCAGAGACAATGCTGTCACAAGACAGACAGACAGACCAATGGCTGAAAATATGTTTATTAGACTTAAAAAACTCCGAAACGTCAACATTTGTAAAAATCTCGATACCGAAAATTTCACACGATTACAATACTTTCCTTATACAGCTACTATAGTAGCGTAAGAAAGTATCAAAATAGAAGTTAGAAAATTAATTCAAATGTGACATAACAACGGTGATGTTCAAACCACATAGTGATACCGATCGGACTTTCTCGATTATCAGACAGCTCCGTACTTTGGAAGGCGCATTAAAATTTTGGCCCCTGCTACATTAGTAGTCTTTAGTTAGTATCAGAAAGACCTCAAAAATGGAAATATATCAAAAGTTAACTTATATCTCTAGAGAGAAAATAAAAACAAATTTAGTAATATCCGCTATGCAACTAAAAGAGCTAATTAGACATTTTGAAACATACTTCTTAGTGCAATAACCTACCCGGTTTGCAAATATTCGAAATTATGATACAGCAATTAAACCAAGCACCATTCAACAATAATGCTAATTAAGCTTGAAATTAGTCTTAAACTTGAGAAAATTAACCGAGGTGGGATGCTTGTAAAGTCTTAGACACATACCGCTTTTAATTACCTGTGTACAGATGCTATTCAATCCTGTCACGTTTCTGGTGCAGGATACCATCAATATGGAGGAACGCACTTCCTAATTAGAAGACAATTGGAGCTCCAATCTGTGTGCGCTAATTAGGCGTAGCAGCTTTGCAAGCTCGGAAACGGACCTGCATAGGCACCAGTAGTAGGGCTGGCAAAAAAATAATATATATACTTTATGAGAATGTAAATTCGGGATAGCGAGACGATTCGCTGATGTGAACACTACAATAATGGACCCGTGCTCAAAAGGAATCGATTGATTCCAGGATAATGTACTAGATGGAATGCTCAAGTAAGGTTGAATAAAGAACACCAAAATATACATGTCATTTTCTGTTGACAGTAGCAAATATGAATTAATTATGGAGCATCTAATGGCAAGAGTGATTTATGTTGAAGAATTTTCTTGAACAGAGATGACTTTGTCATGCAAAATTGATATTTGTAAGAATTATATAATAATAATAATAATAATAATAATAAGGGTCTTTATTGAACATATAAAAGAATATATATTTTTGACCTTATCCAGAGGCGATACTTAGTACAATGTGCACATTTATAAGCTACAATTTAATAAGATATATAAATACTTATCACATATGTCTTTTCTTACACATAAGTTGTAAATTATCACTGGACCCCAAAAACTTACAATCAAAGAGTAACACATTAAACAATAAAGACAATCATTAAATCAATAATAAGTAGTTGAAGCCTCTTGAACTAATAATGGGCCAAATTTTGATAAAAACTTACATCCTGATCCTAAGAATCATGGGGAGAGTATGACTACAGCCGAATTCATATTTCGTCCTTATCTTAAGTGCTAAGGAAGCCTTCATTGAGGGTTCCTCAAATTATAAAGGGAGCCTCATTTCAGAGTCGAATCTCAACGCTTCCTTACAAAAGGAAGGCATTTACTAAGGATCTTTGTAAGTTTCTAATGGCAACATCGTTATTCACTAAATAGATTAGGCTCCGCGTCCTGTCCATTTCTCATTTTTAAGGATATTTTTTCGTTGTTGGTTATAAGATTGATTTTTATAACGGACTTGTTCAGAAGAAGATTTATATGGACAGCTGAGTATGACGCTAACATTTTTGAAACTTTAGTGACCATTCTTGACACTGATGCTCGGCTGCATCCCTTTAGGGAATTTATCTATGGCTGTATCCACGTAAATCACCACTAATCATGAGTTATGATAATGGAGTACTCATTGTTAATTATGTAATATAAATAATATAATATTGAAAATCTACAAATCTAAGAACTGCCTGTTGCATATAACCGTAAAGTTATTAATAACTGCATCAAGGGAGAAACATGCAGAACTCGACGCAGTCCTTTTATTGATGTACCTTTTCACAAGTCGCCACCGAATATCTTCGTCCTCAAGTTCATCGTAGAAATGATTCAAAAAATCATTGTCCATTATGCTCCGTAAATAAATCTGAACGTGTGTTTGAACTATTTTTTCCACAAGTTCAAAACGGTCTGGTTAGAGATTATTGACGCAGAGATTTTGTGCTGTTATTTTAAATTCTCTCCGGTTTGAGGTTAGGTTGGCTCCATTAAGGAACCTCGAGAGCTTCCTTGAGTTAAGGCGCCAATAAGGTTCCTTATTTGATGAAGGAATGTTTATGAAACGAGGGATAAGGAACAAGGAATCCTTATTCCTCAAGGAAGCTCTATGAATACGGCTGTTAGTAACCAACTCCTATATTCTATAGGATTACCTGGGTTATTTTTAACTGTAGGCTCTAACTCTAATTAAAATTTGAATTCCATATAGAATCAAAGAAATTATGTTACTGCTGAAATTTCATATTTTTTATCCTCAACTCTCTACATTTACAGCATTAGTATATGGAGACAGTCCATATTATGGCGAATGCGCCACATCGAATTACATTATGGCAATTTTGTGTTTACTGTTCACGATGATATTTTCCCAGATATGCTCGTAAAATATTTTCTACACTTGTAGGTATATATATTTTGTTATTCCCAACCACCCTAATTTTTGCTTCTCTGTACGCAAAAAATGCTTTGATGTTGTTTGTTTGATGCGTCTAAAATTAGCAGGTAAAAATATGAGGTAGAGGTAGGTATGTTTATAAATAATATGTGTGTTTCTAGATAGAAAGATTTGTGACTAAAGACGGACAGATGAATACAATAATGAATAATGAGGAGTTATTGGAAAAGCTATATGGTAAAGGCCTTATTATTGACGTCCTTAAAATCACAGCTATTTACGACTAGTTACGTAATTATTCAAAGTTTCCTTATTTCTCTTATTCAAGAAATCTAACCTCAAAAATAACATGATTTCATTACAACCTTCGAGTATTTGGTTTGTTTGTGTTAAAATTAGGCAAATTACTTTTAAAAAACAAAGCAAAGATACAGACAAAAGTATTAGGCTAGCTGTTGCTGCTGCTTATCAAGACAAAGTTTCAATTTAAAGAGTGCGTTCCAAGTCTTTTTTTCGAGAAATAAGGTCAAGACCTTATTAAAATAACGCAACCCTGCCTGACGTAAGAATATATTTCCAATAACTCCCTAATATGTGTTATATATTAATCAGCTGTCAAATATCTTATAAGGTAAAGTTGGAATTTACTTTTTTAGAACTAATGGAGACTTTCGAAACCAATAAAATTCAATGCTTAAATATCGGTTATGATCTCCTCTCGCCCTATTAACTTCACTTCACAATTTTATTTGAGACAATTTCTTGTTTATGCATCACAACAAACGACCGCATGTCGCACCAATAGTTGACGAATGATTTGGCCAGCTTACAGCCCTGATTTCAATCCCATTGAGTGTCTTCTGCATCAATTGCAGATGCGCATTTGCTGCCAGCCTACATTTCCTGACAGCTATCATTAGCTCCAAATGTCACTAAATATGAATTCATTGCAATTCTTTAAGCTTGTTTATTTATCTTGTTAATTTGATAACACGTCGATTGAAATACGTAATTTTAGGAGGTCACAACCAATATTAGCGTGTTACTTTTTTTTATTGATTTATGAAATCGTCATGTTTTCATTAGCTTCAGCATTGTATCTGCTGAACTGGATTACTCTCGAAAGAATATATTGGGAAATAACATCCAGAACACACGAGAACAACTCGAAGCATCGAGATTGGAGGTTAAGTAGATATAAACCGCGTCAATCACAGAATAGGCAGTCATAGTCAGTCACTCAGTAAGCGTGAGTCTACACTAGTGCATACATAGAACACTGAATATAAATAAAGAGCTAAGCGCTAAGTAATCCTGCGAATATAATTGTGTATATAGTTGTGTGATTATTAGTGTAAATAAATAAGTGGAAATAAATCGAACCCAGTTTAATTATAATTGCCGTTACAGTACATTTCAATATATGTACCTGTCTTTCTTTTCTTTAAAAAGTGTAATGGTGTAACTTCTTTAATAAGAAAGATAAAAGTAAAAGAAAGATTAAAATCTGGTTTCCTGCCGCTTTCAAACGATTTCCATCGAATATAAAGTTCGTTTGATCAGATCGTGTGATTATATTATTTTTTTTTTGTAGCGTACCAAGACAAACAGCAATGCTCATGCTTTGACGAAGGAGGAACCGTTTAGCCAGAATAATATTAAACATTTATAAAATCCATTTGAGCATAATGTTTCATCAAAATCGTTAAGACCGTTTTCGCGCCATCGTTTTGAGCGAAAAAAGTTTTTCAGCTATTGCCTAGCAACCAGTGGGGGGCGGGATGCCCAATGTGTATCACCGGCAAACCTGATCGATACCCAACAAAACAAAAAAGAAAGCAACAATATAGACAGACAGATAATGTCTGAAAATATGTTTTGTGGACTCAGGGACATCTGAAACGTAATCATCTGTTGAAAATCGGTCATAGAAAGCTTACTAGAAGAAATGTATTAGAGTAGCGGTAGGAAAGTAAAGAAAGATTTTTGCATAACTAACGAATAAAATCTAGAATACTATTTTTTGTGGAAATCATATTTCACAGGAATTAAATTTCAACAATATGTGTAATATGTATAAAAAAATAGGATTAATTTGTTAATTTTATAGCCTAGTTTATTCTTTTCTATCAAATGCCATATTATTTCTAGCAGGTAGAAATTAATGTAAGAAATTTATTTATTCGTTTGTGCTATTTTACTTTGATGTTACCCAATTAGAATTTCCAAGAAATATATATTAGAGAAATATTTTGCATTATTGTCATAGAAAGTTTATTCTGGTTGGATTTGGGATTTATTTTTTAAAGGAATATTTTTTTACCTCGCACCCTGTATGGGGATTTGTATAACTTAGATATAGACAATGTCATATTTTGTACAGCAAGAGCCATTACGACAATTAATCCTCACAACTTCATAGAACAAAACACATTCCGAGAAACAGCAACACATAAACTTTTCAACTTCAAGGCGGGCAGCGTTACGCAAGGCCATATTATTTATTCCCTTCACCGCCTTCGTGAGTTACCTAGCTGGAGCGTCTCGCAAAATTCGCGAGCGTGTCGGAAGTGGTCCCGGAGCGGCGATAAGCTGATCTTAGCACCCCTACTTATCTGTCTGCCGACGACCCCCCCTCGTCTCCGGATTACTTCTTAAATATGCTACTTTGCTCTAAATTGCGTTAACACATTTCGACCAAGTGAATTTATTTCACGCTTTTTTATGTCCCACTTCTGACTCGCCACTCCACCATTTTTTTTTCAGGCTCGCTATGGGCAAGTGAGTCTTCGAGAAACTTTAGGCGTCTTAATTTGCATTTTTATTGTCAAGTACCAAATCTGCTTTGTTTAAATTTCTAAGGGATATTTAGAGGACTTTAGATTTGAGTGTGAAACTTGGTACTGCGAGAGTGATATTGCGCTAGGGGAGAGAGGATAATCTTCTTGGAAAGTTGATGAAAGGAAGTAATGCCTCAACTTCCGTATTGCATTACTGTTCTAATAATGTTCTAATAAAAAAAATTAACCAGCGGTTGACCAACCGACGGTTGAAATGTGCTTTATAAAACTGGCCCTTAGAGAATAACACACCTAGAAAATTACAAAGTTTTATTCCCTTAAGCCCTAACATGGCATTTGCCAAGCAGTCTTGAAAAGATAAAAATGCGGCTAAGTGCGATTGGAACTCTCACATGGACGGTTCCGTTCTTTTGTAAAAGCAAAATTTCACTGTCTTTTACTTACTGTTCATGAGATACAGATGGCTGACAGACGGACGGATGGATGGATTATCTACACACTGTATTTTATGTTTTAATCGCATTCAGTTTTTTCAATCCATCGATCCATTTTAGCATTTTCTAAATCTGAAGATTTCTGAGTTATACGAGAAATTAGGAAAACTTCCGACACAAATTGCGTTAGGTATTGTAACTTGAAGACTTATCCGAATAATGAAATACACCCACACACATATACGAATTCCAGAACACACGAGAAACATTAGGGCACCGAGAATAGGTCCTGTATAAGATACAGCAAATAGAAAAGACGAGAACAACTCGAAGCATCTAGATAGGAGGTTAAGCAGATATAAACAGCGTCGATCACGGAAGTTGACAGTCAGTCATAGTCAGACAGTTGAGTGTGTTTATACACTAGTTCATAGAACAGTGAATATGAATAGAGCGCTAAGCGCTAAGTAATGCTGTGAATATAAATGTGTATATAATTGTGTAGTAATTGTTAGTGTAAATAAATAAGGAAAAATAAATCGAACCCAGTTTTAAATATAAATTCCCGTTACAGTATTAAGAGGGGGCTATGATAGTAGAATCATTTTATTGTTGTAATATAAATGGAGTATTTATATTTATATTCAATTTAATATTATATAATATCAAGTTTTTTATTCATCTTCAATACAATTTCATATTTCTGATAATTACCTAAAACAGAAGTTTTCAAGTTAAACATAATCCAGATCTATTCAAAGAAAGTGAGTGCGATATTCAATAATATAAATTATATGTTTGATGCTTTTAAAAACTTACTTCAGCCAAAGTACTGTTCAGCTTAATCGTTCAATGTGCTGTATATTTAGGTTTGCGAATAAACTTTGAAATATGCTAGAAAATTTGTTTCTCTTACCTTATTACCTATCACTAACTGTATTAGGATTTCACGTCCATGCTTAAGAGATTCCAAAATAAAAAAATATTAATTCAGTCTTAACCTCATCCTATAAAGTCATGCGTGGTGCCATTTCGTATATCTCATCAAACCGTCTATTCTGGTTAATAATTAAATTGGTGTAAATTGTTGTAAGTGCTCTAGTTTGACAATTTTTTTGAACACTTTGTACATTTGACCGAGCTTCTATGTAGCTTAAACTATAACAGTTATTATTTGTTAAATCATATAAAAAAGCTTATAATCTGCACATCACAGTAAAATATATTTATTTCTCAAGACTTTTATGCACACATTTTTTGGTACTAAAATCAAAATATCCAAAAAAGTAAAGATTTTTAAGATAGGGAATTTGGATGAAAGTTGTCTTTGAAACAGGTGTAGAATCAGAGTGTTAAATAAAAATTATAGTATTAACTTTGAAATAAGAAAGTTAGTATTTACTTCCGGTACAGTCATCATTATTTTAGTTAGATCGAGCCTTTTCATAAAGCCACTACTGCAAATTTTCAGAACCAAAATATAAGGTGTTCTCTCAATAGGCCGCTCACCTTGAATAAACCTGCGGCCCTGAATTCGTCCCCGAGCAGGTAGTACCTAATTTCTACAAACATTATTCGTCCCTATATTAATTCCGGTCGTTTAATCTCCTACCAGAATTTGTCCCCGGACAAGAGAGTAAGAGATTTATGCTTTCTTGGAAATATAAATAAGTAGTTGTCTATTAAATACAAATTCTACCAAAAGTGTGAATAACATTTCATTCATATTAGATTGTTATTTCATTCTGAAATGATATTCCTGGCTAAGAATTGCATTTTATTTAGGTGTGAGAAATTATGGAAAGCTTTGTCAGTTTGAGTGAATGTGGAAGTTATGTGCTAATTGTTGTCTCTGTAAAATTTACCAAACACATTTTTTTAAATGTGGTGAAAGTGCATGAATACGTGATCCAGTAGATGTAAGAAGTGCATTGCTAGAAAAATCGATGATTATAAAAATGAATCTGTGTCAAGATTTGATTTTGTAAAATGCATAGCTTATTTTAATAAAAGTTGAATGTACTTGTATAAAACACAAGCAGACATTTTTGTTACTTTACAGATTCTTGAATACCTAAATAAGTATATACCTACAGATTCTTGAATATAATGTGTTTTGTGGAACTTTTATGTTTTTTTTCATTGGTTATAAATATGTGAAAAAATATTTTATGAAAATACTTAATCTATAGATTTTATTAAGTAGCTATATTGGTGATTCATAACGCAACAAAGTCGGTGACAAATTCAATGATCTATTGTTGAGGACCTACTCTTCTTGGGGAGAAGTTTAGGGATACTTTTTCAGGTAAGAGATTAACTAATTACCTGTGTATTATATAGCATAGTTCCTAGTATAACTGATGACTCAACGAGCCAAAAATCTGCGTTAGAAATACATTAAAAATAATACAAATGAAATTCTACTATACATTTGTGACCATATAATAATAGACCGAATCAAGAACAAAGAAATAAAGATGGGCGTATTCACCAAAAATTGTAACAACGTACAACGACGAAAAGGCATTAAGCTGTTATGTACATGTCAGAAGAGCAAACATAGGGAGATGAATGGTACAGGTGATATATTAAAGCCGTGCGGGAAAGCTAAAGAATGTAAAACCAACGACAATTATTTAGAGACTAAGTAGACTGAAGGGTTGACATGAATGTTTAAAGAACGAAGACAAAGACATTCATAGGAGTTCTGGAATAATCGTTAATACAGTTTTTGGAATATACTATTGCAACAATAAATAGATTATATTTTGCAGAGAGCTAATTTTGAAAAAAAATGTCACGTATCATGTTCATTACTATCTAATCTCACCAAATTATAATAGCATCACATCATTGCGATAATTCACAGAGTAGTCAGTAGTCAGGCAAATAATGTTGTGCTTCAGTGTTCTGTGTGGCAATAAACAAACGAGCTGCTTTCAATGCTTCCCCCGTTTCCAACATAAACCAATTTTAGCTGATAAAAAAGTACCGCCGCCTCTCGTAAAAATATGTGTGATACATATACACATATAAACATTGGAATGAGCATTCGAGTCACGTGGCTGATTCGGATTAATTAGTGCCCTTGTACACCCTTTGCGGATACATATACCATCAGTAGGTAGGTACGTTGACGCAATGATATGATAATGAGATACACACACACCCAGGGTGTCATAATTGAGCAGGGCTTGAAGCTCCCTTTGGTATTGTCATTTTGTATAGTGTTTAGTTATTGTAAAGTTTTAGCAAACATTCCGTTATGTACAAGAAAGCAAATAATCAAGCTGCTTTTTTCCATTACTGTTTGCGTAAGAACTCGACGAAAATCATCTACATAATATATCATTTAAAGTTTTCTCAAATACAAACCTCTGGCATAATTTATCTAAGGTTAAATAATTCAGTACTTAAAAACGACAAACAATTCTAAATATTCTCATAGAGATACATCAATATTGATGACTTTTGGGAGAGTTTCATTGACGATTCAAAAAAAGTGATATGTATGAGGAGAACCCAGACCCTAAGGGTTCCGTACATTTGTATTGTTGTAAACCATAGTAATTTCAAGAACATTATGGAAATATTTTTGAGATATAAATAAAGAAATAGAACTATTTTTATAAATAAAAGCACAATTAAGCAGGGTTCCTTTTGTAAAAGTAAACGTAATCTTGACTATAATCTACATCGTGAGTACAATCTTCCAATAGTAATTCGTAATTAAAATTCTAAGATATATTAAATATTTGAAATATGCACAAATTGAGGTGTTACAAAAAAGTAGAGAAACTCACACACGAAAGCTTCTGTACCATTATAAAATATTCAACACTATAGATGTGAGTTTATTCGATATTTATTCCACATGATGGTCTTGAAGTTTTTCCTTTCATTCTTTTAATTTGCTAAACTAAATTTTTTATGCAGTAGTTTCAGAGAAAAGTGCCATGATAGACGTGCAGACGAATAGATAGACATACAGATGCAGTGTGATCTTATAAGGGCTTAATTTCTTTTATCGGTTACACAGAACAGTGGCATTCAAACTGAGAATGCAATGTGGAGTCTTATAGAGCACATCGGGCTGGGCTCGATCAACAATCAGATCAGATCTCAGGCAAATTTAGCCGCTTAGCTTTAAATTTTTATATTGAATAATTATTAATACTGAGTTATTAAATTCAAAGTTACAAAGAAAATATGTGTGCCGTTTTACGATTTATCTATATCAGGCCACACTATATTTACAGTATGGAGCAGCTGTCTTCCAATATAAATAATTTTTGACAATATCCACTACGAATAAAGGAATACCCTGGCAAATCTATTCAAGAATATGCAGAAATGATATTTATTTTCTATTTGTAATAATTTTAACGTTTGAAGAAATCAAAAAGAAAAATCGTGTGATGAGAATGAAGTATCACTAAATATTCTAATAAATCTCTCGCACAAGGCTCTCGACACCCGTGCAGAGACAATGAGTATTTCATTTATTACAGGCGGATTTCTCTCCAGTTTGAAGCTGTCTACTGTAATACCATTGTTTCAAGGAGGAGGCCCATCATATCCGGCAAACTTTCGTCCTATATCCGTTTTATTCACAGTATCAAAAATTATTGAAAAATGTATAAAGAACATGTTTGGTGCTTTCTAAGGAGGCTTTCAGAACACTAAGAATACAAATGACCCTTTTCACATTTTTAGAAAATATTTATTCGAAGCCTAATACTTAATACTTAATATGTAGTAGCAGCAGTCTTTTGTGATTTTGAAAGAGCTTTTGACTGCGTGAATCACGAACTGCTTTTGAAAAAAAATAACAAGTATGGGCTCAGAAGATTGGTTCGATCATATTTGTCAAGATGTTATCAAATTTTACGCAGTGATGAGCAATACTCGATGACTGGCGGTATAATCCGCGGAGTACCTCAGGGTTTGGTTCTGGGACCAGCTCTATTTTTACTTTATGTAAATAATTTATCCAATATAAAATTATGATGGCAGTAAAGCAATGGTGTAATGCCAACTTTATTTGTTTTAATATGACTAACTAGGACCAAAATACTATCATTCATGAAAACTTGAAGATATATAATCACCTCCCGGCAAATATCAAAAATATCTGTGATATCAAACAATTCAGGAAAACTCGGAAAAGTATCCTTGCTACTAAAGCGTTCTATAATTTGAGTGAATTTTACTGTGATCGTTTATAGCACCTAAATTTTATAAATAGTCCCTATTGATTTGATATGATTTTTACTTGATTTTAATTTATTTTCTCTTTATGTTAATTCCTGGCTTTTCATGAAATTTTTATGTAATTTGTATCAATCATAAAATTTACGAGTGTGTGACTAACTAGTCTATATTATATACATGTTTTTATTGTGTGACTATTTAAACCATTTTATTATGACTATAAATGTAAAAAGGTTTCCATATATTGTGTGATATAAGTATGGGTATATATATGATTATAATACACTAGCTTTGTCTCTAAAAATTACATTCTTCGACAATAAAGCATATTTCGTTTGATTTAATTTTATTAAGGAAGATACGACAACAAATTTTGATGTTTCACCGGATTTTATTTTTAAGATTTCAAAGATATCTACCCATATAAATCTTGATAATAAAATAGAATCTTGGAACTTTAGTGACTTGTATGTTAATCATTGCTATACTGAATGTGGATTATATTTAAATTTGAAAGTCAGTTGATATAAATTCCATCATTTCTGAATTCTACTTATATTGTATAACGAACCTGCCATATCCAGTTGAGATTATATCAGCTCAAATATATATATATATATATATATATATATATATATATATATATATATATATATATATATATATATATATATATATATATATATATATATATATATATATATATATATATATATATATATATGTATACGGTTCCCCATATTTCACTTTTGACATGAAATTGAACAAAGAACATCTCGTATCCCCCCAACCTTCAATTATATATTCCCTCACCTTCGCATTATTTATTTCGCTTCTTTCCTCACATCCTTTTCAAACACGACTGTAATAATTCTGAGGGTTGTTGCGTGAACTACTCCTTGCCCCATATCGCTACCCATTTCTTAGCATGCTTCTGCCGCGTCGCCGTTTCTAACCCTCATAAATCAGTTGACATACTTACACATACGACGGTGGTGATGATGCCAATTGTTGCACCCTAAATTTCCTGACCAAGCAAAATTTAAATCCTGACCCCCTCACTACCATGCTGCGCAATGAATAACCTAATTAAATTGCTCAAAACCTTAATTTCCTCTCTGGTGGGCACGTAAACAGGGCGCTGCAGTATAAATTTCAAGAGAGGGTGGAGGGATTGTAGTTTGGGGGACATGATAAGTAGATATAATAAAGTATGTCTTGATTAATTCAACGTTACCGTTTAAACAGCAGAGGCGGTATCTTTGGATTAATTTATACTACCTACGTCATTTCTCTAGCCTGACCTGTTGGCCTAACATGCCTTGCTACTATGATTTAAATTGCTCTAATATGTAGGTAAATCTGCTAGAGATACTTTTAGTAGATCATCATAGATCAGAGTTTCATAACCGAGTTATTTGGACGAAAAAAAATCTCAATCATCATTGTGATAGGTTTTACCCTGAAGATGCAAACATTGGTGACGAAACAATTGTCAGGTGAGAGGAATAAAGTGTTGGTATGTTGTTGAAGTACATGCATCATTTGTATGTTCTGTCTACGAAAATGGCTCGATATCTCAAATATTATTTAGCTAAATCAAAATTATGCTTGAAAGCCTTAAATCCTTTATATAGAGTGATCCAAAAAAAGACGCCATAGGCATCCATAAGATATTCAAAAATCTTTCAACACAAGTTGCATATAGATTCATTTGTTATGTCTGATTACTATTGCTGCCATCGATCTTTGACTCATTTAACTTGTCATCGAAACATACTCTTGTTTATAACATGACAACTTATTCAAAGACGTGCTGAGAAAGCGTTCTCACTTGCACTTCAATTTAAGTTAAATTTCTGAAACTAATAAAAGTAACAGTTTCTCATGTTAGACAAAATGCTGATGTATACTCTAGAAGAAAAAACAAATTGAAAACGATTGAATGTTCTATCAATAGAAATATTTTACAAGTTTGTTATTTTGATGAAATTAATCTCAATAATAAAATTTTCAGCAAATAGAGAGAAAATATTTAAAAATAAGTTTCTGAAGGAATAAAGCCCAATAAAAAGATATGATATTTTTATTGTTTGTGTTAACTGGTAGCATATATTTACTGCATTAGATAATATAGGTAATAATGGAAATTTGCTTATTGTCTTTTCACTCCTGCTCTTTGTACATAGAAGAAAAATATCTACTCTGAGAGAAGGATGGCGCCTTGTAGAAAAACCTAGGATTGCTATGTAGGTATGCCATCGGGATTATACACATTTCTAAATTAAATAGACCTAAGTTAATATTTTTTACAAGGAATTGGACCGACTTTATCAGTTGTTGCACTGAAAAAAATCCCGATGGCCTGTAGTCAGCGGAAAGGTAAATTTTTCAAAATTCATTGAATTGAAATTTGAACAACCTTTACATTGGTATACCTACATGTTATTAAATAAAATTGTCATAGCCTTGCGGTTAGAGGTTTTTGTTTTGGCTGTTGAATATAAAGCAGACAGGGTTCGAGTCCACTTCAAGGCAGATTTTTTTTCGTCTATTTATTTTCAATAAATACACTATATATTTTTTTAATCAGGGTCTATATTAAGATCTCCAGAAAATGTACAATTACATCAAATTTATATTGAGTGTTCATGTTTTATCAATATTTGTTATTTTTTTTATTAATTTTTATTTTTTTACCTGTGTATTTTATGAAAAATTGCTTTGAACAAAAGTTGTAGGTACTGATTATATCTATAACTTAAAATTATTTTTAATAATATTTACACTACTGCTCTTTTTTGATAATTTTTTTAAATGTTTGAATGGTCGCCATTTTGAAACTACTTACCCGATATTGCCCAATAACGAACTCGACCGAGATATTTGAGAGATTGATTTTTGTAGCAAATTTGAACTTGATACCTTCAAAACTTCGACCTCTATCGTGTTAACAAATTTCGTAATATCGCATATATATATATATATATATATATATATATATATAAACTTTTGAACCAAATGTTTTTTTGGACTAACTTATAGACATATAACAACATGCCGTTGAAATTTTTTCGAAATTCAAAAGTGTGAACGATCGCAATAGGTATATTTCTATAAGAAATTTACCTAATATATTTCTATAAGAAATTTACCTAATACAAAATAATAATAATTCTATTGGTGCTGGTAATTTCGAAGTTGTGCCGTTGTAGTTTGTTGTTGTAGGCACCAACTCCAAAAGATCCAGCACCGATAGAATTAATATTATTTTGTATTTTTCAGTGCAACAACTGATAAAGTCGGTCCAATTTTTTGTAAGAAATATTTATTTCACATTTTTGAGTGTAAAATTTGTCTTGAAAATTGTTGAACGTTCACTAATACCCAAAAAGTTATAGGTAGGTTTAGCTTGTACTAGCGAAAATACGCATATTACATATTTCAGACTTTACCATTGCGAAACTCGGAATCCGTAACTCTTTTGAAAAAATGTTTAAATGTTTCCGGATATGGTCCCCTTTCTAATTTTCAAATCTCGAATTTTCGATTTTCAGAAAAATTTGCCCCTTATTGCTGAAACACATATTTCAGGCTGTAGCGTAGAAACGTATAATTATTTTCAAAAATGTCCAATTTAAACATTCCCGGATATGGAATTTTCGTCAATTCTGTCGTCTCGGATTTTCAATTTTCGAGAAAATTTGCCCCCTCCACCCCCTTTGGGGGCGGTTTTTGGAGGGAAGGAGATTTTGGATTTGATTTTCCTCAATATGGGACCATTTCTCAACTTTCCTCTTTCAAATAAAGCAAAAATCGTCTAAATCGGAGTACGTTTACTATGCGAAACGCGCGAACAGCCATAAAAAAAATAAAAAAAGGCAATTTTACAACCGAATTGTATACCTTCTCCTTTTTTTGAAGTCGGTAAACAAAATAACAGAAGATAAGAAAAACTTACAAATACTTTCTCAGCAGCATGGATCTGTAGTAGTACAAATAGCTTACCTAGAATCAAAAAAATAAATTAGAAAGTTCCAGAAAAAAAGTACATTTTAAGTTGACAATTTCCTATCAATCTATTTTAACACGAAAATCTTGTACTGTGGCCATTGCTTGAGAACCTTTATCATAAGAAAACCCATACATATAATACACAAAGTTATTCATGGTTTAACCGCTTATTTTTCTATTATTTTGATTCTGCACTATTAGATATTAATGTAAATTATAAAGCTGTACTCAAATTTTAAATTTAAAAGACAAAGTGCCTTAATGGATCTGGGTATTGGGTATGCCTATGTTGATATGTAATTATAATTGGATATTCAGAGAAGAATGAGGAGAAGAAACAACGCTTCTTAGGCAAATCGTACCCTGCATGTCATGTGAAAAAGATACAGCCATATTCATAAGTTCCATATTAGTTTTTTTTTGTTAGTTATTTTATTTATTTTTTATGGTAACGTTAATCTCATACTTGACCGTTTTAGTTTCAAACTCGTTTTGTTGAAATTACCTGTTTAAAAAACTGAAGGCAAAAGTCAATTGCATATAGATCTCTTCGACAAACGGGATTAGTTCTTTTTTGTTATATTTCTCAAAAAAGCTCGAGCAACAGTATTTTTCTATATGGTATAAATAAGGACAAAGATTATAATAGCTAAGAAAATATGCCAGATTTTTCTAAAGTAAGAACCCGACATATAAAAACTCATAAATGTGATGTAAGAATTTTTGTGATTTTTTAAACATCCGATAGACTGACGGACAGACAGATAGACGCAAGAATGATCTTCCAAGAGTTCCATTATTTTATCTGATACATGGAGCTCTTGAAATAAAAGGTTATGTTATATTATAAATCTGAGTTCAGACATCAACTATCTGAGGACGATTATTTTATGCCCGGTTCTGAGGTTAATACTTTCCATTGTTTATCGATACATTCAAATTATCAATTAGATAAACCTCGTTTAACTTTTGTTGTATATCTGAGTATCTACGCGATTAAAGCTTTGATTACTTTCGAGCCATTAAGCAGTTCATTATTTCACCACTAGTTGCCTTTGACCAAATATAATCTCAATTTTACTTGAATACGGGGGGTTTTTATTTCCACATTTACAAAAGTCGGAAGTTATTTCTTCATTTTGGCATGCTTTGTGTCATTTCTCGATTGTGATGGTTGTAATAATGAAAATGCAAATTGCAAACCTCAATGAAAAGAAAAAAAATGCCATATAAATGAGAAGACAAGGATTAATTGATTAATTGTCTTTGATGGATTATACTGCAATAGGGTTTTCATTAAAAAATCTTTATTTCTTAATTCCACATCGAATGACATAAAAATATACAACTTTAAATATGTAAAATAATGTACTTTTATAATTGCCACTAAATTTTGAACAATCTGTAAATAAGAATGTCATTTTAACTAGAGCAGCGACAATGAATATAATTAAGGATTTTATTACCAAGGTGGTAATTTTATTTTCATTATTTGGTGTAAAACTGTTTAAATCCTAATTTTTCTGTGACTGTCACACCGATTCCAATAGAATTTTAGGACCATGTGCATAACCATAAGAGGTACCAAAATAAGTAACAAACTGTACGACATGTGATTTAAAAAATGCATCAACATGCCGTTCCTGAATTTCTGGAACAATCTGTTTAAAAAATGAGCAATAGAACACGGAAGTTGAGCTACACGTCGCTGGAGGTATATACTTTTTTCTTAGAAAAGGCTTTAAAGTTTAAAGGGACAACTATTTCAGTTATATAGTAACTTACCTTATAAGCTTTATATTTTTTAATTTATATAAATATATTTCTGTGGAATTCACTATTCACTTAATAATGTAAATATTCTAGAACTTACCATTTTATTATGCATGAAGAAAATTCTCATGTCTGTGAATTATGTTTACTCGATGTAAAGTTGAACGAGAATATTTTCAATGCATTTCCAACATTGATAAATTGCTTCTACAAATATTCGTACTTCATTTCAGTGAACACGACCAATTATACAATAAAATAGCAAACATTTTTCAAAATAATAAACATTCACATCTCAACAATCTGTATCGTACAATAATTATCCCAGAAGAGGAAATACACATGCAAATAGAGAAGTAGATGCCCACCGGACAGTTTAGGAATAACTCTCAGAATGGCAAAACCAACAAATTTAGTTAGAGCTCTAGATTTGTTTTCTATGAGCAATTTGAAATTTATTGGATCGGGCCTTTAGCCAGAATATCAGACTGGTTGATATTCAAGTCAGTTCAACACCCGAGCAACTTTGCCAACTATTAACACAATTATTATTGTATGTTTCTTTATCGATGAAAGCTCTATACATATAAATCTTGTTTGGTAGAGTTGAGTTCAAATCTATTATCTGTTGGTATTATCGTTGAAAAGGCTGATGCAAACTCGAACAATAGGCAATGCGGTGGATATGAAATTGTATCTAATTAGACAGTGGAATTGATCAGAATCAACAGATACATTAATTTTAATAATAATAGAATAATAGTAATAGTAATAGAATAAAAGTATGATAATTGCCTAATGAGTTTTAGTGAAATTTGAATGGAAAGTGAAGTGTTTTAAAAAAATACTTTAAATCATCTGTCATATGTATTTAGAATATGTTCTGGACTGAACAGTATTAGCCAGATGAAAAATTGCTAATTATTGGTGCACTGAAAAATACAAAATAATATTAATTCTATTGGTGTTGGTACTTTGGAAGTTGTGAAGTTGCTTTAGATTGAAAACTATTGGCACCAACATCACAAGTACTAGCACCAATATAATTAATATTATAAAGTAGGTATATTTCTTAGTGTACCAACAAATAAATTCGGTCCAATTTTTTGTAAGAAATATTTAATCCACACTTTTTAGTGTAAGATTAGTTACAAAAATCGTTGATGGTTCACTTATACTATTACCCATGTACCTATATTCTTTGTTTGTACTTGTTATTATTCAGTACTCTAAGAACATCGTCCCGGAAATACCCATATTTTAGACTTTGCCAATACTTTAACTCGAAAACCGTAACATTATGGAAAAATGTTCGATATAAATGTTGCTACAAATAATCTGGTCTTTGATTTGGTTACCTCAGATTTTCAATTTTCGAAAGAAATTACCTCCTCCACATATTTGTGATTTTAATATCGCTAAACATTTTGATAGAACTCTTAGAGTTCTAGCGATTACCTTAAACATAACTATTTTAAATTTCTTAGTTTTCATCATTTTCATGAATAATAGGAAAAAAAAATTGAATATTTTCGTTTTTTGTGAATATCTTATGAATTATTAATTCTACACAAAAATGGTATTAGGATTTTCGATAGAACTCTTAGAGTTCTAGTAAGTACTGCAAACAGAACTATTGTGAGATTTTTTTGGTTTTTCAGTAATTTATTTTTTTCGAATATCTTTTGAATTATTAAATTTACAGAAAAATGTTATAAAACATTTCGATAGAACTCTTAGGGTTCTAGCGAGTACCTTAAACAGAACTATTTTAATTTTCTTAGTTTTCATCATTTTATTGAATAATAGAAAAAAAAACTGAATACTTTCGTTTTTTGTGAATATCTTATGAATTATTAATTCTACACAAAAAAGGTATAAGGATATTCGATAGAACTCTTAGGGTTCTAGCGAGTACCTTAAACAGAACTATTTTAATTTTCTTAGTTTTCATCATTTTATTGAATAATAGAAAAAAAAACTGAATACTTTCGTTTTTTGTGAATATCTTATGAATTATTAATTCTACACAAAAAAGGTATAAGGATATTCGATAGAACTCTTAGAGTTCTAGTGAGAACTACAAACAGAACTATTGTGAGATTTTTTGGTTTTTCAGTAATTTATTTTTTTCGAAAATCTTATGAATTATTAAATTTACAGAAAAATGTTATAAAACATTTCGATAGAACTCTTAGGGTTCTAGCGAGTACCTTAAACAGAACTATTTTAATTTTCTTAGTTTTCATCATTTTATTGAATAATAGAAAAAAAAACTGAATACTTTCGTTTTTTGTGAATATCTTATGAATTATTAATTCTACACAAAAAAGGTATAAGGATATTCGATAGAACTCTTAGGGTTCTAGCGAGTACCTTAAACAGAACTATTTTAATTTTCTTAGTTTTCATCATTTTATTGAATAATAGAAAAAAAAACTGAATACTTTCGTTTTTTGTGAATATCTTATGAATTATTAATTCTACACAAAAAAGGTATAAGGATATTCGATAGAACTCTTAGAGTTCTAGTGAGAACTACAAACAGAACTATTGTGAGATTTTTTGGTTTTTCAGTAATTTATTTTTTTCGAATATCTTATGAATTATTAAATTTACAGAAAAATGTTATAAAACATTTCGATAGAACTATTAGAGTTCTAGCAAGTACTTTAAACAGAACTATTATAGTTTTGTTAGTTTTCATCATTTTCTTGAATAATAGGAAAAAAATTGAATATTTTCGTTTTTTGTGAATATCTTATGAATTATCAATTCTACACAAAAATGGTATTAGAATTTTCGATAGAACTCTTAGGGTTCTAGTGAGACCTGCAAACAGAACTATTGTGAGATTTTTTTGGTTTTTCAGTAATTTATTTTCCTCGAATATCTCATGAATTAATAAATCTACAGAAAAATGTTATTGAGCATTTCGATAGAACTCTTGGAATACCAAATAGAACTCCAAACAAAACTGTTGTGAGATGTTTTATTTTTCCAATGTTTTTCGTAAACTTGATTGTTATCCTCATTTTTGTATTTTCTTTTTTTTTCACGAAATTCGATAAAATTATTAATTTTTTTTGCAAAGTACTCTAGAACTATTCCATACCTAACAGGAACTCCGATAAAATATTAAATTTTTACAAAAGTGGTTGCTACCCCCATTTTGGTATTTTTCATTTTTTTCACGT
This sequence comes from Crioceris asparagi, assembly GCA_958507055.1. Taxonomy (NCBI): domain Eukaryota; kingdom Metazoa; phylum Arthropoda; class Insecta; order Coleoptera; family Chrysomelidae; genus Crioceris; species Crioceris asparagi. The sequence continues at coordinate 9,557,332 of OY293828.1, forward strand.
AATTCGATAGAACTATTTAAATTTCATGGAAAGTACTCTAGAACTATCTAATATCTACCAGGAACTCCGATAAAATATTTAATTTTCGCAAATGTGGTTGCTAACTTCACAGGACTGTTAATCCACTAGGTAGTTCAGAAAACAGGACGCAACTAAGGATGGATTCACACCACAGACAAACTGAGTTCACATTTCACGTAAATGTTGGCGGTAAAATGATAGCGATGCGATGAGATTGGCACTTTAACTTCGTAGACCAGCGACATTTTCCAGTATAGAATAAATGATATTTTGTTTCATTTGTTGCATCATTTCAAAGTAAATCCTAAGGATTTTAAATTCATTTATTTCATATTTATCAGTCTTCCTGATAACAAGTACAAATTGAGGCTTGTTTGAGATTCTTGTTTGCTTAATCTCTCAATCAATTTGATGAACTATTCCAGTCAAAATATATTCATATATTCCTGTACAAAACTTAATTGAAAATGAGTAAACATTTATCTCGACCAATCACGGGTACCGATTATTAGTATAACTACATTTCTAAATTCAAATTCAGTCTGCAAAACGAGCTTTCGCATATCTACCCACACACGGTGAATATAATGATTCACATTTCCATATATTGATCAAACTATTTACCATGTATGGTTCTTATTACTACCCTCTGCAGAAATATTTTTTTCAGCATTTCCATGAACTAAGCTCCAATTTATATAAAATCACCCGGCTTCAGTCAACAACGAATTGAAGAAGTATCTATAATCTCAAAAATTCTATAACGTTTGCAACGATAAGTGACAAATTCCGGTCTGTTTTCCAGTTTAGAAAGCTTCCAATGTAATCAGGAGTATAGTTTCTGGTCGAAAAAAGGGGAAGGATAACTACTTGATTTATTCGCATAATTGCTAAGTGCAAAGGAACGTGTAACATATAATTATTATTCTACATAATGGTTAAATTGATGATTTTATTTAAAATCTGTTCAAAGTGTGGTCATACAGAAGAGAAAATTGACTTATAAATAATTCATGTCACTTATGGTGATAATTATATTTGTTTTAGTCGACATTAATGTCTGTAAAATCTGACATATTGATGATATTCATTCTGATGGAAACGTTCCACTTTATAACAAATAGCAGATAAGTACTGGTATAATGAAATGCATAAAAATGTAGGTATAGGTGAAAAGCAGCATACACTTGAGTTGGTTGACTTATTTTACCTGTAAATTAAGCAATTATGATTATGACACTTGTTCAAGCGATTCCAGGATTTTTTTAACACCAAACATTAGTTGAGATTCAAATTTGAGAAATATCATGCCGTAGAATATGAAAATTATTTATGGTAGTACTTGAATAAAAAAAATCCCGACGGCCTGTAGCCAGCGGAAAGGTAAATTTCTCAAAATTCATTCAATTGAAATTCGAACAACCTTTTTAGTGGTATACCTACATGTGAAAATAAGAATAAAATTAAATATATTTTTTTCTGCGTTTTTGGCTGGATCATAATTATCGCTGTATCTCTTGCCGTAATAGGTAAACACAAGGAATTGTCATAAAGTAAGTAATACTGTATAGGTATAGCCGCTATAGTAACAAATAATGCAAGAAATGACTGCGCCGACAAGATAACTAGATATCAATGATCTTTTACCACAGATAGACGGAACAATCCATTGATATAAATATTTTTTACAAAAAATTGGACCGACGTTATTAGTTGATGCACTGAAAAGTATAAAATAATATTACTTCTATTGGTGATGGTACTTTTGAAGTTGTGCAGTTGCAGTTAGATTGATAACTTTTGGCACCAAGTTCACAAGTACCATCACCAATAGAAGTAATATTATTTTATACTTTTCAGTGCATCAACTAATAACGTCGGTTCAATTTTTTTGTAAAAAATATTTATTTCACACTTTTGAGTGTAACATTAGTCCCGAAAATCGTTGAACGTTCACTATAGCATATCAATGAAGATTGTACTTATCCTATTATCCACGTATATTCCTTGCTTGTAGTTGTTATTATTGAGATCTCAGAACATCGCTGCGGAAATACGCTTGAATATTTTAGTTGTTACCATTTTAACACCGATTTAACTCGAAAACCGTAAATCTAAGGAAAAAATGTTCATTATAAATGTTGCTACAAATAATTATATCTTTCATGTAGTATCGAAAAATTTTCAATTTTCGAAAGAAATTGTCCTCTCCACATAGCAAAAATACATATTTAACATGCGTCTATCTCGAAAACCGTAACACTTTTGAAAAAATGTTCAATTTAAACGTTTCCGGATATTGTCCTATATTTAATTATACCAACTCAGATTATCGATTTTTGAGAAAATTCGCCCCCACCACTCCTTCGGGGGCGGTTTTCGGAGGGAAGGAGATTTCGGATTTGCGTTTTTATGAATATGGGACCATTTCTCAATCCCCTTCTTTCAAATGAATCCAAAATCATCAAAATCGGAGCTCGTTTACTATATAAAAGGCGCGCACGAACCAAAAAAAAAATTAAAAAAAAACAGACAGTCGTATTGTATACCTCCTCCGTTCGGGGTTCGTCGGTCAAAAATACGTTTTGTTTGGCTGGCAGCATGTTTTTATGCCAGAGGAGGTAAGCTGTGGAAATGGTCAGAAAGGAGGATACAACTGTTTACCCCGCCTCCACTCCACTGATCTTCTTCGCGTAGGAAATATGACGCCAGTGGCGTCTCGTTCTTTTGGTTCTTATTTGTGGTTATTGATTATTTTGAATTCAATCAAATATTATTTATTATTTTTAATAGTTTTATACCTACGTCGAAATAATTAATAGGTAGGTACCCATGTATAATATTTTGTTAAGTCTAGGATTTGAAAACGCAAACAATTTGCGAAATGCTTTAACTAAATAACAATAATTAGGTATTATTTCTCAACTACGCCCATGACCCACGTTTATAAGTCAATAACTTTCTTTCAAAATTCAAAAACAACCAAATTTTAATTTGGATTGGGGAAAATGCGGTTACGCGACGGGGGGTAGTGGGGCAAGGATGATCTCAGTTTATAGACCATATAGACCCAATTTATTGTTTACAGTTACGTCTATCTCTGTTTCTAGGTCATTGATAGATACCATGTTTAAAACTTATATTTGTGTTATATTTCAACAAAAAATGACAAATTTAATCTTTTCAGCAGAAATATACAGGGTGGTTCTTCGGGAAACACATCGATTGGTTGTCGACAAACGATAACTACAAACAAAAATTTGGTGACAATAAAGTCACTGGGGGACATGCGTCAAACATATTTTTACGTCAGCAGCGTTTCCGTTTATACCGGAAATAGATGCCAACTTTATTTGGAATGGAATACCCTGTATATTATCGCATTTTTTGATTTCTTGTATCATTTTGAAAATATTTTATGTATAATATCCTATACCTAAGTCTAACCGTTTTTGACGTATGTACCTGCCTATTTCAAATTTTATGTAAAAAATTAAGTTTACAGTCCAAAAAATAATTATCAACCTTTCCTATGAGGAAGCCTTTAGTATTTAATTTTGGTTGATTTTATTGTAAAAGAAGATCTGCTTGATGAGTATTCTTATGATATTTCGATAATAATTTATACAGATTGATCAAAAAAGAAGCTTGAGAACTAGATCCAAAAAACGATTTTTTTTAAATAGAAGCACCCTTTTTTAATTTATTATATTAAGCAGCATAAATAAGGGGAATTTTGTATAAGGTTATCTATACCAAAAACTAGTAGTTTTTAAAATAATTGTCAATTTTCCAATTTCCTATGCAAAAATGCTACACACCTTCAAAGTTGTGCTAAAAGTGGGCCATGATTGCATTAGTAAATGTCAATAAAAGTCAAACAAGCGTCAAAAAAGTCAACATAATACTTTTTATTTTGAGTAATTAGTATGCCAAGAAGGACAGTCCCTTTACTCTTTCATATGCTAAACTACCGAAAATGAGTAGGAATGAAACTCGTGTTTCCATGAAATTCTTAGAACTAGATATTCCTAATTCGCATCCTACTGACCTTGTAGAAATTGTTGGATATACAGCAAAATATCCCAAAATTGCGATTTCAGTATTTTCACTGTTGACAATTGGTTTATTTTTATGTACTTCAGGCTTTATAGTTTCAAAGTTCTTGAAGTCTTCTATAATTTTCTTAACAGATTTTGGTATTGGTTTGTGTTTCTGTGGATACAGCGTTGCGACTGTATTACACGTTCTTGAAATAACTTAATCACATTTTCCATAATAATAAATAAACTCAAATATTCTTTACTTGTATTATTAAGTCTTCTCGGCATGATAATTACTCAAAATTTTCAAATGAAAATTATCATATTGACTTTTTTGACGCATGTTGAACTTTTATTGACATTTGTTATTATTTTCTAATGCAATCATGACCCACTTCTTACACAATTCCAAAGATGTCTAGCATTTTTACATAGAAAAATGGAAAATTCTCAATTATTTTCAGAACTACTAATTTTTGGTTTGTTTAGTAGACAAACTTATACCTACAAAGTTCCCCTTAATTTTTTCTGGGTAATACAATAAAATAATAAGAAACGGGGGTCTCCATTTGAAGAAAAAAAAAGACTTTTAATGTTTTTTTTTGATCTAGTTTTCAAGCTTCTTTTTCGATCACTCTGTATAAATTATTATAAAAATATCATAAGAATAGTGATAAAGTAGATCTTCTTCTACAAGAAAATCAACCAAAATTAAATATTAAAAGCTTCCTCATGGGAAATGATAATTATGTTTTGGACAGTAAAGTTAATTTTTGACTAAGTACCTAAAATTTGAAATATGTCAAAAACGGTTAGACTTAAGTGTAGAACATTACACATAAAATATTTTAAAAATCATACAAGAAATCAAAAAATACGGTAATATACAGGGTATTCTTTTCAAAATAACAAAGTTGGCATCTATTTCCGGTATAACCGGAAATGCTACTGACGTGAAAATATTTTAGAGGCATGTCCCCCCAGTGACTTTGGAATGTCAATATATTTTCAGATTATTGCTTGTTATAGTTAGCCCACAATCGATCGATGTCTTTCCCGGAGAACCACCATGTATAATCCACTGCACACAAGAACCCTGTTATTGAAGTAACTAATTGCTGTTTATATAGCTATCAACTCTGGCATTCCCTTGAATGAATGTAAATTCAAATAGTGAGTAGGTAGTAGTTTTCCATAATATTCTATGAGATCTCTCTTGGAACTTAGTTCGTGCCCGACTTGGGAGTGAGTGAACCGGGGTCCAAGTTGACACAAACTTTGTGTAATCTTGAGTAAATTCAGGACAGCATAAATTTCCCTTGGGTCGTGTTGAGTATAACTTGCGAAAAATGTTGGGGAGTAAGAGAATAATTGCGTCGGAATTAGTCACTTGGTATGACAACGATAAAAACAGGTTACGATAATGATGCAGATTTTTTTCTGTTGCGAGATGCATAATAATTACCATTTATATACATAAGATGGGATATCAAGAGTTTGGGTATATTTTTTTCTGATATTAGTTTTCCTTGATTACGGCAGAGAGCTTTTCTTTGTTAATCTAGATTTGATAGAAAATTGATTTTTCTGAAGTTAGCTCAAAAGCTATCAAAAAACAGTCATGGCAACCTTACTATCGAATGGAGCTCAAATATTATCATTAAACGTTATAAACCGTTTGGAATGCTGAATGCCACCAGCCATTGACAAATGACAGTGACAATAAAAATCTATATCATCATCCTCAGAATCAATTTTTCATTATACCTCTCTGAAAACACAATGTTTCCAGGACTATTTGATGCCTGGAAAATAGGCTCACAATTCCTTAGCAACTTTAAACGACGCTATTGTGACAGCTTTCAATTTGTCAATTTATTAAAAATATATTTAAAATGATTTCTCCAGAAGAAGAAATGTCTCTTAAAGCGATAAAAATAAGTGCGGAATTACTGCCAAAGAAATCTGGTCAGAGATATGAAAATGAGCATTGCTTATTTACAATATCACAAATTGTAATATAAGTATTAATTTCATTTAATAATATATTTTAAGATTGTAGATTTGTGGTTTAAAGTTAAATATTAGGTAGTTACATAGATTTGATTTCGTATTCGATGTTGGTTAAAAATAAATGTTTTAAAAATACCTACAATAGTAATATTTTTTGTTTTCAGATAGGTATAACGAAAAGTATCGTTCATTACACGTCCATAAATGCTTTTCCCGAACTTGATGAATTTGTCACGTGCGCATGGGAAAAGCCTATTTTCTGGACTCTGGAAAAAAACTATTTAAATCCATTGAATTATCAGTTTCATTTTTCGTAGATGCTTCAATTCAAGATTTCATCGGCGGTATCGGGAGTTGACGTATTGAATGATATAATTTAATTATCGAAATTATTAATATAACTTCGGAAATATTCCATTCTACTGTGAAAATGTTCGAAAATAAACCAAATACATTTTAAAGTTTAAATTTATTTTATTAATAAGTCATAATTGCCGAGAGATTGACGCCTAACTGAATGGAAATTATCGTGCCACGATTTCGAGGTAAGGTTTATCATCGATATCCGATCACAGCGAAGACTAGTGACAGCGAGATGAACCATGAGTTTTGATATGAAAAAGGGAACATAGAGGTCTCCAGATTTAGTGTAGGTAAGATGCGTTCAAAATGTTGCGAATAAATTCAATAAAATTTGAATTGAGAGTTTAAACGAAAAACGCCGGGACCCGTCAATGTTTGTTTTATTTTAGAGTATAAGTAAACTTAACTGATAGGTACATAATTAAATTTTAGAGAAAAAAAAGAAGATTTGTTGTCTTCGATGAATGTAACCCCTCTTTTTTCATTGAAGAATTAAACATATTTTTATGTACAAGAAAGCAAATATGAATGAGTTTTAGGTAAGGAAAAGTCAAAAAGAACAGAAATAGAAAATTATTTCCCAAATTTTATGTTCGAATATTTATAAAAAAACTCAATTCCATTTTTTTTTAAATTCCATTATTAACCTATCAGTTAAATTTACCTCTCCGTACGCAAACAGATGTACCCTATCAAATTATACAATGAAAACCCTGGGTGGTCATGAAAAAATCATGTCGATGACACACTCCGTATATTTCATTTTCATGGAGGTATAAAAACTCTAAGAAAAAGTTTTTCCTTGAAACTCTCGTTTTAGTTCTTACGGTATTTTTCCGCTACTTTACGAACACAGTTTATATGACTGTAATTATGGCATTAGATAAGTTTACAATTTTTGTCAGTAGACAAATGTCAATGAAATCATATGATTTGATATGAAATATAAATGTGTTTAATATTTGTTATAAGTGTAAGCTGCGAGTTCTGAGAATTATTGACAAATACCCAAGTACAAAAAACGCAACAAGTTAATACCTATTTGGTAAAATTTATTTATAGATATAACAAAATCGCTGCATGCGTTCAAAAAATGTTGATAACTAATTGACCACTCAAAAAAAATATGTAAATTGCGTTAATTGCGCCTGATTGTATTAACAGATCTGGTATCTCCTGTCATTGAGGGTGTATCAGAAATCATGTGAACCAAGGTTACTTTCAAAGCGACAAAGTCGATGTCATTAATGTTGGAAGCATGCCTGTTAGGTAATGTTACCTATGCCTAAAAATTAATGGTCATTTGGTCAGTTATATTCCATAAATGTAGCATATATGTAACTCATTTGCATTTGTGAAAACAATATGCAATTAATACAAACAAATTTAAAATACAAAAAAACTGCTACTTGAAATAATAACAAATCGAATCATTTCATTTTTTACTAAGCATTGCCCACTAATAAATTTTGTGTGTTTACTGCTGGCTAAAATCAAATAAAATGCGTTTTCAATAATAAAATATAAAAAGCATTCCATGTGATATTGTTTTTTATTATTTTATATCACACCAAGCTTTAGGGTTATCAGCAATGGAACATCATTTGCACATCATAATCTGGAAAATAACAACAGTAAAATAAATTACTAAATACGGTTACAAATTACAAAACCCCAATACTATTAAGAACACAAAATAAAAAGTTCAATATACACTTCTCACTCGATAAGTCCATCAGTGTTTCGGGAATATGATGGTTTATTCTGGCTGCACACTGCTGTTTTGTTGGCGAAAAAATGCCAAAATAAGTTTTTCCTCAAAAGCTCTAAGAGCAAACATGTTATTAACTTTCTTTGAACTCGATATATGAGAAAATTAAATTGCTCAACTTCCGTATCTATGACATTATTATCCAGATCTTAAACCTATCTCAAACATTCTTGGACACACTGTATAAGTATTTCTTTTAATATTTGAAACTGCTAGAGACATATTCAAGAAGAAATAAAGTTGGCTGAGAAGAAATATCTTGGATAGATTCAATCAAATCCACCTTGTTCGTATTTCGTATAGTAAGCATTATTTACTCATTCAGTGATAACCCTTCCAAGGGTCGCCATTATCCTTCGAATATCTATCATCTATACTGCTGAATCGTCATGGAAGTCTTTTATTTCCAGTTCCAGCATTCTCGGTAGTGATTCGAATGCGAGAACGGTGACAGTTTTCTCTCGCATTTCTACTTGAGAAAGACGATAGATTCCAGCTCATCAAGTCAATTTAGGGCCATCATTCAGGGCTATACCAATGACCTAAATATGGCGCTGTACATCCACTGGGGAAACAAATGATGTGTGTGTACAAGGGTCACCCAGTTTTTATGACAATACGTTTACAGTTTTCTGCAGTAGCGTAGCAAGGGAGTGAACAGATAAAAGAATTCAATTACAAAGAAACAATTTCATTGGAGAAAATGATTTGAGATGAATCATGAAATAGAGTGGGTTATAAAATTGATCTGGTTATATTTTTTATTACAAGAAGATTGAAAGATATAAAAGAGTTGTTCTAAAATTGAGCAAGTATGACGAATTTGAAGTAAACTTGAATGAATTAGGAATTAGAAACCATTTGCATAGATATATACAAAATATACAAAAATTGGCGTTCCCCTCCTTTTCTCAGAGTGTAGTAAGAATTAAAATATTGATAAAACTATAGAATATAGGCCTTCACATAATAAACGAACTTACAGAAAAACCTATGCGAAGACCTACTCCACGCGAGTCCACTTTATATTTGACTAATTTTTCTCAGTCTAAGCTACTTATACCTAAAACGCGTTCCTGAAGTATACAAACAATTTGATATCTTCTAAGATATTAACATTTGATGCAAAAGCTAGTAAGTAAAATACAACGTAAATTGAATGAGAAAGCGGTCAGAGATAAACCTACATAAAAGTGAACGTTGCTGAAGATACCCAACAAAATATTTTATTAGAAATTGGTCCTCATTCTTCAATCACAATATTATCATACAATAAAAGTGTTTGCCATGGTTCTATTCACAAGTATTAAATACAGCAAATTATTTCCTATTCTCCTTATACAAACAAACTGACCAATGAACTTAATCAAGACGATTTTGACAGACGCCTGGAGTTTTATGACACCATGGTGAATGGTGAATGGTTTAGTGAACAAAGTTTTAGATATTGGGCAAAAGAAAACCCTAACTGGACATGGAGGGCCGTACCTAATATCAACAAAATGTTAATATTTGGGCAGGAATTATCAGAAATAGTGGGACCACCATATTATTTTTATGGTTATTTTACTTCTGCAAATTATTTTATAATGTTGCGAATATATTTATTCCCATTTTTTCAGCAACAAATCCAAATATTAATGAGTTTGGTCAGATAGATCCTAATATTTGGTTACAACAAGATGAAGCAAGCATTTTTTGGTTTTGGTGCATGAGATTTCTGCTAATCGCAGAATAGAAAGACGGTGATCTAATTAATGGCCTTCTAGATCTCCAGAGCTAACCCCTCGTGACTTTTTTCTTTGCAGTTACCTTAAAATTAAAGTTTACATGAACTGTTCCACTAATATAGACGACCTTAAAGATATATTTCGAACGAAAATGAAACAAATTACAGCAGAAATTTTGTCAAATGCAATTCAGTAATTCGTTATTCGTATAGCTTACTGTCAAGTTAATCTAGGAGAAAAAAATTGAACATTTATTTTGATATAACTTTGCAATTTAGTGTTTATTAGTTATTTCGAGGTTTTCGTTGGGATATTCTGTTATTTAAAGATGTTCTCAGTGTTGAATGTATAAATAAATTTGATTTAAGATATTAATTATTGGGTACCCTCTATCCTCTATTTCATAATTTGTTGATGTTAATATCCGGGAATTTGAAATTTTCGAGTTTAGAAAATTGTGAGCTTTCCTTTTATAATATAAAATATTGACCATTTCATTTAAAAAAATAACTTCTTAGGTTGAACAGATAAAATGAAAAAAATAAATTAGAAAATTAGAAAATCATGATAAAAATCGAGCTGTCACAGCTTTTTCTCCATAAGTTAATATTTTTGAAGATATTGATACATTATGAACGCAACAAAATATTCCAACAAGAGATATTTTTGCATAAAGTGTAAAATATTACAAGTTTAGTTGAATTTCCTTCATAAAAATAATATTTTTATCTATGTTAAAATTTTATATTGCAAAAAAACAGAAAAAAAGTGTTATGTTGTTAAAGTAGAAAAAAATAAACCTTTTTTTGTACGTTTTAAGAGTTATGTGAAGATTTTTCAGTTTGCAAAATCTAAATTGCTATAATGGCAATTATTTTTGTTTATTAGTGTGATATTGAGGTAGGATATCTACAAAGAATCTAGTTAAAAAGTTAAATATTTAACTGAATATTTACGATTTTCTTGGAGCAGGTTTACCCAGCCAAGTGCTTTAAAATGGCAGATTTGATACTTAGGACGGATACCTGAGGCAAGAAATAGTATTCACAGCCAATTGTATAAACGGAAACAGTTTAAAACAAAATATGAACCGACCCAGGATAATATGGAGGAAAACATAGTTAGAACGACTTGAGAAGAAGAAACAATATTAGAACAAGATCGATTATAAATCCATGTAATATTTAATTTATCTTCTATCCCCAGAGTAACAAAGTGCTCTTCCATACCAACAGAAACAATACAGATTGCCGGCCCAAAATGGTCTGCACCCTATTTTTAAACGACGATCGTAAATATACCGTATCAAGAAATGCCTGCTTAATAAAAATAGTCTTTCTCTTTCATGGCCCATTAGGCGACCGTCATTTCTTCGCGTACGCTGCCCAAAACGGCAATCAACAATCGCCTTGGCTTAGCATTCACAGGTGGAGCGTAACATTGCAGCCACACACCCAGACAGACAGACAAACTTATTTATTTGGAGTAGTGACGCGGCAAATTGGTTCGTCGGCCAAATGACAAGAAGAGCAGCAGCTAATGATTACAACAGCAATGAAAATCAAACACCGTATAGATAAGTATATTATGCACGTGTATGTTAAGTCGAACATGAAAGATTTATGATGTATGGATGGGAGTTTGTTGATGACTAGTGTTGTTGGAAGAACCTGGATTCATTTCGAAACCATGAAGTTAAATATAGAATGTCAAGTGAGCCATATAAATGTAAAAACTTCAATGAGTTGTATGTATTGACACTATTAAATTAGCATGCGACTCAGGCGGTCAATTCACCATGAACTACAGAAAGACGACGACTTTGACGTATTGCTGAGTCGACTGAATACATTTTTTTTATTGTAAACTTGGATATTGACTACCTGTTGTTGAGACAATTCAATGTCCTATTCAGTGAGGACAAAAAGTGATACAGTTCTCACACTGCACCAGCTCGGAATAAGAGTTCAAATAAATATCTTTTTACAAAAACTAGGCCCGACGTTAAGAGCTGGTGCTCTGAATAAATATTTTTTACAGAAAATAAGACCAACGTTATTAGTTGGTGCACTGGAAAATGCAGAATAATATTAATTCTATAGGTGAACTTGTGAAGTTGGTGCAAATTTTTTTCTTTCTAACTGCAACTGCAAATACGCATATTTTAGACGTTACCACTGCTGTATCTCGAAGACCGTTAACACTATGAAAAAAATTCCAAAATAAATGTTGCTACAAATAATCTGTTCTTTAATTTGCTATTCTCAGATTTTCAATTTTTGAAACAAATTGCATCTTCCACATATCGAAAATACACATATTTCACATTTTAACATCGCTGAAACTCGAAAGCCGTAGCTCTTTTGAAAAAATGTTCAATTTAAACATTTCCGGATATTCTTATCTTTAATTCGGCCGTCTTGAATTTTCGATTTTCGAGAAAATTTGCCCTCTCCAGCCCCTCCTGAGGCGGTTTTCGTGGTGAAAAGGATTTCGGATTTGAGTTTTTATGAAAATGGGAACATTTCTCAAATCTCCTCTTTCATATAAAATAGGTTTACTATATACATCCGACAGTCGAAGTGTATAACTGCTCCGTTTGGGTTCTTCGGTCAAAAATTCGAAATAGCTAATATTAATTCCATTGATGAAGGTAATTTTGATGTTGGTGCCAAAAGACTCCTATCTACTTATAACTGCATCAGTTTTAATAATAATTATTAATTTCTCATTTATGAATGTTTACTGAAAGCAAATTAAATATGTTCACCACCTTAAAAGGTACAGGGTAAATATGAAAAATAGACATTTATTAAAATTACCATATTCTCAACTTCTCTCTTAAACTTGTTAACTAAATGTTATTTTTTACAAGAATTTATCTTAAGAACAATTTTCGAATACCTAATATACCTATCATTTTCAAAAAAGCTATACGAGGTTATGTTAAAAAGTTATCTGGTGCAACTCTATTTTTTTAAGACACCCTGTGTATTTTGTTCTAAAAAGTTGTCATTTTAAATTCTCTTGAAAAGTATTTAACTCTACCATAGTTCCGTAGGCATTATATTATTCTTTTTATTACTTTAATCCTCAGTAAGTAACTAAGTAAGCGCCAGAGATAATAAAAAGAAAAAACAAAAATTTCTGAACTTTTGTTTCATGTCTTGATAATTAGAATACCATTAAACCTGGTCTATTTTACGTGGTGTTTGAAATCAAAATATAAAAGTAATATATGTATCATTTTACCAACTTTGTACGAAATAAAATATTTTGGGAAAAACACAGTTCATGAACTATGTTCGAATGCTTTCCCGTTCAGACTGATTTAAGTGGATCCAGAACGAGTACCTGTTCGATTTCTGCAAAGGCTTCATGAATTCTTTGATAAAGCTTTTTGACCTGACCTCGTATAGACATTCTGTTAACGGCATAACACTCTATTCTATAATTTATTCTATATCCCTTAAGCCATTGAACATTTTTAAATTTTGGTCCCTCCATTCAAGATTAGTTTAGGTTAGGTTAAACTTTTCATCCCATAAAGTCAATTGTCGGACATTTTAAATTTCTTAAATAATACCTATCAGATGCTTCTTATCGAACCAATTTTATGACAATAGATTTTGAAGTTGTTTTGTTATATAAAACTTTTTAATCTACTGAAATAAAAGCAAACGGAAAGCATAAAATTACTACATAGCCCAAAAAAGTTTGAAAAATTAAAATAAATCGTAAATTTAGCGAAAATGGAGAGCCAACGTGAATTGGTTTTCATAACGAGATACCTCTAGTGTTGAATAAGAGTAATAAGTAATATCTAATAACCATTACAGTGCGTTACTATTACAATAGAATCAACGTCGTTACAACTGTGCTCTCATATTATCAAAAAGTTATCTTCATCACCTGATACTTTCCCGTCGCCTAGCAACTCTTGACATGACATTTTATAGAACAGTTTGATCAATAGTCTTACGAAGTTAGCAGCACAGCTTTGGTGTTATTATTTTTTTATGCTACCATATTGACCAATTCATAATTATTATTAACAATGCCTAAGGCTAAAGGCAAAAAATCCAAGAAAAAGAAGGTAGTCGAAGTTGATCCAAATGCTTTAACTGAAGTTGACAAAACTTTTTATGAATTGACCATCACAGATTTGAACAGAAAACTTGCACGGCTTAGATCTTTAACACAAGAATTGGAGCAGAAAAATGAAGAACTTGTACAGGAGAATGAGAAAATGGATGAAGACAGGTCAGATATTATTGTCTATCTCAAGAGAATATTACAAGAAAAAGTGGATGTTATCAAAGAATTGGAAGAACGTATAACTGCTATGCAGGAGACAAGACAAAGTGAAACAGAAAAGTATGAGGCCAAAATTAGTAATATGGAAGTGGAGTATAAGCAGATGCGTGAGCAACTAACATCTGAAAATAAATTGTTGGAAGGTAAAAAGAAAATAATCACAAACAGTTAAATTCACATTGGTATATTCTCCAATATTGTTTCAATTGCTTGTTTATGTAGTTAGAAATAGAGCATACGGATTGAGATATACTTATAGATACCTAGTGATTTTATTTTTGTTTAAGGAAAACTGAATTCACTAGAGGAGTTCCGATCTCAACGAGACGAACTGATGAAGAAGTTTGAAGCACAAGAGAATTCCATGGAGAGTCAAGAGAAAAAACATAAGCGGGAGCTGTACGAAATCGAGAGAAAGTTCATTATCAGCAAAGACCAGCTAAAGAAAGATATGGAAGCCAGGCTATTGCAGCTATCCACTGAGTTCCACGATGCAACTGAACTTCGCATCGCTGCCACAACGCATAGAGTAATTAGAGAGAATATTGCTATAAATAATGAGCTGGATGTGCTACTCAATTCTCAACAGAGACTATATAACGAAAACAATCTCATCAAAAAACGAGATAATACATTACGTCAACAATCAGAGCTACACGAAGCTGAGAAAAAAAAAGCCTTGGCAAAAGTTAAAGTACAAATTAAACTAATTGAACGTTTAACAGAAGATCACAAATTTATGACACAACAAATAGAGAAATACAAAGTATATGAAGATGAAATTCGTGCTAGTCGTCAAGAGAGAAGTAAAATTGAACAAAGAATAACCCAGCTGGAGTTTGATAAGCGAATTTTGGAGCAAAATCTACACCATGTAAGATGCGATCGGACATCGATACAAACTGATTTATTATATCTGAAAGAAGAAAATGACCGGCTGAGTGAGATACTTATGGAAGCAGTTAGTTGCATAAAAGAGGCATTGACAGTTAGAAGTGAAAGTGATCATTCACTCAAAGCTTATAAGCGTGAAAATTTACTGAATTCGCTGTTTGCCCTTTTGAGTAAGGCAAAAGATGAGAAGATCAGGCGACCATCGCTTGAAACTGTCGATTCCATGGAAGCGACTTATACTCGTGGAGACTTGGGTTTCATACCCAAACCAACTGAGATGCGATCACAAGTGAAAGTGTTCAGAAATATGGAATCTCAAACTGGTGTTAGTTTTGATGAGTATTACGAGTCAGGTAAAGTGAGTACTTACAAACCAGTTTATTCAGAAGAAGGTGAAGAGGAAAAGGTTGAAGAAGAGAGTATTGTTGAAGTGGAAGAAGAAGTTGAGAGTGTTCTCTTCTTTGATGACAATGAAATGGTTATGGAAGAATCTGCAGGTAGTCAAGATTTTGAGATATCTAATTTGATGAATGAAGATATGGATGTCATAACTGAACAAAGCTCTGCACTAACCAAAATATCTGGTGATCCTAAATTGCATGAGAATTAGTACCAATTATAAGCAACTATCTAATTTCATCAGCGAAGCTGCCTTCTGCAATTATAAAATTATACTAGACATAAAAATAAATTATCCCATGCAATTAAATGAGTTGTTTTTGATAAAAGATTCTCCTTCAATTTTATGCAGGTAACTATATATTGTTGGAGGTCATTGTTTAGATTCTTACATGAAATATAATTCGTTTATTAAGCAAACTGTTTCTGAAATTAATATGAAATTCAAAATCAATTATTAAATATAATATTCTTATTTGAAAAATAAGAGAGATGACATCAAAACATTTGAGAACTAACATCATATTGAGCTAATCGGAGATAAAAAACGAATTAAAATAAGAAATATCAGTGCTTCATTCAAAATTATAACATATATACCATTAATAATAATAACTAGTGGTCGCCCAGTGGTCGAAATTCGACCATCATTAATTATTTCTTAAATTCAAGGTTTATTGAGTTTTTTGTAAAATATATAATAATTGCATATAATTTTATTCTATGACGTCAGTTGCAACCAAGGAGTGTGTGTTGTTTGCCTGATTCGTTACAAATATGAAATTTAAAATTTAATGTTAGTAACAGTTCTAAAAACACAATAACAGCCAGCTATGTATTTTATAATACATTGCATTGTAATGTTTCGACTTATCGCCGATAATATCACTTTACCCTTATGACAAAATGAAGAAAATGCAGTCCTATCACTAAAGTGACTTTAAATTCGAAATGTTTTGCATTGCAAAACCTGCGTTGTAAATGCATTAATCCACTATCAAAATTATGAACATTTCTTGAAATGACATTAAGTGCGCATTTGAATGTATAAAAATACATACATCACTTTGTATACACAATATTTAAATTTTCCTTTGAACAGGGTTGTCATTAACGAATAAAACAATCCGACAGCTCTAACTTTTATGCTTTGAAAATCGTCTTTAATCACGTATTGAAATATAGATAATATATATAAATATTTTATACAAAAAATAGGATTGACTTTATCAGTTGGCGAACTGAAAAATTAAAAATAAGGTGGTGGTAATTTTTAAGAGGTTACGTTATTTTGAATTTTTCAGTGCACCAACAAATAGTCGGTCCTTTTTTTATGGAGGTGATCTGTTGTTTAGTTTTGTAAGATTTTTTTGGGGTATTTTTTTAGGGGAAAGAAGATTCTATTTTTTCAATAAAGGACCGTTCTCTCCAATGAAAAATCGATTGTTTCAATATTATGCTATTACTGATGATTTAAGTAAATACATGCGAATATATGATCCCGTATTGACATGGAACAATTCGAATGTGCTTTTTTGGATCACTCGATATTATTTTATATTTTTCAGTACGTACATCTATCTATTCTTATTATTGTTCATGATTTAGTTTTGTTATTAGTGTATTTTTATTTTATGTAATGAATCCACACCATGGAGCAAATGCATTTGTCTTTTTTATTTATTTTTCCTAAGGAACGAATAAGCAGAATTAATTAATTAATTGAATAATATTTACCAACGGACACTAGGCTTATGAATGATCAAAGAAAGGAAATTTATATTAAATTGAGAGATACCAAAAATATTATACATCCATTATAGGCCAATTAAATGCTACCACCACATCACTCTGTGATTACATGAAATTGAATGCCTACAGAACACTCCATAAATAAATGGTCCGAGTGCACACACATATTATAACGTGCAAATAATAATGTCCGCGAGGCGACGTCTGGTGGCGAAGAGTAACAACATGTGCGCTTTATTGAATTCCCGCCGTGCGATATCATTTGTTTGATGCCATGCCGCAATCGCAGCAATCAGATAAATTCTCTCCGGGCTTAATTCGAAAAGTATGGCAAATGGCAATAAATGCGCGTGTTCTATCTCTCTCTCTCTCTCTCTTTCATGCCATCAAGGATGCGATGCGGCCTTGAATTAGTGCGTATCATCGTAAATATCTTACGTACGTCTCAGGCAATGCGGTGACAAAGATTTCTTTGGCGGTGGTATCTGTGAATTTAAATCTATTTTGCAATACATACTAATATAATCTTTTCGCATTCGTATCTAGAAAACCTTGACCTCTGAAGGTATAATCCAGAAGAAGAAAATAAGTTTTTTATTTCGAAAAGATAGTGTTTTAGTATTCCTGTTATAAATTATGCAAGAACTATTGAAAATAAATAGAAAGATCCGTGAAGAGGAGGAAATGACAATGTCAAATCCCAGAAATGTATCTCTCTTTTTAACCTCCGATGCAAACGGGTGTTTGCTATACGTTTAACGTGTGTATCTGTTTCTCTGTCTGTGGCATCGTTGTTCCCAAATAGATAAACCGATATTGGTTTAGTTTTTCATTTGTTCAAAAGGATACTTTTTTGAGAGTTTAGGTACTTAGCTAGTTCTTAGGGATCCGTACCAAATTGTTGAAAACGGTACCTACCCTATTACTGAAACTTCGCTGTCCGTCCGTCTGTCCGCCGTCTGGATCTCATGAACAGTAATAAGTAAACAGTGTTCTTTTTAAATGGTACGGAATCATTAGTGTGCGAGTTCGTTATTTTTGTCAAGTTTACCAAATGTATCCTGTCTGTGAAATCGTAGTTCCCAGGAACGAATTTTGATTTAGTTTTAGAGTTTCGTGCATTCGATGAAAAATGCAAGTATTCTGTCACAACTTATTTTCTCCGAATGTATGTATTGAAATAGACACAAACGTATACTTTAAATAAACGAAATCTGATACTGGGCGTTAATTTTGCGGGTCAAAATAGATTATGAAGTATAAGTAAGTACGTACTGCAAATATATTATTTGTTCCATTATCCTGACCTAAGCTAGTCTAACGAGTTGGAATATATGAGGGAAAATATATAAAAATTGACCATTCTCCCCTCAACCTACCAAGCGTTGAAGAAAATACAGAATATAACTCAAAGTTAACATGGAAACCTATTTAAGATCCTAACTATAGAAACCGTGCCACGCGAGCCTAGCACCTTTTTGTTTGTTTCAACACGTTTAACGTGCACCTACGTGGTATGGAAATAAGTAATGAGACTGATTTATCTTTGAAAAAAATTATTCAAATAGAATTAAAATTTTATTTATATTGCCACCCTCAAAATAATTTTCTTCTGAAGACACATGCCGCTGGATGTAGTTGTTCTACTCCTTATAGCAGTGCTGGAACTCAGATACTGGAATAGCCTTCAGCTGATCGGTTACAGTCGTTTTCGATCGTCCCAAACTGAGTTCCCTTGCGATGATTTTTCAACACTCAATTCAGGTGGATAAGTAGGCTGAAGACCCCCAGGGATGTTTTTACTGGTCAAACACTCGTTAATTGAAATTGCTGTGTGACAAGGATTATTATCGTGATGTAACACTCAGTTGTTTGCTCTCACACGAATGACCCTTTGTCGGAGTTTTTCAAGAAATTTCAGGTAAAAGTGTTAATTAACCGTTTGTCTTGAGGTACAAACTCTTTGTGGACGATTCCGTGGTTGATTGAAAAAACAAATCAGCATGCATTTCATCTTCGACGTGCTCATTCTTGCGTTTTTGGGGTTTGGAGAGCTTGAAGTGTGCCACTCCATGCTACGGCGCTTGGTTCCTGGGTCGTACTCAAGCATCCAAGACTCGTCATCAGTAGGTAATGACACGTTCCAGGGAATGGGGGGGGGCATTTTCAATTGAATCTAAAAATTCGAGGCACTTTCTCATGCCCAATTCATTCTTCAAAATCTGATGAACGGTGGTGTGAGTCAAATTCAATTCTTCTCTAATCATTCTATCAACCGACGATCTGAACGCATAAGATTCCGGCT
Source organism: Crioceris asparagi (assembly GCA_958507055.1). NCBI lineage: Eukaryota > Metazoa > Arthropoda > Insecta > Coleoptera > Chrysomelidae > Crioceris > Crioceris asparagi. Next base: position 9,576,940 of record OY293828.1, read on the forward strand.
TTTGTTGATATTTTCATCGGTTATAGAAGTTGAAGGTCTTTCGCTGCGTGGTTCATCTTCAAAAGACTTTTCTTCTTTCTGAAAATGCCTTAACCACCAAAAACCTTGGGCTCATGACAAAATACTGTCTCTGTAGGCCTGTAGAAGTTTAACGAAAATTTACATTGCACTGGGTACTGAACTAAAACAAAACCTGATAGCACACCGTTGCTTTTGTTGTCACTGATTTTTAGAACACAATAAAAAAAAACTGTTCCACAAAAAAAGCACTGCCAATTGACTCGAGCGAGTTTACTACTACTGCTGCTCCTCCATGCCCAATGCCCAGCGCCACCAGTGTTGCCTGATCGAACCCTACGTTGCCAGATCGAATGCTACGTTCGTTAATACTTAATTTACAGACGCTCGTTTGTCCCAAACGGATAAACCGATTCTGATTTAGCATTTTTAGTTTTGTTTTAGTGTTTATTGACATTTTTGTCGGAGTTTTTTTCAACCTAGTATATTTCATTCAGTCTTAAGCCGGAATCACAGCCAATTTTGCAATATTAATATCGATGGCTCTCTGGTAAATACAATCTTAGAATTATTGAACATGTGATTCGATAGCCCTTGTTATAGATTATTTAAATATTTAAAAGAAACTGTCGATAAATTTTCAATATAATGAATTTTGTATGCTATTGTGAGACATCACATCTATGATAAAATAGCATATTCGAAAAGAAGAATATCAACTTCATTTAATAATAATATTGTACATACCAGCTATAATAATATAATATGATCATCATCAATTGATGTTCGAAAATGCCAAAATGTCACATGTGAATACATGTTGTTTTTATAAATACCAATGTTATTGGAAATGTTCATGATGTGATAAATTATGTAAAGAGGTAAAGCAAATTTGAAATGTATAATTTTATTATAGCTACTACTAAATTATCTTTCCGTCAATTAGCTACATACAATAATTTATACTATAATTTTGCATTTAGCCCTATACAAAATTCATCCTGAATGAAATCTAGAGCCTTGTTGGAAGTCATTGATATTCAATATTGAAGAAATTTAGAACTCACGAAATCGGCTAGTTGAGCAGAATAATAATTAGATTTTAACAAAGTAGTTAATGCTTCACCTACTCTTATTTAAAAAAATATAAAATAGAGATTTTTTTGTTGAAGGAAACTTTCAACTTAATACCTATCCTTTGCATCTGAACAATTTAAGGCAGCTCAGCACTAAAACTAAAGTACTTCAAACTCCATGAATCCAAAATACTCTAATATTAATAAAACTTCAGACGGATGCTCTTCAACATATATATGAGAATATCTTATTATGCATATAAAACTTGCAAACAAGGTATGCCTTGAAAATTTTCAGTTTATGGTAGGTACTTGTTTTCAGGAAGTACCTAAATAAGATCTAGTATAAAGGGTGTATTTTAACAGAGTGTTTTATTTAAAAATTATTTGTGACTAGTATTATGAAACTATTAACGGACCTTTCATTCTTGGAAGGATGTGTAGGTAATGTACACCATGTTAAATCATGTTGATAAAATTTACTCAAAAATAACAGACAAGTACGACATGGTCAAGGAAAATACTAATACTTCCTTAATACTACACCCCTGGACGAATTGTCATTTTTGACCGACTTCCCAACGGAAGAGGTATACAATTCGATTGCTTGCTGTTCGTAAGTTCGTACGCGCGCTTCCAATGGTAAACCTACTCCGATTTTGATGTTTTTTGTTTAGTTGAAACATTCATATTAGACATTTCTTTAGAAAAAATACGATATTTGAGTTACAGCAGTGTTAAATTCTGAAATATGAGTATTTCCGCGATGTTTTGAGACCTGTGTATAATAATGAGTATACGTAAGAAAAGAATATAAGTATAATGTGAAAGAACAACGATGACGATGAATAATTTTGAAATAAAACTTCTATATAAATGATGATGTTGGTTTTAATAATTTAAAATGTAAATGTGATAGAATAAAAAGAGTAAATGGAGTTAAATAGCTTGGTGTTATACTGTATGAAAATTGAAATAGGAAGAAAAATATTTTTAGTATTGTTAAAAGAAATAAGTTCCCTTTTTTTGTTTTCTATAAAATGAGATACATTACTGAAAGAAATTATTCACTAAAATTATACCAGGCTTTGTTCTGTAGCGTCCTATTTTATGGAATTATTTATCGGGGTTCAGCTTATTCAAACGCAAAGAAAAGATGTTGAATATCAATCAAAATTATATTTTGGAAGCACTAATATATAATTATTTGATTCTTCGGGAACAGTATACTATTGCTAAAGCATCATTATGTTATTGACATAAATCGCTTGCAGTAAATAAAACTAAATTAAATATTGGCCAAAAAACTAGTTCATATCGATCCAAATTTATCTACAATAGATTTGATAATAATCGAAAGATAAAACTTTTCTAAAGGGTGTATTAAACTTCATATTATTAGTTGGATTTTAAATAGTTTGACTATATACACATTTATATTCACACTTATTTCTCGGACTATATACTTCTTACTACTATCTGATCTATGACCGATTGTGATCTATGACTGACTAACTGTCTCCGTGCTCCGTGTCTTTATATATCCACTTAACCTCCTATCTCGAAGCTTCTCGTCCGTTCTAATATATTGTTCTGGAAGTAATTCCCAATATATTCCTTCCAGAGTAATTGAGGTGCTTCCGGGGCTCCAGAGTGTTCGTCCATGTTTCTGGATGTTTGTGACATTTGTGAGTGTGTGTTGGTGTATTTATTCGGGCAAGTCTTCACGTTACACTATTGTTATATTACTTATAAAATTTCTGTATTAATATTAAATATTATTTATAGCATATATTGATTTTTACATTTATAGTTGTATTTACAGTTCTGTTGTATTTTCAGTTTATTATTTGTTTAATTGTATGTATTAGTATGTATATTTAGATTATGTTAAGGTTGTAGATTTTAAAACATTATTGAGTTCAGGTCTACACAAAGATGCTATTTGCATCTCGGTGGGAGTTTATAGGGCTTAGAATAAGTCAGGCAACCTTTTAGCATACTATTTTTTTGAATCAAGATTTGTATATTAATCTGAGTAAAAATAATAATTATTATTGATAATAATAAAATAAGCGTTAAATATCTACGCATTTGCAGATGTCAAATTAAGATGAAGTGAAGCAATTAGTAACTGAATATCCCCTAATTCGGGTAAATTTGAAATGGCGTTATCTTAACAGAGCTAAATATGTTACAAATATAGTGTCTACGATATAATTTATTATATCAGAAGCAATGTAGAACTGAGAACAGCTCGACTTTATATAGCGCACAAAGACCAACTACCTACATGAATCCTTATTCAGTGTACTGTCCAGTGCACTAAAGCTGGTTACTAGTAAAAAAAGACGCAAGAATCTTTTTTGAGTTATTCATTCATTTGCTTTACACTTTTGAGATAAGCAAACTAAAACGTTCCTTCTACCAATCAAGATTGTTCGTCACTAGTTTACACACTCCAAGACAATTCCACAAAATTTGATTATTAACAATGACCGCATACCTACTCGTCCATCAAGTTCTGCTGCGCAAACAGCGTCTACCTACAGCAGATAGAGTTCAAAATTTATTGGCAAGATGGCGTATACCTAAACACGAAGTAGCTTAGTAAGCGGAAAATGAAATGTTGTCATTCAATTTCTAGTCTAGTGTCTTCATCAGATCTAACATACAAATTGCATCCGAAAATGCTATGAATAAATTTGCTTAGTCACTGTATTGCGCTTCTCCTGTTGTTTTGTAAATTGGGAGGGTGTGGGGCGGTTTGTTAAACGTTCTGAATTCCCTGCCAATTGCTGCTCAACGGGAATGTGAAGGCACACGAGCAAAGCAATTGAAACTGGGGCGGTTTTGGGAATGTCATGCCGATGGGGGCCTGTGTATTTTCGTTGGTGAATTAACTCGGAGTGAAATATCCTCAACTGGGACTAACTGACGACTGGTCCAATACAGCATTTCGGAGAAGATACTAGTATTTGGATGTATTTTCCGCATCAGAACTAGGCACTCGTATGTTATGCAGACAGATGGTGTACTTTGTTAATATATTATGTACAATTCGAATGTATATTCTCTTCTATTTAATAAAACATTGTACGCAAATATCGGTATCTTGTTGGATATGTGAGCTACAGAGGAGTATAGAATAACAGGTAAAAAGTAGTCAGAAATTTGATTTTACTTCATAATAATTTTTTGGTTGAGGACAAAATTATAAGGCATCAGAAATCGCATTTGTTGCTTAGCCATAAAGACACATTTCTAACGAAAAATGCAAAAATGCCTTATAAAAAAAATGCTACTATCCTTAAGCTGATCCGTACAACTTCAAAATCTTTAACAAAAACAATATATTAGGTACCGCAAAACACACCAATACTCTTATTAATCTCACTCGTCAATTACTTCGTCAACTAAGTTGGTATTTTCAGGAGTATTTGGTGGAATGGTATCTTCAGGAGTATTTTTTATCTATGTTTTTGATTCTTTCTACACCAACGGCTCCAGATCCCAAACAATATTAAAAAATTAGGTTTCAAGTTACCAGTCCACAGTAAATTATATTGATTAGAACTTAGAGCAATTAACTTATTTGTAGTGAATGAAATTTAGCCAAAAGGCCATGCTAATTAGATCTTATATTACAAGCGAGATCATAAGTATCAAAATCATTCTGAGATGGAACCTCCATTTCTTCTTTCACAGGATAAATCAGCATGAATATATAAGAACTGATATGAAATAATGCTAGTATTTATCCATCAAGAGAATCTGTCAAGGATTTAGCCTTGATGCTTCCTTATTTTTGTCAATCAATTGTTTTAAAAATATTGAGATTGTTATAACTCTTGTATTCACTTGGGTACTGCTCACGTCAGGTGGACCCAGGTTCATTGTAAAATCACATCATAATACTACCCACCAACACTAAAATATATATATAAAGTAAGATCATAGACTTTTTTTGAGGAAACTAACAAGCAAACGATTCCCACCTTTTCTTTGTAGATGTTTGTCATTCTTATGAGAATGTGTATAGAATCTCAGTTAACAGATCATGAAAGTAATTTATAAATGAGACAAACTTTTATGAGTTTAGAAGGCAGAACAAACTACCACTATTTCTACCAATATTCCATGCGGTCGTAGCTTCGCCATAATTGCGAGTCTGGATTGTGAGCTATCCTAGAAGCAGGATCCGCGAATCAATTTGGGTTTTCTATCAAAATCAATTTTTAATTTTTCAACTCTTCTTATGTCGTGGATTAATTTATGATAACAAAAAAAAAACAATTATTTGTTCTTGTAAGGCATAGAGTTATTAGGAAATAATTAATTTAGTAAATCTGACATAATGGGCATTATTTAATGAAGTTGGTCCTGGTTTTTCTGTAAAAAGTTACTACAGATGATTTCTGAAAGAACTAGAATTATTAATTTTGCCCGACATTGACACTAAACAACAATGCTCTTGTTTGCATAATTATTTGAATCCCTGCTTGCACATTTTTCTCTTTGTCGTGAACACCATTAATATGCGCATCTAAATAAATGTATAGAATGACCTGGTCGACAGAGGAAAAGTAGCATTTATCATGAAAACTATACCACCTCCCACAGGAATAATAGTGAATTTATTCTCTACATTTATTAAGGAAAACACCACCTAGATAAATTATCTCCTAATGAACCGACGTTATTCTCCATTTTCTATCTTAACATCTTGAACTTGTATTATATGTATAGGCCATTCTCTTCTTTTGCATAGAGTAAAGGTTGCGTAAAGATCATTAAATCCGCGGGACTTTAATTAAATTTCAACGATTAATTATGCATATAATTAAGGAGTATATACCTAGCTGAAAAGAGGCGGAAGCCTTCCTCGCCTAAGCCGTTATATTCATCAAGTAGTTTGTAGATGTAAACCGGAGGATTATTAGCAGGAAGTTACAAGAAAGTGTTCGGGGACCAGCTACAACACGGGGGGCCAGATTAAGGGTATAGTCAGTTAAGTTGCCGAAGCTGTTTGCCTGAGTTATCCTGCATCAATTACAATATATATATATATATATATATATATATATATATATATATATATATATATATAGTGCATATTTAGCTCACCTACAGTTTCAGCTGAACCGCGTGAACAACGAAGCAAATAGCCTCGTATAAATCAACTTAACTGAGAAATTCTTGAGTTTGCCAGATAAGGGATATGCCCTCTTAGTTTGAGGATCAAGTGAATTAATTATTCTACACGCGAGTGTTTGTCGGTTTCGAGGAAGATACAGTGTGTGAGAATGACAGCATTCATCTATTTTATTTTTAATGTATCGAAATATCTTTGATAGTTGTTTACAGAAGCAAATGTGAAGAATCAGGCTTTTTATTTCTTACTTTTATCCTGAGGGACCAGTCTCCAAAGCAGCAAGATTATAGTTTACTGTGAAATCAGTAGATTAATAATCCTATTCTTGTCAAGAAAAAGTTTTTGATTTTCTACTTCAAAAAAATCTCCTCTAAAAAATAGAAAGAGTGGGCATTTTGTCAGAGAAATTAGACTTCCCTAGAAGCATCACACAGGACACCATTTTGGGTTTCTCAAGTTTGGTAACATTCTTGATGGGCGTACAATGATTACTGAGCTGAAAATATATAGACGGAAACCAAAAACAATCATCTTTGTTACGTACATATAATAAAATAAGATAATTTTAATATCGGACTTTTCTGAGATCTACAAAACAAAAACAGTAGCCTGTAGTCGAGCTGCAATTTTCTAGATTGCCCCTCAGAGAAAACTAACATTTGCCAGTATGCTCTGGTTATTTGGTTACAGCTCAACTATATGCAATTTCATTCTTAAATCGAGGATATACCTTTTGTATGGTCTTTAGGCCTGTAAACATCATCCTTTATCTATAAAATAGTGGAAGAAACACACGAGGACTGTTATCTAATCTATGTCCGGAAAAGTGATTCAAAGCTAATTCACATTTCTATCAAATGGTGCAATTTAAAACTTGCTAACTTGTTAGTTAGTACATATTAGGTTTGTGAGTAAATTGTCCAACAGATCAGAGTCGTTAAAAAAAACAGAAACAGTGAGCCGCACATGTAAAGAACAAATTCGAAAGTAACATGTAAAAGGTCCTTAGACAATTATTTGGATACATCAACTCTTAAGACATTGATGCACGTGTTTTCGTGTTTTCAAAATTATTATTTCGCACAGAGTAACTAAAAAAGTGTATACGATGCCAGCGTCTGTTTTATAATGAAACCATTTTTATTGAATCTGATATTTAATACCTGTATCATATTCTAAGTTATTTTCATACAAAATTTTCAAAATCAGTTTGTGCTGTTTGAATTGGTATCTTTAAACATGTTTTAGCTATCGAGAGAAATAGGATGAGACTTTCAAACATAATCAAAATTTCTTTTGAAAAAATAGAATTCACTAACATACCTTCTGGTGTGCTCCCCAAAGCAAATGATTTTGGTAGATCAAAAAAAACATTATCTTCAGTTACTGCTTGCAGCATCGGTAGCAGAATCACGATGAAAAGTATTGACTTCACCCTGAAAAAATAAGGAAAATTGTAAAACGATATTAGAATATTTGGAGATTATGACCTAAAATAAAAGATTTCGATGAAAGAGCGCCAAATATTATCTAGAAAATCTTATAGAGTAGTGCATATAATACGTAAATAAATACTCCATTTTTATCATAGTTATTTAAAGCGGTATATCCCAAGTTTTATCCTTTACTGCAGTGCTCTCTTGTTTTCAAACATATTTCTTGACACTTTTTATTCACGAAGATACCGCTCCTAGCAACTTCACTCCATAGAATTAGTCATGGCTAAGAAGATGCCTGTTTCCTGGTTTTGCTTCTAATAATTGCTCGTTGTTCATAATATAATCTTCGAGCCAACAACTTATTCTAAGCCTGCTGTAATGTATTATTATTTTCTTCTGGCTCTGGCATAACAGTCAACCACACAGTGCCTGTTCTTATAGCTTTGATTGAGTAAATATGTCCCTGTTTTTTTGTTTGTTCACATTATACAGTAGCTGCCCATTATTTGCCCATTTGAGAAATATCAAACGTTGTATGTTCATATGTATATATACAGTGTGTCCCAACTCTGAGCTGAATTCATTGGAATTGAAAGAGAAAATTAGCTTAGAACTTCAGCCAAAAATACTAAATTTCTTTGCAACATTTGGCTTGAAAGTTCAACTTTCGAGCACTGATTATCGATTGCCTTGAAGATAACTTGCAATTATATTAGGTATACTAGTTCGTAAATTAAATTGTTTTCCAATAAATAAAACGACTTTACGCATACATTGACAGAAATGTCAGTCAGGTCAGAAATAGAACCAATATAGGAATGGAATTTAATAATTTTAATGGTTAACATTCAATATGTCTTTTATTATTAGATTTTAAATTATGACTTTTCATATTCGATAACTTTTGAAGCGCAACTGCGACCTGTGACATTTACAATGCCTGTCAATTGAAAGCAATTGACGAATCAATGACGCATAGTGTAAATAGACTAGAGTTGATTCAAATGATTTACCTTATTAGAAGAATTATGAAATTAAAAGAAACATTTTCTCCAAATTCACAATATGCCAAACATATCAAATAAAAAAGTGCATTAGGAGTAACTCAAATATCCTATTTTTCAGTATCCTAAAATGAACGGCTCCGAAGATATAATAAATATTTTTTTACCAAAAATTGGACCGACTTTATTAGTGAAAAATACAAAATAGTATTAATTTTATTGGTGGTGGTACTTTTGAAATTGGTGCAACTATAGTTAAATAAGAAGACTTTTGGCACCAACTTCAAAAGAACCAGCACCAACAGATTTAATATTATTTTGTATTTCTCAGTGCAGCAACTAATAAAGTCGGTCCAACTGTTGGTAAAAAATATTTATTTCATACTATTATGGTTTCAGAAGATACTCGGAATACGAAATTTCTGGTCGAGTCTCGACTCGATTTCAAGACGAGATCGAGATGAAACTGAACTTTTTTTTTTCGAGACAAGTTTTGTCGATCACGAAAAAATGCAGGTGCTGCAATAGCTCACAGCTCTTGTTAGGTCAGAAAACCAAAATAAAGAAATATATTAGAAAATAATTTTAATTTATTTTAAACTTAAGAAAAGGACCAAAGCGTAAAAATAGCAAATATAACAAAGCAGATATCAAAAGTAAAAATAAATATTTTCATATTTTTAAAACAAAGACTCTTAAACTATTAAACACAAAAAATAACTTTAAGCACTTAAAAATGAACAACAAATAAGAAAAATAATGATAATGAAATGGGATAAATATAGATAAGATGACTTTTAAATATAAAAAGTACCTTAACAGATAAGAAAATTATTGTTTAGACACTCGTAAATATATCTTTGCCAAGAGTTCAAACACAATGAAAATTGAGCCGATTCTCGAGTTTATCGGCTACATTCTTTTCTAATGGTTAGTGTTGCTCTTAAAAAGTCTTTCTGCAGGCACTGAAGTAGCTTGTAAACTGGAAAAAGTTCCGCTACTCCCGGGATCGGTGGTTCTTTGTGCGTTGTTCCTTATTTCAGTAAATTTTTGTGTTCGTTTATGTGCTGACTCGTTGAAAAATTATATTTTTATTAGATTTAAACAATATTTTAATGTCTTTTACAATTTTATGACTGTTTATTACCTACAAATAATTATTAATACTAACTTTAGAAATTATTGTCATGACAGTGTTTGGCCAGTCTGCCAAAAAGTGCTATAAATTTAACCTTATTGCTATTGTAATCTTCAAAAATGTTAGTTCAGTTTATATATTACTTCCAACGATATTCTTATTATACAATTTTTGCGTGGATAGAATATTACATTAAAAGGTATAGAATTCGTGAATTTTTCACTTTTTGGAACAATTTTCTTTTTTAGCGACAATAGCCGTTTTTTGTTATATGTGGCCTTTAGTTCATAGCATATAGCTCTGTATTTTAACGTATTTTTTTAATAGAAAAAAATGTACTCGAAAACCGTCGCATCTTCTGAAAAATGTCCAATTTAAATGTTGCTACATATAATCTCACCTTTAATTTGACCGTCTCATATTTTCAATTCCCGAAAAAAAATGCCCCTCTACATAGTTGAAATATATATATTTCAGTATTTAACATTGCTGTAACTCAAAAACTGTTATTATGCCATACCTTCTCCTTTTTTTTTGAAGTTGGTCAAAAAATAAACGCAAGTTGATCATTCCATCTTTTTATTATCTCAGAAACTACTCATCCTAAAATAAAATAAAAATAATATAGCTCTTTATTCAAAGTTTACAGAAAGACCTATACAAAAATATGTACTTTGTATGGTACCGTCTCAACGCAAGACCGATTCTGTCCGATTCGCACTAGACAATTTATATCAGAGGCAACACACAATCCTGAAGTTGTTGCCAAAACTCTTATATTTACCTGCACCAGTTCGAAGATACCAACAACAGCACAATTGAACTAATTATTTTCTAATTTGTCAGTGCACCCACTAATACATTCTATTTAATGCCGTAGGTACATCCAGCACAAATTGATGACACACTGTATAATATACTCCTGAGATAGATAGTCGATGTGTTTGTTGTGTGCATAAACAAGTCGTATAATGTATGCAAATTATTGAAGGGAATTTATTGCCACTGAACACAGAGAGACGTTAAACCCAAACAAAACATTATGCTTGACTAATTTATTGTCTTGTGGTAGACAGTTTCGCAATAATAAGAATGTCCACTTCCGTGTCAACCTCGGTAGAGTTCACTTCGCGTCTGAAGGAAATCAAAAATTTCCGTACGGGAAGTACACGCTAGTAGAGGACGTGAGTGCTGGGCCCCCGAGGTGGACAGGGAAGTCTCGGCCGTGATAATCGAGGGTAGTTCGGGGTGTGCAAGCGAAAAGAGGTCGATTCCTATTTAACTTTTAAGGTTAGAAGCACGTGGCAGCGTGGTCTGGAGGAGACAAGAGGGAAAACCTCGCTGATAACCTTAGGAGCGTGACAGAGAAGGTTATACTCGGATCGAGGCACATTGCTGGACTCATCTTGACACGTGCATTGAAGAATAATCATACAAGAATAACACAAAAGAAATAGAGGAAAAAAAAAGCTATTATTAATGGGTTACAATATGATGCAAAATCAGACAAGATTGTAACCCCCCGAATGAGCTGGCCAAATGCACCAATAGGGAGCAAGGGCCAATAACCTTAGAGAGAGAGAGAATAAGAATGTCAAAATCGAATTCCGCTCCTTCCAAGAAGAAGACGTTGATGGTGATATACGATACCAAAGGCGTTTTCGCGTTCTTTACTGATGCTCAACACTTGCATATAGCTCAACAATCTCCTTTTATATCGCCTTGCACAAGGAAAATCTATTTTCAAGATGTAAATAAATCCTACTCACCAGTATTGAAGTATTTATTCATTGAAGTGGTTTCACACTCACACTCAATTTAAATGAGTAGGTAATTGTTTTCTCACAATTATAATAGAATCCAGGGCGTGATCGCAGAATGCACAAAAAATAGCACCGGCTATTATTAGTTGATGCAATGCGAAATAGAAAATAATAACTGCCTACCAATTGCCCCGGATAAGGTTCTTGTAAGGATTTGCAAAAAATCCTGTATTATTTCAATTAATAATATCTTCTATTTTACGTGCAGAGAATTAATAGAGTCAGTACTATTTATTGTAAAAATTAAATTCATATTTCTTAGTTACTAGATTTGTTGAGCGTTCAATTTTATCAAGAGATTAGAAAATATAGCGCCATAATGTTTACAATTTTCAGAGAGATACCCACTGTTAACTGTAATTTTGTTTAGATTATTTCTTCATAGTTGAAACTAGAAAATAGAAGCCTACCACAGTCTGGAACAAAATATTTATTCATTTACTGATAAAGTAATTATAAAAATTATAAAAATAAATAACAGTACGGCTAGTAGGGACTACATTCAGCAGGAGGTATAAGTCAACCTATGCCCTGCTCTAGTAACAACCCACCTGTGATGTAGATCAACTGGTGTTTCCAACAGAATACACAATATATGTAGGTCCCATTTACAAGTTTTCCTTTGACATAAGCGATTAGCAACATAATTGCATGACCCGGAAATTATACAGGAGAAATTTCCCTCGACAACAAACATATCAAAAAAAAAATGCTGAACTACAACATCGAAGCTCACCCCCCAATGAATATGCAGATAATAAAAAGCACGGCCAGAGAATAAAAAACTGAAATTAAATGCCAGAGTATACTTTTAATCTGCAGGAACAATTCCCATGAGGGCCTCCACTAAATACCTACGTCCGTAGCAGGAGTCGTATATCTTGCAGCTGGGAAAAATTCACCGGGCATATTCCTCTCCTTTCTCCTTGTTTCATAATTAATAGAGCATCATGACCATAATATCACACACATCAAATGGATCATATGTTTTGTTGTGGATGTGATAACGGCATAAGGTACAACAAAAAAATCCAATCTCCGTTGAGATATGCTTAATTTATTGGATTTTTTTTCATCTTCTATGGAGGAGAGTTTTCCTAGGTAAGCGTACGCCTTTTAGATGGTAACAATGTCATCTCATGTTTCCATGGATGTGGGTATTACAAGATTATACTCACAAGTGGCAAAGAAACTATTGTCTAGAACAATATGTCATTGATATTTTATAAACACAATTTTCTGTTCGAAATAGGCTCGTAAGAGATATTCTCAAAATTTTTGTTAGATAGTTATATAACTAGGTATATCTGTATAACGCAAAAGTCTACGGTAATTTTTAAAAACTACTCACAAATAATACCATCTTTATTAGAGCAGCAACAAATAATATTATCCACACTAATCTTATAAATGAGTCAATCAACAGTAAATAAATACTTTTACAGCACCTAGCGGCGATGACAATAACTAAACGGTGAGCAGATACTCCATCCCGCATTGGATTACATCATCGTTGATAGGTGCAATATTATTGATATAATATACAATACAAATATTGCAAAACCTTCTAGCCCGTATATTTTTCATTCTTTTGGAAAACATCACAGTTGAATTAAATATTTGATCGCCGATTAGAAATCATCAGATACACATATGACTCGTGGATACAACCATAGAAATATCGCGTGAGTCAAACAACATTTATTTAAGGACAAAATATTACATAAGAATCATAAAGATTTTATAGCTTTTCAAAAGATGTTATAGGTAGTCTGTTGGCACGAACATCAAAGTATGATTTAATATTATCTATTGAACATGAATATATTTTGTTTGGCTCACATAATTCATAATAATATTATAAATCCGGAAAAGTGTTTTTTTGTTTCATTTTCACTAACCTAAATCGCAGAATCATATTCGATGAGTTTTTGCATTGAGATATATTGGCCACCTTTTCTCACAATATAAACAACAATTTAATGTTTATATCTATAGTCTATATTCTAAGGCACTAAATAATAGATATGATTATTCCCGACCGCCATTTTGGAACTTGCTGTCAAATGAAGTGTGTACTTACTCAATGCCTTAAGTCTTTAGATTTTAAATCGTATCAGTGGTATCAATCTTGTTTCTACAAAATATTTTACAGTTTCGGAGGATATCTTTTATCAAATTCTAAATCATGGTACTCATTTACTTTACAGAACCATTTTTCACCTGTGTGATCATGTAGCGTAAAAATACTTTGAATAAAGAACCTGAATTCATTATATCTTGCATTCTAACATCATAATACCTATATCAAATTGCATTTCATGAAATCTGCAGCTACTACAAGATGTTGGCAATGGGATGGAGATTTCCAATTTCACAAAGATTGTAAATGTCTTCAGGTTCATAATTTAGAATAAGAACTGTTTTTTCTTTAATTTGTACTGTTAGAGAGTTTTTCCTTTTGCGTTTTTTCTTGCATATAGAAATATCACTCAAAGAAGTTGTTGAACATGAACAATAACTGATATATCATATTTGGACGAGAATCATCCGATTTAATATAAATTTCTGTACAAACCAAGTCTTCTATTCCAATATTGATATTCAAATTTTAATCAAAGATTTATTCAATTCCATATTTTATACAAATAATATCGTTTCTATAATTATTTTTTGTTCTCAGTACTGATTTTCCATAGCTGATTATCGTATTGATCCGAGTCATTCGTGTATTTCATCAATATTAATGTGAGGAAGCTCTTTTCATAAAAATTATATTCAAATGCATCTGTTAATTATTATTAGCAATGTTTTGATAAAAAAAACCGCCACAGAATTATTCAACCGAGTATTACAATGCTCTTGTTATTTCGAAAAATGAAAATAATATAAGCAAATTAAATACACGAGCAGTATGACGCTTCCATGTGAAATTTTATTTGGATATTTGTGAATGATTCATTTCCATAAATACAACTCCGTTCCTGGATTGTATCATCAACTTATCGAAGTTATAAAATAAAATTATGTTTTATGGGTATTGAGTCTACCAATATATATGGGGTTTTGAAAAAAATGGGTTATGATTTAATGCTTTTAGAGAATTTCAACTTTCAAATACTTTCCAAACTTGTTGAATTTGGCACTTGGATGAGCTTATGAGCTTTAGGCATTTTATCAAAACGCTTTGTCAGTATTAAGTACATTGAAATGATTCTAAAAGCTATTTATCAGACTCTAGTAAATATTCATCATAACCGAATAAGCCGATTTAAGCAAATTGTTCATAGTACAAAGATAAGTAAGTACAGTTTGTTTCACGAAGATGGCTATTGCCTAAAATTATTCACGAGCTATAATTACATCACGCTATAATTTTCATCGCATCTCGTTATCATGAAATTCTCTACTGCTTTTGTCGATCTAAGCATCGACATCAGTATTTCAAGCTTAAAGTTGGAATACCCATCGAGTGGGGTTTCGTCACGATTCTTGACGTCATCCGCCATTTTAACCCTAACCCCAAAACACTGACACTGACAATACTGACATATTTGTAAAGGGGCTAAATCACCTTCAAAAAGAAATGTTTGACATTAAACGTCAAAGAGAACAAGAACAAACGTCAAATTAACAATCAGCCGATCTGATCGAAGACATATGTTTATGACTTTAAAATTTTATTTCACCTAGTTTACAAACGAAAAAAAGAGATAGACAATGTATGGCGAAACCCCATTCGATGGGTACTCAAACTATATATCCATCAATACAATGATAGCTCGTATGTCCGATTGCAACCCATTCTTTATTTCATAGGCACAAAGTCAAAGTGACATTTCAGAGAATTCATTTGAATAAATTTATTTTTTACTCAAGCAATACATATGTATTTTATGTTTCTCCATTATTGTTAAATAATAAAACTTTCATATTATTGCGGTTCTAATCAATCGATATTTTTTCTTCTTATTCTCGCTCGGTTGAATTGATCCGTTTCTCGTGTTTTCAAGGCAGAAGCCATCATTCGTGAAACAAACTATAGTTTAAGCGCTATACGGTCATAAAGGTAGAATTTCAAAAAGTTACATACTTATTTTGTACGGACGTAGAACATTCTTTTTTCAATAATTGCATATTTTACTCTCCTACACCAATCGATAGATGGGTTTAAGTGAGAAATTTCGACTAGTCAGTTTATTAACTATAAAAGAAAATAATAATAATAAGTTTTGGTCTGGATTTTAGGTTTAAGATACTAAGGTAAGAATTTATTTAAAGGTATCTACCTACCTAGGAAAAAGTTTTTAAATTACATTTTTTTTACTCATTATGAGTAATTTAATCCTTCTATATGACCTATTACATTGAATTATTAATATCCTAAATACTTTTCACCAAAAATTCGACCTACTTTATCAGTTAGTGCACTAAAAAATATAAAATAATATTATATTAATTTTATTAGTGCGGGTACTTTTGAAGTTGTGCAATTGCAATAATTAGAAAACTTTTGAAAAAAAATACCTTGTTTTGAATATATGGTAGCATAAAAATTAAAATCATATATATATATATATATATATATATATATATATATATATATATATATAAAGACAATTCAATAATGTAATGTAATAAACATCTGTTGCGCCATTCGGTTATTTAAATATTATATCATATCTATGAATGTTTTACAACATACAGGCAATTGTCAACCAGAAATCACCCATAAGCTATATAGCAGTCAGATGCGTTGCATCAGATCCACGAAATTGAAATATGCGCTCGTCAATCGACATTCGGCTACCATAAATACTATTTTTGGTGGAGTGGTTTATTTTGTAGCCAGTCGACGTATTTCAGCTGTCTATAAATCATAATTTGACCTAGAAAATCGACAGACTAGTAGCGCGTTTTTTCAAATAAATCATGAAAACGAAGAATTTTTCGGCATCCTGCAACTCGTGAATTATTTTCATCCCCTTGAATATTGCAATATGTTTGACAAACTGACCATGTAATTGATTACAACATGAGAGTTTTTATGTCATCCTAAAAGAAGCATTTCTTTGCTTTTTGTAGATATTTCTCAAAGCTTGTAATTTCAATTATTATCAACATAAAAGGACAGTAGAACATTTCCTCTCATTTTTGACCGACGAACCCTGAACGGAGGAGGTCTACAATTAATTATAATTAGAGATAGGACAATATCCTGAAACGTTTAAATTGAACATTTTCTCAAAAGAGTTACGGTTTTACAGATAGACGCATGTTAAATATGTATTTTTGCTATGTGCAGAGGGCTTGAAAATCTTTCGATACTACATGAACGACATAATTATTTGTAGCAACATTTATAATGAAAATTTTTTCCTTAGAGTTACGGTTTTTACAAGTTAAATCGGTGTTAAAATGGTAACATGTAAAATATTTAAGCGTATATCCGCCCGACTTCACACAAAGGCGGAGGTAAACTGTGTTCTCAAGAGTAAATAATGATCAATTTTATGGATTCTTCCTTAGCCGCATTACTCAGATAAAGGTTGGTATGGCACGACTTTTATTGAGCTCAGACAGAAAAGTGCAGCACCCAGCTCACCAATGGGCTATTGTAGTATACTTTGTAAATAAGGCACTTGAAAATTCTCTATTTAATATAGACTCTTATGAAAACCTTGCCGAATATACATCTCTTCATATCTCGGTTCCAAACGTAATTTTCAAGGTCTCCAATGCTGTAAGAACAACTAGGACAACAACTTTTTGACAATTCCAAGTTTTATAAAATCGTAGAGCTGCCTCAAAATTATGTTCCTCAGTCCAGTCCAGTCCCTCGACTTCCCAGTCGAATTTTTTTTGCAGAAACAGAAGAATCATTTCAGAATGTACTACTAAATGAAGTACTGTGCGGTACTTGACTGCCCCAAATACTTGTCTGTATGAAATCTTTAGTTTTACTCAGGATATATTTTAATTCAAGTATTACATGAACTCGCCAGCATTTTATTCGTATTAGTTACCTAATAATCTTTAGGATAACAGATAACAACATGCCTTTTCCTCCATTCTGGAAATTGTATTTATATATATAATTTATATCCTCTCACCAAGATATTCACTTTTATTAATGTCTTCAATGCAATGTTGCAAATTTGATTTCAACTAAGCTTTAAGCATCTGAAGACCTTGAACAAGGTTTCAATTATTTAAACCATTATCCATAAATCCATATTCTAGTCTGAATAAAATTTTTGTATATATATATATATATATATATATATATATATATATATATATATATATATATATATATATATATATATATTCTGTATAAATGATATTCGGAACAATTAATTCCATTCCATTTCCACTGACATTCTATTAGGGCAAAATCATCGTTCCGTATACCATAGTGAATATGAATAAATAGAAACATTTTAATTTTAATGATTTTTTATGCAGCGCCAAAACTATTGTGGATAAATGAGTCTTTGTTTTATTGTCATATTCTATAAATTGTGATGAAAATTATTTTGAAATCTGGATATATACAAATTTTTAACAATAAAGGCTCTGGAGAATTTATTTATTAAATTATACATGTTTCTGAATATATCAACGATTTGATAAATTATATTTATGATTGGAAAATTGATAAGTAATCAAATTGACAATATAAAAATAATTGTGTGTTCATTGTTCAGAATACAGTGAGGTCCCGAAGTGTTGAACACTGAACACCCTAAAATTTTTGAATATTTTATTTTTAATTTTAATTAGAAATAGTCTATCACCGCCTATGACTAATTGTTGTTCGGTAATGTCTTAGGGCCGATTTAATGATCAAATTTAACCTCCTATTAATTTTAATCCCACATTAAAAAGTTCATAATTTTTTTGATTGAACATAAAATTCACAGTTATTTTCAAAGAACGGAAGATAAGGTGACTGACGTTATAAAAGTTCTTATGAAATGCAATATTCTTATTCTGCCATAAAGATATGAGTTACACAAATTGAAGAATTAACTAATCTCCCATTAGGAATGCATTATGAAATCGGCCCTTATACTGCCAAATTGGCATTCATAAAAAAGTAATTAACACTGTTAAGAAAGATCACCTACAGGGGGTGATAGATTATTTCTAAATTAAATGTGCATTATCTGAGAACCAAAAAAGCAAAAATGCCGCATATTCTGCTATGGAACTATACACTATTTTGATACTGTCGTATCAAAGAATATAATATGCGAATAGAGTGATAGGTAGTAATTTTTTGACCGACGAAACCAAACGGAGGAGATATACAATTTGACTGTCTGTTTTTTTTTTTTGGTTTTCGCGCGTGCTTTATACAGTAAATGTACAACGATTTCGATTATTTTTGATTTATTTGAAAGAGGAGACTTGAGAAATAGTACCATATTCAACTCAACTCAAATCCGAAATCTTCTCTCGAAAAAACGCCCCCGAAGGGATTGGATTGGTTAGATTGTTCTTTAAAGTAAAAAATCTGAGACAGCAGAATTGAAAATATCCGGAAACTTTAGAATTGAACATTCTATCAAAAGAGTTACGGTCTTTGATTAACAGCGATATTAAAATCTCAGATATGTGTATTTTTGCTGTGTGGAGAGGGCAATTTCTTTCAAAAATTGAAAACATGTGGCAACCAAATTAAAGACAAGATTATTTGTAACAATATTTACCTATATGGAAAATCATTTCCATCCTCAGAGCTACGGTTTTCGAGTTACAGCAGTGGTAAAGTCTAAAATATACGTATTTCCGCGACGCTATTTCTAGATTTCTGAATAATAACAAGTACAAGCAAAGCATATACATGGGTAATGGTATAAGTGAACGTTCAACGATTTTTGTGATTAATGTAACACTAAAAAGTGTGAAATAAATACTTATTTGGTCCGACGTTATTAGTTGAAAAATACAAAATAATATTAATTCTATTGGTGCTGGTATTTTTGAAGTTGTGCAGTTGCAGTTAGATTGAAAACTTTTGGCACCAACTTCACAAGTACAAGCACCAACAGACTTATTTATTAATGTTATTTTGTATTTTTCAGTGCACCAACTAATAACGACGCTCCATTTTTTTGTAAAAAAATATCTATTTGTATAACCCTACGATACGCCTCGGTGTGAATGAATATACAACCGGAAAAATTGGAAATTTTGTTTAAATATCAACCTGGTAGTTTTTTACAAAAAAGTATTTCCTGTGTGACTTTACTACCTCCAGTGTAGATTAACTGAAAAACACCAATCAGAAAAAAATATTTACCAAAAAACTCTACTGTAACTCAATATGACTGAGCGATATAGGCAGACCAATAAAAAACTGTTTTTATAAAAAAATATATATTTGTCACCGTTTTAAATATCTATGGATAGCTAGACTATTAGAAGTACTTATTTATAATGAGTAACCTGATTAATTCAAAATATTTCAACAGATTTGTAAATATGTAAATATATCACATCTCAAAGGATCACTGATACATTTCAACAATAGCATAAAAACACTGCATCTGGCTGTCATTCTGGAATTTATTAAATTTCTTCCTGGTGATTAGGTGGCAGGTACCTGCCCGTAAGGTCAGTACTACCACTATTTGTATTGGTTTGTGAATACGATGATGCACCATTGACAGCCCCATGGTCAGCATTTATCGTTACACTGTCGCTGTCAGATTCAAAAGAACCACCACCATTACTAACGCCTGCTACACCAACAGCACTACCTAAATCAGAACTACTAATAACAGAACCACCTTCAGACGAACCAAGGGCAGCATCTATTGAAGCACCAGTTTCAGTACCTATCGAAGAACCAGTCTCAGTACCTACTGAAGCACCAATTTCAGCACCTACTGAAGCACCAGTAGAAATGACGGCCTCTTTCTTGGCATTGTACTTGATAAAGTAAACTTCCGGTTTGGATGGCTTGGTAGGTGCTGGAGTTGGGATGACAATGTCAGCTTGTTCATCCGGTTTCTTCACCAATACATAGACGAGTGTCTTTTCTTCATTTTGAGGTTGAGGAGCGATAACTGATACTTGTGGCCTTGGTGGATTGGGAGCTTTGATGAAGATAATTTTGTAGTGCATTTGTATAGGAGGCACAGGTATTTGTTTTTGAGGGTGTACTTCTTCTGGATCTTCAGGTGCAACGTGGAAGTA
Organism: Crioceris asparagi; assembly: GCA_958507055.1. Classification (NCBI taxonomy): domain Eukaryota; kingdom Metazoa; phylum Arthropoda; class Insecta; order Coleoptera; family Chrysomelidae; genus Crioceris; species Crioceris asparagi. The sequence continues at coordinate 9,597,803 of OY293828.1, forward strand.
GAAGTCCTTGGAAATAATAGGTGGGCCTGAGGTTACGTAGTTGACACCAGAATTACCGACAGAGGAGGAACTGATGTCTGAGTTATGAGCCCCTACAGATGTATAGTCGTTCAAATATCCATCTGACGGCAAACTGGATTCTTGGTTATCAGTATGCTCGGCAGCAAATCCAATTCCAACATTGGAAGCATCTCCATTGGCAGAACTATAGCTATTTTCGGAAGAGTAGCTCACTCCAGACGTATAACTGTTTCCAGAAGAATAGCCGCCTGAGTTGGTAGCTGTAATGACTGCTCCTGTGTTGCTATTAGTATTATCTGCAATATTATATCTAGCGCCGCCTAATTCAAATCTATTTCCAGATAGTCCAGAACTTACTCCAGCTCCTCCAGGGGCGCCATATTGGCTACCTGGGATGGGATAGTTGTATCCCAATGGTGGTTCAGGTCTAGTACTCACAGCGATCACTAGAGTGGATATCAACTGAAATTTAGATTTTTTATCCAATTAGAGCGTTGATACTAGTTTTCTTAAATGACATTATTATTGAAAAAATAAGGTACATTCAACTAGAGAGGGTTCTGTACATTTAAACCATGGTTAAATATTGTAAATACAATGACCATGTAATTTATAAACAAAAGTAAACATCTTGTATAAGTTTGTACCTTCATTTCGTTTTAAGGTGTTGCCTTAATACTAGGAAATGTCAAAAGAAAATTGGATTCATGCTACAAAATAATAAATGTTGAAAATAAATAAGTTGAAGAGCTTAGTGAAGAAGATCAATGTCAAACTTGAACAGGCATCACTTACTCGAGAAGTAAGGGAGGAGAATGGAATTAATAAGCATACAAGAATGTTATTATCGGCAACGAACTCTGGTACCATGCACTATTGTTCAAACCTATTAATAATAGTCAAGTTAAGTGTCCCAGATCAGTTAAGCAGCTACCCCGGATCAGTTAAGCAGATGCAATTTGGTGTTCAAGTAGATAAATCCAACAGAGGAAGTTTATTGCTAAAATTTGACTATATGCGCTCTTAAAAAAAGTTAAATCAACAATCGAAATTAAAGTTGTTGGAATATACATAGCAGATGCTGAGCTGGAACATGAGTTGCTCAAAAACAAGATTCGTAGCCAATAGCCGAAACGATTAGAACGAAGCCGTCCTCAATGGTGTCTTCAAAAATAATAGATAGAAATTACTCTACTTTGATTTGTAGGCATTTTTTGTCATTTGAAGGTTATGCAGAGTACACTTCCCTTTTGTAAAAAAACTCACTCATAATACAGATATCTATTGTTATTATTATCAGATTATTAAATTTTAATGGATAAAAAAGATAGAATATACGGGATTGAAACTCACAACCCAGTGACCCTATTAGGTATTGCTTCAAGAAGACAACTACTGTACTGTTGAGATATTTCGTCAGCCAGCTGAAATGGAAACGAAATACGCTATAGAATGTTGTTTTGTTTGTGCTGATGACACAATGGCCGTTTTTGTGAAAGGATGTCATATTCTTCTGATCGTAAATTCTTGGCAACTACATTTCTTAGAAAGGTCATTTTAGTTTCGATGCTACCTACACATCAAACAGTACTATTTTCGGAAATTATGGGCGGGATGAGATCAGACGAAAAAAAGCAACTTCATAAGGGTTAAATTTGCCACCTTAAAGGTACAGAACCGCAAAAATGTTGATAAATATTCAATAATTACTTATGTTAATTATATTGATTTTACTCACCAGAGCTCGTCTCATCTCTTGAAAATAAAATAAGCCCACACGATCTTATCGTAGATGAATGAACTTGTAATGGTAAAGATGTTATGTGTTGCTTTTTATAGGTAAACTGGAATCCACTACCTCACGCACCCGTATAAATGCAATATTATCGATTACGGATATTCATTAGATGCTGATGTGCTAAGATGTTCTTGAGGATTATTTGTTTTCATTAGAGTTCGTTCGTCAAGGCTTACATTATTCAAGCGAGCGAATGAAAAGACCAAATAATATCCAACAATTATTCTAATAGAAATTACTTGTAAGTAGGTACGCAATATGTGAATTTTTAACGAAATTGCATCATAACAAAAGATATTTCATAATAAATATTACTCGGAAAATACGTTACACGTCAAGTCATCAATATTTCCATATTATCGGCCTCCTTTATTAGCAGAATATAAAGAAAATTGGATGAAACATTTTCTTCTCGTGTCATGAATGAAATTAGTACGTGTTTTATTATACGATAATTGAAATTGCATTCAAAGAAGACAGCTCACAATTCCAATATTTCTTATTATACTGCGGGAAATTAAAATTATTGTACCAGACCTAATGTGAAATAATTACACAGCACCTGTCATCAAGAAGAGTAGGTATCTATCTTTCTTCGTTTTTCGTTTGAATGCGACAATAATAAAGTGTTTTCTATAAATATAATTCAACCGGCACCATTCCAAGTATTCCATCTTATGCATTGTTAAGATCTGAGAATTTTAATTCTAGTCTAGTCGTAGACACAAATGAAAGCGAAACACGTCTAGCGGAAATGTATCTTTGAAGTGATTGTGTTGTGCATCACTTTACATTTTATCTCGCATTCAAGACTATCTACCTACCTACTTCTGAGCTTTAGAGTTTATTGTACAATATGGTGAATACATTCACAAGAACGATTTTATAACGAACTAGAAGCTAGAGAGCCTGATGGAGTAACAATTATTCCACCATAATATTCAGCAAGAAAATTACTTATATTATATCAATGTCTATTTATATTTCATTGTTAAATCACAGGTAAACCTATATTTATTGAAATACGAGCTGTTTTACCAGGTACTTTCCGGTCACACATTGGTACACTGTGGCACACCAACCCTGATCCATTCACAAAATCCACCAAGAAAGAACATTATGAGAATTTTTCCTACATATCTTTTAGGGATTTTCCGGTATGGAACCCTCTCTCTTTAAGTCCCAGTCGCACTGACAGACTCTCACTAAATAGTCCATTGACATATTACACCTAAATATAGCGAATCTCTTCGAAAATTCAGCCATACAGCTCAAAGATACTTCTTTGGATACTACAGGTAAGGAACCCTCCATCTAGAAGGTTCAGTCACACTTACAGCCACTACCAGGTCATTCTAATAATATTCTACATACAAACATGGTAAAAAAAAACATCTAAATCCAGCCATACATTTCAGAAATATACAATAGACTTTCAGGAACGGAACCCACCACATAGAGTCCCATGGGCACTGAAAGTATGACAGTATCTTACTTAAGGTATGATAAACGCGTGTGCAAAAATTGGTTGGCATATCTCATACTCACACACACATACAGAGGTTCAGTTTTATATATACAGATTTTGTCAGGACATTTTAGATTATTTATATATCACGGTAACTTGTTTAATATTTTTGAAAGCAGTAATATTAGTATTTGTTATCTCTTCAATAGTACATCTCATGTCTTACTGAAAGAAAAATCAACCCATATTTAATTATATTGAATTTTTGTATTGGCATGGAAACTAAATTTTCTGCAAACTGCAATTTCATTAGAATCTTTCTATGAATGATGTTTGGATTATCTTCAATATTTGATTCAAAATAATCAGTATATTTTTCTCTCGTTAGCTTTTTTATCAAATTAAGATGACTCTGCTAAAACACTGCAACTAACAAACTATTAACATAAAGACTTTTCAAACGACAACATTTCAATTTGGAAGTACGATTTAGTTTGATTACAAAATACAATGCCTTTCGGTTATTCAAACTTATAAAAATGACCGTCTCTTTGAGAGAAAAATCATTACAGAACTCGGTCTAAATAGTCAGTCAAATCAATTTTCTTGATAAACCAAGACGATCCAGATTGGTATGTCTAAAAGAAATATTGCTGCTGTTACTGAAAGTGTTGATAATGAAATTGAAAAATCAATACTTTACGTTGTTTGCAACAACTGGGCATAGCTTATGACATGGCTCCATAAAAATATTTATTAACCCAAAAAGTGGAAGAACGACACCATCCACATCGTCGTAGTTTCACTAATTGGTTTATCAATTAACGAACTAACGAACGAGAGATCCATTGCTTTCAAGCTAAATTTTGATCAATCTTATTTCAAAATAGATGGATTCGTCAAGAAGCACAATTATCGTATCTGGAGTGATAATGATCTTTGTGATTTTTTGTAACGATATCACAAATTTCATTTAAACGCCTAAAAAAGTTACTGCTTGTTGTGCATTTTAGGCTAATGGAATCATTGGGTCAGACGTACATGAAATCATGCAAGACGGTGCTACTCGACACATTGCAAAAAGATAACATTTTGTTACATATCTTTTAGGTATGCACAATAATTTTGAGAAATTGTGATAACTCAATTCCGATGGATCATTTGCTTTAAAAATGCCTGGATAATTCTTGTAGAAATTTGGAGGTGTTCTTTGAGGAAAACATACGAAATAAAAACAAATATTCACAATAATTATGCACCTACTCGTTTCTATAAAGTCGCTCAATAAAATATAACATATTTGTATTCCAGAATATATTAAACATTATTTTAAAATTTAATGAATCAATCGCTGTTATCTAGGTGTGTTCCATGCAAGTTATTACTATAATTCAAACCAGCAGGTATTTCAGACAGCTCACAATAAATATAAAATATTTATTTTCTCGATAAAGCAATCCAACAAAAACAACCGTAAAATACCAATAAAATAATATGCTTAACAATTACAATGTTCTCCATGGATGGCGAACCCGCTTTTATTTCTTATTTGGTATTGGTAAAAATTTTTCTTGGCTCATGCAAGTTAGGATCAAACCTTCCACTTCTAAATAGCTGACAGGATGATTCCCGAGAACTTCTTCATCAGCAACTATTTCTTTATAAATATATGTAACACTGTAGAGAGACTTAGATTCTGATAGACATTAGACATTAGATGTTGTATTAGTTATCATTCTGTAACTCTGTATTTCACTTCCTCCAAATAAATATTGTTTTTAAAAACTAAAGTTCGGTTCATAGAAACGTAATTGGCGCAGTCAGTAGGATAGTGAAAGAAATCAATCGTGATCATCTTCGATTTTAATCGTTTATTCACTATCCTGAGTCTACGTGAGTGTTGTGGAAATCCAGAACCAGAAGAAGAAGCAGAAGCCAATACAACCCAGAAGCCAAACAGATATTGAAATGCATCGTGCCATCATCATTATCTTGTGAGTACTTCTTGTTTTTCTATGTTTAATTGTCAGATCTCCTCTGTTCCAAGTCCTTAAGTGATCCTAGTTCAGAGTAATTGTAGATATTTTTGATACCTTTCTTTTGTATGAAACAGTATTGAAAGATTGACTTGCAACGCAGGCGCAAATTAAAGGGCAAAAATTTAGTAAAATAATCAATTGACTTCCTATTAGATTAATTCTAGGGAAAACTTGATTAAATTAAGCAGAAATCCTATTAGAAAGTATTTCTAGGGATAATCTGTTTTCAATCAATTGAGACCTCCTATTAGATCAAATTCTAGGGAAAACTCAATATAATTAAGAATATTTAATTGAAAAACTATTTAATAATTGAGACCTCCTATTAGATAAAATTTCTAGGGAAAACTCAATATTTACTTATTAAAAAACATTGAATTTATTTTATTTTTATTTATAAGTTATCAATTTACAATATTTTGTAAATTATCCTTTTTTTATTATACTTACATATTTTTACCTGTATATATACATATATTTTATTGAAATAAAATGGCAGTCCCAGTATTTGACCTCAAAATTTTGAGTATTGTTCCTTCTTTTGATGGAAATCCAAATGATTTGCATTCATTTTTGAATATATCAGCAGAAATTTTAAATCACTATTTCGATATAAATCCAGAAAACGCTGCATGTCTTCAAAATAAATTGTTATTGTTTGGTATCGTTGGAAAATTGACTGGTAAAGCAAAAGAAGTCATATCAGTTTATGGTTGTCAAAATTGGAATACCATAAAAGATGTTTTGATTCAACACTTTGGAGATCAAAGAGACGAAAACGCGCTAACTCGAGATCTTGTTAATTTACGGCAATCACAGTTTGAAACACCGCTTCAATTTTATGAAAAATGTATCAAAATTTTAAGTACGATTTCAAATTATATTGAACTCCATAATGAAAACGAAGCCATTCGCAATAGCAAAAAGATGTTCTTTAGGCAACAAGCTTTAACAACATTCTTAGCCGGATTAAAAGAACCATTAGGATCTACCATACGCGCAATGAGACCCGACTCATTAGCCAAAGCTATTGAGTTTATTCAGGAGGAAAATAATATTAGATATTTACAAAAATCATTTACTCAAAATGTACAACCGAATAAAAAATTGCAACAAATTCCGCCACAATTTCAGAAAAATTTTTCCCAACCAGTATTTCAAAATCAATCATTTACACCTAATACATTCACTCAACAACCACAATGGAATGTAACACCTCATCGGTTTCCACCACCGCAACCAACATTCAGAAAATCAAATACTAATGTATGGGCACCGAAGAATACTCCCGGACCATCTAACCTACCTAAACCGACGCCAATGAGTATCTCTACGCGAAATACCCATAAACCAAATAGAAATTTCAATAGACTTCCAATTCCTCAACAACAATCTCAACAGCAAAAATATACTGTTGAAGAATTATTCAATATGGAAAGTGATCAATATAATCCATATGATCACAATGATGAGCAAGATTACGATTATTATCCCGATAATGATCAAGAAATTTATTCAGGTGAAGATCAACCATCTCTGGAACATGATTATGAACAAAATTTTCCGGAAGACACCCATCCACCACCCGAAAAATAGTCGAACTTAATACATTCTCGGATAAGAAAGAACTCCCTTATATCAAAATTTTAAACCCCCCGCTTAAACTTTTAATCGATACAGGATCAACAAAATCATTTTTAAATCCCGAAATTGCCTTTAAATTGTATAGGAAATATATAAATCATGAACCATTTGTTGTTAGTTCTATTTTTCAAAATTATTCCCAAGATTATAGTGCTGAAATTCCCAGTTTCGACGAATTTAACAGCCGCTCAAACTTAAAATTTTTTCTATTTCGTTTTCATAAAACATTCGATGGATTAATAGGATTAGATAATTTAAAATTAATGAGTGCACAGTTAGATTTTATTAATGCCAGATTAATTACAGCATTTGCAACTCTTCCTATTTTTTATTATGAAACAGACCAGAAACAATTTTATTCAATTCACCTTGAACCACATTCGGTCGCACGGGTAAGATTACCAGTAACAGAAGCAGACGGCACCATCTTGCTACCTCAGCAAAACGTGCAAGGCGCGAGATTACGCGAAACGTTAACAATAGCCTGTAACAATCTTGCGTGGGCAGAGTTAATAAACAATAGCGACACTGAGATGCAAATAGCATTGACTGACCCAGTTAAATCAGCTGTCCTAAATATGAATAATTACCACTTTTTTAACGCTGAAATCAAACCATCGGATAAAAGAAAATTCTCTAATATTAAAGAAAATATTCGAACGCAACATATGAATAATGAAGAACGTTATCAAATTTAAAAACTTTGTAAAACATTTTCGGACATTTTTTATATTCCCAATACCCCTTTAACATTTACAAATAAAATTAAACATCACATAAAAACAAAGGATGAGTATCCTGTCTTTACGAAATCATACAGATACCCCCACATACATAAACCTGAAGTTGAAAAACAGATAAAATCAATGCTCAATCAAGGTATAATTCGACCCAGTGAATCTCCATGGTCATCACCCATCTGGATAGTACCCAAGAAACCGGACGCATCTGGAAAGGTTAAATGGAGAATCGTTGTAGACTACCGGAAGGTAAATGACAAAACAATTGATGACAAATATCCTATACCAAACATCAATGATGTTTTGGACAAACTTGGACGATGTCAGTACTTTTCAACATTAGATTTGGCGAGTGGATTCCACCAGATCGAAATGGCTGAGGAAGACGTCCAAAAAACAGCTTTCTCCGTAGAGCAAGGGCACTATGAATATCTCAGAATGCCTTTTGGACTCAAAAATGCACCAGCAACATTTCAAAGAGTCATTGACAATGTACTAAGAGATTTACAAGGAAACATATGTCTCACATATATGGACGATATTATCGTATATTCGACCTCTCTTCAAGAACACCTCCAAAATTTGAAAAAAGTATTCGAGAGATTACGAGAGACAAATCTTAAAGTACAATTGGATAAGTCAGAATTCCTACGGAAAGAAGTAGCTTTCTTAGGACATGTCATCACCCCAACCGGAATAAAACCAAATCCGGACAAGATCAAAACTATTTTGAGATACCCGCTACCAAGAACGCGGAAAGAAATTAAAGCTTTCTTAGGACTTTTAGGTTACTATCGGAAATTTATCAAAGATTTTTCAAAAATCACGAAACCTTTCACTTCATGTTTGAAAAAAGATGCCAAAATTAAAATAACACCTGACTTTATAGAATGCTTTGAAATTTGTAAGAATTTGTTAACAAATGCACCAATTCTACAATATCCCGACTTTACTATGCCGTTTAATTTAACTACAGATGCTAGTGATTTCGCTATAGGAGCAATTTTATCCCAAGGCCCCGTTGGCACAGATAAGCCAATAGCATATGCGTCTCGTACTTTAAACGACAGCGAGAAAAATTATTCAACTATAGAAAAAGAAATGTTAGCTATCGTATGGGCTACTAAATACTTTAGACCGTATCTTTTTGGACGAAAATTTAAAATTTTATCCGACCACCGTCCATTACAATGGCTTTTCTCATTGAAAGACCCTAATTCAAAGTTAATTAGATGGAGATTAAAGCTAGAAGAATTTGATTATGAAGTTGTTTTCAAATCGGGTAAAGCAAATAAAAATGTTGACGCTCTATCACGCATAGAATTAAATACAAAGGAAACATTCAGTTTAAATGACTATATGGAAAATTTTTATAAAGAGCTTGAAAATGCATCTCTGTATAACAATGCCAGCTCTCATCATGAAAATCAGCAAGAACATGAATCTAGTTCAATGTCAACACAATCGGCTGATGAAATATATTATAATGTTAGCGACGATGATTCCGCAACTGACACAGCTGATGAAACAATGGAAAACTTACCAGAACAACAAGAAAATAGTAATAATACGATACATACGGCAGAAGAAGATCCAATCATGAATATACCTATTTCAGAAAAACCATTAAATTATTATAATAATCAAATCAGATTAGTTTTTGTTCATTATAACGCCGCATCTCCAAAAATTGAACACATATTTCAGAATAAAAAACGAATTCATGCGCAAATAAGCCTTACTACTATGGAAAAGGATATTGTAAATTTCTTTAAAGAATTCGTTCCACCAAAAACAAAATTCGCTATAAAATTTGAACCTGAATCACAATATGAGCCAACATCCGTTATAATTCAAAAAATGTTTAAAAATACTGCTTACGATCTTGTCAAATGTACTAACATTTTGGAAGACGTAAATTGCGAGGAAAGACAAAAAGAAATAATCCGTAATTACCATGAAGGAAAAACCAATCACCGCGGAATAAATGAAACGGAACAACAGATTAGAAGAAAGTACTATTGGCCCTCTTTAAAGAAAGATATTGAAGATTTTTTAAATAATTGTGAACTCTGTCAAACAACAAAATATGATAGGCATCCAGCTAAATCAAAATTCATGATAACGCCGACTCCAACAAAACCCCTTGAAATAATTCACATCGACACATTTCAAGCAAGTGGTCAAAAATTCTTAACAATAATAGATTCATTTTCGAAATATGGTCAAGCATACCCGATAGAAGGAGCTAATGGTATTAACATCGTACGAGCACTCCTTATGTTCATAACTCATCATGGTTTACCAGAAATGATAATCTCTGATAATGGACCTGAATTCAAAAATACATTACTTCAAGAATTTTTATATACCCATAAAGTTCTTATACATTATACAACACCAGAGAATCCTCAATCGAATGGAATGATCGAAAGATTTCATTCAACATTAATTGAACACTTACGAATCTTACGAGGACACAAAACCCACTTTAACGTCAAAGAACAAATGCCATATGCATTACTAGGGTACAATAATAGCATCCATTCCACCACAAAACAAAAACCAATTGAAGTATTAAACGGTCATTTTAATACCAGAGACCCATTTGATCTTGACATTCAACGAAATTTAATGAACAATTATATCCAACAACATAGGGATAAAACTAAAGTAATTTATAAGGAAATTAATGAACTTAGTAATCGCCTAAAAACTCAAGTAATTTCAAAAAGAAACGAGACTCGACAACAACCAGTACAATATAAACCCCAAGATATAATTTTTACCAAAGATACTGGTGTGAGAAACAAGTTACTCCCTCGCTTTTCAAAGAAAGAAGTAACAGACAACAAAGATGTAACAGTGACATTACCTAACACCTCTTGTCACAAGAAGAATATAAAACATAAATCCCAATCTGTATTACAGGTGGACCCTCATATCTGCAGAGAAAGTCCGCATACAAAACCTGAAAGACAATCCAGGGATTCTACCCCTCCGGCTGGGAGAAGCCAGAATTAGAATAAGCAATCATGATTTCATCCACTATTATAATCTCACGCCTATAGGTTTTGAAATAGATAATATACATAGTCATTATTATGATATCTATACAGTGTTAACATCAAACAGTAGTAACCCGTATTTGAAAGGCTTAACAAATTTTTTACAAGCACTTAAATACCAACTTCAAATTGTACGCCAAAAATTTAATACTATACATCCAAATTATAGAACAAAACGAGGACTTATAAATGGCATTGGCAGTATTATTAAAGCCATTTCAGGAAACTTAGATCAAAAAGACGCTGAAAAATATGATAAAGCCATAGAACAATTACGAAATAGTCGAGTAAATGTTATTCAAAGGTTGAACCAACATATCTCATTAACTACGGCTTTAATTGAAAATTATAATAAAACAATTTCATTAATTACTCACAATCAGGAAATTATTTCCAAGGAAATCAATACGGTAAAAATTAAATTGGACAAGACAATCTATAATTTTGAATATTTCTTCAAAATAAGGAACATTTTAGACCAATTGAGTTTATCCTTACAAATCTTATCAGAGCTTCTCACTGATTTCGATATTGCAATTACTTTTGCTAAATCAAATATTTTATATAACAACATTTTGCCACCTGAAAAATTGAAATTGTTGGTCAATTCTTTACAACGCTATCATACGAAAGAGCAACTTTTATATACTGATGATACTGAATTACTTAAATTTTACGAGATAATTACTGTAGATGCTTATTATTCAGATACAATGATAGTATTTATTTTGCATTTCCCATTACTTTCTCCCGAAAAATTTTCACATTATCATTTGTATTCAATACCTACAATAAATTTTACTACCCTTATCCCACCTGCACCTTATCTGACATTAAGCAGAGAATTTCATCAGTACTCCGAAGAGCCATGCAGAAAGATTAATCCTGGTTTTCTGTGTGAAAAAATCACTAGAAGAATTGATTCCGATAACTGTATTTTGCCAATTCTGAGGTTAACGCAAGAAGAAGCTCGATGCAACCCCGTTCCTGTTTCCTTGAATACTACCCTTATAGAGGAAATAACTAATGCTCATTATATAGTTATTTTTCCAAAGCCAACCAAAATTTCTACACAATGTACTACACCCACTATAGCCGTATTACATGGAACCTTCCTGATACAACTACCCCCAGGATGTGCTTTTCAGACAACCACTGGACGTTACATTAACTCACACGATGTAACATATGAGCAACCCTTACCACTTCCACAGGTTCGAATGGTTTTGAACTCGACAAAAATGAAAATCAAAACCAATCCAATTCATCTTGAACAAATTCCACTAGATGAATTACATAAAATTCACCAAGGTCCAATCCCACTCATGCCAATCGAAGAAATTTCAATGGACACCACCCATTTTTGGACAACACCCACCTTTATCCTAATTGCAGGAGCAATTACATTTTTGGGATACAAACTCCGACAGCATCTTCAAATACAACTACCCAGACCAACCTCATCAACCACACCTATACCAGAGGCTTCCGTTTTGTTCGTCCCTCACAAAACTTCCCTAGGGGATGGAGAAGTTAGGATCAAACCTTCCACTTCTAAATAGCTGACAGGATGATTCCCGAGAACTTCTTCATCAGCAACTATTTCTTTATAAATATATGTAACACTGTAGAGAGACTTAGATTCTGATAGACATTAGACATTAGATGTTGTATTAGTTATCATTCTGTAACTCTGTATTTCACTTCCTCCAAATAAATATTGTTTTTAAAAACTAAAGTTCGGTTCATAGAAACGTAATTTGCAGGCTTTTCTTATGAATCATTTATTTTCTCGATTCTGTATTGTTGGTAAAAATTATTTATAAAGTAATAACTTTATGATAAACTTATGTACAGATACGGATTTTGTGAGACTATACAAAAAAAAACTTGAGGTGATTTTATTTTGTACATACATATATGTATTTGGAATTTTGTTAAGAAAAAAATATCAAAAATATGTGACCTGCATTGATGTTGAATTATTTATTATAATATTGTTATTGGTTGACACCATAAAGAAGATGATATAAAATTAGTTTTATTTCATAAAGGGTATTCTTGTTAAATGAACAAGTCTATATAAGTTTAATTCAATATATCCATTATTATTTTTTTAATTTTATAAACATGAAATAAGTAACTATATTTACACTGACAGGGAATTGAGTAAATAATAAATGATTTTGGAGTTTGGTAGGTTACCATTTTAACATGGTATTTGAATATAGACAGGTGTAGAAGGCACCACGTTTGCAATTCTTGGATATCAGTAATTTCATTTTTTTTTAACGTGGTAATATATTAATTCTTCTTCCGTTATTTGTTAATGATTAAAAATGCCTTGTGTCCAAGAAACTGAATCAAATTAATGCTTACCAATGAAAAAATGCACATTTTTTCCATTTTACGGATCTACAAGTCGGATAATGAAATATAAATTGAAATATCGGAAGCATTTAATCATTCTTGTCAGTGTCATATACTTTATTCTTGAAATTAAAACTGAAACTTATATATATATATATATATATATATATATATATATATATATATATATATATATATATAATATTTAACCCTAATCTTTTATATCGAAAATATTTTACATAAGCAAACTTTACAGAATACTATTGTAAACTTTGACTTAGGTAACCAAATAAATTGTGTCACAGGTCCAATCCACCTTCCATAATTTTTGTCAAATCTGGTTAAATTGTAATATCGAAATTGAATAAGCTGATCATAGTAGATTATACTTTATTTCACGAATGTTGGCGTCTGCCTTGAAAACAAGTGGCGTAACGATTTCGAGCTAAAATATGGAATTTAAGGAAGTTCATATAATTAGAGTAAAAAATATCGATTGATTAAATAAGCAAACATAATATGAATGATTTATTATCAACAATAATGCAGAAACACAAAATAAAAATTTATTGCTTGAGTTATGAAATATAAATTTATGCACCTGAATTATCTGAAATGTCACAATGACTTTGTGACGCCTATGAAATAAACATTGCGTTGCCTTCGGACATACGTGCAGCGCCCTATCATTGTATGGAAGGAGATAAGCTTGACATACTGATGTCGTAGCTTAGATCGACAAACGTAGTAGAGAATTTCATGATAATGAGTTGCGATGAGACGGATGGCGATATGTACGTAGCTCGTGAATGATTACACACAATAGCCATGATTCGTGAAACAAACTATATATCTATAAATCATCTGCAATATTCATCATTCATAATATTTGACATAATTATGCCATTCGTTTGATAAGTATGGGTACTATTAACACTGAAGACGAAACACTATCTAAGAACGATTGATGCATGGATTTCAATGATGATTAGACAATTATGTAAGATTGTAGTAATTACTGATAAATTTCAAAACAAACTTCTATAAGTAGATTATTTACACATTGTCGAAGTCACATATTGCTGAAATGTCATTAGAAAAGTTACTAAAGAAACGCTAGAATAAAAGTAAATGAAAAATAACGTATTTCGGGTCTGGATGACGTTTGAATCATTCCTTCAGGCTCGACCTGTATTTCAAGTAAAAATAATCTTGAAATGTGTTAAAATAGCCTCGGTAACGATCTGTGATATGGAGAAGAGTTATCGTTATCACATCAGTGATTCCATATAATTGCAACGGAGCGACCGAAATCTTGTCAGTTGACGATGTTTGTAATAAAAATAAGTAAATTTGTTCCACGACTGCCTCAGTTTGTAACCAAGAATAGCTCACCTCTGAAGCGTTGATGTAGGAAGTGTGTCTATATTATTATGATATCGCGGACAGGTGTTAATTTATAATTCCCAACAGTACCTTGACTTATAACAAGCGTCAAGACCGAATTCATAAATAAATGTTTGTTGTACATAACGCTGGTTCATTGGCACCTTTAGTTCTAATTTGAAACATTCTCATTCACAAAAGGTAGAATAAATATAATTAGAAAAATTACATATGTTCCTCAAGATTTTTTTATTTTCACTCTCTAATCTATGAGTTTTATTTAAATTTATTGCTTAATTTCTTAAAGTTTTAATGAATTTATTATGGCCATAAAAAAAATTATATTGATAAAATTCAGATATTTTAAAGGGGGTATATTAACTTAATATCGCACAAGTTCTTCGAGTCATTTTTGGCTTAAGCAAATTCTATGTATTCAAGCAAAATTGATCGATGACTTCAGTGTGGCTTCATACAATAGAGAAACATCATATTAAAAGCTTTGTTTCAATGCTCGATAATGTTGTAATTAATTAACGTAAGAAAAAAGATAATTAATTGAGTCACTTGTTGTCAATGAGCTTTGAAGGAAACTGTATGTCATCGGATGACACTCAATTTTTAATTTCTCAATTATACGCCATATTTGTTGGAGACATTCCACTTTTGATATATTGATAATGGTAGACCGATCATGTTAATGTCTTTTTCAACCAAGGAATAGATTGTAGTAATAGATGACCGGTAATTACAAAATTGATGATGTTATATACTATAGAAGCAAGTTTGGCTCTCTGGACTCCCAACATAGTCTCTTAATTGATAGTCATGCTTCAGATTAATTATAGAGGTGTATAAGAAATTTAATATAATATATATGGAATGTATGTATCTTTTATATAAGCTTGTCATAAGGGCTTAACGAATTCCTTATAAGGGATTGTCGGGACAAAATAATTTTGTTCGGCTGCTTCGATAGAAGTTATTATTATAGTATATTTTATCTTAATTGGAATGGAAAATACCTGAAGCAAAGTTTAGAGGAGAAGCCATTTGAAGAGACGATTTGAACTTTCAGAATTTCAGTAAGTATGAGAAGTGCTTGGAAAGCCGATATGACAGTGTTATCCAACATTTTCCTCCAGTACAATCACAAACAACTTCAGGCGTATTCATAATCTAATCTTAGTTCGGTACTAGCTAGTATCGTGTTATAATAAAAAAACAAAACACTATCGTACCATAACACTGACATAATAGTCATAAACCTAATTTAAGGTTAGATTTTCGCACTTAATTTAGTACCGTATTAAGTTTCGATTATGAATACGCCTGTGCATGTTTAAAAAATTATACGGCTAACTTCAAAGCACTTGAAATACATAAAAGTAGGTATATTTAATTTGTTGTTAATCGAACTATTGATACCTATAAGAATTAATTCGTAAATAGAACAATATGTATCCACGAATAATACTGAATTTAAGAACCATTAAGATTTTGGTGTTGTGTAATAGATGAAGATGAATATGGAGAACTTTTGAATATATTTTTTTAATTGTTTATATATATATTTATATATATATGAAAAGATGTAAAGATTTCGCTACTGAAAGATATGTACTAAATGACTTCGGTCTTTACAGTAGATAGATGGCTATAATCACACATAGCCATAAACTACCAACGATGAAAACAACTACTCGGTGGACAAAAGCCCCATCCCGCATTGAATTATATCATCTATGGAATATAGATAATGAAACAAAAAGGTGTTAGAAGTTACCGCAATTGGTATCGGGATAGATCTCGATCCTTTGCACCTGCCAGCGATGATATAATTCAATGCGGGATGGGGCTTTTGTCCACCGAGTAGTTGTTTTCATCGTTGGTAGTTTATGGCTATGTGTGATTATAGCCATCTATCTACTGTAAAGACCGAAGTCATTTAGTACATATATATATATATATATATATATATATATATATATATATATATATATATATATATATATATATATATATATATACACATCTTAATTAATTTCTTTAAAAAAATTGGATAGACGCTATTAATTGGTGCAATGAAAAACACAAAATAATATTAATTCTTTTGGTGCTGGTACTTGTGAAGTTGTGCAGTTGCAGTTAGATTGAAAACTTTTGGCACCAACTTCGAAAGTACCAGAGATAATATAATTAATATTATTTTGTATTTTTCAGTGCACCAACCAATAAACTCGGTCCAATTGTTTGTAAAAAATATTTATTCCACAATTTGAATGTAACATTCGCCTTCAAAATCATTCAAGGTTCACTAAAGAAGATAATACATTGCTTATTCTTATTCAGAGATTTAAAAACATAACGGAAATACACATATTTCAGACATTTCCACTCCTGTAACTCGGTAACAGTATTTTTTTTCCAGAAATATCCAATTTAAATGTTGCCTCAAATAATGTCTTTTTTAATTTTGAGGTCTCATATTTTCAGTTTTCGAAAAATATCCCCACCACTTAGCGGAAACACATATTTCAGAATTTAGCACTGCTGTAAATCAGAAACCAATGATTTTTTGCCGGATGTCGACTCTTCTTTCATTTTGTTGTCACAAATTTTCTTTTTTCAATGAGAACTGCCCCCTCCATCCCTTCGGAAGAAGTTTTTGAGGGGAATGTTGCTTTTTTCAAAGGGGCCAATTATTCTGAATAGTCCTCTATCAAATTAAGAAAAAAACATGAACATCAGAGCACTTTTACTAAGGAAAAAATGTTTATAAGTAAATACTTATTAATGTCCATTAAATATAAATAATTATATATACAGGGTGTGATTTTGTTCTGTAATCGGACGATTACGGCTTTATGGATACCTAAAGATATCAAAAATATGTTTTCACTAACTATATCTGATTTTTAAAGTTAGCCCGAGGTGCTCCCAAATAGTCGGAATTGCACATAACTTATTTTTTCTTATGGAACATGTATTTTTTTATTAATTAATTATACTCTCCATAAAATTTTAATTTTTTGTTGTATAACAAAAATATATGACTATTGTTAATGGATTTAGAGATATACATGTTTTTTTTCAAATTTTGACAGAACAAAGGCATTTTATTATTATTATTATTAATATCTCTGAACAAATAGAAAAGCAAAGAATGAAATTTTTATCTGAGTCACGCATAATATTGGAGATTATTATGAATTGGTCAAATTCCCTTTCTATTATAGGCGGTGCGAACAAAAAAAAGTTGAAAAAGTCATTTTTTTAAATGGATTGGTATATTTTTTTAATGTATCACTGGAAAGATGAGAAAATTCTACATGTGATCTACCATAAAAATGTTGTAGTTGCATACGAAACATTTTACAATATTTTTGGATTTCTATAAAAATTTTCTTCTGCTGATATTAATTTTTATAGAGTGCCTTTTTTCTGTGAAAAAATTTAAAAACATATCTCGAAATCTATTAATTTTAATCATACAATTTTGTTATACAACTGGCATTAACATTTCATAAAGTATTTGATTAATAAATAAAAATATAATTACTTGTTCCATAAGAAAAAATGAAGTTGAGTGCAATTTCTACTATTTGGACGCACCTGGTACAATTGAAAGTATTTTTAGATTATAGAACTTAAAAAATCAGATTTAGTTAATGAATTTAGTTATTTTTGATATTTGTATCCATAAGCCGTAATTTTCTGATTACAGAACAAAATCACAATGTGTATAACTATAATATTATAATCGATGACGTACGATCAGGACACTATGAATATATATACAGGGTGAGTTTGAAATATTTGCAAATACTGATAACCATGATTCATTATCAAAGCTTTCGAATCCAAAAAGGTCAAAAACCCCAGAAATATTACGTACAGCTTGAGATTTGGAAAATATGACGGTGTATTTAATCTTTGATATGACTATAGAATGAACCAATCTCTTATAATATTCAAGTACAACGAAATTCTTCTCCAACCTACATTCCAGCAACGAAGTTACAGGAGCATAGCAAGGAATTTGTTGCCTTAACAATCATATAGGTATATATCTCATATTTATATAGGTACAGTACTTAAAACAGAGCCAACAAATAAAAAAAGATGAAGCCTGCACTCAACTATTGTTCTTGAAATCGGAAGTCAAAATCTAATAAGTCTCAACTTTCTTATGTGACCATTCAACTCTCGAATAAGGTGCATCTTACCCCGATGGCAACAATCTCAAGCCTCCTGCAATACTGTCTACGTCTACATAAGATTATACACAATGAAAAGGAAATAAGATACATACACAACCTACGCTATTATAAATTAATAATTTACAATATTATAGTTGCAATTTAGTAAGAGCCAACGCAAGTTCATCGTTGATATTATCAGAGAAAACCGTAAAGTGCAGGCAGTGTCATTCATTGTATTTGCGGATACGATAAGAAAGTAGTTACATGAAATATCAGGAAGGCATGAATGACTTTACTTTTCCAGGATGTCAATAATTCTAGCTGTTCATTAACTCTTTCTGTTTGTATATGCTAATCAGAAACTTTAGAGGAAAGTATCTATAAATTTAATTACATTCAAATATACAATGCATACAAATGATGAGACATGAGGTAATTCATGGTTTTTGACCAACTTTATTGAAGAACTACACTGTTCTTTCCTATATATACAGGGTGGTCCAAACTCTGGTATTCGGTCGATTTCTCCGTATCGAAACTAATGATAACATTCTTCTACAAAGTCCTATTCAAATTTATACTTCATATTTTAAAAATAGTTTCACGTAGGTATACAAGGTGTTTCTTACTATAGGTAATTGTAGATATATAACTCTTGCTTTTCTTATGGAATGGAAATAAAAAAAATATTTTTTTCTGAATTTTCGCATAATTTAAAATAGACTTTGCTAACTGTACATAGTAACTTGTTCTTATAATTTAGGATAAAACAATATTTTCCTGTTTTTTGACAGATAATTATATCAATTTAAAAATCAATATCTTTTAAACTGTAGGAGAGAAATTATCAAAAATTGCATGGGTAATCTAGTTTGTACTGTGTTACTAAAACCAAGTGAAAGTAATTCAAGGTCCTTCTAACAATAATTAGGGAAATTTTGGATAAGAATGTAAAAAAAATATTGGATTTATAACAAAATTATTGAGTTTTCCTGCTTTTACAATTTTGAATCTTATAACTGTTGATATGATATAATATAAGAGTCCTTAATTGATAGATTAACTTGTCATCTTGACTTTTTTCTAGTTCTTAATAATTTATTCATATTCTTATATGTCATCTGTTCTTTTGGAAAATTACCGAAACTACTAGCTGGCCAACAGCACTTCTGCCCATACGGATTCACAATTACGACATCCCCAGGTGAAAACATTTACTTTGTTACGAGAATCATTTGAAAGAGCAGGGTCTGTAGCATATGAAAAAAGAGGATGAATTGATAAAAGAGATGCTTACAAATGATGAGAAAGAGAATAATTTACTAAAAGTGATAGAAAATCCGTACATTAGCCAGCAACATATTGCCGTTGAACAAAATATTTCAAATACGAGTGTGCAGAGAGTTTTGAAAAAAGAAAAATACCAAGATTATAAAATTAATATTAATTTACCAATCCTCGATTGAAGAAGATTTTTTTTTGTAGACACAAGAGAAAATAGAAGAAGAACACAATTTTTCAATGAATGTATTGTTCACAGACGAATATACGTTTAAAAAACGTGGAAATATTAACAGAAAACAATGTTTGGGGTGGAATAAAATGCATAAATATATTAGGGTCATTTTCCTTTGAAAAAAAGATTAAATGCTAGGGTATATTTTAATATTTTACAAAATCATCTGCCTGTTTTTATAGAATATGCCAGAGAGGCGGTTGATTTGGATCAAAGGTGGTTTCATCAAGATGGTGCACCTGCACATACCTACAGCTAGATTAGTGATAAACTTCTCCTTTGAAGTTATTGGAGATCAGTGGATTTGTTTTGGAGGAACAGTTCCGTGGTCGACCTGATCTAAATAAACTTGATTTCTTGTTGTGGGAAGACGTTATATCAAAAGTTCATGAAGCTGCTGCTACAAGAGAGGATATGACGCAGAGGATTCGGGAGGCATTTAGATCTATCAAACCAGAAATGCTTGAAAATATCGATATATCTTTTCAAGAGAGATTGAATTTATGTGTTAGTGAAATGGTCAGGAATTCGAATATCGTTTATAAATAAAACTAATTTAAAATTTCACTGTCTTTGTTTTACTAGAAATAAATTATTATTTATAACTATAAGTTTCTCACAGACTTGTAGGAAAAAATAACAGGGACAAAGGTCATATAATAAACAACAAAATAATGGATAATAACAAAAATAATTATTTATTGAAGAAGATAAAAGTCAAACTGACATTGATTTAACTACGGCCTCCAATATTTAGATCATATCAACTGTTATAAGACTCAAGAGTACAAAAGCAAGAAACTCGATAATTTTGTTATAAGACCAATATATTTTTTTAAACATTCTTATTCAAAATTTCCCTGTATTTCCATAGCAAACATAAAAAAGATACCATTCGATTTGAAAAATACCTCTTTTCCAACTTTCATTAAAATTATAAAGTAATTGTTATTAGAAGAACCCTATATAACTTTCACTTGGTCGTAAAAAAGTACAAGCTAAAATATTATGAGACCCCACTATGGATTTTTTAATAATTTCTATTTTACAGTTGAAAAGATAGTGTTTTTTAAATTGGTAGGTATACTTATTTGTCAAAAAAATGGAAACTATTTTTTTTTTCTAAACTATAAGAATCAGTTACTATGTACACTTAACAAAGTCTATTTTAAATTTTGCAAGAATCCAGAAAATAAATATTTTTTACAAAAAATTGGACCGACGTTATCTGAAAAGTATAAAATAATATTAATTCTATTGGTGCTGTTACTTTTCAAGTTATGCAGTTGCAGGTGGATTGATAACTTTTGGCACCAACTTCACAAGTACCAGCCTCAATAGAATTAATATTATTTTATACTTTTCAGTGCACTAACTGATAACGTCGGTCCAATTTTTTGTAAAAAATATTTATTTCACACTTTTGAGTGTAACATTAGTCACGAAAATCGTTGAACGTTCACTAATACCAATGAAAATAGTACTTATCTTATTACCCACATATATTCTTTGCTTGTAGTTGTTATTATTGAGATCTCAAAACATCGCTGCGGAAATACGCATAAGCATTTTAGTTGTTACCATTTTAACACCAATTTAACTCGAAAACCGCAACTCTAAGGATAAAATGTTCATTATAAATGTTGCTACAAATAATTATGTCTTTCATGTAATGCAAGCAGATTTTCAATTTTCGACAGAAATCGCCCTCTCCACGTAGCAAAAATAAGTATATATGAGAATTAAACATGCCTCTATCTCGAAAACCGTTACTCTTTTGAAAAAATGTTCAATTTAAACGTATCCGGATATTGTCCTATCTTTAATTATACCACGTCAGATTTACAATTTTCGAGAAAATTTGCCACCTCCACTCCCTTCGGGGGCGGTTCTCGGAGGGAACGAGATGTCGGATTCCCGTTTCTCAAGCCTCCTCTTTCAAATGAATCAAAAATCATCAAAATCGGGGTACGATTACTATATAAAAGGCGCGCACAAACCCAAAAAAAGCACATAGTCGAATTGTATACCTCCTCCGTTCGGGGTTCGTCAGTCAAAAATATTTATTTATATCTGTTCCATAAGAATAATAAGAGTTATATACAATTACCTATAGTAAGAAACACTCTGTATACATGAAACTATTTTTAAGATATGAAGCATTAAATATGAATAGGAATTTGTAAATGAATTTTATCAATAGCTTGCTTCATTAAGGAGAAATCGACCGAATGCCAGAGTTAGGACCACCCTGTATATTAACCATGCGAAACGTGTAATATAAATAAAATTTTACTTTTAAATAAGCCGTTTCATAATATAGAAACAACAGATTTTTTTCGCTGCTATGACATCATTTAAGTAATTTTTCTAGTGTGTCCAACTAAGCTCGGATTGCTATTGGTAGACAATCACTTGGGAATCTCTTGACAGCTTTGAAAATGAGTAAAAAAACAAACATCTCGCTTTTCGTATGATGGAGTACTACTCAGTCCACAATATTTAGAGCATTGAAAATAGCTTAGAAACCACATTTTACATTCTAGTTAGAATTTTCAAAAGTAGATCGACCATTTCAAAGATTAGCCCAGACAAATAAACAGAAAGTCAATATTTTTGAAAACATTTGTTTGGGTTTTGCTCATCATGCAAATAACATTATGAGAAACAATATATTTATTAAATTACAGACGAAGAATAATTCAATTTTATTTTATATGTGTAGATAAAAGATAATCCAAAGTAATAAATATCTTCATACGCAGGTAACTGTAGAAGTTGCGTAAACTTTATTGTGCGCGGCATCCAGAGACAACTGAATCCATTGTTCCCACTTGAAAGTGTATTTTATTAAATACACCCAACCAGCTGTGTGCCGTTCCAGTGTTCTTCATTATAAAAATCAGTTATGCAGATTTCTCCGTGACATGTTAGAAGATGACGTTGATTATTCCTTTCATGAAAATTATTATTGTTGTTGATGCGACTTTGTGGGGACAGAAACTTGGCGAGCTCAAAGTTTGTATTCATCTTCATAGTGGACAATAACCTTTAGAGTATCTACCTACATTTTACGTCTTATATATGATGCAGTGAAATTTGTGGGAAAATCATGTAACAGGTGCAGAAAATGACACTAAATGTAACAATAAACTTGCATTGCCGATGTTATTCTAATAATAATTAACTTTTATAAAATTAATTTTTTTAAACTGATTGAGATGAAAATCGTTTATTGGAAGCATATTTAGGCGGCAGCGTATACTAGCGACTACAAGCGACAAACACAAAGCGGCTTCGAGCAACAGGATCGCCCACTGGCGGCGAGTTCGCTCTTTGAGACTGTGAGATTCTATTTTGAAATGTGTTCTACTTTTAAAAAATGCTTATCTGGAATTTAAGCGGCACGCTTGCCAAGCTTGTACCTGCACGCTTAAAGCCGCTTGCAGTGGACGAGGTTACATACTATTCTCACTATGACCTAAGGTACCTACGCTTGTTGTCGCTCGTACACGCTATCGCGCTTGGCTGCTTGAGTACTCTTTGACTGACTTCAATGAATGACCTACCTCAATCAGGTCCTTGTTAATCTGGTATGTATCCAACGAAATAACTCTGCAGTCGATATAATCGAGAAAAATTAATGCAACCCTAATCTAATGTCTACAGACGATGTCAAAATGAGATTTGTTCATTAGGTACAAAACAAATATTTTTCATAAAATTTCTTGGTTTTAAACTTAGTGTCCTGTTAGCTGAATACAATATATGTTTGTTTGTTCGATAAGCTCCACGTTTTCCGACACACTGTTTTTTCTGTTTGTGAATAATAAAAGTTACTAGAGCCAAATCTAGCCAAAATGTATGTTGCAATAAATGTAACTTTAGTTCCATTAGTTTTCATTGGAACTGCGTTTCCTTTAGTTTTACTTTGATGGATGATATTGTTTCATTGTCAAATGAGGTCGTTGTTCTTTTTCGAGGGAAGAAGATTTCGGATTGGAGTTCTTATGAGTATGGGACACTTTCTCAATTCTCTTCTTTCATCATCAAAATCCGTATACAGTGCGCACAAACCAAAAGAAGCAGATAGTGGAATTATTGTATAACTCTTCCGTTTGTGTTCGTCGGTCAATAAATAAATGCTAAAAGATTATTCCTGAAGAATTTTCAGATTTTAACAAGATACGTTTCCTACTATTTTATATTCCAGCAAACATGTCAGCAATCGCTTTGCGTAGAAACATAAAACCTTTATCAAACAGCATCTCCATTTTATTTTATTTCTGTTTGTTGTTTTTTTTTGATGGGTTGTGGAATAAGCGTGTAAGTTTCGTTTTACATGGCTAAAACCATGTCGACTGGATACCGACGACGACAATACGATGTGTCGTGGTGGATTTTTTTAGACGTTGAATTTACGCGATAGTCTCACAATAAAAAAATCCATCGCGAGGTAGGCGAGAATGCAGCAAATGCTTGTTTTTAGAAAACAAAATTCGTGTTGGTTGTATGTACCTACCTATAAGGTAGATACAGTGAGGAAGAAATGTTAGGAATACATAAATTAGATAAGAAATCATATCTGTTAATCTTTATGATAATAATAAATTAATTGTATCAAGTCCTAAATGAAGACTAATGTTCTTAGGAAATCTCTGTATAATGCATATCAGAAAACATCCTCAAAGTTTGGCCAAACAATGTACCAATCAAACTTCTTCTATTTAGAAATATTCTTGATTGGAACAACTTAATTCAGAAAAAAAAAATTGCTAACCTAACTTTCCTGATAACTTACACCTACAGTTTTGTAGACAGACGCGTTTCGCTTTTCATAAGTCTAAATGAAGTAAGAGATTCTATTGGTAAATTTAAAAAAAAAACAGTAGGGAGATATTTGGTTTTAATACATTACTATTAAATTCTCTCAAAGACGTCCTTATCAGCCCTCTTACTAGACTATTTAATCTCTGTATTGTCGAGGGAGTTCATCCTTCTATCTTTGCATTAAGCAAGACTATCCCAATCTTTAAGAATGGCGACCAGCACAGCTTCAATAACTATCGCTTTGTCACCAGTTTTCTCAAAGGTTTTTGATGTATTACTCAAGGACCAGCTCTATGAGTAAGGAAAACAGTCTGCTGATTCAACAACAGTTTGGCTTTAGGAGGAAGAGGTCGGCTACTAGAGCAGTGTGTGGGATGTGGGATTGCATTGAAGGCTTTGAGGATGGCGATTTTGTGAGTGGCACATTCTGCGACCTCTCCAAGGCCTTTGACTGTGTTTCTCACGACATATTGCTTCAAAAGTTACAATTCTATTGCTGGATGTTAAGAGTGTCGCCTTGATTCAGAGTTATCTGTCGGGCCGAAGACAGCTGACTTGTCTTGGGGAAAATGTGTCGGAGAAGAGAATCATGAGGCATGGGGTACCTCAGGGCTCGATTTTAGGTCCCCTACTCTTTTCTTATATACATATATTAATGACATAACTTCATCTATGTTGGATTGTGAAGTAGACTGTCTACGCGGACGATACAAATTTTCTTGTAAGATTAAAAGATCATGGAACCTTGATGGAGTGAGCAGGTGAATGTACAATGGGTATGAATGATTGGTTTAGGGTGAATCGCCTGAGTCTATATCTGACCAAGACTGAACAAATGGTATTTTCCTTGAGGAAGGATGATGCCATTGATACTCCGGACAAAATAAAGTTTTTAGGAATTTCTTTAGACCCTAAACTATCATTCGACCAACATGTTGTCAATATTTTCAAAAAAATAACATCTAGAATATTTGCTCTTAGAAATTTGTCCAAACAGGTTGAGGCTAAAGTGTGCTTAATAGTATACCACTCACTTATCCATTCGGATATAGGGATGATGTGAGAGAGTTTTTCAGGCAGCTTAGTGTTCTCACATTACCTTCACAGTACATTATTGAATGTCTGCTATATGAATAAATCTATTGTCTATTGTTTATTGTCTATAGACACGATCCACTATTTGGAAGCACTGATGTTTGAGTCCCCTGCCTCTGAAAACAGTGCATCTCAAATCTGAGATGAATATAATCATATCTTCCTGAATATTTGGGCCACCTAGTAAGTTGAATGTGAAAAAATTTCAGAATTTAGTGCAAAACGTTTTTGAAACAAGTTTCAAGGTTTTGAGAAAATTATAAGTAGGTGAATATATAGGAGATAAATTACATTTTTATTTTCCATTGCAGTTTTCATTTATTTTTTATTTCAGAAAAATCAAACAATTAATTTGGAAAAAAACCTTCTGTACACTGTTTCAAAACTAGACTCTCCACCATTAGTTTCTATGGGCGTCAGTTATTTTTTTTTTTGAAAGTTTAATACTGCTTTCAAGGATCTTCTAAATTATGTATAACAAGGTATGAAATATATCTTTCAACGTTGTGCTCAAATTCAAATTAAACTGGATGTCTGACGCAGCAGGCTCTGAAAATTATTCCAACAACAAATAAAGTCTTTCCAAATAAGCCATTGTTGATCTAGGTCATAGACGAGTTGGTTATATAAAGAAGAAGTTAAATATTGTCGAGAGGTAAATTAGAAATGATTTAAACTTAGCTGCATATATTTATCTAGACATTTTCCATAAACAATAGGTCCAATACAATTTATGACAGTAATGATATCACTCGAAAATATTCACAGTAAAAAGAGAATGTATTGACGTTGAGCAAGTCAATATTTTTCAGAGGTCCGTGAAGAAGTTATCACAAAGCTTTCAGACAGTAATGTGGCAATGTTCAAAGAATGTTTTGTTCACAAATTCATAAAATTTTTATTTTGAGATTTACAATGGAAAATTATAAAAGTGACTTTTTTTTTATTTTCCCCAAAATTCAAAGAAACATAATTTATTTTGGAAAAGAGTTTGGGCGTCCGATCAAATTTTGAGCAACTTTTCCCATTCAGCCTACATAGTGGGACAATTTACGCTTACTAGGTATGCGAAATAAGCAAACGAACGTAAAGAAAAGCACACAGTCGAATTATACAGTGCGTTCATAAAGTATGGAAACGCTTCAATAACTTCTAAAATATTAACATATAGAGAAAAAGCTCTGACAGGTCGATTTTTAATCTTAATTTTCTACTTTTTTATGCAAGCAGCATCATTGTATCCCCTCCACCTTCCAAATTATGACTTCATCATTATTTTTTTAAATGGGAAGGCCATAATTTTATATTATAAACAGCCATTTTCTGAGCTCGAAAATTCCAAATACATGGGTATTAACATAAAAATATATGAAATACAGGGTGCTAAGAAAATGATATGTTTTCATTTGCAGCTTTCAATTTTCAATAATAACAAAAATATTAATATGCAGTGGTAACTAAGAACTTATTAATTGTTGCTAAGGACTCCGATTCAAACGCATACTTGTTTTTATGCATAATTTGTATAAAATTGAAAGAAGCAAATAAAAGTATATTAATTCTTAGCACCCTGTATTTAATATTTTTTATGTTAATACCCATGTATTTGGTATTTTTGAACACATAAAATTGCCAATTTTCCGTTTATAATAAAAAATTAAGGCATTCCCATTTTTTTAAAATATTGATTACGTCATAACTTGGCAAGTGGAGGGGATAAAATGATGCTGTTTGCATATTAAATAAGAAAATCAAAATCAAAAATCAAGCTCTCTATATGATAATATTCTAGTAGTTATTGAAGTGTTTCCATACTTTATGAACGCACTGTATATCTCCTGTGTTAGGCAAGTCGGTCAAAAAATAGTACAAGCGAGACTTACTATATCGCCTCATTATGTAGAGTAGGACATTTTTTTGTTTACGAAAGTTCTGGGAAATGGGGCGTTTCCTTTAAGACTTTTCCCCCGACTTTAGGAGTTCGGAGAGCATCTATGCCGCGAAAAAATTATCAGTGCTATCAAGAAACATATTTTTATTTTCATAAACAATTCTCAAAAAAATAAATTGGCGGTACTTAATAACTACAACATCTTAACTTTGCAATGTTACTGAGTTGATGACGTCGTAGTTGTCTAGTAACGCCAAGCTCATCTTATGAGAATTGAGAAACGAATACTTTTTTTCGATGACATTATACGACAGATTTCTAGTGGCAAGAGGGAGTTCTGGAAAACGCCCCATTTCCCAGAATTTTCGCAAAATTTGCCCTAGTCATAATAATAGAGCGAGAATCAAAGATCCAGAACAGCGGTTTTGATGATTAATGTTAGTTCTGGGCTCAAGGCCTAGTAACGTAGAGAGTTGAATCAATAACAATTTTCTATTATATGTTTTAAGTAACAACATTATCAAAATGTATTTCAGACACAACACTTAAATTTGTAGACCCATGTTGGAATCCTCAATGTCTTTAAAATTTCCCATTTGAGTAATACTAATCTTCATTGTTCCTACTTATCTTACTGAAACATTGGAATGAATGATTCCTATGCATTCTCAACACTTCCCATACAAATGTTTTGCTGTATTTTGGTTTAATTCATTACACCTGTCATTGAAATGGCGTTATTCATTCATCGTTACGCCCTACTGGCTGCCATTAATTAGGACGTCATACGGAGTAGGTACTTTATAATTAGTGATTCCACAGTCTTCTACAATGGACAGTCTCTTTAACATGTTTATTGTGATAATTGCGCGGTTTATGACTGATAGAAGGCACCCTGGTATTATATTTGAATTACGCAAGTAAATTATTGGTCATGGGCTGCGTATTTATTCGCTTTGATTTTGATGACAATTTCTCCTTGCATTTGCATCAAGGGTATATATAACGTTTTACAAAGTTATCCAATTGACTGATTAGTTAGAACCAGAACTACTTACTAATTATTTTTGTAATAAAAAGCTCATTGTTTATGGATAAGATTAATTATCCAGGGTGTCTCATAATAATTGATTCATTATAGAAGCTCATCAACCTGTAGTTTTCTTAAGAATGACATTCTGATAATGATGAATGTGAATAATGGAACAGATATTTCTTTGAAGCTAGAAAGTTATAGTTTATGATGTTATAGTGCTATGTTCATAAGTTTTTGAAATATTCGTACATTAATAGCGCATTAATTAAAACCATGAAGAACTAGGACATGGATTCAATACACTTTGTTTTTCGAAACTTACCCTTGAAATAGTTTTTCAACCTAAACGAGCAATATTTTTTACCGACTTCCCAATCGAAGGAGGTATACAATCGCCTTAAACTGTTTTCACTTTTTTGACTCTTTATTATAAGATATTCCACACATATAATGCCCGAAACTAAATCAGACAATATGTAGATTTGCCGAGAACTATCTATAATACATAAATCCTAATTAATCATATTCAAAACTGTAATAAATATTTTTATTTCTATGGATTGCAGCACATAATACATAGCATACTGTATACAGTTGACATTTGTAAATGCACTAATCCACTATCAAATAAAAAGTATTAAAATTTATTGAAATTACGCACATTAAGTTCGCATTTAAATGTATCCATCGAAATAATGACATTACTTTGAATAAACTATTTACAATATTTAAATTTGCGTTCGACCAGGCTTGTCATTCACAAATAAAACAATTTGACAGACCTGACTCGTTGACTTCACCAGAGAACAGACGTCTCTGTTCTCTGACTTCACATTGCAATTGGGTTCGTTATGCAAAACACAATACACGTCTACCACGTAAACCATTTTTTTTATTTAATTTAATTTAAAATATTAACACATAATTCATCAAAATTTTAAATGCAAAATTATCAAGAAAGACTAAGTCGGGGGTACTGAGTTATAATAGATAAATAAAAAAGTTTTGAAAAAACTTAATCATACCATCAATACTCTGATACTTGCCTTCAGAGAGTAACGAAAATAGGTAATTATGGAAGACCTATCGGAAGAAGTGAAACTATTTATTAGTAATGACTGATGTTATTACATGAGGGGTAAGTTGATAACGTTATGGTTGACGTCGACACCTATTAGCTCGTTGTTAATAGCATACAAATATTTTTCCGTAATATGAGATAAATAATAAAAAAAACAGTTCACTTTCTTTCACATTGATAAACAGTAAGGGAATCAATAGTAAAGAGCAAAATTTTGTGGATTATGTAGGTTACAAAAAATCTATTTTATTTTAAAGACTTAATGATTTTCTAGAGGGAGAGGGAATGATAAATGGGAGACAATTCGGATTCAGAAAGAATAAATCGACTAATGATGCCTTAAATTATGTCAATAACTTCATATGTAACCAACTTGACAATAGCAGATCGGTAATAGCAATATTTCACGATCTAGCGAAGGCTTTTGATACGGTAGTACATGAACTTCTATTGATTATATTGAATGATATAGGTATAAGAGGGATTGTTAATGATTTGATGCGTAACTATCTATCAAATAGATTTCAGTGTGTTCTCATTAATGGTGTTAAAAGTTCTTACAGCTTAGTTACTTGTGGAGTCCCTCAAGGTTCAATTTTGGGTCCATTATTATTTAATGCCCATATTAATGGGTTATTGAATCTTAATTTACCGGGTATTATTGTATCTTTTGCGGATGACACAGTCATTATTTGTAGTGGTGAGAGTTGGGATGAAGTTACAGCCAATGCCAAACATTCTTTAAAAATTATAAGGATTTTTTTTTTAATTATCACAAAGTGTCTTTAAATATGTCAAAATCCAGTGTTTTATATGTGTCTCTATATGCGGATAAGCTCCCTGTTACAGACGGACTCACAATACATGATGATGTTTGTTATAATAACTTAAACTGTGGATGTGATAAAATAAAAAGGGTAAATGAAGTTAAATACCTTGGTGTTATACTAGATGAAAATTGGAATTGGAAGAAAAATATTTTTAGTATTGTTAAAAAAGTAAGATACCTTCTTTTTGTTTTCTATAAAATGAGATATATTCTTGAAAAAAATGATTTATTAAAATTATACCATGCTTTGTTCTGTAGCGTCCTATTTTATGGAATTATTTGTTGGGGTTCAGCTTATTCAAATACATTAGGGCCGATAGTAAGAATACAAAAGCGTGCTATCAAAATTTTAACTTTTGGTAAACAACACAACCTTTTTAGTGAGACACGATTGCTGAACATCAATCAAAAATATATTTTGGAAGCACTAATAAATAATTATTGTAATCTACGGGAAGAGTATACTATTGCTGAAGCATGTTTATTTTCTAGACACAAATCGCTTACAGTAAGTAAAGCTAAATTAAATATTGGTCAAAAAACTAGTTTATATCGATCCAAACTTGTCTACAATAGATTAGATAACAATCTAAAAAAATTTAACTTCTCTAGAGGGCGTATTAAATTTCATATTAAGAGTTGGATTTTAAATAATTTGAAGTTATAATATACATAGATATTGTTATATTACTTAAAAAATCTGTTTTAATATTTAATACTTCCTATATCATGTGTCTTTCTTTACATTTGTAGTTGTATTTATAGTTTTGTTGCATTTTAATTTTATTATTTGTTTATTTATTGTATATTAATATGTATATTTAGATTACGTTAAGCTTGTAGATTTTAATACATTATTAAGTTCAGGTCTACACACAGATGCTATTTGCATCTCGGTAGGGGATTGTTGGACTTTATTAAGTCAGACAATCTATTAGCATACTATTTTTTAATCAAGATTTGTATGTTAACCTGAATAAAGATTATTATTATTATTATTATAGTTTTTAAAAATATGAAAAACTATTTCCTCTTTCCTTATTGTTTAGCAGCTACAAACAAATGTATTTATAGCATTGTTTAAATATATTCCTATATACCTTTTAACACTGTTATACTAATAAATCAAGTGGTGTACATCAAGTTTCGAGTAGACAAACAATTTCAAATTATAATTTCCATTGAAGTATGCACCACACGAAAGCTACTTAAATCTATATTTAGTACTCTATTGATTATAGTATCGTATTTGAAGAGCATACATTGTTTCTTGCTAAAGGATCTATTTTTATGAATATTAATGTTACATTGGAAGATACCACCATGCATACATTTTTTTGCAACCTTTCCTTCTTTGGTAAAGCAATGAAAGGTCAAAAATAAGTGAACATTGTCTAATATTTATTTGGATCCGAGGAAATTCAACGCCTTGATCTTGAACAGTTACTAAAACGTAGGATAAAAGCAATAAACTTCAATTAACTTTCCACATGATTGTTTTCAGTAATTCGTGAAGGCCTGACCAAAGCAAAAGTTTTCCGCACTTCTTCGACAGAAACGGGAGGAGCAATAAACCCGCTCGAGATTTTTATGCGCCATTCTATTTTCGCTTCGGTTATATTTAGTGCATTTTAGAGGCACTTCTTGATATAAATTACTTTCCCACTCTACACAGCTTGTTTTAAAGCCGGAACTGAAAGTGAGTAACGCAATGAAAACATACTGCTCGACATTGAAAATGCATCTCCCAATAAGACAGAAGGGATCTTAAGGAAATTTGAAAAATAATGAGCTGTACTAAAAATAAATAACTTTCAATCGGTTCTGGAAATTCAATTGTATGTAAAAATATTTTAATTAACCTTTAAGAATAAACTGTGGAGAAAACTTTGTGTTTTTTTTTCATCTTATTTAACAAACAGCTTTAAAAAAATTGGTGAGTATGCTTCCAGGTAGAATGTTCAGAAGTTCAAGCTAGAAATGATCTGCCTGTCTTTTTTCTTGGAAAGTTTGACTGATACATTCAATATCTTTATATTATTATCTAGACTAACACCTGAGTCCAAATTATATATCTTTCAGAAAATTCATAAAATGAGTATGCAAAGTAAAATATAATTTAAAAAGCTAGTATGTTTATTATATAATATATTTTTGAAAAACGATGAGTGCGAAGAAATATAAATAAAAGAAATGACCTCTACCACACCAAATTAAGCAGAGTCGAACATCAAGTTCGAGAGGTATGAAATTTTAGCTCTCAATTTATTATTATTCCTTGCTTTCAATGTCAAAGTGCCATGGAATATGACAACATGAGCAACACGACTTAAAAAATTATATAGGTTATGACACTATGTCAATGTTTTTTTCTATTGCGTACCATCTAGATATCAATAAATTATTAACTGAAAAATAAATATTCCTAATATTACATTGGGCATCAATTCGAGATTTCAGAAGTTTGAAAAATGATTAAGATTCTTTTAAAAATTTGTTAGTGAGTTAGGTGTGTTGTATTTGTTTTTTATGAGTATAAATTCTAGGTTACTTAATACTTATTCAATGAGGGTAATATATTCTTGTTACAACTGAAGTCATTGAATGTGAATCTGTATATTTAATACACAGTTGAAATTCTGATTTCTCAGTGAATATTGAACCGATCTTCAAGATTTATGAGTCAAATTAAAGGGGATAATGCGTAGGTCTGCCGAATTTCCATAGAATTTACGTTTTTCGTAAGGACTACGACCTACAACCCTTCAAAGCTTGAGACAATACAATTTTTATGGAAGATTAAAATTCAGTTATAAGTATACCTACCTATATAAACTAGTATATTAGAATGAGGCAGCATATAGCGAAATATGTGAATCATTAGCATATTATAACTTGGAATTTTCTTGTATCTTCCTATTCAAGCCCATATAAACGACATATACTACATCTAGAAACAATATCCGTGTTATGCTTGTCACGCCCAATACCTTACTGCTGTATTCGGAAAATTGGTAGTTGAAAGGCATCCACGGTTTTCGAGGTTGGAATGACTGGACCACAGATCAAAGGTAACAACGTAACCGTAACCGGTGCTGACCATAGAGCTACAGACAGTTAAAAACGCTTCTTCAGACTAAATGCCTTAAGCGATCGATTTTATACGTATAGGTCTATGTCGCGGGAATGGCTGGGTGCAACTCTTTCTATGATCAGTTTCGCGTAGGATCTGGTCTTTCAACATGCATTGATTGCAGTGGTGTCAAGAACGTGGACGAAAAAGACGTGGTGAGAAGCGAAACAAAACTGCCAATAATGTTAGATAGTGCTTACCAGAGGACCTATTATATGAGGTTTTGTTTCATGTGAAAGCAGATTTCCTTTATTATTCGTTGAAAGAAACATGAGAACTACATCCACAATGTTTAAGAACCAGTTGTTATACCATAACTTCAATAAAACCCATGTTTTAGTAGGATAATACCAGACTCGTAGAGCGGCTGTCACTAGTAGATTCCGTCGTGGCTCTCAAGTCACCGTGTTCTTCCATGGCTAGCTACAGGTCCCCTGAACTTTCACACATTGACCAGGTAGAAAATTGGATTACCTTCCAGGCCTAATGATGCATTTGTATCACCAAAGAGTTGTTTGAATTTTTCCAAAAGATATGGATCATCTTATCCGAAGCATTCTTCGAACAGTTAAGGAATTTAACCTAATTATTATTGTAGTTGCCATGCAACGGGTAAGGAAACTTTTTCGAAACTTTAATCATTTGATAGTACTTACTACATAAGCTCTTTATTTACCAAAATGTCTTTAAGTATGGTTGTTGCATTTTCAATGCCACACAGTATTTTAATATGTGTGCGACAAGAGCTGACGGTGCTGAGGTGACTGCTGAGATTTTTTCAGTTATCAACTGTTATATTGCAACAGAGCTGGCACATAATGTCACGAATAAAATTGTATTTTAAATGAGATATCATGTTTCAATAAACAGTTCCCATTTCCAATCACGACTATGCTCATTTTGACCGACATACAACAGTACTTTAATTTCCAATCCACAATGGATTGATATTATTGTTTGGATATATACAAACCAAAAGTTACAGAAAGTGGCAATTTTTTTGGAACTTCTTCAACAATAACAGGTGACCTTTGAAGAGCCTATTGTTTATATATTGAAGAACATTTCACCAGTATACTATTTGGGGGGTAATCTAACATAAAACCAAATGATTTCAAAATTCTTTTTACGGTCTTATCAGACAGGTACTAAATATAACAAGCGACCCAAAAACCAAATGTCATTCGAAGAAGGCTACAATAAATGAGATGCATCACTCAGCATGTTTTTACAAGAGTCAGATAATAATTAGTTGTCATCAACTGTCATCTCACAATGCGGGTGTTCGGGTTCAGACATCAAACTGTCGATGACAATATTATTAATAATCTTACATAATAAATAAAACTGTATGTGTCCTAAGTTGGAAGATTTATTTTCATAAAAATTCATTATCAAAAAACTAAGAAATAATTGCAATAATTACAAGTGATATGTAAATATTATGCTGATAATATATTCCCGTATTTACGCGGCACACTTCTAATGTATATTTTCTGGATTGCTCGGTAGGTTCATATCTTGAGTAGTACCCAAATATTATTTGACAACCACGTACCTATCTCCGTTCAACTGTTTTACTGTCACCGTTGATGAATGAATGAAAATGAATTCATCTGGCTTGACAACTGTCACGTGCAGATGCCAGAATAACAAGCGTAGATTATTTTTGACAAATATTTATTTTTAAACTGTCAAAAGTTGTATTTACTTTTTTGGTATAAAAATTTCGTAACGAATCTCCCACGAGCTTGAATTATTCTCCGTAATTTTTTTCTCAATCGCGAGTTCTTAAAAGATTTTTTTTTAAATATTGCACATCGAAAAAAATTCTCTAGACAGATTATAAGTCACAATTAAAAAACCCACGAAAGTCTCAAAATGGAATGTTTTGGTTGTTTTTAATAAAAATACCAAATATGTGCTATCGTGATATTCCATATAGAATGACATGCAATTTTCAATGACAATATATATATATATATATATATATATATATATATATATATATATATATATATATATATATATAATTTTGATGCCATTTTTGATTTTTATTACTATTTTGCAAATAAGCGAGATATTTCCGGTATTCAATAACTTGGTATATTATGAAACACCCATATACAGGGTGTTTCATAATATATGTGCAGGACTTAAATGTTATAGCTCGTCCAAAAATATGCAAAAAAGTTCTTATTAACTTATACCCTCTAAAATGCACCATTTTCGAGATACAGGGTGTAGAAATAATAAAAAATGTGAATTTCTCTGGAACCGTTTATAGTACAGAAAACAGCTTTTATAAGCATTTTCCACTCATAATAAGCTAAGTTTTGAGTCAGAAAACATTTTTTGTTAAATCATAACTGGTGAAGATTTTGAAGGAGTAGTGCGTGTTTTTCTCCCCAATTTATACGCCAATGGAAAAATTACAGTTTTGAGATGCGCATTGGAACCGCCAATATTTTCAACATAAAAAGGTACTATTGGTCGTGAGCTCTAAAGTCGACCGTTTCCGAGAAAAATCAACTTTTATGTTGAAAAAACACGGTAAATTTTTTGAAATACAATTTTTGTATTTTTTAATCAAACTAAATTTATGTAAACGTTAGAACAAGTAATAAAAGCTAAAATTGACCGTGTTTTTTCAATATAAAAGTAGATTTTTCGCGAAAACGGTCGACTTTAGAGCTCACGACCAACAGTACCTTTTTTGTGTAGAAAACATTGGCGGTTCAAAGGGGTGCTTCGAAACCGTACTTTTCCATTGGCGTAGAAATTGGGGAGAAAAACAATCACTACTCCTTCAAAATCTTCATCAATTATAACTTAACAATTTTTTTTTTCTGACTCCAAACTTAGCTTATTATGAGTGGAAAATGCTTACAAAAGCTGTTTTCTGTACTATGAATGGTTCCGGAGATATTTTTTTTTATTTCTACACCCTGTATCTCGTATATATATGACTATTACTGACTTTTCAGCTATACTGAAACAATTTTCTCTGTATCTGGTAAAACTCTTTGAATCGATTTTGAACTAACTTTCCGATGAGTTACTTAAAATTTTAAACGTAATTCATAACTGGATGGCTACTATGTACGTTTAAAAGTAATGTAGTAAAGCCAAAATGTATATCATTAGCTATCAGTACCGGTAATGATTCAAACAATTGACTTTAATTCGGCTGAAAATTTGTATATAAAGCTTAGGTATTTTGCTGAAGTATTAAGCTCCGAAGATATATATTAATTTGTTCTTAGTGTTTTGTCTTGTTGCTGAATAATTTAATAATGCACATATATTGAAGGCAATTTATTCGTATTGAAAGAAGTTTATATTACGAACAGATTTATGAAACTGGAATATAGCGATATCAAAATTAGTTTAGTACGTAGATCTAAACCTATCGAATATTTTATCACAATATTATGTTTAAGGGTGTGTTTTATCTTTGGGGGTTATCTTATTTTGAATAAATGAGCAAAGTTTGACATATTAAATTTCCGGTATAATAGCTCTGGGATCCTATTTTCAAGCTATGTGCAATAATTGAACCCTTTTGCTTTCGACATGATTAACAGACTAATCAGAGAAGTTTGAGACTCGATCCCATACAATTCGGGTATATTCCAAACTCCCAAGCAAGGTTTTCCTCATAATTATGTTCAATTCTCCCAAAACCCCATTTCTCAAAATACATGTAGGTACCTATATCTTCGTCTTTTCTATTTAATATTTTTGTCCACTTTGCCGGAGAATGCTATATTTAGAATAGATGCGACTTCCACTATAAATCACTTTCACTTTCTAGTTCACTTGGCATGGGGATAGAAGCAGGGGAGTCGAATCTTGTTAGAATAGATCACACAGAAAGGAGCAGAAACGGAGGCTTTGTTTATGGAAATGTGAAATACGGGCGTTAAACGAAAGCACTGCGATAAGGGTAGGTATGTATGTAGATACTTATACAGGTGAAATGTAAATATGTAGGTACTTAATTCTAGCTCTTAACATAGTTTATGAAAAAAATTTCTACAAAAGTAACATTTTTCAAGTGTTGTTTTGAAAGTCTGAGAGTACAAAGAGAGTTATAGAAACTAGATGGCTTTTGTCAAAATATAACCATAATTTGGTGGATGAAATATAAAAAAATAATTGTTGATATTTGTTTTTTGAGAACTATTGATATAATTACTAATAACAATTAACGTCCACATTAATTCCGCACAAATATTCGCCAAAACAATATATTTCTACTGAGTATAGTACAATTCATTATTTCAAAGCTAAAAAAAATCCTCGAACAAAATTATTAGTGCACATTTGTTTCAATGATAATGATTTTTGAATTGAAAATATTTCATAACCTAAAAATAGCCCGTTAAATAGTTATCGAATCAATAAATGGTCAATGTTGGCCGGTCAGGTTAAGTTTGACTGTCGATGAGTGTTCGGAAATACTTCTTGTTGAATTGACAGAGAGAAAGTGCTATCGTATAGATAAACTAGCATTCAAAGTACCTCTGAAACCGGACATAAGATATTCTTACATTGGTTGGCCTCTATTATATTCCATTCTGATTCTAGTAGGTATTATTGAACCTCAAGTTAAAGAGGACCCTCAAGTTAAAGAAGCTCACCTGAAATAAAAAAAATAATATTAGTTTTTTGCCAGTCATATAAAAGTCGCAAAATTACTGCAGCGCGTTCTTAATATAAAATATAAGCCTTGCATTTTTGAGTTTTCTTGGATAATCAACTAAAGATGTTTGTGCTGATCTCGAGTATTTCTAATGAATTTATTCGACTAATTACACCCAAAATGAAATTTGTTATATGTAAGCGCTAATTTGTTCAGTAAAAATAAGACAAAATCCTGCAATGCATTAAACATACAAGTCACTTGATAGGTAAACCAAACGAAGGTCCACTTATTTACAAGCAATAGGACGTTTTGAAAGAAATAACAAATATCCCGTAGTCTACTGAGAATAGTATTGAATATTTTTTCCGCATATTTCAAGGAATTAGACCGAGAAGCTATCATTTTTCTAAGATTCTTTTGTCTATAGTGAGTTGGAATGAAAATCTCTGTTAGAACTGCATAAACTAAAATGTCTTCAGTGATCACAGCAAACCCTCCAATATTCATGTATAACCTGAAAAGTTCAAAATATTATGAATGCGGACCATTAACCAACAAATAGTCAAATGTGTTTATTAAAGGGTTGTAGAGGTTTTACTTAGTTGTAACAAAGATTGATAAAATATTATTTTCTGTTAAGTTTAATACTGAGGCGTCGCATTTAGGAGAAAAACAACAACAAGAATGTCTACCAGGATCATAAAATATGCAGCAATAAAATATTGAAATTAAAATTAACACCAAGATCTTTGGCAACTAAACCGCTTATTGTGCAAAAACAAGACTTGAAACTACTACTACAAGGTACAGCAGAAATTAAAGTATGTACTTTGAAGAATACCAAAGAAAAAACCGCGAAAACAAGATAAATAGCTAAGATCGGCCAAATTTACTTCTCACCCTAGTAATCAGTTAACTTTTTTATTTTCTACGCATCTCTCTGTATTTGAAACATATACATAAATTACAGCATATTTCGATAATACGGGACCTATAATCTACTCAAATATATCTGAATATGATCTATTAAATTGCTATATATCACATATGCTCGGAATCTTTCAATAAAACATTAATGGAATTGGAAATGACAAGAGTAGAACTCCATACTCGTAATACGTTGCAAAGCTTTCGAAATGCATGTAGTACAAACTGAGCACACATGTCAGAAAGAGGAAAAATAAACTACCGTTTGATAAAGAACTCAACAACGAGGACAAAGGAGAACATATTTTTTTGGTATTCCAAAGGTACAATAATTAATCTCATCACGTCCAACGTTCCTTCGTTCCAGAGAACCTTCAAGAGAAAATTAATAATAAACACTCGGTAAATCAAAGCAGAATCTATTAATTTAAGCAAATAATTACCACGATCCTTAATCAACATCGCAACGCAAAACTGCAATTACTCTGTCATAATAAATACCAAAGTCTAACATTTATTTAAGCATTCGTTTATCTTCCGAAAGGTGCATTTTAATCTGCCCTTGTCAAATGAAAGCACGGCAAACTAATTATATTTCTGGCGAATTGAGGGGGCACTTTCCAGTATAGCCGCTTGTTCTTTACTTATACGCTGTTTCCAATTATATCAGACAACTCAATTAGCGTTCAAGAACTTTTTGTGCTCCGATTGTTTGTTTTTGAGAAGTTTCTAGACACTGATCCATCAAATCAGATTAGAGACAGCGTGAAGGTATTCTAATGTAAATATTTCTATACAGATTCACTGAATTTTATTATTTTCCAGAGTTTAATCAATTGCCAAGTTTGAAAGGGTTTCCTCGACTAAAAAGCATAACAAAACCTTTACCGAA
Source organism: Crioceris asparagi (assembly GCA_958507055.1). NCBI lineage: Eukaryota > Metazoa > Arthropoda > Insecta > Coleoptera > Chrysomelidae > Crioceris > Crioceris asparagi. The sequence continues at coordinate 9,638,423 of OY293828.1, forward strand.
GACACGCAGCAAGCGAGTGGCCCAGCGAATCACACTTACATCGTCGAGGTAGGTGTAATAAAGTGTTATTACAATTCACTAATATTGTAATAGGAAATATAATAAGTATCAAGAATGGTAAAGATGGTTTACTGGTTGAAAAAAATGTTTGGATAGTGACGTTTCCAATAGTGTCTGAAACCAGTAAACCCTGACCGTTCGAAACCTTAACTTTTCGTGTTGCGTATACCTACTATTTTTGCATGCCAACATATGTAAGGAGTAACTCTTAAAAATCAATGTTTCTGACTAATAAACTAGTAAAACAAATAACTTTTAATAGGTATATACCTAGCTTATATCAGAAAAGGCCGTGACAGTTTCAAGAATATATTCCATTGATAATATCCTTCCATATTAGATTATAAAGCTCCCGACAAAAAAAAACTAGCTAAGAGCACTCTCGATAATGTCAACTAGAAAAAAAACAAAATCAAAACTGGTTCATTCGGTTGGGAGCTACAATGCCAGTAAGGTTTCATAATGAATGGAAGACAATTTAATCCTTATATTCGATATATTCCAATCCTTATTTTTGTTCTTTCCACTCATCCACATGAAATCCAGTTTCATTGACGGCCTTTTGGATGGTCTTTTCGGAGACGATAACAAGAGTATGGGGAGTAGATAATCTGGTCAATTTTCGCAGCGTTCTCTACAATCATTTGAATCAATGGCGACGTATGTCGGTGTCTCTATTAGCAGCTAACAAAAAAATAACTGCGAATTAGCAGCAACTTTGATTTCATAAATGGAGAAAGACTGGTAAAACTTGAGTAAATACTGTATGAAATATTATTATTCACTCATTACCATTGTAAGAAATAAATCCTTCTGGAGATCATTGTTTGGTAGAATTTCTCCATTATCAGTATTCCTTGTATAAAATTTTACACGTCGTTGATGTTAGTTAGATAGGATGAAAATTGTGATGATGGCTAATTCAGAATTTGGCGTCTAACGATTTTGGTGGGCTTTTCCAAAAATTGCCTCAACTGCTTTCTGTTCATATGTGTTTCCCATGGAACATCGAACTGAATTGGTGATTTCCCTAATATAAGGTTCTAATTAATCTCCCCATTAGATAACTTAAGTCAATTATTCTCACGCATATAGCAAAGAAGGTTATTTATATGATTATTTAAGAAACAGTTATTATAGATAGTAGATAACTATGCCGACTTCACCTACAACAAAATTTGTTTAATATATCTAGCTCAGTCGGTATTAGTTGTTCAGTTGAACTTGAACATGTTTTATCCAAAACTTTTTATAATTTGTTACGATTTTGCTGCACTCAGTTGCTTCTTGTTCGACTATTGGAAAGTTGTCTATTGTTATTTTTGAACGACTTCCCAAACGAAAGAGATATACAAATCGATTGTTTGTGTGCATGTTTTTTCTATGGATGTTCACGACTTTTGCATGGTAAACTTGTTCTGAACTTTTATATATATATATATATATATATATATATATATATATATATATATATATATATATATATATATATATATATATTTTTCATTTGACCGAGGAATATTTAAAATTGGCCCCAATAAAATCAATACAAGACATGCTATTCTCTTCAAAAACATCCCCCCAAGGCGATGGTGGGGACAATTTTTACCGGAAATTGAAAATCCGAGACGGCAGAATTAAAGAAAGTTCCATATCCGGAAACATTTTTAAAATAATCATAGGTTACTGCGTTACATTCTGAAAATGTGTTTCAGCTGTCAAAGTGGTAAATTTTTCCGTGAATCCAAAATTCGAAATGGGGAAATTAGAAAGAAGTTGATATCCGTAAACATTTAAATTGAACATTTTTTCAAAAGAGTTACGGTTTTCGAGTTACATAAGTACCTACTATCTTCTTTGGTATTAGTGAACGTTCAACCTTTTTCATGACTAATTCTCAAAATTGTGAAATATATATTTTCTATAAAAATGGGACCGACTTTTAAGTGGTGCACTTAAAAATGCAAACTAATATTAATTCTCTTGGTGCAGGTACATTTGAAGTTGTGCCTTTGTAGTTTATTGTTGTTAGCACCTACTCCAAATGTAACAGCACCAATAGAATTAATTTTATTTTTTATTTCTTAGTGCACCAACTAATAAAGTCGGTGCAATTTTTGTGAGAAAATATTTATTCACTCTTAAGTTTTATTAATAAATCTTAAGCGTGGCATGTTCTATTTAGACTGTAATATGATTTATACCCCATAATTAGTCTAAGAACATATCATTATATTGATGCTCATTCAATGGAATCTTTCAATCAATCATCTTGGAAGAGGGTTGGCTAGATTTAAATGTTCCTCCGTCACCCATAATTGCCGATATAATAACGTAGGATCACAGTAATAAAATACGGCAACATTGTGTTGTCCTGTCCATCTTCCATATAGCCAACCTGGTAATTCTAGGCAGTATTTCATCTGAGCAGCAGCAGCATTTTTCAATGGCCTCTTAAAATGTACCAGAATTTTTACGGCGGTGGGTATCGCAACTAACTGTTGTCCACTTGACAAAAAAAATCAACGGTTATAAATCAGGTAGGAGGCTCGGCCACAGGCGTAACCCGACATGGTAAATTACTATAATCCAACGAAATTTCTTGATCGTTTTTTTTTCTTGGTGGTAAATCAATTAAGATCGATACATCTTGCATGTGATATGCTTTTTGGTTTTGTGTGTAATTTTATTAGTATGAAGGCAGTGGCGTGTGTTTTACTACCACCATAAGAATTCATTGTTTGTCACCTTACCATGCAAAAGAAGTGAAATTTAAACTTATGTATCGAGAAAGGGAACAAACAACTATTTTATCTATAATTCGATGGTGAAGGAATATATTTATCTTAAGGCCTTATTAGAAAAGCATAGAATGTCCCATTGGAGTTTAAAAAAAAAATATATATTGTTAAGAAAATATTTTAAAAAATTATTAAAATATAACATTTTCTCTATTCACATCCAAGAGTCTTATTACTTTTTTTGGAATTATTATGCCTCTTTTATTTTGAAATAAAATTGTTTGAAATAAAATAGAGCAATAAGGAGAGGGAGAGGAAGCCTTTCTTCTAAGTTATCAATATATAAGCGGAAAGCAATACGTTTATTTAGGGAATTATTAAGAATTCTATCGATTTTTCTTCTAAAAGTTTATAAAAAGACATTAGAAATAAATAGTATCATTGCTCGATTTTTTTATATTAATTAATTTCAGAATGCATATAACTATAATTTTATCTTAAGTTTAAGTGAAAAATACCAACGCGTAAAATGAAAAAAGGAGCTAAGTTTAGTCCTTTTGATCTAAATGAATTTGTATCCACAGCTCGATTTCCAGATATAAAGCTGTCATTATTAACACTGTGATTAAAAATCCCATACCTACCATTCATAAGAAGAAGAATAAAATATTTTCTCAGAGCAACTGGTCACCATTCTGACTTAAGAAACACTGAAGTATGAAATGAATGAGAGTTTTAAAATACTCCACGGTCAGGTTGATGCATCTTTTTCTGCGTAGAATTAGATATTAATTAATTTTGAGAGCTTTGTTTTAAGAAAAAGAAACACATGCATCCAGCAATACCTCAGATGTTCAATTATTTATTTTGAAGGTGTTTGCCTGAAGGTATAGTGGCAAAAGTGCTGAAAAATATCAAAAGAGGGTTAACATTGAATTGACTTAGCTTATGGGATCCAAGTTCGAGGCTGTGTTGACGATTTGTCAGTTGTGGGTCTAGTATGGTATTAGATTTGTAAGTTTTAATTATGTGTGCCACAAAGTTCTACGTTTCTTTCATGGAGTACCTTGACGGTTTTCTTCTGTATCCTATAGGCAATCCGTCTTACAAGAGGTGACAAACGCATCAGTTTTCAGTTTGAAAGTGCAGATGTCATTTATTAACTTATTTCAAAATTTGATGAAATATATTCAGTTCAACCTCATCTACATGTTGATTCCTTATTTCGGTGTGTTTACACCAATTTTTAAGTCGCTTAACTCTAATTCAAGTATCATATTAGCCATGGCTCGGAGTAGATATACTATACCAGTCCTACACCGGAAGTTTATTGGTACTCCTAATGAACAGTGTTCAATCTGAAGAGACCGTCTTTGTTGAAAGGTTTGGTTCTTGTAGGACACCTCTCGAGTTTGTTAACGATGGAAGACCTCTTCGCAATGCAGCCAGGTTTCTTAGTTTTTCATCATCCCCATGAAATTGCCCTTGAAGATCCCGTTCTAACGATACCAAAACGAGGGGTGTTCCCACAAGAACTACCCTTTCCATTAATGATGGTCTGTTCGAATGGAACACTGTCGAACATGAGCGTCAATCCACTTCCGGTGCAGGACTGGCATAGAACCCATAAAATTGAAAAAGCTGTACGAAAATATGGAACCCATACGCGAGACCGAATCGCACTTTTTTTAAATAATGATATGTATTTCTAATTCATAAGTTATATGTTATGCTTTATTTAGTGAATTCGAGCTCAACTGAAACAATATGTCACCCACTTTCTCTAATAATGTGTAACAGATTCTTTTCTTTTTGCTTGCATTATATTTAAATTCATAAAAATTTATAATTAAACCCTAATGAGTAGCACTTTTATTAGGTTTACCTGTGAAATTATTCAGGCAATCTTTAAGGCTATTTCAGAATAAATTACCTTGCCAAGGAATAGATGTAGAACCTGTAATAGCATTCTGGCTCAGGATGGGAAGTTATCCAAATATTCCAAATCGTACGCCACTGGTCTGAGCAGCAGAATAATACTTACAAGATACACAATGCATCATCATTGCATCTCATGAAAAGTGCAATAAACAGAGTTATTCGGTTGGGTACAGGTTTACAGTCAAACCATTTCAACAGCCAGTCGTCCTATGGGCTCTTAATCATATTCGATGTCATAATAAATACTACTATGATTAATGCCATATGTACCGTCTTGGGATTCTTTAGTTAATCTATTCGATATATTATCGAAGCCAGTATAGGTATGAATATGTTTTGAGATTGTCAAGAAACGTCGGATTATGTACCACATGGTGGATGGCTTTGATGCGAACACCAATAGGATTATAAATAAAACAAACCTTTGCCATCAATGTATTGGGTCTAGTGGTTATTACTCAAAACATGTTTTTTCTCCAACTTGCAGAAATATCTTTAAGGCAGCTTAAAAATGGATGGGCCTATTTTTTACGACTATTGAACATTTTATATATAGAAAATATCATTTCCAGCAACATTTAAATTGGTTTTCCGAGATACAGCACTCGGAGAGTGCAAGAATGTTCCCGCCATATTTTGAAATTACTGAATGTACCTAAGTGAGTAAGTTCAACTATTCCGATAATTAATGAAATACTCAAAATGTGAAATAAGTTTTTTTCTCTTTTCAAAATAAAACCGAATTATAACTTATTTTATTTACAGGTAAATATAATTTTAAATGTCTATAAAACGATATGCAATATGCATGACCACTCAGAAAAGTATTCAATAGGTATCTCAAAAAGGTTTTTACGAAATGCTGAGATAATAAATTTAAAAATAAATAATTGGACCTACTTTACTTGTTGATACACTAAAAAATACCAAGTAATATTAATTCTATCTAAAACTTTTGGCACCAACTTCAAAAGTACCAGATGCAATAGAATTAATATTATTCTGTATTTTTCAGTGCACCAACTAATGAGGGCGGTCCAAATTTTGGTAAAAAATATTTATATCACACTTTCGGGTGTAACATTAGTCATCAAAATCATTCGAGGTTCACCAAATACGTTGTTCATATTTATACAGATTTCAAAATATCGCGAAAATACACATATTTCAGACATTTCCACTGCTGTAACTCGAAAGCCATACATTTTTTTGAATAATGGAAAATGTTGCTACATATAGGTAATCAGTAATATTCAGTTTTCGAATAAAAATGCCCCCACCACCAATGTGTCTCCGCAAAGATATTTCAGACTTTACCACTGCTGTAACTCAGAAACTTCAGTACATTCAAGGGACACCCTGTATAATATATAAGTTACATTACATGCACACCATCTTTAACTTCCGAAATTACTCAGTGCACGTTGAATAAATTTACTTGGAAGCAGCCCAGAATAATATTATATATATTTGTACGCGGGAGTCCATTACATTGACTCAAGACGTTCATGCTTACAAATCACCTCATTATCCACTTAGCCATGTAAATGCTGATACATTTTTTTTTTTTCGGAAGTCTGGACCATTAGATGCATTAGCATAGGTAGGTATAACTTATAAAATTGTTTGTTTTAGTTTTCTAGAATGTAGTAGATAGCTGTCGTACGCGTGTTCTTTTGTTTAACAGATATTTCTACCTGATTTCATGGATGTTAGCATATTTTGTGAATTCTTTGAATTTGGCTTCGAATTAGCATTCGTATTTTTAATGGGTTCCTGGCGCTTATATATCAATCTCGATTCGTAGAATATGTGAGGCTGAAAATGGAATAATATTTCGTTGGTTAAGAAGAAGCTTAGATTTTCATGTCGTCTGATACTTTTGGCAACACAGTTTTTATTTCATAGGCGTCACATACAGTTGGGAAACTTTTGAATAAAATTTGAATTAAAACTAATTTAAACCATATTTCAATTTCAAGTTTGCTTCCCCTAACCAGAAGAAATACATTATTTTCATGTTATTAAATCCTCATCTGGATATTACGTATGGCCCTTTGATAAGACAAAAGGTAAGTAACAGAAATAACAAATATAATATGCAATAATAATTAATTTGTATTAGCGAATTGTTGATGCGTTGAATATGAGCAAAAGAAGAATAAATTATTATTATGAATATTTGTTTAGTAATCAAGAAATAATTAATATTCTTATGTGAAACTTTCTTTTATGACTATAGTTTTCTGTGTGTAATGAAATAAGCCATATAAAGATCATTTTGTGCTTTATTAACAAAGAAATGATAATAAAAATAATATATTCTACCCACATGTTCAGCATCTAATTCAATTCTAACACCTAAAACGGGAGTTCAACTTCTACTTTATTACCCAGGTTGGGTAATTTAATTTTATTATTATATTATTTCTGTGGTGAAATTTGAGAATGTAATATGAACCGTTATATTTTATATATATATATATATATTGGAATATTTGGATAACTTCCCATCCTGAGCCAGAATGCCATTACAGGTTCTTCATCTATTCCTTGGCAATTTTCAATTTTTCAATTTCAAGTTTGCTTCCCCTAACCAGAAGAAATACATTATTTTCATGTTATTAAATCCTCATCTGGATATTACGTATGGCCCTTTGATAAGACAAAAGGTAAGTAACAGAAATAACAAATATAATATGCAATAATAATTAATTTGTATTAGCGAATTGTTGATGATATAGTTTTCTGTGTGTAATGAAATAAGCCATATAAAGATCATTTTGTGCTTTATTAACAAAGAAATGATAATAAAAATAATATATTCTACCCACATGTTCAGCATCTAATTCAATTCTAACACCTAAAACGGGAGTTCAACTTCTACTTTATTACCCAGGTTGGGTAATTTAATTTTATTATTATATTATTTCTGTGGTGAAATTTGAGAATGTAATATGAACCGTTATATTTTATATATATATATATATATATATATATATATATATATATATATATATATATATATATATATATATATATATTGAATAACATCTTGAGAGTATGAGGTTATATTAAGATGCTATTACATTACCACGCCTAATGAAGACGAAGTAGATGATAATTGGTAAGTTGCATAAGAAATTAGAGATTTTAAAGATACGCAGCTTATTTGATTTGCCTTGAAAGAGATAGTATCTACCGTATATAATTTCTCCAGTATCGGATTTATCCCAAAGACATGCCGGAAAAATACGTTATCGAGAATCGAAGGCTTGAAAACAAAGCCAAGAAAATTAATTCAACCTTAGGGACCTGAACTTTCAAATAAATGAAATATATTGGAGGTAAAAATATATTTGGATGTAATTTAATATAATGCAGTAGTTTTATTTGAATTAGTCAAATATTCATTCTGATAACAGCTGAATTCTTTAGTTTCGACCTTTTTTGTCCTTTAAAGGTCATTATTTCCAATTTAAATCCGATAATTACCTAGACAGTTTACTGACAGATTTATCCTATTATCAGCAGATTTTTTAGAAAAGAAATCTCTTCAAGACCATTCAAAACCGAGAAATAAACAACATATAAGATAGAACAAAAGAAGTAGGTTTGCTGAGAAATTATCCCATTAGAAAAATTAGACAATCTAAAAAAAATCCATAGAAACAACCCTCCAAGGTGCTGAGAAAACGTCAAATTTATACAGCCTTAGTCTAGGTCTTAGTTCGATGCTAGATTACTTTGTTGGCAGGCGATAGTATCAAACTAAGATTTTTTTATGAATACGATTGATAATCTTTGACTATCGGTACGTAATTGATTAAAATGAATTCGATGTACTTAATGTCTTTAATTCCAGGTCATTGTATTTAGGTATCTCATTCATGACATCGAAACGCTACAAACATTCCTTATAATCAAGAAAATGCAAGGATATCTAAAAAAAACTATATTCAAAGTAATCAAAGAAAAGTAATTTTTCCTATTCACAAAATGGAAATGTTTCATAATAAATATTCAAAGCAGTTCAACCCTAAATCCACAATTTAAGAATAAAAAAATAGCAAGAAACTAAATTGCAGCTATTAATCTCACCCAACCAGTTATAGTACTGAATAGTTAAATGAATCTTGCGGCCAACTCTCTGCAGGGACTTAAAACTAGAAATGTGCCAGAAACTGCACAGCCAGACATATTGCATTTACACAAGTTTCATGGTAATAATAACGTTCCATATCATGACCAAAATCGTCAGTCAGGTTAGGTATACTTCGACAATGCGCTCGTTATTTTAAGGTCGCATTCAATATTCGGACAAACTGACAAAGGTCGGTTTGATTATAACTATAACATAGCTGACCCCAAGCTAAATTGCCAAATTGGCATATAGGTGCGCACTCAAATACAGTATATATCTACCTATAACATCATTTTGGGTTCGGACTAACAATAAAGTTGGATAATGAGCTTGAAAAGCCCACTGGAATGATGATTGATAATGTTTTCGGTCTCTGTTCGTGAAATCGTGAATTATTAAAGAATCTTTTTTTCTTCACGTTTAAGTGATTAAATTATTTTAGACATCGTAAAAAAATACAACAGTTTAAGCTCCCTTCTACTTCAGTATTAAATAGCTTCATCTGAATTTTCTTATATACTCTGGCAAGTATTTTTAAGGAATAGATTCGATGTATTTGCTATAAATAAAAGCGATTATCCTAGCACTCTCAAAATAATTTCACCAAATATGAAAATTCGTCCGATTGTCCTAATGGATCATGCGACTCTTCAATTTTTTTTGAGCGTAATAAGAGAAACAATAATGGTCGTAAAACATTTTTACTCAAGAACGATCCGTTTATCCAGAATATGAATAAGCAAGTAGGTATATAAATATTTTCTACCTAAAATTGGACCGACTTTATTAGTTGATGCACTGAAAAATACAAAATAGAATTTAATATTTTATTGTATTTTACAATGCACCAACTAGTGAAGTAGTTCTAATTTTTGTTAAAAATATTTATTTCACACTTTCAAGCATAACATTAATCATGAAAATCGTTGAACCTTCACTAATACCAAAGAAGATTGTACTTATCTAAACATATCGCGGCGGAAAAGTGTTCAATTTAAACGTTTCCGAATATGGTCTCATCTTTAATTTTATCATATCAATATGGAGCTATATCTCAACTCTTCTTCAAATGAATCAAAAATCATCAAAATCGGTGCAAGCTATGCAAAACACGCGAACAGCCATTGTATATTGTAGTTTACAACTTCCCCTCAAATTCCTGGGTTCTAATGAAATCCAGAATCTGGGATTGCTTCATGGAGGTTACTTCCTCATTTCTGCATGTTTCTTGCCCATTCTGTCACTAGGTGATACGGAGTGTCTTCCCACTCCCCACAGAATCAGCACTCGTCGTTCTCTGCTAGACCCATTCTCCTTAGGTGCTTCCTGAGGCGACAATGCCCAGTAAGAAATCGAGTGAGGAGGTGTAGCATATTCTAGCTAAGATCCAGATACTTGTTAGATATTGCAGTATTAAAGGTTCAGGTTCCAAGAAATTTTTTGGAATGATCCAACTCAGGGAGACTCTTGTAGGTACATTTACCTGTATCACAGAAAGGTTCAGGGCCTATGAAAGGAGTTTGTGCTCCTTTTCTGGCAAGTGTGTTGGCTGGCTTTTTTAAAGTCGTGAAAATATAAACTTTCGTTGGAGTATAACTTTTTTCATATGACATCTTGGTACCCTATAAAAAACACAAATAGAATGCAACGAAATTGGTTTCTCTACAACTAAAACATTTTAAAAATCAGTGGTTTCCGAGTTACTAGGAAAGTGCAAGATTGTTACCATCGTATATATAAATCACTGAATAAAAGGAAAGGTTCAACATAAAATTAGTCCGACTTTCTTAGTTAGTGCACTAAAGATTTCAAAATAATGCTAATTCTATTAGGGCTTTGAAGATGGTGTCAAAAGTATTCTATTTATCGACAATTGCACCACTACAAAATCACCAGCATCAATAGAATTAACATTATTTTAAATTTTTCATTACACCAACTTAGAAAGTCGGTTCTATTTTTGTAACACTATGTTTTTACCCTAGGTGCGAAAGTGGATCTTTATCGGATTAAAAAAAATTATGAACACTGCTTGAAGCCTGGAAAGCCGCTTTCGCAATGTTGCCTGAATAACTTTTTATAAAACACAATTTGAAAATCATAGAACCTTCTAAAGCCGGGTACACACTACGCGCCATTTGCAAGTGCCAATCACAGGTCAAAGTATATACCCATCTACAGTATATTTGTACAATAGAGAATATTCAGCAAGTATCTCATCTGATGAAGGGGTATTGTTGAGATCCTTTGACATGTGATTATTTACTAACAACTGCTGGTAAGTAGCGCTGTAGCCGGCTTTAGCTCTAAGACATGACAAGTGACAAAAAACAGTAGTTTATGGCCTCGAAAATACTAAATGTTATGTCTGAATAAATGCAAATAACGATATTTCTACCATATTTCTACCAAATAATAGATTGTGGTAAATTGTATTATTATACCGCCATTAAGTAGTGCAAAGAGCTTGGGAAATATTTTCGACGCCATTCCGAGGAGTAGTGCGCTTAGTCAGAGGTCGGAGTATCTTGACGGCTACGGACGTTAGCGGGGCCCGGGTGGTGTAAGTGTGGGGGATGCTGCTATTGGTCAGCGATGCATGCCCGGGTCAAAATGATATCCCGAAGCATCTAGTGAGTTCGCGCAACTTCGCGTGGCGTTGGAAGATTTCTGTTGAAGATTCGAGAAGGAGGGGCTTGATGGCTGTATATTGGAGAGAATTTGCTGCGGAGCTCAGTCTACTGACTACTCGGTGAATACGGTGGAGACCGGAGTATGGTGACGGTGGAGACCGGGGGGGTTATCATGTAACTAGCAACTCCAATGCGACCGCGAATATTGCACAATCGTCTCTGTCAAAACGTCGATTTTGTACAGTGTGGCCGCTCATTCAATGTAGAGCCTAAATTGATGCTCGAGTACGTTGAATAACGTACATAATACATATATTTGAGCTCTTGAACTCTTTTGAAAACATGTTCAATTCAAACGTTATCTTTAATTATACCACCTCAGATTTTCGATTTTCGAGAAAATTTGCCCCCTCCACCCCATTCGGGGGCGGTTTTCGGTGGGAAGGAGATTTCGTATTTGCGGTTTTATAAATACTGGACCATTTCATAAGCCTCCTCTTTCAAATGAATTAAAAATCATCACGTTTTCTATATAAGACTCGGGAAAAAACAAATAAAAAATAATAATAAGAAAAGCAGAGTTGAATTGTCTACCTCCTCCGTTCGGGGTTCGCCGGTCAAAAAGACTCAGATTCCCTCAAAACAATCGCGTTCTCTAGTAGTGAAGTATATAAAAAGTATTTAGGAATAGTTACGCAGTTTCATTCAAATCATTTCTCTCGTTTTTCTCATCTACTATACTGGATATCATAAAATCATATTTCTTTCAGCTTTGCGCTTTCAAAGGGCTACCGAAATGATATACTAACTGGATTGTAGATCAGCATGTAAATCCCTTTAAATTATACGTAAATGGATGATTGCGTTAGTTATTGGGCTACATTATGACGATGCTTGATTTGAACGTGTACCCAAACACACAATCTAGTTACATACGATGTCAAGCTTGGCGTTTATTCGCGTCTATATACATACACATGTGGTTGGTATAAATACAGTAATTCTAGTAAAATCATGCAAGTTTCTGATTAGCAAATAATGATTTACTAATATAGGTACTTGATAAGATCCATTTGAAATTAGATAAAGTGGATCTGTCATATATGTAGGGCTAGATTATTATTTTACAAAAAAAAGGAAAGATTGCAATGTACAGACTCGACAGGGAATATATAGGTACACGAGATAAAATGATACACATGATATTAGGGTAGAAAAAGAAGAAAAGATACTAATAAATTAAATGGATCTTAATAAATATCAAAAGAATTAACATGTTACATTTGAATGATACATCATTGATGCATTGAGCACTTTGGGAATGAAACAAAAAATAAATGAGCCATGTTAGCAGAAATATTGAAGAGATATTGGAGAGAAAATCCTGATAAAATAAAAGAACTAAAGAAAGAGATATGCTGAAACGAAATAGTGGCTGAGTTATAATTAAAAATGTACGGAAAGCAGTGAAAAATTAATATTGGTATTCTTGGACCTCTGAATTGCGAATGAGGTAGTCACAGAACGCTTGAAATGTTGGTTCAAAATTGGAAACCACCCTTACGAAATGAAAAATCGATTATTTATTATATAAATAAGGGAGATCTAAAGACACCTCTATTGGCAGTTACCATCAAAGTACAATAGCTATACATTCTTATGAATATATATTTCATATAACACAAGAATATCTTATTGAGAATGGCGTAATAAATCAAAACATATCATCAAAACCCAAAAATATTCTATAGCTCAGTGATTTGGGAAAGAGAAAATAAATCTATTATATAGAATGAATGAAGCATTTTAAGTCCAACACCTCTATAATAATAGTTCACATCCTTGAATAAAAAAAACAATTAAAATATTATGTAACTGATAAATCTTTTTTTCGTAGCATGTAGAATTAGTAGAAGATCAAGTCATTGATAAAATAGCTAATTGGTGAAAGTTAAATAAGTAATTGCTGAGCTTCTAAAAGGATAGTCGTAAAAAGAATCAAGCAATTCAGATAATGAATTGGTGATACCTATAATACGTATCAAGTTTCGGAAGCCGAGCAATAAGCATAAAAAAGACCCGATATTCAGGAAAAGATAGATCGACTCGTTTCGATTTGGTGCATTTTTATTAGTCCATAAAAATCGATAGCCTATTACACACACACATTACATTACACAACATGAAACAAATCTAACAGAGAAACCCACAGGACCCAATCTACCGTTCTATTCATTGAATGGATGGTGTTGCTGTTTTTTTTTCGTGTCCGCTTTTTTCCCTTTCATTCTACGACACCACCACCGTATTGAACATATTCCTGTAAATTGCATCGAATTTTAAATCCGGACAATCCAAATTAGATTATTGTGTGTTGTTGATTCCGGTTGGAATAGAAACGATCTCAATACCAATTTGAAATAGAACATTGCAGGCGATAACTAGACTAGAAACAAAGAACTACCAACGAAAAATCTTACACTTTTCTGGACTCGAGAATTATTAGAGATATTGCTTTATTGAAGTGAAAGTTCATTGTAAAATTTAACAAAGCTGGTCCGTTCAAATGCAAATGGACTTTTTTTAAAAAAAACAAGGACTAACTTTATTAGTAGGTGCACTAAAACGTAGATCATAATAATAATTCAACTGATGCTAGTCATATGGAATTAGGGCAGAATCGGTAAATACAAGACTTTTTGCACCCAGTTCAAAATTAATGGCAGATAATAATTGTATCAACGTCTACATCATCAACCAGAAACTCTTTATTTTATGCTCTTTTTAAACAGCTAAATTTCTTATTTGTGAAAACGATTCATACTTATCTAGTATCCATCAGGAAAAAAGTTACAAAAATTGTATATTTAGTTTTGAGAAAGTCGACTGTTGACTCAAATAACAGATTAATGACGTTCCGAGTATCCGATGTTTGAAGAAAATCCATATAAGGTAAACGCAGTGTCCGTCCGTATATCCATATCGCAATATATTTCCTTTGAAACTAAAACTAAACAAAAAAAATGAAAATTTGTTATCTACACAGAGTTAGGCGACCTCATCTCGGTTGTACAGACCAAAAAAAACAAATGATGAAACTGGGCGGTGGTTTTTAGGGGCAAATTAGAATATTGAATGAAAAATGTGCTTCAAACAGACGATGATCTAATTTCCGCTCCCCGCCTCTGCCAATTATAAAATAATATTGCTTCGATCAGAGTTAACAGAAAAACCTATTCAAAAACCATAACTGAGGATCCCCGTCCACGGATGACCGACCATTTTTTACAGCAACACGGAAGTCCTTGAGTGCGCGCGTCATATTCTTTACTTATCCTCTTATTGGGTATCAATTCTACCCAAGTTTGCTGTAGATAATACCATGACTAAAACACAACAAATTAAATACTGTAACTTTCATTAATAAATATTCGAGTAAAGTCGATAATTTTTATTAAGCAATAGCTGGACATCCATTTCTCACATATGATGTAAAATTAACAAAAATAAAATTATCCGCCACAATCTTCCCACAGGGTGTTTTAAAGTTACGAAAAAAATACCATTTTGATTTAGCAAAGAAATTTAATTAATAAAACACTTTCATGAAATCATAATAATTGAATCTACAAACCAACAAATTCATGCAAATCGAATGTAAAATAGAAAATTTATTAGACATTATACTTGGTATAGGGTGGCGGAATTTTGTGTCAGGGAATATAAATATTCTAACACCTTAACCTCATTTCCAACACAGAAATGTTTATGTATAGTTATGATGAAGTGTTCTATATTTTCGAGTGATAATTGATGTTGAAAATTGAGATTCCATTATAACAGATTATATCATCCAAACATCCACTGACCTACCTAACTTATTACTTCTCAAACTACTACTTTGAATAGCAATATTATCACTTTCAACATACGTCGGCATACAGACATTTTCAGATTCAAAACGTTTTGATAGTTTCTTGATTAAAAGAGAATAGAGAGCAATTTTCACTCCATTAAAGATCAATTCACGTAACAATGGCTTTGTTAGTTTTCGACAAAGTAGCGCTCGCCGCCGACAAAGTGAAAATCTCTGTGGATCAATTGTGATTCATTCAAGGCCCAGAATAATTCTAAAGAGAGTCAATATAGTCTTTTTGCTTTCTCTTTAATTCTGTTACACGGAATGTTATTGAATGATTTTTGGGAATGGATAGTTTTGATGTAATTTACTGCATGAGTTAGATATCAAATTATCAGTAAAATTGTAGCTATTATTAGAGCTGAAAAAAATTATTGGTTGATTATTTCTATGGTTATATCAATTATTTCTTCAAGTAGATATAAGTATGGAAAAATCAATGTGAGGACTAAATCGTTATGATTTATATATTATGTGTTATTTGGCAAAGACAGACAGACAGGCCAATGGCTGTTAATATGTTTTTGGACCCTGGGACCTCTAAAATCTAAACCTATGTACAACTTTGGGTTTATCTGAAACCACACCTTGTTATAAAACACGAGATTATTAACATAGTAAATTCCTTGAAAATTTAAAAACCACTGGTATTGTCGAAGTATCTGCGCCTGTCTCAAAATCGATAGAAAATGATCTGCTATCATCTAGCATATATTATAAATCTATCAGCTACCACTGGTAAATTCCCTGATCTCTTAAGGGTGGCATCAGTGATTCTTGTTTTTAAGAAACATGATCCATGTGATATTACTAATTAAAGTCCTACCTCGATATTGTGTGTTTTCTCAAAAGTTTTTGAAAAAATAGTGTACAGTAGAATGTTTTCATTTTTGACTAACTTTTAACTAACAGCATGGTATAAGGGAAAGAAGATCAACCCAAACAGCAGCATTATTTTAGTTAAATATATCTATAAGAAACTAGATGAGGAAAAGTTGGTGGCAGGTATATTCTTTGATTTGTCACGAGCATTTGATGTTATAAATTTCGAGTTATTAGAATCAAAATTATATAATATCGGTTTTCGTGGTATTTTTCTTCAATGGATTATGTCATTCTTGAGAAATCGATATATTTCTGTTAGGGTTGAAAATTGCAGGTCTGAAGAACATGGTATGTAGTCTGGGGTTCCACAGGGTTCAGTTTTGGAACCATTGCTGTTTCTGTTTTTTATAATTGATCTACCTAACTACATAGATCCGGAAATTTTAAGTATACCTTTTTGTTGATGATACATCAGTGGCGATCTCAGCTGGAAGTCTAAGGGATCTTTCTGATCTTTATAACTTCCTAATTACAAAGTTCCTGGATTGGTGCAGATCAAATGCTTTGATTGTAAACTTGGATAAAACTGAGTGTATTCGCTTCAGTAATAGGGTTAATGATTGTGAAAATATAGTTATCAGATGCATGAACCATCAAAATGTATCGAAAGACAATGTTATTTTTTTTGGATTACACCTGGATAACTCACTGAGATGGAATAATCATTGTGATTCATTTTGTAAGAAATTAGCTAGCTCTTTAGTCATAAGCAAAATTAAGGATAAACTACCAAATCAGTCAGTTAAGAATGCTTATTATAGTTTAGTTTATAGTTTTCTGAATTACAATGTGTTATTATGGGGTAATTCTATTGATTCTCATAGGGATACAAAATAGAATTCTACGCCTAATATTTAATTTGAAACCCAAAGATACTTGTAGAACCGTATTCAAGGAAAATTAAATCCTCTCCCTATCTTCTTTTTTCATACTAAGGAGTTTAATTTATATAAAATAAAATGAACATTTGATGGAGAAGCTTTCTAGTTATCACGAATACTCAACAAGAAATGTGACTACACTTAGAATTCCTTCTCATGATACAGCGTAGTATGAAACAAATCCTGTGTATCAGGCAATTTTGTTATATAATTGTGTTATAAAAATGTTTCAAAAAGTGACAAAAAATATTTTAATTAGAAAAAGTTATTATACAGTGAGAGAATTCTTGATTCTGTCAAATGTAATATTGCCTTTTCTGTCTTGTCCTATACAAACTTGTATGTAATGAGGGATCAATATAGTTCTATTCTATTCTATGTTGAAAGCCGGAAGACGAAAATTTTCAAAATTACTACTACTTAGCGGTAGGGAAGTAAAAAACTGGACCATTTCTCAATAAATTAAAAATACTCATGTTGGTTGAGTATCAGAAATGTTAAATGAAATGAAATAGAAAAAAGAATAATAAAAATACGCACAAGTTTGAATACTATCCAAAACTTTCAATTAAACAAAGAGTATACATTTTCCTTTTTGACCGACGAACCAAACGGAGGAGGTACACAATTCGATTAGTTTTTTTATGGATGTTATAAATACTAAACGTGCTCCGATTTTCATGCTTCTTTTCTCATTGGATGAGGACTATTGAGAATTGGTCCCATTGAAAAACAATCGACATTCAACATGTCTTTCACCTCAAAAGTTTTTCCCAACTTGGGTGGAGAGGGCATTTTTTTCCAAAATTTTAATTTGACATGACAATATTGAAGAAGCCACTATATCTGGCAACGTTTACATTGGACATTTTTCAAAAAAATCATAGATTTTCGAGTTACAGCGGTGGTAAAGTCTGAAACATGTGAATCAACGCTATGGTGGGGGTATTTTTTCGAAAATTGAAAATATGAGACGGACAAATTAAAGAAGAGATGCTATGTAGCAACATTTAAATGGATATAAAAAAATCTACGGTTTGTGACAAAAGTTTTCAATCTAGTTACAAAAGCTCAACGTCAAAATTAGCAGTTCTAATTATTTTGTATTTTTCAGTGCACGAATTAATAAACTCAGTCCATTTTTTATATTTCAAGTTGTGCAGCTGTAGTTAGGTAGAAGACTCTCGGCACCAAATTCAAAAGTAAAACCACAAATAGAATTAATATTATTTTGTATTCTTCAGTGCAACAGATGATAAAGTCGGTTAAATTTTTTGTGGAAAATATTTATTATGAAGAGAGTTAGATTAAGTGTTCTTACTGATAAGTTTGGTATTTCCTCATTCCTAAATACAACTTCTAGTAAACCAAACCAGTTATTCCATCTAACAAATTGTCATGTCCTTATCCTATTGCTGTTGATTGGTCTTTATCTTCAAATTAATTATAAAATATTTATATTCCGTTTTTGTCGCATGATTGCACGAACATTATCAACCAGAATCCGACGTATCTTTATGGTCTACAGGAGACCAGGCCTCCTCACCTCAGCATTATCTCATTGATATTCTATTTAATTAGCAACCGCCTCAGGCAACACACTTCTGTCTGTCGTCGTAATAAATTGAAAAGAAGAAAATCCTTAAGACCCTCTGATATAGAGTCCTGAGAAAGCTAGAGCCCGGGATTTCTTGCTACTTCAATCAGATATATATATCTGAGAGATTTATTGCTCTTCCACCGTGAAAGTTTAAATTGCAGGCAGTTCCTTGGAGATACACATGTCGTCTTATATGTTATGATATAATGTTTTTCTTTTATAATATATATTTTTTACAAAAAACTGGAAAGACGTTGGTAAACTGAAAAATACAAAATAATATTAATTCTATTGGTGCTCGTACTTATGAAGTTTATTATATATATTTTATACTTTTCAGTGCACTAACTGATAACGTCGGTCCAATTTTTTTTATAATATTTATACAGTTCTTTCTGTTGAATACTTTACATCCTCGCCGGGAATTTATTCACTTGTAGGTACTGTACTGGTCGACATGTGCGACAACATCTCTTTCTAGCGCACTAGGAAATCCATTCTGCAATTTAATAAAACAACAACAATGTTAGGTATATTATCCAAGTGCAATTATTCCAAAACCCTGGTTTGTATTTCCAGTTTAATTGTTGCTAAAAATGATCTCTTCTTTAATCTTGCCATAATATATGAGCAATTTTCAACCAAAAAAAATGCCCCTCCATTCCATTTGAAGGATGAATTTGGGTAGGTAAAATGTTTCATTAAGATAAAAACATTTTTATGAAATAGTCGTAGCACAATTACTATGCAAAAAGTAAAAAAAGGAGCCATACAATGGAATTATAAAGCTGTACTTCGTTTTTTATATAGTTTGTAAATAGTGAACAATTCGCAAAGAAAATACTTTACATAAATTAGTGATAAAGTTTATGTAAGGAAGCAATTCAAAAATTATTAGCTATTTCCCGCCTCTTCGTAGGCATGGTTTAGCCGTATCAAAATCCGTTCAGTAATTTCGGAAGCAACGAAGGATAGACAAAAAGACCCAATATAGGTTTTACTGTTTTATTATAATATATATTACGTTATAAATAATATTCTTACAATAAAAAGATTTTGTTTGATAAAATTAGAGCTGATTAATAATCAGTTGATTACGTGTGATAAGTAGTGCCCTACTCATTCTTGAAAATAAATAGGTTATTTTCATATTATTTTGAGCATGACTCTGATTTTCCTACAATATATTGTAAACCATCTGACTATATCAATTCTTCGCATTATCACACTAACAATGCGTCACTTCATATTTTTAATATCTTGTTATTTAGTTCTAAAAATGGATGATCTCTAATAATTCCTAGATAAACGAGAATGACTCAATATGATAATGAGAAATATTTAAATTTAAATGTTGTGGTGTCAATATCAATTACGTATTATATTTTATAGAAATACTCCAATGGTTTCCATAATAATATTTATAATTCTGGAACAAAAGTTATTATTGCTAAAATAGTCAAAGACACCCAGTTAAAAATTATCACTGTCAAAATCAAGGCATCTGATTGACTTAAAACAACAGGTATAAAATTTCAGTCAAATTTAGTACCTAGGTACATTCGCCTAATTTTGTGAAATAAACCTACGTTAGACGATGGACTTTAAACATAATTCTTTTGATTTTTTAATTAGCCACACTCCCAGAGTACGAATTTGTACATTTACAAGCAACAAGCAACTTCAACTTTTTTCGTTGAGTACCTACAATTTGGGGAACATAGGCTGGGTCAGACAGACAAAAATATAAAACAGTGATCATATAAATGTTAACTTGTTTCTTCGGATGAACGGAACCTTAAAAAGACAAATTTCCCTGCCTTAAAATGGGCCATTAATATCCTATAATAAGAAATGTTATTTGTTAGTAATAGTTGAAAAGTTAGCCAAGGTCAAGTCCGTAATTTCCCAGAATATACAATGGAACAATAATTCCAGTAATTTAAATTTAAATACAATATTTTATTGTACACGAATCCTATGTCAATCAATGACAATAAGACATTAAATTGTTATTATTACATGTCTTCAACCAACCTCATTTTGCTGCACCCATTTCTCATTATGACCTTCCATCCTAGATTGATATAAGTAATTAATTAACAGATATAAATAAGTTAATGACTGACATTATCAATTTATTATTGGTTAATGGATTAATAAATAAATCAATGTGAATAACTTTTTTATGGAATCTGACCACCACCCAAAGAATGTCTTGATCAGTTTAAAATATAAGTTTGAGATATTCCCAAGCCATCACGTTCCATGCATATCCTTTTTATATACAGGGTGTTAATCAAACAAAATTAGAATGGCTTTGTTAGAGGGAGCACAAAAATGGTTAAGAAATCGCTCCATATTTTTTTTTATCACGGTAATTGAAAATAATTAAACTGTTCTCAATCCCTAACTTACTAAAATTATAGTTAAAGAAAACTAAAAAATTACTTTTTGATAACAATCCGAACTAAACAGTAAAAAATAATTTTGAAATATAAAGTGTTTTTGTATGTAAAAAATCTGGTGTGTCCACTCAAACGACTTTCCTACCGCTCGCAGGCAAATTCCAGTATATACATTTTTTTACACTATTACAATACTTACATAGCGACGATAATAGCGGTAGTAGAGTAAAAATCATCTGGTCAAATCGTGTTACCACTCGCAAGATGAAACGTTTAGCCAGAATCTGAAGAAACATGTGGAAATTACGGGATTTTATTCAAGCATAACTTTGTTTTGTGCTTTTTTTCAGAGATGGCGCTATATGTGAGTGGTAAATGACTCTCAGATGAATACTTAAGGCAAGTTTAATCAAAATCCTTAGAGTCGTTTTCGCGCTATAGTCTTGAGCAAATCACGTTTTTTGGCTATAGCTCAACACCCAGTGTATACAGGATTCTCATTCAGTGCCACCGGCGAGTGATATTGGTACCAAACAAAATAAAAAAGAAAGCAAGAAAATACAACGATCCGTTCCCGAAATAATGCTGTCACAGACAGACAGACGGACAGACATACAGACCAATGGCTGAAAATATATTTATTAGAATGAGAAAATTCTGAAACGTCAACGTTTGTAAAAATCTCGATACCGAAAATTTCACACGATTACAATACTTTCCTTATACAGCTACTATAGTAGCGTAGGAAAGTAAAAACAGTGGGATGCATGATATCAAATGTTATAAATAGTTCTTGGTCGCTATTATATAAGTAGGGTCATTATAAATATGTAACACGAAGGACTCCACGCTTTTTACAAACAAATTAAACTTTTTATAATTCCAAAATATTTCATTACTTTTTAGTTTTGATTCTTATTAAAACGTGCTTTTTACTTTTTTAAACTATAATTTTGGTCATTGACACGCGTTGAAATTTTCAGGTCAATCGGACCTGTGAAACTTGCGTTGAAAGATTCTCTTCCACAATTATAATAAATTTTTTAAACGTTCAGAATAATTTATATCACATCAATATTGACACTCCTATTGATCTTAAGCCTGCAAAATTGTTTTTTGTTCGAGAAATTCGAAATGGCAGAATGTATGCTTACATGTTTGATATATCTATTGAGCTTTTAATAGTTAATGAATCAAGGAATCAGAGAAACTTGACACTCAAATTTAACTTTATATCTAGTGGATTGGGAGGAGAAGTCCTGCTGAAGGGCCTCCTAGATCCCCAGACCTAAGATCACTTGCTTTCATATCTGTGAGATCACATAAAATCTGTCGTTATTAGAACGCAATCTGAGTCAATAGATAATTTCGGGGAAAAATTGAATACAGAATACAGGGCTATTTCCAGAGAAATATTTGCATCAAGTACGTCAGGATTTTGAAGATGGCTATGTCTTCAAAATAAAGGAAATCTTTTTGGATATTTATTAAATTGATAATGAATGAAATGAATTGTTATAAGGAAGGAGAACAGGCTAATTTAACACATCATTCTAGCTACTCCTTCGGATTACATAATTAATTTTGAAGGATTTTTGATTTTTTGATTCTTTTGCAAGTTTTCACCCGGTATAACATATCCACCTTCATATTACATTATGGCTTATAGATAAATGAAAAGCCATAAAATATTATTACCTGGTCTGATCGTAAGGAGCAACATTGTAAATAGTTGATATGTCCCACAAGCTAAAGTGATGACCGGTCAGGTGTCAATGGAGGCCACCTGGTGGGTGATGCCAGCACGGGGTAGGCATATATGATAGATATCTGTTATGTGACTACTACGATAACATGGGATCTTCACCGACATGAGAAGGGCTCGGTGCTTGGGTTAATAATATAAGTCGGCCGAGTTCACACTAACAAGATGTCATGTTGTGGGAAACAGGTATACCTGGAGCTAATGAATAAGTTAGAGTGTAGTCAAGTTACAAATTACATCTCATTTATTTCTCGGATGTTATAAATTCTTCAAGTAATAAAGTTCTTTTGTAAGGAGCCCTCAAAATTGTTTAAATGATTCTATTTTTAACATTAGATAAAGAACCAGCGAAGTATTTGGAGTTGTCATTTCAACAGAAAAAAAAACTATTCTGGCAGTCGTCTCCGTTGGAAGACAGCTTTGTTAAGCTAGAAGTGACCAGATTGCGGAAACCATCGAAGTTCAGCATTGGAATTTGTTGCTAGTTAGTTGCTAAAATCCGGTTTTTGTTGCTCAAACCTGTTTTGAAAAAATTCAGTTGCTGCTATCTAACCTGTAAGATAGCAGCCAAACCACTGAAAAAAAAATATTTCAGTATTAACACCACCTAAATTTGTTGCTGGAAGATAGTATTAAGAAAATAAAAAAAAATAATTGAAAGAAAGAAAATACAAAATATTTTTTTTAGAAAAAAGCACTTTACAATATTTTATTCTAATGCTACGCTAATCCAAAATAATAGATAATTAGGATATCCACTGATTAAGCTGACATCAAGTTTTGTTGTTGACGCTATCAGAATATCTCCATTTTCTCTCTTAATTTCTAGCATAAGTTTTGTTGCTCATTAGGTAAGTGTGTATTAGTGCTTGATTAACCAGCAACAAAATACAAACAAGGGATATTACCAATAATATAGTTGTAAATGATTTTTTTGTTGTCACTATCAGAATACCTCCAATTTCTCTCCATATTTCTAGCAGATATTTTGTTGCTCATATCTATCCTTGTGCTTGATTAACCAGCAACAAAATACAAACAAGGGACATTACCAGTAATAAACTTGTAATTGATTTTTTTAGGAGACTAGTTTTGATGTTGTTCTATGTTAATATCTATGAAAATATAACAAAACGACGTTGTTTATATTCTTATTATTTTTTAAATAAATGAATGAAGGAATAATATGTATGGGTAATATAGAAAGCTAAAAGAAAATTCCCATTACTGCCTGCCGAAAATGAGAATTGTTCCTACGTAATTGAAAACGTCTGAGTTTCTCGTTTCTCATGACATCGGGAGATAAAAAACATCCCCAGTATACCAACTGTATCAACACAAGATATTCAGTAAATCATATATAAATACATTAAAAACATTTGGTTATCCCTAATTATTGAAATGAATTTCTTCAATTCTCCATTTCAGTTTACCTCAATCTTTTGGATGTTCTTGTTCAAAAAGGTCCTCAAAAGAGATAGATTGCTGCAGATATAAGCAGATTTTTTGTAGTAGGTTAGCATAAACGGAATTACTTATGTAAATTTTAATGAATTACTTTATTTCACCCCTCTTAAATTCGTTGCGTAAAGGTTGTATTAAATTAAAATAAGTAATGTCTTATTTGGTCTGTTCGACAACAATATTTTGAAATGATTACAAAACTGTTTTAAAATTAATTAGTCCACCTTTGAATGTAAAAACCAACGACTACAGAGATCTATCGGTATATGCAGTAGTAACATGAACATAACAATACCGATAAAGATTTGAAAGAAATCATAATCAGTAGGTTTAGATATACAATTCATTAGTTATCTGTGATTTATAATTGATGGCTTTGTCTGAACACTCTCATTTTCACATTCATTTAAACAGTGTTTAAGATATAACAAAAAAATCATATGTTACTAGTATTCCACAATCTACTTGGTAGAGATTATCTATATCTTACTTCTCATCCCCTCTGTTAGTTTAGCGGAGGTAAAAAGCTACTAGATTTGACTCCTCTGGATTACATACTTCTTATGGGGTTATTTAAAATCAAAAGTATATTTCAATAGAACAGACAATATTGAAGATTTAAAAGTTAGGATAACGCAAGAAATTAACAACTTAACCCCTGAGGTCCAACAAAATGTTGTACAAGAATTCCAAGATCGCCTTACTTATTGTCAAGAAGAGAATGGTGGTCATTTTGAACATTTAATTTAACTGTAAAATAAATTGAAAAATACTTCTTAAAAATTAAATTACATTATTTCCTTCATTCTACTTGAAGTATCAAAGTTTTACATTTTCAAAATAAATTTTCATGCTCATAATTGAGAAGAGGTGCAAGAAGGTGGTAATATTTTCATGCTTGTCAAATTGAGAATAGAAATTGACCTATCTCAAGTTTTTTCAAACAAATACAGAATAACGGTAAAAATGAATTTATTCCATACATGTTGACCGGGGACCGCACTATACCTATAAATATTTTTGATTCAGTCCTTTTATGATTTAAATAAGATTGAATCTAACATTACCTCATCTTCTATTTTCGATCCTCTGTGATTTCTAATAGTACTCATCAATGTAATAATAATCGATCTTGAGACTGCCTTGATCTCGACATTTCTAATCTCGTAATCATGCTTTTCTCTCAGAACCAGACTTCGCGACAAATAAATAAATAGGTTAACAAAACATATGTTAAAGAGGATCGTTCGTTAGTTCAGATGACGACTTCTATTTGCAGCTATTTTCAGAAGAGGAGTCAGCAGCCTGTCTCTGTCCAATATTAATTAATAGCGATCTAATTAGCTGTCACGTTCAATTAGAAAATACGCGAATAACTTAGCATATATAATTCATTTGTGTTTGTTAACTTGTTAAACGACAGCCAAAAGTTTGCAGTATTTAAATGGATTATGATTAGTTATATACACTATATAAATACTACATATTAAGGGGTGTTTTTCTTATAGTACCTATTAACCTATCTTTTTCTTAGCTGTCCTCTCTCCAACAAAAGAAGAATCATCATAATTGGAGCAAGGTTATTACGTAAAACCAGCGAGAATTCGCGAACATAAGAAAGCAAACATACAATCGAACTATATGTATATCTCGGTCAAAAAAGACACGCTTCCCAAAAATTGAACTCCAGTACCAAGAGCAGAAGATAAAATATTGGACCGACTTTATTAGTTGTTGTTGCACTGAAAAATAGAAAATAATATTAATTCTATTGGTGCTGGTTCTTTTGGAGTTGGTGCCTACAACAACAAATTACAACGGCAAAACTTACAAATTACCAGCACCAATAGAATTGATATTATTTTGTATTTTTCACTGCAACAACTAATAAACTCGGTCCAATTTTTTCAAAAAAATATTTATTTCACATTTTTTAATATAACATTAGTCATGAACATTGTTCAATGTTTAGTAATACCCAAAAAGTTATAGGCTTAGCTTGTACTTATTATTTATTATTCAGAGATCTCAAAACATCGTGGCGCAAATATACATTTCAGACTTTACTGCTGTAGCTCGAAAACCGTATCTCAATTTAAATGTTGCTACATATAATCTTTCCTTTAATTTGGCCGTGCCATATTTTAAATTTTCGAAAAAATTGCTCTTCCACATAGCAGAAATACGCATATCACATATTTCAGACTTTATCATTGCGAAACTTGGAATCCGTAACTCTTTTGAAAAAATGTTTAATTTAAAAGTTTCCGGATATGGTCCCTCTTTAATTTTCGATTTTCGGAAAAATTTGTCCCTTCCACAAAGCTGCAAATGTATGATTATTTTTAAAAATGTCCAATTTAAAAATCTCCGGATATGGAATTTTCAACAATTCTAGCGTCTCAGATTTTCAATTTTCGAGAAAAATTGCACCCACCACCCCCATCGGGGGTGGTTTTTGGAGGGAAGGAGGTTTTGGATTTGATTTTTCTCAATTTGGGACCATTTCTCAACTCTCCTATTTCAAGTGAAACAAAAATCGTCTAAATCGGAGTACGTTTACTATGCAAAACGCGCGAACAGCCATAAAAAAAGCAAATATACAACCGAATTGTATACCTTTTCCTTTTTTTATCCCTTGACTGACTGACTACTGACATTTTGGCACTTCTTGTAATTTGTTGTAACAATAATTCAGTTAAATTTTTAAAAAATATTTATCGACTAATAAACAGAAACAAAAAATAGTTTTTCCATATCTCATAGACTCTTATTCTATAAACGATGATTTTGTGTAATTATCTGATATACAGAAAGATTCAGGTTTTACTACAATAACTTCAGGGAAACAAACCAAAATAATGATAGTTTGTATTATAAAATACTCCAAAAACGCGTCCTTTTGGAGTAAAAGGGCGCCGAACTTTGATTTATTTGTCGGGTTTTATTCTCTTACTCGTAAGTCAGGGGATGTAAATACGCAAGTGTTTAGTTAATTGCTAACGGTAATGTAGCTGATAAGATAAGTTAATTGCTATACAGGGTGTCAACTGCACGAAAGTTTGTAAGACTTTTTTGTCGCACGCCACTGGATAAGTTATCTTATTCTTCTGTAATACTCCGTCTTTTTACTAGCTTTCCTTATTCCTAAACTTTTTTGATACGTCGCTTAGTTTTCGCTATATTTCCAAAATTCCGGACATTGATCGCTGAAGTTATTCCAGTAAAACGTGAATCACCCTATATACTATAATGATTTGTCAGTTTTAGTGAGGATTAAAATTATGTGTTATTAATTCTAGACTACTACAATGTGAATAATAAATGCAATAAAAACGATTTGTAACTGTCACAAAAATATTCTTAAAATAAACAAAGACCATTGTATCTCTACCGCTTATATAAGATTCCAATTATTTTTACTACAGCGAGAAAAAAGGCAAAAGAAGAATAACTCTTGTTCATCTCAAGAGTAATCCCTTGCCTTGAATACGTATCAGGGATTTCAATCTGGTAGGTATAGGTAGGTTCGTCTATATGTAATTTTTCAGTGTCCTCAAGAGATAAATCTCTTTTTAAACGCCTTCTTTACTATGTTACGGTGGCAGCGTCATTGTTATTAAATTTACTAGGATGATTAGCTCGACATCACAGGCGTGTTGTTCAGCCATAATAATGGGAACTGCTTTTTTGTGTTGACAGCATAACACACAGACTTCATTTGGATACCGTTTCTAGTTGGATGATTGATCGACTTGGAACGATAACTCTCGCTTTTGGTATAATAGACTAGCACCTTCCTTACTGTGTGTACTCAGGGTATGAGGCTCGATTTTGGTTGGTTGAATTACACAATCCATTTTGCGATGCAACGCTCAGAGTTCATTCCGTTTACACTCCTTCAATGTAGCGTGTTCGGATACAAATTTTCTCTTAGAATCGTCGAGCTATGTTTCTTTAAAAATACCTACCAGCACACTTATTCCGTTTAGAGTCCTCAAATTATTAACGATTCAAGTAAATTATTTATACTATTATTTTTCCGTTAACAACCAAATTGAATCCATGCAAGATTTATTTTAAAATATTTATTCGTTTTAATATGCTTTGGAGCACATTATAAACCAAATAGGAATTTATTAAGTAGTTTAATTTAACAAAATGCATTAGGCGATATAGTTTTACCATCAGGTTATTTTATTTTCACATAATTCAAAAGTTGTTTTTTGAATTCGTGAATCCAGTTCATTGTAATCTTTGTCGACTGCATATTTAATTTGATTTGTTTCAATTTGGTTTCATATATTTAAATTTTCGAAATTGATCCACAAAATTAACCCCAAGAATAGAATTCGATTATTAATACTATATTTTCGTTTTGTTTAATGTAAACTTTGTCTCTTTTGTAGATTGGGAGAAAATAGTAAGTGACAGACGGACAAACAGACGGACTGATGACACCGAGTCATTATACTAGGACAAACAATATATGGTTGGTTGGTGGACGCTTTTTAGATGGCTGCACTCATGTCATCATTCCGTGATAAAACCGTAGAATTAAACATAAATATCGACATAATTGGGGCTATTCTGTAAGACAATCGTTAAAAATTATCGGACATTAATATTTTATGCTTTTAACGTAAATTGCTATTCTGTAAGCTCAAAATTTAACGCGTTCGATAAAATCTAATATTTTAAGGCATCCGATAAATCGTCTCCGAGGTGCCACGAAACATGCTGTTTTTTTATGGAAAGTGATCACAGTTGCCAAGTCTTGTGTTGCTTTTAAGGTTATGTTGAACTATTCCTATCATATATTTGATAGAATTTGGAAATTGGAATAAGTGGAATATAAACCTTGATAGACTTGCGAATTTATTCCATCAAGAATTTATTTTCCTGTTGCTGTTTCTTTAAATGAATAATTGATGACAGAAAGTAAAAGGTAGGTACCTATATTTTATATATTGATCTGAGGCGACTGGTATTGTAATAAGACATGAATGTAGAAAAATGTATGAACTAGTTTTATTTGAGATTTGGTTGCTGCTGGTTTATAAAATAAATAATGAAAAACGATTATAGAAAAGATGGGTATATGATAATGTCTTAATATTATAAAGAACTTAAGTATAGAGAGAAAATAAAAAAAATATTTACTGATTACTTGTCTATTGACTATGTGCGTACCACATACAATGAAGTCACTCGCTTTGAGAATAGTTTGAGCAATTTTGTACGACACTTAAACAATATCTACATGCTAATCAGAGATATGCAAAGCTGTTATTAAAACTTTTTGATAATTTTTCAATATTTCATCAAGTTCCTAACCAAGTTTTCATATATAAAGATCAATTATAATCACCTGACACCATAATTTGTATTCTAATGAAGAGAAAAATATCTCTAAATACTCCTAGAAAATTTTAAGACCAAATAATAAGCAAGCCTTAAAGATGTTTCCCAATATCTTAAATTTAACGACTGATGTTAAATTTAACGTCTAGTTCTGGCTTACAGAATAGCAAATAACGTTGTGGATTTCGATCAAGCCTTAAAATTATCGAATGTAGGTTACAGAATACCTATTTAGATTTAAGGCCCGTTATTTTTTTAACGAGCCTTAAAAATTAACGTCTTGGTTACAGAATAACCCCAATTCTGGCAAAATGAATTTATATTTTTAAATTCCCTCATGGTCTATGGCATTATATTTCAGAAGACACAAATATCCATGTATTCTGTAAAGATAGACCCAAATTAGCGCAGCCAATGTTGCAAGCAAGCACGAACTGTTGAAAATTTCAAGCACGAACTGTTGAAAATTTCGTTTGAAAAATGCATTTCATTGTTATCCCTTAACGTTTTGTCATGCACTGAAGTCATCATAGATGCGCGAGAACATATCTTCTTTTGAGAATTTCAAGCAAATGACTGATTTATAATACTTAACATTTTTCCATTGGGTGTACGGGACCCTAAAATTGACGAGAGCAAGTGGCTTTCAGTACTAAGCTAATGTCAATTGAAGACTTCATAAAATAAATACAATGCCCCGTTTTCGAAGGAAAGTTGGACTTAATTAATTAATTAATTTCCAGGGAAATTTAATACAAAAATATGACTTGCAGTCATTCTGACGTTCGAAAAATTGTCAGCAACATGGTGAGTTTTCAGTGTATCCAAGGTCAACTACATTAAGACAGGAGACAAAAAATATATAAACAAAAATTGTAGGCCCTGTTAACCTTCTTTTCTCATCTTCAAAAATACGGTGCCTTTCTAAAAACAATAATTGAAGACAAAAAATTGCGTTTATAGAGATGATAAAAGATAAAATTTGTTTGCAATAATCAGCCAAGTTCGTTAATGAGTATAATCAGAATAGTTGTTTCAAAATGGCTGCGGTCCAAAGTCTTAGAAATACAAAGAAAAGTCAATCTCAATTCATAAATATGATCTCTAGCAATAAATATTGTCTAAACAAATATATCTTATTCATTTATAGAAACTAAAAGAGACAACGATAATATTGCAGCACATAATGTTATTTCAGAACAAACTTTATATCGCCGATATTGTTTATTTACCTCAGAGTTTATCATTCAGTGACCCTTGCTACATAAAAATTATACAATTACATATTTATATTCAGAAGACGGTTAAGAAAATTCTCAAGTGTAATCGTGAACGATAGGAATTCCTATGGGAATCAATAAAGAAACTAATTTGCAAGTGACGGTGACATCATGTGCAGTTTTAATTAATAGAATATTTATTTCCCGTTCAAGAAAGCTGTGGAGTATTTTTACATAATAATTTAATTATTGTATCTTTACACATACCTATTGATACAGTCCAAAACTCCGTCCTGTCTGAAACTTCTTTATTTTATATATTAATAAAAATTTTAGAACAAAAGCTATAGATCTCTTTAGTATTTTAACTTTAATTTATTCAGTTTGTATCGACTTTGTAGTCGATTTATTTCATTAAGTCTCCCTATAAGATTGTAAACTCTACCGAAAATTCTAAACATTTCCTACACCTTGGTGCATCTAATTTTTAGAAAATCGTAAATCCAAACTGATCTGGTTTCTGATCCCTTACGTTAATTCAGTAGGCTGTTTATACTAGCCGTGTCGGTAGTAAGTAACAATTGCAACAAGTGAATAACTCTTATGTGTTGTCAACAATTATTCACTAACGGATTTATTAATATTTTGACTCATTCATTAATTTTGCCACAATTTCTCTCATCGATTAATATGGCTCGTTCAGTAGATGCCAAAGTTGAATCCGTTATCATATTTGGTGAAGCTAATCGGAACATCCAAGCCGCTATTCGCATTTTCGCATTTCCGAAGGGTCCAATATATGGAAAACGTCTCCGGAAATTTCGCAAAATAGAAACGGTAAAAGATGCTCCAAGATCCAAGGCTCAAAATAATTACGAAAGATGATAACACTCCATCGTTAGAAAACAAAAAATAAAGCACAAACTGGCTGAAGATGATCCGGATATGAGTCTTGAATTTTGCAGACCCATGGCAGAAATAATTGTTGTTAATAATTTTTATTTGAAACACATTTTTTCCTAAGAGGAAGCGTAAATGTCCAGAATTGTAGATATTGGAGGGAAGGGATTCCACATGAGTTCAGCGAAATGCATTCTTCTATTTTCGGTGATCACATTATAGGCCTCATATTCTGAGAATAAAATTGAAATGGTCACAATTGCTGCAAAACTCACTCCCACTAACAGCGAAATAGTTAATCTCACTATTTTCGGGAGGATGAAAGGTATCTGGGAAGGTGTATTCGACTTCAAGTTCTAACAGAGTGGCCAGCTCGTTGACCGGATCTCAAATCTCTTCATTTCTTTTTTGAGGCTATGTAAAATTCGTAGTTTTTAAGACAGTTATGGGTGGTTGGATGAATTGCAACGTCAAATGGTTGATGTGTGCTCAGATATAACAACACTTAATCTATGTTATGAATCAGTTTACAACTGATATGAAAAGAAATTCTGGGTGGACACGTCGAACATATTTTATAATAGATAATAACTGACCTTTTCTAGTTATAAGTTGAAATATTTCTTCAGTTTCTACCAATTTTCTTTATTTTTTTCACATGTTAATAGAATGTTTTAGTACATTTCTTACGATTTTCAACCAAAGTTACAACAACAAAATTTGTAAAAATGACTTAACGAGGTAAATATCATGATCACGATGCCCATCAGCAGTTGATACATTTGATAAAAAAATAGGTTAGGTTCGTTGTTTCGCACCGAAATAGTGCAAAAAGTATTTATAATTCCAAAAGTAATATTTTTTGACATAATTTACATAATGCGTAATTTAAATTTCACGTAGAAATCAAAAATCTAATAATATACAGGAAACCCATTCTGAAAAATATAACTACCTACTAGTAACTGAATATTTTTAAGACACCTTTTATAAATTAAATTTATATTATCAAAGAGATCAAACGAAACCCAACACCTTTTTATTCGTCTTTTTTTACATATGTAAGATAAAGAATAAAATTTTCATTATGTGTCGTTGCCAATATTATGTTGAGAACGAATAAAACTATACTGGTAATTTTGTTTGGTGTTGTAGGACATCGAAATCGATTTTTAGTAATGGGCGAATAGATAATAGATAATAAAACCACAGAATAAATTTCCTCGAAATCTGTCAAGAATCTAGGAATATTTTTATCTTGAATACTTCTCGAAAAAAAAACACTTCATGATTTCATAAATTTTTTCAGAACTACAAATATTATACTCTGGATAATCTAACCACTTCCTGAAGTGAACTGTAATGATGTTCCTGGTTATTATCTCCTCTAAGCGGGTATCTATATATAATATACCAAAGATAATGGTCTTTGTTTATAATAATGAATAAAATGTGTCTGTTTGTAATAACAAAATAACAGGTTTTAACTAATTGCATAAGGAAGTATATGTGTCACTGATAACAAAACAACAATTTTTATAATTCTTCTCTGTCTATCTGTCTGTCTGTTTGTTACGGCTAATCACCGCAACAGCTGAGCCGATTCAGACGGGATTTTCATTGGCAGTTAGCTAATGTTATTAGGAATAACTTAAGCTGTTTTTATTTTAGAAAAAAATCTATACAAATAAGTAAAATCGAATTGAATCTTAGTAATATCAAAATAACAGGTTTGAACTAATTGCATATGGAAGTATATGTCTCAATAATAACAAAAAAGCAATTTTTATCATTTTTGTCTGCCTGTCCGGAGAATCTCCGAACTGATTCTGATAGTATTTTCACTGGCAGGTGGCGCGGACGAAGCCTCGAGTAACAGCTAGTGATAAATAAATATGTATCAGAGTGTGATAACTACTATAATAAATTTGGTTGTCGCCAAATTTGACAGAGGACGATATTAAACAAACAATCCTTTACCTTTGAGCAGCCGAAAAGTTCTTATTTCAGGGCATATAGTGAGTTGTTAATTTAATATAAAGAAGTTCATATCCTGAAGAAGCAACTAAAACAATATTAAAATCTTCAAAATAGTATAATATTATCGTCAATAGACCTATTTTTATCACAAATGTAAATAGAATGAAATTCAGATTGATCAAACGTTCATTACTACGGTTCATTCTTTATTCTGATTATATTAAAGTTCTTCATTGAATTATTTATTTTATAGAACCCTCAACCACAACAATTCGTATCATCATGTACCTACATTGGGTCATTCTACTACTACTAATCAATCTGCAAATGAATAATTCATTTACTCCACTTTTCAAAGTAGCTACATGTGTTTCCTTTCATCACAGTCCATTAATGACTCTGCACTAAACAATTATTTATCTTCCATGCACAGGAATCAACTCCGCATCAACATCACAACCAGTTGGGGATTAACAAGCGCTATTTCAGACATTCACTATTTCTTTATTAAACCCATTTAATCACTTATACTTGAAAGTGTTTGAATTCACGCAACAAGTCAACCAGATCGATAAATTGAATTTAATTACGGGATCATTAGAGTGAATCGATTCACAATCAGGATGATGGAGGCGATCAACTGTTGTTGATCCTACTGTTTGTAAGGTGGTATTATCGATTTTATCTTAATTTGAAATAATGAGGTGTAGATATAGAGAGAGCAAGAAAATTATGATATTCTATGCTGATTATTTCAAATAGATTGAGTTCGTTATGTAGCGGATAAAGATAATAAAATATTAGAAAAATAATAAAAATAGAATCGACTCTATTAGTTGGGTGCAATGAATAATATATAAATATTTTTTACAAAAAATTGGACCAACCTTATTAGTTGGTGCACTGAAAAGTATAAAATAATAATAATTCTATTGGTGGTGGTACTTTTGAAGTTGTGCAGTTGCAAGTATATTGATAACTTTTGGCACCAACGTCACAAGTACCACAACCAATAGAATTAATATTATTTTATACTTTTCAGTGCACCAACTAATAACGTCGGTCCAATTTTTTGTAAAAAATATTTATTTCACACTTTTGAGTGTAACATTAGTCCCGAAAATCGTTGAACGTTCACTTTACCATATCAATGAAGATAGTACTCATCCTATTACCCACGTATATTCCTTGCTTGTAGTTGTTATTATAGAGATCTCAGAACATCGCTGCGGAAATACGCTTGAATATTTTAGTTGTTACCATTTTAACACCGATTTAACTCGAAAACCGTAACTCTAAGGAAAAAATGTTCATTATAAATGTTGCTACAAATAATTATATCTTTCATGTAGTATCGAAAAATTTTCAATTTTAGAAAGAAATTGTCCTCTCCACAATGCAAAAATACATATTTAAGTCTATCTCGAAAACCGTAATACTTTTGAAAAAATTTTCAATTTAAACGTTTCCGGATATTGTCCTATCTTTAATTATACCAACTCAGATTTTCGATTTTCGAGAAAATTCGCCCCCACCACCCCTTCGGGGGCGGTTTTCGGAGGGAAGGAGATTTCGGATTTGCGTTTTTATGAATATGGGACCATTTCTCAATCCCCTTCTTTCAAATGAGTCCAAAATCATCAGAATCGGAGCTCGTTTACTATATAAAAGGCGCGCACGAACCAAAAAAAAAAAGCAGACAGTCGAATTGTATACCTCCTCCGTTCGGGGTTCGTCGGTCAAAAATAATATTCATTCTGTTGGTATTGGTTATTTTCAATTTATACGGTTACAGGTAGATAGAGATTAAGAAAAAACGTATATTTTTACGTACGTCAAGATAAACACAAATGACTGACTGCTACAATTAAAAATATTGAGAATAAATATTTTTTACAAAAAATTGGACCGACGTTATTAGTTGATACACTCTATCTCGAAAACCGCAACTCTTTTGAAAAAATTTTCAATTTAAACGTTTCCGGATATTGTCCTATCTTTAATTATACCAACTCAGATTTTCGATTTTCGAGAAAATTCGCCCCCACCACCCCTTCGGGGGCGGTTTTCGGAGGGAAGGAGATTTCGGATTTGCGTTTTTATGAATATGGGACCATTTCTCAATCCCCTTCTTTCAAATGAGTCCAAAATCATCAGAATCGGAGCTCGTTTACTATATAAAAGGCGCGCACGAACCAAAAAAAAAAAGCAGACAGTCGAATTGTATACCTCCTCCGTTCGGGGTTCGTCGGTCAAAAATAATATTCATTCTGTTGGTATTGGTTATTTTCAATTTATACGGTTACAGGTAGATAGAGATTAAGAAAAAACGTATATTTTTACGTACGTCAAGATAAACACAAATGACTGACTGCTACAATTAAAAATATTGAGAATAAATATTTTTTACAAAAAATTGGACCGACGTTATTAGTTGATACACTCTATCTCGAAAACCGCAACTCTTTTGAAAAAATGTTCAATTTAAACGTTTCCGGATATTGTCCTATCTTTAATTATACCAACTCAGATTTTCAATTTTCGAGAAAATTTGCCTCCTGCACCCCCTTCGAGGGCGGTTTTCGGAGGGAAGGAGATTTCGGATTTCCGTTTTTATGAATATGGGACCATTTCTCAAGCCTCGTCTTTCAAATGAATTAAAAATCATCAAAATCGTTTACTATATAAAAGGCAGGCACAAACCAAAAAAAATAAAATTAAGCAGACAGTCGAATTGTATACCTCCTCCGTTCGGGGTTCGTCGGTCAAAAATATATTAGTGCACAGTCGAAACTTTAGAAGTTAGAAATGTGAATTTTGGCCGGTTGTTTTATTTTTTGGCATTTAAACTAAAATGCGGATTATTGATTTTTGGTTTTCGCACTAATTATCCGCGAACGATGTTGCGGGCACTCGGTAACCAGATAGTAAATAATAATAAAGACAGAACCGACTTTATTATTTGGCAGTTCAGTCCTCGCAATATCAACTTTTTTGTTAATCATATGTGATTTAATCATAATTTCCAAATATGCTATCCCTTCCATATGAACCCCGACTTCCATTTCGAAACTCCAAATATTATTTTTTTATGACTACCTAGCTTTTGCCCGCTACTTCGTGTGCGTGGAACACTGCCTTTGATTCCATGCGGTAGTATTTGTGTGTACAAACATACAGACAGACAGACGTGGTAAAATAGAACACATATTCTAAGTTAGGCCTCTAGCGATACATCGCTGAAAATTGCATTGATTTCTATGTAGTAGGTACTCTTTGTGTGATACGTGTATAAACATACAGAAAGACAGACAGACGCGATAAAATGTAGGCTATATTTTAACTTAGACCTCGGCGAAAACTGCACTCAATTCCATGCAGTAGTTTTTGCGTGATGCGCATAAAAACATACAGACAGACAGACAAAATTTCAAAAAAATGTTGTTTTGGCTTCTGTTGCTCTAATAAAGTCCCTCCATATTATTTTTTCTCAAACATCTTTAATGTACAGACATCGGCCTGTAACAATGTTTGACCCACGAACCCCGAACGCATGTTGTATATAGTAAACATACTCCGATTTTGATAGTTTTTGATTCATTTGAAAATTTGAGACTTGAGAAATGGTCCTAAATTCGTAAAAACACACATCCGAAATCTCTTTCCTCCGAAAGAAGGGGGCAAATTTTCTCGAAAATCGAAAATTCAAGAATTAAAGATAGGATATTATCTGGAAACGTTTAACTTGAACATTTTTTCAAAATTGTTACGGTTTTCGAGTTACATTGATGTAAAAATCTCACATATGTGTATTTTCGCTATGTGGAGGGGATGATTTCTTTCGAAAACTGAAAATCTGAAGACACCATATGAAAGACATGAATAGTTTTAGCAACATTTATATTGAACATGTTTTCTTAGAGTAGCAGACCGACGTTATTAATTGGTGCACTGAAAAATACGAAATAATATTAATTCGATTGCTGCTGGTACTTGTGAATTTGATGCCAAAAGTTATCTATCTAACTTCAACTGCACAACTTCAAAGGTAACAGCACCAATAGAATTAAGATTATTTCGTATTT
This sequence comes from Crioceris asparagi, assembly GCA_958507055.1. Classification (NCBI taxonomy): domain Eukaryota; kingdom Metazoa; phylum Arthropoda; class Insecta; order Coleoptera; family Chrysomelidae; genus Crioceris; species Crioceris asparagi. The sequence continues at coordinate 9,676,413 of OY293828.1, forward strand.
TTCAGTGCACCAACTAATAACGTCAGTCCAATTTAAAAAAAAATATTATTTGTGTAGATGTATATGTATATGTAGATGTATAGATGTATAGAAACCTATGTATAGATATGTAGATATGCACGAAAAACTATCACATTATTCTTTCTTTAATAATTAGTTGATAATCAGTAACTATAACTGAATATCAAAAACATCCAATGGATAAAATGGAAACTAACCTCAAGTCGGATTTAAGAGCACACACACAATGTATGTAGAATCTCATCGATTTGGGGGGTGCGATGTTCTGCTCATGTTGCATAATACATAGGGACTTATCAATTATTTAATGTACAAATGTTTTATGTCACAATGGATAGTGCTGATGTACTTATACAGATCACACATTACGCTAGTTCAAGCGAACTGAAACCTATTTTATTGATCAACCCACATATACTGAATGTTATATAATATTCAACAGGTTTCCTAGGAGCAGTTTGGAGAAGATATCTCTCAAGAATAATCTAGATATAAGCTCAAAAACCAAAGATTTATATAGGCTTCATATTATTTGCAAGATTTTTGGTATGTCTTTTATGTAAATTTCTTATAGAAATATATATTTTGATTTTCCAAATAAGCATAAGCATAAGCATAAGTGGAAAAGCCAATAAGTAAGGTTGTTCAAAAATAAATTCAATTTAGAGGTCGCACATACAGAGTTATCAAGTGCAAATTTGCTAAAGAAGTCAGTCGTGTCAAAATATCGGTCAAATTTGTTAGAGGGTATGATCGAACAAGTAGTTTCAAAATGGCTGCCCTATAAAGTTTTAAGAAAATCTTAAGAAATGGCCAGTTAGTAAATGTCATCAGAAGCATCTTTGAATAAGTAATAGATAATATCTGCAGCTAAGACTTTTATTTGAAACATTTTCGAAAAAAAAAGAGACCTTCTCTCCACAAGTTTCTCTCAGTCTCCGGTGCGTTTTCCGTGCCTATTCTATAGCTATATATATACGGTGTCCCATTGGGATCTGAATAGGAGCTTCCTAGCTAAAATATTCCCCTACACTTAATTACATTTTACATTACATTACATCTAACTCAGATTTTTTATGTTACGTTTGTTATGTTCGTAGATCAATACATTATTAACAATCTTCCCTATACAGAAACTCTTATTATTTAATTTGGGTAGATATGATTTCTTATAGAAGAAGATTGAATTTTGTAGTATTTGCATGATATTTTGATAATTATTAGTACAGGGTGATGGCAATAGAAGAATTAAAATCAAATGAAAAATAACGTCAAAGCCCTTTTTAGAGCTATAAAAATAATGGGAAGTTTGTATAAGAATAACAATTCCGAAAATTTTTATTTGCTACTTGCCTTGTAGATAATGTTGGATATGTGGCAAAATAGGTACTCCAAAATTGCGATTTCAATATTAATAACTAGTTCATTTCTACTTTAGTTCTCAAGGGTCAAAAACTCTTGAAGTTTTCTATTATCTTTTAAAAGTTTTGGGTGTATTAGATGTTCTTGAATTAACTTTATCACTTTCTCACTTTCATAAAATAGACCAATTTTGTACAGAAACCTAATAAATATTTCTTACAAAAAATTTGACCGCCTGTTAGTTGGTGCACTGAAAAATACAAAATAATATTAATTCTATTGGTTCTGGTAATTTTGAAATTATTGAGTTGCAGTTATATTGGAAACTTTTGGAATCAACTTTAAAAGTACCAGAAATAATAGAATTAATATTATTTTGTATTTTTTGGTGCACCAAGTCGGTCCAATTTTCTGTAAGATATATTTAGTCCACAATTTTGAATCATCAAAATAATTCAACGTTCACCAATGAAGATAATACATTGCTTATAATTATTCAGAGATCTCAAAACATCGTGAAAATACACACATTTCAGACTTTACCACTACTGTATTTCGGAAACCATACATTTTTTTTGAAAAATGTCCAGTTCAAATGTTGCTACATATAAAATCTTCTTTAATTTGCCCGTCTCATATTTTCAATTTTCCAAAAGATAGCCCCCACCACATACTGGAAACCTATGATTATTTATACTGTAAATAGAAGTTCATACTCTCAAAGTGGAGTGGTATATTAGATTAAAGGAAACTCCAAGTCATCTCCACAATTTTTTTGTTGATTGTTAAATATGAGACATATTTCGGGCTTGTACGAGCCCATTATCAATCGTTAGGTTATGGAGGTGAAAAATGTTTTTATCCACATACCAGAATAAAATAATATCAAATAATAATTTGATTCTAACTAGAAAACTAACTAAACTAAATGTTTTCCATTACAAAACTGAGAATAAATTCTAAGAAACAAATAAAATAAAATAAAAATTCTCTAAATGTCGATCTTATCTCGACTCGATCTTATCTCGACTACATCTAAGGTTGGTTAAGTTAACTAACCAGTTTTATAATGGGAAAGGTTTAGTTTCAATTCTACTTTATTTTATTTTTTTAGTTTTCTAGTTAGAATCAAATTATTATTTGATATTATTTTATTCTGGTATTTTATTTATTTATTTATTTATTTATTTTATATGTGGATGTGGATAAAGAGATTTTCCAACTCCATAACCTAATGGTTGATAATGGGCTTGTAGTACAAGTAAAAGATTTCTCATATTTAACAATCAACAATAAACTGTGGAGATGACTTGGAGTTTCCTTTAAACTATGATTTTTTTGTAAAAAGTTCAATCTAAACGTTGCCGGATATAGTCTCTTTTATAATTTTTTTGTCTCAAATTTTCGATTTTCGAAAATAATTAGTCCCTAAACCCTCTTTGGGAGAAGTTTTTGAAGGGAAGGGTATGTTGAATGGCGATTTATTTTCAATGGGACTAACTCTCAAAAAAGAATCATGAAAATCGGAGCAGGTCATTTATAGGGCGCGAACATCCATAAAAAAGGACGTTCCATCTAAAATAACAAAGTTGGTATCTACTTCCGGACATGCAGAAACATCGTTCTTATTGCAATAGCTTAATTCTAATGACTTTTGTTTTTTGGACCGCTCCATATAATCATTGAAGAATATTATCCATTTTCTATTTCCAAGCCTTCCCTTTTAATTTAGATGATCAGCCATAGAAATTAACGACTAATAATAAATATATTTACAGTGAAATTGACCACTACATTAATTATATGCAAAAGGTATTTAATAAGTTGATGTATATGAGAGTTTTGTAAAACAAATGCTGATCATTAGATATGATCAAATTTCGATAATTTGTAATTTAATATCATTACATTATGTGAAATTATCCATATGGCCCATATGTTATACTTAGAATTGAATCATATATTGCGATGGTATTTACATTACCAATTCTAAACTGAATAATTATAGAATAGTTTTAACGACCACATGAAACTATTTATATATATTTATTATCATCAAAGTTATTTTGTGAAAGTTACAGCGACCATCAAAACATTTATAATATTTGTAAACTATATGAAATATTCGAACATTGTGTATAATTTAATCTTAAGTTAGAATATGTTTGAAGTTAATTCCAAATATCTAAAAAAATAGAAAAAATTGAAATTCAAAAAATCTATTCATAGAAAAAATATTCCCTCCATCCCATTTGGGGGAAATGAGATGTTAAGAATCTTTTTAACATAGAACCACTTATTTTCTCCTTCCAATAAAAAAAAGATTCATACATACAGTTGAATTTTATTCCTCCACCAATTATCGAAGTCGATCAAAGAATTCCCATTGTGGGGTTGTTTTTTTGTGTAAAAATCTTCTATACACCTGAGCTTACACAACATTCACAATTCTGTTATGCCTCTAGCAGTAAGAATAATTTTATTCATAGCAAAATTGTTTTCGGGGCTTTTTAAATATGAGTTATTTTGGAAATAATATTTTTTTTCTAGCCTACTTTGATGGGCTGACACTACTTTTTAAATAATCTTCTCGCAAACAACGGTGGAATATCTACTATTCTGTGTATATTATTTTGAATGAGAGTAATAAAAGGTTACAAGTTAGGTACTTCCATGAACTTAACGTATATAATTTGGAGGACGTTGATATGAACTGTTGGGGCGCAAGAATTTAGAAAGCTATAAAATCAGAATCTTCAAATATTCCATGGATGTATTTTTTTAATCGCGAATTTATCTTTAGGTTTCTCAATTGAATTTCAAGAATCCATTTACAAGAAATCTGCTATAAAAAAACGTTTTATGAAGCAATCAGTCGGAGTCCCAAATGGTTCAAAAAAAACAAAGATTAAAATTTATCCATGGATTTTTATCCATTGTAACAAAATAAAAAACGCAAATTTATAGCAACCAAAGTATTTAGAGGAGTTGAACATAATAATGTATAAAAGTCGAAATAAAAAATCATGATAATAAATGATTTTTCAATGCATATTAAGAATAGTCAAATGCCTGTTCCATGCAAGCGAGCATAGGTACGGGTTTTATTTATTTTTATTGATGTTTACACAGTCAATGCATTATGATGAACAATACACAGACAATCATTCATGATATAAACACCTTTATATGGCAGTCATACGGAACTGCTTTTTTATTGTATTCAAATTTATGACGACAAATATTCCAATGCTATGTCTGTTAAATTCGGTTATTATTCTCATATGAGGTGTGGTGAACATTCCCTAAAAAAATATTATGCATGAATTTGCATATATAAAAATACCATAAGATTAGTTTGATACGTGCTGTCCAGACGAGATCATCGAGATAATAGTTCGGCACCGACTAGAGATGTAACGAATATTTGGCCATTGTTCAAGCTCCGTGAACTTGAAACACGACTTGAAAATAATGTTCATAAAAAAATATGGTCGTAAACTACTAGCGACGTAGATGATTATAGTGAAATTTATTTATTTGAAGTTTTTCAAAAAAGCCTAGAAATCAAAACAATGTTTTACTCCAACATTTTTCGATATTTTTATGGCATTTTCGCAGGCGTGTGTTAAAAATCGCTTTCGAAATCACAACCACTTTTTTAATTTACCAAGATTCTTAAGTACTTAAATAAATTTACATCTTTTTTTTTCTTGTTGCATAAACTAACACAATGCAAGATACTTCATATTGAAAAGAAAGGATTCTAGAGTCATTAGAAATCAATAAGCGCAAACGTTCAGGTAATCTCCTCAGTGACCAGATCGATGTCCAGTCCACTATTGCATTTGTAATTGTTAACTATTTACTAGCTATTAAGATTTATATTATAAATACGAACCTAACATCTTTGAAATTAGTTAATACTCACATTTAACAAAGATTTGCCGAAACAATTGTTATGTGTTTTTAAAATATATAATAGTGGAAATTTAATATATTGTTTCAATTCGTACCTGAAAACATTTATTTATAACCCATTTTTTTTATTTCGAAATCAAATATATATTGGTAGACTCAACACCCATTCAATACAATTTTATTTTATAACTTTGATATATGATACAATCCTGGAACAGTGTTGTATTTATGGAAATGAATCATTCACAAATACTCAAATTTTCACACGGACCGCCATACTGCTCGTTTATTTATACAATAAATTTTAATTCTAGCATTAAATACCATAATTTTCTGCTATTATATTTTACACTGAATTCATATTAAATTTCTGAGCAATCAAAATGAGGTGAAAGTTTAAAATTTTTGTTATGACTTCAGACAGGAATTCCTAATCTATTTCCTAGAATCATGATCTATTTCTATCACAATGTGATTCTTATTCTCAACATTCTTGCAATCTACCGCACAATATTTCCTTCTAAATCTCCACATTTTTTGATGAGAGGTAAAATCAGGACAGATTAATTTACTTTGCACTAATAACGAATAGATGTCAAGTTTAGGTTATAGCGGTGGCGCAAATACTGGACGTAGTAGATTCTTCTTTACTAGCCTATCCGAGTATCAAAAGGGTAACAGTTTTGGCAGACAAGAATTGCATTCAAGTAGCAATAAGATTTAAATATCCTGCGAGTCTTGTATTTCTTGCCTACATTAATATATACAATAATCTCGTAGGGATAGTAACGACCAAATCGTGCGATAAACTCTCCCCATTTAAATAATTCTCTGTCATCTGATATGGTGGTGTCTCTTCCATTTCCCTATATGATGATTTATTTGTCAAGGTCATCGTGATTTATAAATATTTGGAAGCATTATGTGATTATCGACATGACAAAGGTATTTTAAACTCATCTTATTTGTTTCGAAATTTTTGGGTTCGACAAAATTCAATTTATTCTTCATTCATTATTTGAGTAGACAAGCGTCCGCAACAAGCTACGATCTCTTAATATAGACATCAGATTAATCAGATTACTAAGGAAGGCCTCTGACATGGAACTTCTATGATGAACGTAGAAGTTTTTTGCCAATATTATTATATGCTATCATTATAGCCTTGTAGTATTACAATTTAGTTATCAATAATCTCTTGATTTACTAAAATGAGCCAAGGAATATGCTATGAAATAAAACTAATCCATTCATTATGGACATCACCAGCAAGTACAACAGAGCTAAGCGTAAAATGTCACAACAAAAATGTCGTATAAAGTTCCATTGGATACCGTTTCATATTGGGATCAACGGTAATGAAGAAGTCGATTCCCTAGCTAAATTAATATCCAATTCTACTAACATCGGGCTGATGCTCCAAATTCCCTGCTCAGATATACACCAAGGTCTTAGAGTGAGCGCCCCGCAGAATACAAGTAATGCGATTGCTGAGCAAGGGCAAATCAAAGGAAAAGCATTCTTCGATTACTACTAACTTCTTCAATGAAGCCCTGCTTCACTAGGAAAAATCTATGTCGTTACAATCAATAGATGCCGTGCCAACCATTATAACTTTTTGGCTTCTCTCCACAGGATAGGGCTTACAGAAAGCCCAGTTTGTAGGTGTGGCATGGCTGTTGAGGACATAAATCGTGTTCTATGGCAGTTCAACACTTCAGACTGTTCAACAAGCTTGAGAAAAAAAAACTTTACATGAATGAATCTTATTTTCATTATTAGCTCTATTATCATCGTTATATTCAACAAAACTTACTCCATTTGTACTTTTAATTATTTCATTTTATTCTAAAAAAGATATAATAGCCTTATGGTAAATAAGAAACATATATGTTAGACTGGAATTTATATAAGTATTGTGTAAAAACTGCATCAATCGTTGTTTTATACTTTTTAGTACTTAATTTTCTATCATTAGACATAGTGAAACCTAATACTTAATTAGGAAACAAAATCAGTAGTAAGGCCTTATCATCTGCAAAGTTGATATTGAAGTCCTCACAAAATATCATTGGAATATGGTCAAATGTTTCACGAAATATTTTTTCGAGTATGTCAGAACCTTCTTTTGTATAAGTCATCAAATTTTCTATATTAGATATGAAAAAATCTTATTAAATACTAACAAATCCTTTTATTAGTGCACTATATAATATTCATTGCAAGAAGTATTGATCAAATATTAGAAAAACAAATAATATTTTTTTTACGCAAATATCAGTAACAATGTTGGAAATATTCAACAATAAATACTTTGTTTTTGACATTTATTTTTCTACCTAAATATATCAAGTGTTATTAGTTAGTGTATAATGTGTATACTGGCCGGTATTATACTATGCGCAATACGTCACAAGCATTTCGAGGTCATCGGTGTCGCGAGCTGAGAAGATTTTACCCATCCGAAAAACGCCTAAAGTGCCTATAAGGTTTTCATTAAAAAAATTGCCGAATAAGCAACAATCCATAAAAGAGAACATCGAGATTAAACTTGAAAATAAAGCAGTTCCCAAAAACTCCATTAGCGATCTGTTCCTATAGACAGAAATGATCACGTGCTCTGGCACCTATTTTTAACTGAAAATAATTATTATTTATGTACCATCCATGTTGAATGATCGATAGTAGTTGTATGTTTAAAATAAACCTGCAACAGTGTTGTTGTACATGTTGTCAGTCTTCTATTCCATTCAATGGCATCTACAAAGTATTTCGGAAGTGAATTGGCTTGCTATGTAATAGAATACGACACCGGTCACAAAGCTAATGAATATTCATTCATTCAGTTAAAACCGCTGATGCATTCAACGCATGTTTATCACTGTTATTTATCTACCTAACCTACATGTTCGAATATAAGTAGCTGAAAGATGCTGATACCTACTGAAATTATTAAAGATAGTGGTGATGTATGCTAATTTATTTTAATATTGAAAAATTTTAAATTCATGAACTTATATGCAAATATTCAATAAAAATATTTGATGTGTCAACTCACACGACCTTCCTACCGCTCTCATGGAAATTTCATCGAATATGGAAATAATTGAATAGATATACGAGACCCTTAGTTTTTATATTGTGTATGCAACAAAGTTCATATTTTTGCAAAAGTATGAATTGTCAAGTGGAAAAAATTAAATTTCATTTTAGCAAATATTTTTCCTATCGAATGGGCACTAGAAACTTGACAAAAATAGGTGTTTCAGCTATTACTGAGCCGGTAGTTTTAGCCGCATGACCACCTTGAACAGAACTGCCTCAAAAATGAGACATCTGTTTCTAAAATAATCTTGGAAATGAAAGACGGGCAAACAGACCGACAAATCCATAGTTCAATGGCCCAAGATGGAGAAAAACGTTCTTTGTATTCAGGGGACACTGAATGTTTTGTAAAAACTAGATATATTCCAAAATAGGCCAAGTCCATAATAATTCAATATGTAGAATTCTTGACTATATTGGATTAAATCAAATCAATCAAATATCTTCGATAGTGTTGTATGTACTTTTCACACATAGTATAGCTACTTTGCATAGGAAAAGAAACGTAATAATACACTTCAATCAATAGCAAATAAGCAAATGCAAATAAAGCAGGAACTGGAACTGTGAGACTATCTTGACTTAACGTTAGTCAAAAGTCATTAGATTGAAAGCCCAATTAATAATGTTACAACATATGAATCAATATCCAAATGATCCTTTTCCTATAATGGTCATTCATATAAATAAACTATATAATAAAGATAAATCAAATAGCCTCTTACGTCTCGTTTATGACAGCTAGCATTTAGGTATTTTAAATCTTAGATTTATTGACCTACAATATGGTTGCTAAATAATGTTTCACTTGATAATTCCAAATTTTGATAGCTTCCATTTTCAAGTCTTCAAAGGAAAGTGATTAGGTATATAATGTCGTATTTAGTCACTACATTGTTTTCTATAGAAATGAAAAATGACAACTATCAATTCTGATGAAGTTTTTAATTTTTGGGTTAGTTGACTTTATCGTGGTATCTGCATATGTATGTCTTTGGAATCCCAGCTCCCTAACGGATAAACCGATTTTGATGTTGTTTTTTTGTTTGAAAGGTGACCGAGAATTTTGATAGCTAGTTTTCTTTGAAAAAGTTTAACATATTTATCTGTATGTCTGTCTGTTTGAGTCAACGCAGCTTCCAAACGGACGAACCAATTTTCATTTAGATTTCTAGGTTTGACAGGAGATATTATCGAGTGTGTTCTTAACTAGGATTTTTTATTATGTCTAATGTACTTAACTATCTATCTATCTGAGGTATCGTAGCTCACAAATGGTTAAACCGATTTCGATTCAGTTATTTTCTTTGACAGGTGAGATGACTGAGTGTGATCTTAGCTATTTCTTAGCCAGGGTTTTGAAATCTAATATATTATTGTTATAATATGGATTTAGTTGTCATATTCAACAATGTCACCGTATCCATATTTCAGCAAAATCTCATAAACTGTTCAACCTTCAGGAGCATTTAGAGTCGATAATATCCAACTTTTTAATAAGGTAAGTTTGCTGTAACGAAATTATTGTATTCTCAGGAATGTGAGGCAACATTTTAGAGACACCCTCTTATTATTAAATACTTACAGTTGAGTCTATTTCACCGTTTCTATTGTTTTCGTACTCATAAGTCGGTGAAACAAGTTGTCTGACAGTATTATCAGTGCCAAAACGAAATGTGGCTACCAACAATATTTGGTTGAGTTTCATCGACAAAGGACTATTTATTGACTTTTCTAATTGCATTGCCAACATAATTTGACACAGTTGTATAAAGATATTGTTTTGAAAGTACAGTTGTCAAATCAATTAATTATTTACGTCTACAAACACGACAAAGGAAATTTTCTTTTTGTAGGTTATGCATCGTATTTAATTATAACGTTACTTGTTACCAATCAGAATAGAAGTTCGTTTATTTATGTCAAATATTTTGTAAGTTGAATGTGACAGATGATTATCATAACCTTTTAATAAGGCAATCAGCTGATTCGAATCTGTTTCAATTTCAAGATTTGGCAACGTTAGAAATTTAAGATTGTAATACTTCTAGTTACTTAAATAATCTTATTCAGGCGTATTCATAATCCATTCTTAGTTCGGTACAAGCTATTATCGTGTTAAAATAGAAAACAAAACACTCTCCTACCATAACACTGACATAAGAGTCATAAACCTAATTTAAGGTTAGACCTCCGCACTTAATTTAGTAGCGTACTGAGTTTCGGTTATGAATACGCCTGTACATGTTTTGTGCATTGTTGCCGTAATTTTTATAGTGTTTAGATCATTTTCAAAAAAAGGAGAAGGTATAAAATTCGGTAGTATGTTTGTATTTTTATTTTTTAATGTATGACTGCTCGCTCGTTTTGCATAGTAAACGTGCTCCTATTTTGATGATTTGAAGAGAGTTGAAAAATAGTCCTATATTTAGAAAAACTAAGATCCAAAATCTTCTTTCAACTAAAAAATGCTCCCGAAGGGGGTGGATTGTACAATTTTTCCGTAAAAGTTTAAATTGAACATTTTTTCAAACGAGTTTCGATTTTCGTGGTAAAGACTGCGGTAGGGGCATTTTTTTGAAGATTGAAAATATGAGACGGTCAGATTAAAGAAGAGATTAATGTGGAAACATTTAAATTGGACATTTTTCCAAAGAAGCCATGGTTTTTCATTTACAGCAGTGGTAAAGTCATGAATAAATATTTTGTACCAAAAGTTGGGCTAACTTTATAAGTTGGTGCACAAAATACCAGTACATATAAAGTCGGTCCAGTTTTTGGTAAAAATTATTTATGGGTACACCATATCAAGTATTTTATTATAAATAACAAATCTGCCTAGAAGCCAAATTCAGTTGAAGCACACCCAACAAGCGTTACCAACTACTAAAGTTACAGCAAAAATTACATTGTTATAATAACGTCATTCGTTTTTACACATCAGCATAATCTCCGGCATTTAAGCTTAAACGGCAAACTGCCATTAAAAGTATACTGCTAGGTATACTACTAACGAAATGGTAGATTACAGAACTTCGCTACTCATTATCTTTGTAACTTTTTACACACAAGGCACACACAGTAAAATATAATCCTCTAACATATAGAGTTCGCCAAGAGCTGTTATCGCTTTGTTCTGCGCGCACACCTGTTTCCATTGCCGACTATTTGGCTTATAGTAAGTGGTCATTTTCTAGGCGCTAAAAGTCGCTAACAACAGCCAACAACTAGAGAGACACTGCGCCGCGGGATAGCCCGTGGGGGCTTCCGATTTGAGCGCTCATCGTTTTTTAATCCACCTTCGATCCGCGCAACCTGATAATGATAACGATGGCTATCGTGGTTGAGATAAAAAAATAAACATCGCCGAGCAAGTCGCGCTTGGGTGGCCGTAGATGATTTGATTAGCTCTTTTATAGGAACAGCTTGACCAATTGAGAGAACATAAATATGCAAACGCTTGATACAAGTACAGAAATTTATCAAAGGGACTTCTATCATTTAGCTCACTTAATACAAATTGCCATCATCTACATTTATTATTTATACATGGTGCTTCTATGTGAATGGTGAATTTTTTGGAGATCTAAATCTAGAAATTTGGTGTTTGTGTCAATTTAAAAATGTTTTATTTAAAATTATAGCAACTGACAGTCAATAAATTTCATATTTTAAATGGATTTTCGCTCTTCCTTTCCAGAGTTCTGTACCCTAAAGGTGCCAACAGGGTCCTATTTCGAATACTCCACTATACGTCCGTCCGTCCATCTGTCAGAGAGCTGTTGCTCATGATTCATGAATTTTTTTAGAGAACGTGTATTTGTATTGGCAATCTCTGCTATTTGATCGAGGCGGCCGCGAACACGTGTGAGATTACCTTAGAAAATATAGGAGAATTATTCCGTGACTCTACTCATTCAAAAAATGTATAACCAAATTATGAATTTTATTCAAGTGATAGGTATATATGTACATGCTCATTTAAAGAAAGCAGCGTAGTCTTTTATGTGTGCATCATAATTAAAATCATAAACCAATATATGTTTTAGGGGTTGCGATAAGTGGTAAAACGTCACCCATGAACGTTCATTAAAATTAACGTCAATGTGACTACTATACGTATTTGAAATAGAACAGAATATAAACCTTATAGAGGGTTATTTAGATTCGATGCTCACCATTGGGATCTCGTAAAGCGTTAGAGCTAAGAAGAAGGTTAAATTGGGACAAAGTTGCAAGATGTAATAGGGATTAATTTGCCATAAAGATATAAAAATCAATGATCATTTTTTGTTTTTGTCCAAACCATGTCCCGGTCCATAACGTTTTTTACTTATTACGGATTTGGATGGGAAATAAGCGATAATATCAAGAAATACCATCACTCTAAGTTATGAAGATAAGTAAAAGCAATTTTAAAATCCAGGTCCGTATTGATTTTTTTTAAGTGGATGATCGTTGTAAAGTGACAAAAACTTGTACCAAGAAATGGTGAGCACCAATGGATGCAACAGCGATAGTTACTATGGAAAAAAATGGTTATTCAATTCGTTGCATATCAACAAAGTTATTGAAGAAATAACAAAATGTGTAGATTTGGTTTTATCAAAAGTTCTCAAAAACGAAAAATGATACTTCAGATTTCCTTGTGGCATATTAATCCCTATTAAATTTCGCAACTTTGCCCCAATTTAACCTTCTTCGTAGCTCTTACGGTGTCCGAGATCTCAATAGTGTGAGCATCGAATCTAAATAATATTGATAGGTATACAAACGTATTTACGAAATATCAAGCTCATAACCTAATTTTAATTTATTGACTTCTTAAACGTCAGAATTTAACAATTCTAAAATAATGATAATTGAATTGACATAAAAATTCAACATAACCTGTAAAACTTATCTTTATTTATGATTTTAAATATTAAGTTCTCACAGAAGACTACGTTGCTTTTGCTAAATGAGCATAATATATATCTAAATATCACTTGAATAAAATTTATATTCTGGCAAATCACTGTTTGAATGAGTAGAGTCACTGAATTCTCCTATATCATGGAAAACTTGAAACTTCAACTGTTAGGTTTCACCATTAACGTAGAGACATGGATACATAGACTGGCCTATAAGTATGAGAGAGATAGACTGATTAGACGGACAATGGTTGTGTCAACGGATAGGTTAGGTTAGGTTAGAAAATAACCTTTCTGTCATAGACCAACAAAAACCGGTATTGGCAGCGAATTGACTCTTTCAAAAAACAGTCAATTTTGTGAAGATAGGCATTAGATAATGAAATATAAGGTCAGGTCAGATTCGATGTTGAAAATATTATATTTTGGAAAAAAAACTTTTTTGAGAAAACACAAGGGTTTTAGAGTGAGAGCTCTAAAACAAAAAGTTTTTAACGGTTTTGGTGAATAGTAAACTACTGAAAAATAACAAATTAATGACTCTTAATAAAATGCCTTTTTTAAATGATGAAATAAAAATACAAAATAATATATATACTTTTTATTTAATTGCATATAAAGCATGAAAGGTTATTATTGCGGTACAATAGGTTTAAATATATTATATACATAATATCATATTTTATTGTAGAAATCAGTGTTATTCAGATACCTTATACATATCTACCAATTTTGATTGAGGTGAGATTGCCTTCTAGAATATCTCATCTGTTCAAAGGGAGGTAGCATAGTTGTCTAACTCCGTTGAACTTTGCGCACTCGAAGAGTTCTGAAAGTATTACTTGAGATCTTTTATCATTTAGGAACTATGCCCAGAGTTTCAAATTATTTTACTTCTTCAAGTTCGCTGTTTGATTCCCTCTCCTTTTTTCCCTAATACATTTTGGTACCCAAACTAATGTAATATGCTTTTCCGTTGCTATCAACGTCGATAATTAATTGCCTTTTGATTTTTTGATTATAGGGTGATTTGAGTATTTTTTTTTGGATTGTACAAATGGGAGCGGAGCAGTTGTTGGTAAATATAGTATTTTGGTATCAACTTCAAAAGTACCTGCGTCAATAGAATTATTTTGTATTTTTATGTGCACGTGTTGGACCCAATTTTTATAAAAAATACCTATTTACCATTTTCGAAACTTTAATCAGTCATGAAAATTGGGGATCGTTCACTTGTATTTTTTTTAATTTAAATTATTTTCGTATCTAACAATCGTGTACATTCCAGAAACTTGTTTTTGCAATATAAATCCAGCTGGATATGATCTGTTGTTCACTCGTAGCACAAAAACAAATCAATTCTTGAATAAAATTTCCCCTCCCTCTGAATGGAGTTCTTGTTTACGTGGAGGACATATTGTATTTTCCAAAAAAAATAAATCATCTCTCAAGTATCATATATAAAAAAGTATTGTATTTTATAAACAAAGTAAAGTATGTCATTTAATACTATAAAGGAACTTCTTACATTTTCTCAAAATATGTGAAAGACCATTGATTGAAGCACACTACATATTCTTGGCAATATTACTCGACTTTGGAAGTATTAACAATTTAAAATCGATCTATTTTTAAGTACGTCATTTGATACCTACATAGGTAGATTCACTTATCAGCTTGAGAACACTCTCTTTCCCTATAACATAAAAATCGAGTGGTGTAACATCGTGGTATCAATCAAATAGGCACCGCAGGTAATATTTTTCAAACTATCCTTATAGTAATTGATTTGTTTACTTTCCTCCTTGTGATGCGTATATTGGCGACAAAATCTTATATAGTTTGCAATATTTTATAGCTAATAGCTATTTCAGTAGAATGATGAGTTTGCTCAAACATAAGCAGACACTAACATTGTTTGTATATTATCCCTCTAGTTTGTAAATCTAGTGAACAGTTTTTACTGTAAATGTGGGTTATGAATATAGGTAACACGTCAAGTTGCGATTTTATGGAAGGAATTTCGGGGGCGGTCATCATATTACAAAATAACAATTTTTAAACTTTTTGTTTCTCTGTTTGTTTGTTTACGGTAATTTCCGACATTATTGCATGGATTTTGATGCGGTTTTAACAGGTAGGTAGAGCACAAAATGTTAGGTTATATTGTCTAATAATTTTCTTTAAGTGTTGATCAATTCAGAAAGATACTGAAGCCATGCTGTTTTAATTGATAGCGTCTCAGAAGACATTCTATTACCAAGAATTCATTCGTAGGCGGCGTGATAATTATGAAATTCCAAATTGTTATCAATAATAATCTAGAAACTCTTATTCTCACGATTCCCATCAACGATTTCAATAATTACTTTCGAACATCGGAGGTATGGTCTCGCAAACATTTGGGAAACCAAACCTTTATAATCCTTTATATATTTAAATATTCAGCATAGACTAAGGAAATATTTATTATCGAAAAATTAACATGAGGGCTATCACAAACTTCATAAAATCATAAATTATCCTCTGGATTAAATGAAGTCGACGACCGTCCGCATAGAGCCAGGCAAAAAAACTTGTTTAGGTATTTAATATTTTTTTCTAAGCAACCATTCCAATAAAGAAAAAACCTCAAATCAATCTAAAAACTTAGCATCTTGTGAGTAGGAAAGAAGTATCTTTAGGTTCCCCGTTTTATCATTTTTCAATACTTTAGTGCACTACTTACTATACTAATCGAGTACTAGTATTAAACTAAGACTAAATTAAAATTAAGAATATTTTTATATTAGAAAATTCATGGGTACCAGTGCCTTTTTATCACTGAAATTATCGTAATCTTGCCGAAAGAATAATATTCTTTAAGATAGTTTTTTAAAAATTTGGACAAATTCTGTCTAGACACATCATAATTTTTCTTATGGTCGCTGTGAAAAATAACAGTTCCAAAGCAATTTGATCATGTTACTAGATCGGTCACGTTTCTGCATGCCAAATTTCGAGTTGGTGTGTTTATTTTCGGATCCAGATAACTGGATATTACACAGATCAGCTTTTCAAATGGATATTTGATATGAAAAGATGCCAGATTGTGTCTAATATGGAGTAAATTGACCAATAAAGATCCAACGGTTTAGTATTTACTGTGGAATTAGATTAACGTTATTTAGAGCCTATTTATCGCAGCACGCCATCTCTAGAGGTTTAAATAGTCGGCTAGTATTTTCAAACTATCAATCTTACTCCTAACCTTTCAACAAATTCAGTCTTAATACAAGCGAATATATTATTTTAAACATTGTGTATTGTGTAATGCTAGACGTTTTTTAACTTACGGAAAAAGTACTACCTATACTGCATTTCACACTGAGAGGGCAGTGTGGCCGGGTATAGGCAATGTATTTTAAATGAGAAAACGGTACAAATTGTTACCATTCTATAGCTTTACCTGTAATAATTTTATTTGTAATTTTGAAATTCATCGTTTTTAATTTTTAACTATTGAACATTTGAATAATTATATTAAATTTAAACCTATGCGGCGAATATAACATAATAACACATAATAAGAGCACTACAAACACAACATTAGAAAGTAAAAATCAAAACTGCAGGGAGATCTATCCGGGTTATAGAATAAAGTGTTCGAAAACGGTAGTTAGTTGTTCCACTGTTATTTTCAGTATATTGTAGAGTGACTCGGTTCGACTGTTACAAGCAGAGAATCGTCGAAATTATAAACAATTAATTTAATCATTTAAATAGAACATACACCAAATACAGATTTACAAACTAGATTATCTGTAATAAACCATTTCAATTCAACAGTTGACAGTCTTGGCCGAATTGTACTAGACGCACAGCTCTGACTCTCGATCTGTCTGGCTACCACCAATTTTGTCATCATATGGCCGCTTTTTTCATAAAGCAGCAAATTCCTGGACAATCGTCTCTCATCGGTTTGAACAACACGTGGGTGTTGCATTTTTTAGGCGGCTTCGAGACTATTCCATTTGCAGGTGTGCAAATGATAACAGCTTTATTTTAAAAAGTGATAATAGGCTGCATATCGAAATTGGTGCATATTATCTCCTTGGTTGAGAGTCTATTTAAATAATTAATTTTATATGTTATTCATTGAATAAAAAAGTCAATCATTATTTATTCATAGTTCAATCAGTATTTTAAACACATAAAACTATATTACAACAAAAAAAAACAACTTCTATCCAAAAGAAAAATTTAAAATATGTCTATCTAAAAATAAATTGTACATTTCGGACGACAATCAGTTAAGTAATTTCAAAATGATCAATTACATTTAGAAATAACGTTCACTTATCATCAGGGTTATGCCTCAATGCTCTACAAATTGCAGGCGATCCTATATCCCTATGGAGAATATTATTGGCTTTGACATTGACTTGTCACAAACGTTTTATGAATTCGATGATGACCAAGCTATCAAGCATCCAGTTAATTTGCAATATCTAATATCGGCTGATGTGATTTTCAGATTGAGTGATTGAACTACTTGCTGTTCCGGAAATAGAAATTGAACATTACTAGACTATATGAACCAGGGATCCATATACATATGGCAAATTACAGTTTATATGAAAGACTTATATGAAAGATTTATTCAATTTTGATAGATTTTGTAGAAACTCTTATTTAAACATTTTAGAAAATTATAGAAAATATTATTGCAGAATAGTGGTGGATTGTACCATAGGCTATCAAAATATAATAGGTTTAATGAGTTGTTTATGTTTAATTCGTGATTTCAAATGATATTTTCTTTCAAGAATAATAAAAAATAATAAAACATATCTCAAATCACGTTCAATTGGTAAATTTAGAATAATAATATAGGTAACAGTTTAATGTCAATTTCATTTCATTAACAAATGTAATTAGTTTTTACCTTCTTCCTACTTTTTATCATTTCTCTTAATTTGAACCATACCATACCTATGTTTGAATGTTTGTGTTCTCAAGTATCACGCCATAGCATGCGTATTTGAAGATTTTCCTCTTATCAAAAATATATTTCAAATCTTTATTAAAAATGTAATTAGATACAGAATATCTATATATTATACGGGCAGGAATTTTTTATATGTAGGCAATAAAATGTTTCGTCTAATGAGATTTTCAGATTTATTATTACCCAAGGAAATGTCAAAAGTACATGGAAATGGCTCAATATTTTTATGAAGGAATAATTTTAAATGAAGATCTGGAGAAGATCTATTTGAATTTATGTCGTACTTTGAAGGCTCAGTTATATTAAATTCAAGGAAAGATAAGGATACAGGAATAGGATTATTTCTCGTGGGAAATTAAATAAGTACAATAGCTACTCTCATCTTACTCTATGGAAAATAAATACAGGACGTCTAACAAAAATATTGATAGGTTTATTAATTACTTACGAGATATTATACCCAGTGCTCTTCTTGTATGAATCAGGATGTAAGTGTTTGTTAGTAAAACATACATATAAAAGTTAAAGTTACGACCATGGACTAAGGTAATGTAAGGTAAGGTGTGGCAATAGGTGATCGGATGAGAGAGGTAGTATACAAGACAAAAATAAATTTTTTTTACAAAAAATTGGACCGACTTTAATAGTTGGTGCACTGAAAAATTATATTAATTCTATTGGTATCTACTGGTAACTTTGTAGTTGTGTAATTCTAGTTAAATAGAAGACTCTTGGCACCACATAATGAAATTACTCATATTTGAGATGTTAACATCGCTGTAACTCGAAAGCCTTAACTCTTTTGAAATGACAATGCTCTAAGAACGTTGAAATACATCCTTATTGAAATTTGGTTCAGCAGAGGCGGAATAAACTGTCACCATTTCGAAACAACTGAACTCATTTACAAAATTAACCTTGATTTTTATACGAGCACATGATTTTTTTAAGTAGTCCATTGTTCTTATTATCAAAGTACGCATCGATTAAAACCCGTCCGACGTCAATATCATTTTTGGTTCTACAGATAATTGAGCTCAAAATACACCACAACCATCCACGCTTATATGTATTGTAACCATTGCATACTAGTCAAGGAACCCTAAAATATGGAGATATGTACCTAGTTAGTTTTGTTGAATCGGACCTATTGTAATCGGTTCCACTACGAAACGTCGCCGCAACAAAGTCGCGACCAAAATGTCCCGATAAAAATGCTGCCGCGTCAAACGACGCGGGTTCAAATAACGTCATGACAAAAAGTCGCCCTCAATAACGTCGCGACAAAAATAGTCGCCGTACAAAAATTTCGCCATATCAGTGAGCTATAAACCTGCATGAGATGTTTTATTTTTGTTTTTCTTATTATCTTTTATTTAAATTCTTGTTTTGATAATTATAATGAAAATATATTCAAACTATTATTTAATTTACGTCGGATTGTATGTCATGAATAAAAATAAAATTTGTATCCCTAAGGAAAAAAGTCTTTGGCATAATTTATTAAGAAAGTAAACACTGAAATAATGCAAGTATTCCTGAGGTACTCAAAAAATATATAAGTTTATTACAATATACATAATTAAATTACAAAAACAAAGAACCAAAAATTACTGTAAAGACTGCACGTCGAAATTATGGGTAATGCCCCTAAAGTAATCTGTCAGGTCCCTAGTTATATTCTCTTCCATTACCTTCTTCATGTTATTTGTAGAGTTGGTATACCGTCGTCGTTTTAAAGGCACTCGATATCCGGCAACTAGATCTTCTAAGCTTTGATGTGTCTCTTGCTCATGCTTTTTTAACGCTTCGATAAATGTCCATATGGATGGCTCGTATGAGGATAGTATGCTGGAAAATTTTCTATGCCGAACTTCAACTGCATTGTTTGTTCTTGGCAAATCGTTTTCAATGCAGTTATAATAGCAGTTCCACATTCAAATCAAATACATTGGAGGTTGTCTTCATCTTCTTCGCCTGTCATATCGTCCAATCGAGGTGTCCGCAAAATAGTCTAAAAGATGTCTGGTTTCTATATCCAACCTAACTGAAACGGTTTAGAATAGTTCCCTAAACACTTATTCCTTTAACCTACGTGTAATGTTATTATATTCTTTTTCATTACATTTCTTCCAAATATATTTAAAGAGATAATGATTATAATAATTATATTCACCGAACTTAATCAAAAAGGTAGAGGATTAAACAGGTAGTTCTATAATAATTATCAAAACCAAAATAAATAATTTTATTCATAATATAAATTTTTATATAATCGAAGCAAAATTTCTATCTTCATATTTATTTTTTAACCAATAATTTTCTCACCGCACCGGCAGCGACATCTTCACATCGGAACGTTTTGTCGAAGACATTATTGCTGTCGACGTTATTGTAGGTACCGCGATATTTTTGTTCGCGACGTTTTGGCAACGCGACGTATTTACCAGGACATTTTTGCCGCGACAGTTTTGTGGAAACCTGGCACCTGGGAACTTAAAAATGCGGAAAGCATTTATTATGGATTCAGAAGTCTAATAATTCCACCAATAGATGGAAAAAGGGTCAGTGAATATCCGTTGAAACAATAGAAATAGATAAATCGAAATGCTTCCGCACAGATACACATACATCAAACAATCAAAGCCATATTTGTATTATTTTAGTGATTGTTCAGTACCAATTATTTGCGTTTAATAATTTATGCGTCCATTCGATTAGATCCAATCTGCAATCGAATTTAATTATAGATTATTTAGATAAGATTACAGCCATCATGTAGCTGGCAATGTTCGTTCCTGCTAGGCAATTAGTATGTACTCTGTTCGACAGAACGGCCGATTGGAATGTTAAACAGAGTGAGACTGGCTGGCTACAGCTGAGGGAATTCTTTCACTATGCACATCCGCGATCAGCAAGTCCAGGATCTGTGGGGGATTAACCCCGGAGAAAGAGAATTGTTATGTATAGTGTATAACGGATAAGCTAGTGCTGCAGTAGTTGGACCTGAATTTACGACGGTCTTTTTCTGTATTTGCTTCAGTAATTTTTAAGGCACGTGACTCTTTGCCCTTTTTTTATGAGAAAAAATATAGGTATTCATCAATTTGGTTTCCAAAAGTGTGTCATTAGATACTAATCACGCTATACAGTGCGGCCGTAAAGTAAAGAATAAATTCAATAATTACTTTTCTAACCAATTTTTTTTTAAATCCTCGAACACGTCGATTTTATTTTCTCTCGAGCATTTTTATGAAAAAAAAACATTATGAAGGGTGGTCGCAGAAAACCTGGGCAGGTAGTAAACTCATTTTTTTAAATACACACCCCTATTTTCTTAAATTTTCAGATTCCTGAGCATTTTTCATGAAACATGACCTATACCAAAATTCAACTACTATTAAATTACAACGTATTAAAAAAATGTTTCTGTCAGTATTATGAACATGGGCAACAATACAGTATTTAAATCAAAACAGGACATGAGCCAATAAGACACTACAAAATGTATTACATAGTTTAATTAATTTCATTTTATCAAATGTTGAAAATGTCTTCCATTGACAGTAACCTAAACGATTAGTAAACTCCCTCTAGATATTAATAATGACTTCCGGTGTAATACGTCCTATTTCTTGCGCAATACGAATTTTTAAGTCGTCTAAATCTGTAAGTTTTGTTTTAAAAACTTGTCCTTTAATGTAACTTCACAGAAAAAAGTTTAAAGGTATCAAGTCCGGGAACATTGGAGGCCATTCAGTCGCACTTCTTCTTCCAATCCACCTATTTGTAAAAATTTCATTTAAAAATACACTAACGTATGCATGGCAATGTGATGGGGCGCCGTCCTTTTGGAACCAAATGTTTGCATTAGGTAAGTCTGGATTTTCTTCTCACGGAAATAACGTTGAGAGAGATGAAATCAAATCGTCTTGCAAAAACCGAAAATACCGGTACCAGTTAAATTTTCTTGAAAAATAAGGGTCCTATAAGAGTGTCTCCTACAAAACCAGCCCCTACGTTGATTTTTTCTTTACTCTGACTAAGGCCTTCTCGCATCCAATGCAGATTCACGTCCACCCAATAACGTTAGTTTTGAGTGTTTACTTTTCCATTTAAGATGAACATAGATTTGTCCTAAAACACAATATTTTTCCCTAAATTTTGATCCCCACAGCACATAACTTGTAAACGCTTACAAAATTCAAGACGTCTGTCATAATTGTCTTCATAAAGTTCTTGAAGAACTTGCATTTTGTAAAGGTGGTATTTGCTTACCTGCAATATTTTTAGCACTGTCTCTAGATGTCACAGGAGGCCGTTCTTGGATACTAAGTAAAACATCCAATTGCATTTCTTGAGAGCTGATGATTTTTAAGGACATTTGCACCAAAACCCTACTTATTGTAAACTATTAAGATAAGAAGCATCACTCAATATATAAAAAATATTAAAATGATGATTTTTAAGGACATTTGCACCAAAACCCTACTTATTGTAAACTATTAAGATAAGAAGCATCACTCAATATATAAAAAATATTAAAATGGGTAAACCAGTCATCCACAATAATTATAAGAATTATCGTGAACTGCTAAAAGCATTTATACTAATGATTCGTGCCCTGCAAACTAATGTACTTCTGTATTTTTTTCGAAATTGAAAATATGAGACAGCCAAATTAAAGAAGAGACTGTATGTGGCAATATTTACATTGGACATCTTCAAAGAAAATCATAGGTTGCCGAGTTACGGCAGTGGTAAAGTCTGAAATAGGTATGTTTATTTCCGCGATGTTTTGAAATCTCCTTTTCTTTGGTGAACGTTGAATGATCTTGATGACTAGGTGATATTACACTCAAAAGAGTAATTATTATTTACGAAAAAATTCGACTTAATTTATTATTTGGCGCACTGTGCACTGAAAAATGCAAAACAATATTAATTCTAGTGGTGATGATACTTTTGAAGTTGGTGCCAAAAGTCTTCTATCTTACTACAACTGCGCAACTTAAAAATTACCAGTATCAATATAATTATTAATATTTTGTGTTTTTCAATGCACCAACTAATAAAGTAGGTTGTATTTTTTTATTGTTTTTAGAATGTATTTTACAGTAATAGAGATTCTCGTTTTTGAACTTACTTTTTATTTTATAAATTAGTATATAATTTAATTGATTTATTTAGTTTGTGTAATCTGAATAACAGCAGACAAGAATATATAAAAAACAGGACAGTGCGAGTTGAAGTGAAGAGGTTTCCGTACGATGTTATCTATCACGTTTTTTGGTATGCACAACATCGAGTGATTTAGCACGTTATATAAAAAAATGCCCTCCTCCGTTTGGAAAGTCCTTCAAAAATTCATGCATTCAATATTTTAATGGAGATAAAAAACAGTCCAGCATATTTCAGCAAAGAAGTATGTAGCTGAGATGACCTGTTACAGCTTCAATGCGTGTAACATTAATAAATATCGACTTAGTTCAGGTGAATATCATTGCACAAGCAGAAAAAAACTCATGCTACAAGTAATTCTAACAATCATTTTTTAGGTTTTTCGAAGGAAAATAAGCACCACCAAATTTTGGCAAGACTCTGCATCAACCAACTCTTTATAAGAATTATTACGCATTTTCAGCCTAAACTAGTAAAGTTTCAAGTTCAGGAATGATCTGAACGCATATCACTAGAATGGAAATACTATGTTTGTAGTTCCAAGGAACAGGGGTTATTTAGCAAAATGTCGGCATCATTACTGTGGACATAAATTGGCTACAGAAATATATTTTTAGAAGGGAGATCCCATCTATTATGCAGCTTTGTAACCGATTCTATTTTATTTTAAATAACAAATACTTTATTATATATACTTTATTAATATGTTCCTGGAATATGTAGCAAAGAAGATTGTAGGACCATTGAATAAAATTTTCTTGCATAATTTGTTAGGATTTGTTTACATTTTTTTTATTAACTATCATAGTGTATCTAGCATCTACAGTTTGGCAAGTAATTTATTTACATTGCAAATCATAGTTTATGAATCCTTCTTATTTCGTGATACAGAATTCAAGATATAAAACTCTTTTAAATTGAAGAATTATGATACTAGTAGAGCAACAGATCCCATATACACAGAACAGAAAAAGGATCAATGTCTTTTAATACGAAAATATGTTTTACAGAATAACACTGAAAAAATATATAATTATATTGGTACTGGTAATTTGGAACTTATAGGTAGATAGAAAACTTATCACAGCAACTTCAAATGTACCAGGACCAGAATAACTGAGTTGTATTTTTCAGTCCACCAACTAATAAAAGTCGGTCGGTACAATTATAAAAATAGCAATTGCTGTTCCAAAAGTTGATGGTGGACTTCTAGATTCAAAAAAAATCTTTTAGTTTACTTAAATAAAAAAAACATTATTATTTCATCGAATTGAGTATGGAAATTCACCTTTGAGCACTATTTTCTTGAGGGAAGCAGCTTCCAAAGAACCCATGTTTTGCTTTCAGGGATTTAAAAATTTGTAGAAATGTGTACACCAGGCAAATATCGATATTGTTCTAAAAATTATGGTTTTTGCTATGAATAAAAAAAATCGTTGTCATGCTGCTATCCCTTGTTCAAATAAGTAAATAATTTATATGGCATAATAAAATTACAGATTAATGAAAGTGATAATGTTTTAAATCAGTTTTTCATGCCGTGGCGTTCTATGCCTCCTGAATATATTATTTATGTTACTTTTTATAAATAATCATATTATTATTGAATGTATGGATACAATAGTCATCACTTTTCTATAAATAAGTGGCTAAATGACTAAAATGAACCAATCACAATCTAAAACCACATTCAAAATCTGTGTCCGGTTGCTTATTAGAATTTTATCCTGACTTCAAAATATTTCATTTTTAAATATGATTTCTGAATATGGCCGTAGTTCATAAAACGTCTAGGGATTTTATAAAAAGAGTGATTTTTTTATCTGGTTACGACTATACACTAGGTCTGAAAATTTCCATGATGGATGTAGTTCCCGTTTTGATGCAAGAACTCGCGTTTCGACAAAGAGTTAATACAGTAGAATAGGAATGCCATGAGGAAAATTGAAAGGTTTTCAAAAATAAACAGAAGATGTATCGAGGTTGTTGTTGAACAACGAAGGAACTTCCATCTCGTTCATATTTATCCATTAGGATTAAGAGTAGTGCTTATTACATTTCCGCTCTATTGTATTATTCTCTCAATGGGTTTCGGTAATAAACCTAACCACGAAAAAACCAACTACTATAAAAGTTGCTCTCTCCATACCTTTTGTTGTTTATTTGATTTCTGAGTGTAGCATTAGTCATCAATATCAACAGTATTGGACATTTCTGTTACCCTTATTACTTTTAAAACAACTTAAATTTTTAATATTCGTAAGCTTGCTATATATATATTTCGACATGATCATGGGTTCCAGATGGAAACGTATAAAGATATTTGTTTCCCGTTTCCAGTGGTTTGCCGCTTTCTACGCATCGAGTAGGCGTCTAGTATTCGATAAGATGAAAGGTCACGTTAGGATTTTGATTATCACAAATGACCGCAGGCAACCAAAATTTGTTTTGATTTCGAGATACTCACCCATACCAATTGGAAATACATTGAAAGATGTACCTGCCTTGAAGAATGTACTGAGAAATCCAATTCGTTTCAGCTATCTATACTAACATATATTTTTATATGTTTTAAAATTGGTAAAGTTCCTTCACTAATTAGTTAAACTAAGATTACCTACAGATTATTACCATAAGCTTGAGGCTATAGAAGCGATAATGCATATAAGCGGATAATTGGTATTCTGTCAGTCAATTTGCTTGACTCGAATGTTAAATAAGGAAAACGATGCTCGTAATCGTGTTAGCTGGAAAACCTGACATCCATAAGAGATGAGGATGGTTTGGATTTTTCTTTAATGTCGCTACCGATACAAGATAACTTTGCGCTTATGAATTAAGAAATTAATATCTAGGCTACCAAGTTTAATTCAGCAAACAATGCTATTTGTTTAAAAATTGATTGAAAAAAACCTACTAAACTCGTATACCTACTTATCTTCTCTGCGTGGTTCCGTAAATTATAAAGGAGTGATAATCAATTACCTCTCTAATTAACTGAAGGTAAACTGACAGTTGCTATTTGAAAAAATCCGGGATGATGGAAATACCTTTTTGGAAGAATGGACTGGTTTATAAGTCATGTAATCACTTGCGGGGTATCAATATCAAATACGTCGCAGGAAAATCGCGCAAAAAATGTCTATCTGTATCAAGCTGTTTTCGAGAAATTGGAGCATTTATGGATAAATAGAATAATAGGGATGTTGACACTAGTTGTAATTTTAAATAAATTTACATTTAATCAATGAACTAATTTCAAGTGCAATAAATAATACACTTTATCACGTGACTGCGAACACCAATCAGAGCGCATTACGTCATGGACCGCTAAACAAACTAACCAGCTAACGTCAACAGTCATTCCATCATTTATCTTCAAGTGGTTATATCCAGGGTTATATACTCTGTGATTCATTGGAAATATCACTTAAGTTTTTTTTTTTAATAAACAATCAGTATATTTGCAATAATGGAGGCTGGATTTACCAAAGCTCGAATTCTCCAAGAATAGATTATTTGATGGTGGCAAATTTCTTTGACAGAAACACGGATTATTGTTCTGCGGAACTTTGTAACGTGAAACTCTCTTTGTAAGTGACCAATACCTGCTAGTAGCAAAATAATATGATTTTTTGCTATAAAAAAGATATTCCCGCCTTTTTATAGCTGCTGGTCGACACAAATTAGAAGTGGTAATGGGTCTTTTTAGTTGATAGGCAAATTTTGTAGCTACACAATCAGCTTTCATTCTTATTTGTGACACTGTACCCATTGTAATAGGTAATACCTATTCCACATAATTTTCCATTTCTTTTTGAAGCTAAAATTAAAATTCGGTTATTTTTCTGATGAAATAAAAAGTGACTCCTATATAAACATGCATTGTCAACATAACCCAAACTATCTACATCTGAATTTGAAATCAGTTACTAATGTAATTTTTGGTAAATTATCATCAGAACATACATCAAAGTTATCTTCACAAAAATAAATTGTAGTTTTTGTTAAATATGCTGGATCTCTTCCAGCTAAAGTTAACCACTTTCTCCTTATATCTTTCATTTTCGGAACATAAATAAATAGTTTATCTGATGTCGCTGTGGAGTTACACATGCGAACTGCACAATATTTATAAAACTGTATTCATTTTTCATATGATAATCTCAATTCTCAAGCAAATCAACACTGACAAACTGACAAATACCCAGAGGAAGAGTAAATATAAATCACGTAATACCCATCCTATATGTGACAGATCGTAAGGGTTGCTGTTGTTAGCGAGCGGTGACGTAGTTTGAAGTCCGTGAACGATTTGCGTGTTTAAGCAGGAAAATTCAAAATTAATTTGCTTCTTAATTTGTTCTTAGAGAATTAACTTTTTTGCTTTGTAAAATAGTTTAAAAATTGGTCAACGTCCCTCTTGCAGAACCTGTTTCAAATATAACACTATATTCATCAAAAAAACTACTTTGAATTCTAACAGATGACGAAGTATTAATAACATGGAAGTTCTATAATTTCTTACTTCTCACGCTCCATTATAAGGCTTAAAGTCATGATAATTACGGGGATTTTTGTAGAACGTTGGAGTGAACGGAAATGGCTTCAAATAGGTAACTCACTTAATCCATCAAACAGTTCATTCTCGAAACATTTCAGTTTCTTCTGCTTCATTTGAGAAGAAAGTAGAAAAATCGGCATTGTCGATAAATAACAAAGTGCAGCGCTTATGCTCGAATGTTATTGAGAGAAAATTAACATTAGTAGTTTTAGATTGAACAGGTGTCTGTTTTCATAAGGTACCGTTAAGAATGTTTCTTCACCATAGGTACCTTACGGCATTTGATTGATGATATTTGTCGTTTGTTTAGTAGAAGAACTGGGTTATGTTTCTTGTTGATGGAGTAACAGTGAAATATTATATTACCTACTATATATATATATACCTCATTTGTTATTTGAGTACGCTTGGACAATAATAAATAATACCTACTGTAAAAGGATATTTCAAATACATACTCACTCTTATACATATGGGAATACTTGAAAGTATATTTGTCATGTATTTAGTTGAAACTTCTAGTTGCTAGTATTTGATTGGTATATGAAATATCGCTACAGGGTTATACCGGGTGAGTGGCCTATTAGAGTACAGAGAACTATTCATATTTAAGTTCTAAAAATCTGTATTGTATGTGTCGACTTCTGTTTATACCGAAGTAAATACTAACTATATTACTGCATAAAGAATAACAATATGTTTCATTTAAAATTGTGATTCTACGTTTTTTTAAGACAACTTTTATTGAAATTCACAATCTCAAAAATGTATACTTTTTGAGATATTTAGATATCAGTGAAACTTTATGCGACAACGGCTTTACCAAATAAAATAAATGACTTGCACCAGATGGTTTGCAGATTATAAGCTTTTTTACACGTTATAAAAAAGTAAAAATCTAATGTTTGAGGAATATAGGAACTTAAATGTACAAGGTGTTTGAAAAATTGGGTAAAAAGATCACTTTTAGCTGAAAAGATCGATTACTTCAAATGGAACATATTGTATTTTATGTTTTATTCACTTTATCTATCCATATTAGCATTAGCATTACCTATGTCATACAAGTTGTACATACTTATATTCAGAAATTATGGCGGTAAGAGTTTTGCACCTTCCTAGGACAGTAACCGGAAACCCTTGATTTAAAAAAAATCCTCCCTAAACTCTCTTTGGTTGTGGTTGTCAGTTGTCAGGAGGAAAGAAATGTGTTTTTTTTAATGTAGCACCATTGCTCAACACTCCTTTATCCTTGATCCTATGCAGAAGTCACGTATATACATAAAAAAACAAACATACAATTGAAAAAAATAAAGATTTTCAAGTAGAAAGAAGACACTTCCAAACTTCTTTGAATCTAAATAAATATTCACATTTGAAAATTGTATAATCCAGAACTGGAAGTACGTGACGTAACTGAGCCCATTAGCTCTATCATTACTTTACCTACCTTACAATTATATTTGCAGGATGCAATTTCAATTGTGAGAAAATATAAAAAGTCATCACACGAATACCTAATTTTATTCGGGGAACAAAGACGACTAGAAGATTTACACTTCTCAGTAACCACTGAAATCCTCAACGTGGACCTGATTAGCACTTTGACAGCAGAACCTATTACAGAATGACTAATGAGTAAATTCAGACAGCTAAATTTCCTTCGCATACAATCAACCGAACTCGGCTTGATTAGTTGCCAACGTCTTTGAGTTTCTAGTGGGGGGATTTGATTGAGTGATACAATGAAATTCGATTGTATTGACAATGACATATATGTATGCTTGTTATTACAAACTAGAACTAATCAATGACTAGTGTGAAGACGATGGGAATACCCAATATTGACATACATACAAGAGAGATTGAGACTATTTGGAAATTCTTGTATAAAGCATCTTGGAAAATTAAATATAATATTACAATCGTATCATAACATGTAATTTATTTTCAGTATTGAATAAGCACATTATGTAGTACTTAGGTAGGTATATTTCAAGATCAATTTGTAAAAAAATTCAATTATAAACTGTTGCCGCTGGTAATATAAACAGCGGACGGGCAAAAGCAGTTCCGTGCAAATTATCCACTGATTGTATATTATTACTCACTCTTAGCAATGTTTATTATGGCAAGTTTTGCTTTTAGTTGTTTCAAGCATAAACAACCAGGAAATAATGCTCAATAATAATTTATAATAAAACAATTTTATCTAGTTACAATTACAACTCATTCAAGATGATGAGCTCACGTACGTTTCAGAAAAAATATTCAGCCAAAAGTTTTCGATTTGCTTCATTATCTTTGATTGCGATAAACTGATTACACTACTTCAATGGTCTTGAAACTGTGCCTCGCGGAACAATGTCAGTGATCTCGAAGGATCACAGAAGTAATGGAATTGAGCAATTATCACATTTCTTAAACAAATTTTTGTATCTATCAAGGTATTTATGGAACAACGACAACTATATGGATCGAAGGGCAATCAAATGATATAAAATTACTAAATTCATCTCAGTAAAATAATTCATTAATGGTGGTTTACATCGAGCGGTTCAAACAAAACTCATTAGAAAGTCTTGGCTTAAATCGTCTGAAATTAGGTACATAATATTGAAACATCACTTGTCACTTCTAGAAGGAAAATATTCTATTAATGAAATAAATACACAAACCTGAACTGAAGTGATGATTGTAGCAAACTTTTAAAATTTCTACATCGTTATAAAATTAATTTTGAACTTCACCTTGCATACATCTATAACGTCTGGAAATGGCTGAAGTGAATTGTTAATTTCCAATGAGCAAATCTTTTCTAAATATGATGTTGGTTGAGAGGATTCTAAGCTAGTTTTTCTTGGTTATACGTGTTTATGAGTCAGTGTCTGTTTGAGGCAACATATCTTCCAAACGGATAAGCCAATTTTGTTTTACATTTATGCTTGACAGGTGACATGATCGAAAGTGTCCGTATTTTTTTCAATGCTGCTTTTTTGTCGTTTTTTTAATATAATACAGGTTTTTTCATTAAGGATGGACAGGTAGCACATCTCAGAAAGTAATAGTCGTAGGACAGTAGGGAAAAATCTTTTCAAGGAAAGTGACCGTAGGAAATTGCTGGAAATTATTCTCAAGTTCCTAACTATAACGGTAGGAGGCGTAAGACGGCTCAATATAAGTTAAAAATTAAATTAAATTAATTAAAAATATTAGCAAAGTATTGCTGCTAGAATTCTGCATCTTTTTGATCTATCACTTTTTATTGTAGGACGTGAACTAAGGGCAGTAGGGAAGAAAGAAGTCTTACTGATTAAAATGGTTATAATTTTGGTTAGTCAAAAGAATTTTGCAAACTATATCTCGTTTAAGAAAGAATTGCTAATTAATTAAGGAAAATAACCTTGCCAAATTGGTTTTTGCTGCTCACGGCAGATGTCACAATTTAAAAATTTAGTTTTTTATTTTTTCTTTGAAATTCTAAAAGAAATACTAGATTTGTTCCATCTAAAATGAAAAGTAAATAAAATTTGTAATAAGAAATACTGTAAAAGATGACGATTGAAGCGTCTTTAAATCCCAACGGGCCTAATCAATTTTACAACATTTCAACAATATTGGCTTTATCAAATACTATTGCCATACGTTTAATTATGATGGAAAAACTCCGTTTTTTGATGAAAAATAATTGTCGCATTACACTTCAAATTTAAAAGAAAAAAATAACAAAACTTTCTAAGTAGCGAACTCTAGCGTGAGCAGCAAAAACCAATATGGCAAGGTTATTTTCATTACTTAATCAGCAAATCTTCCTATTAAACGAAATACAATATGCTAAATTCTTTTAAGCCAAACCAAAATTATGCGCATTTTAATCAGTAAAACTTCTCTCTCACTTTCTTCCCTACTGCCATTACTTCACATCTCAAAATAGAAAGTGATAGATCAAAAAGATGCAGAATTCCAGCAGCATTTCTTTGGCAGTATAGTTAGGAACTTGAAAATATTTTCCGGCATATTCTTAATCACACGATAGAATGTCAATGGCATAGTTTAGTAATCAACTTGATAATTATCTGAAGATAATTTCTTTTGAGAGTAGCTTAGGGATTCCACCAACTAAGCAGGTAGGTACGTAATTTCCAATTAATATGACGTGGAAACTTTTTGAGACCACAGCTTCACCTATTACACGATACAATCTATCTGATGTTACCATATTTTATACCCTGAGTGTTTTAAGTATTCAGTTGAGTGATCTTTCTGTACTCCAACTGTGGGTGTATGCGTAATCAAATGCTCTTATTCTGTTCCAAGTACTGCAAAACACTCCACATTCTCGTTTGAAGATTAAACAAGGAACTTTAAGAATGCGGAATGTAAGAACTGTTTAGAGCGTAAATAATCAATGTAATGCTTGAGAGAGAGAGCAACAATGTTTAAATTGTTATCTACAATTTACATGCCCTTTTCAATTCGCACTTGAACATAGGTAGTGTTTAGTTTTCTATGCATTTCACAAATATAATCATGTTAATTATATCTATCCAATAACAAGTACTCTGCAGCATTGGTATGAATAATAGCTAATTGATAGTGTTGAATTTTTTCATCTTATCTATTTCCACAGGATAGATTGCAAATTACAGAAATAGCAATCTTTGACGGAACGCTGTTAGTCATTAATAATAGTATGGCTACATATCAGAGTTCAATTTTTGTAACTGATGAAATGAGAATCATAATCATGGTTATCCTGGGCATGATCACATTCGGTAATCGAACCTTTTGGAATACATAATTACAAGCTTTAAAACGATTTGTTGTTTGAATGTTTCATTTTACGGTTTCGTAAATAAATAAACTCGGTGCTAACAAAATGGTATTTGTGATAGAGCTGAGAGTTCGGCATGCCAATTGGAACATGTTTTTTCTTCTTTTGTATTGTTTTTATCTGTTCTCTGTAGCTCTCGAAATTCTAAAGAAAGTTCTAGAAAGTGCTCCTAATTTAGATTTCGATTACTATTTAGTAGTTAATTCATATAATTTCATTAAATTAACTTTTGTCAAAAGTTTTTCTCGAGAAAATTTATTGAAAAAAAAGGGTGCCATGAGATACAACTTTTACATATGACAAATACTTGTCATTGAGAGCTTCATCTATTAATCACGATAACTCAAAAAAAATAAGGCATTTTCGACTATATATTATATTATTGCTGTCTTCACTAGAACCATACAGGAATAAGTTTTCATGTAGAAAATGTTTGGTGCGTTTAGAGTTTAGAACTGTAAAATGAGAGCATTAGAAAAACTGCAGCAATGATAATCCTACATAATATATGAATTAGTAGGTTCCGATTTCTAATAAATTCTACGTTGAAAAATAAGACTGAACTACAAAAATTCTATGTTTATAGTAATTGTGAGTATTTTGAGTATTTTCAATAGGTATGTGACTTGTCATGTTCATACTCTGATTGGATTGCTTTAATACAGTGAAGAAGTTTAACAATCCACTCATTTGTTGAAATATTTTGTGAAATTTCAAAGAAAATTTGTCTGACCGGCCAAAAAAGAGATAACTTCACTTGAAACTGTTATACACAGTTAACTAAAGAGGATTCAAATAAGTTTTATTTACCCACACCTGCAAAAATGGACTTCTCCTAAGGACCTCTTAAAACGTCAAAATTTATTCAAACCAACTGAAATTGACAAATAAATAACCAATTCACAACAATTTGATGAAATATTTTCAAGGTATGCAAAGCGGAGTTAAAAAATATTTAGATGGACATTCAGGGTGAAAAAATTCTCTAAGTCTAAGAAAAAGTTATTTATAAAAAGTTTAACCAGTTTTGAGCATCACATTTTAAAAGTACCTAAATAAAATAATTTCAATGTATGTAAATGTTGGAAAAGATTGAGCAAGATCATATCTATTTATTTTTTATAGTACTATTAATTTTGAAGACTACCGGAAACACGAAGTCGCCAAAACTGATTCTAATTATAGGGAATATTTAGGCAAAAATAAAATAAAAAGATGGTATTTTCTGTCCATGATTAAAATGAAAAAATCGAAAAACTAATAAAGGTACCTAGTTATTTGTATTAGATGTATTAAATGTTAGCTAAATCAATATATTTTATCAATTTTGACAATCACTTAAAAAACTATGGCCGCAATGAATCATTTCTCTTGTAGCCAATTTAAAATAATACAGGGCGATTTTAGTACTTAAATTGGTTATAAGTGTCTAAATACCTTATTTAACACATTACAACTTCCAATTGTTGTAACAGGGAAGTGAAGCGGATTTTAAATTTAAAATAAAATAGACGGTTCTTTGTTACTGTTAATGTGACTAATTTTACAATGTGAAACTTAAAACTGGCTACACTTTTTGTCAAAAGCTAATTTTGATTTTTCTTTTATGATAACAGATCTACAGAGCTTTAAGTATCAATCGTCCTACATATACATTTTCCGTATTTGTTATGATTATGATGATTAGTTTAGGTTTGTAGCAATTCTTTCAATGGTGCTCTATAAAATATTTTTGCTACAAGTGAAGAGTGATATTTCAATCATTCAGCTTCAGATTATAAGTACTTGTTGAGACATCTCAAACTCCATGGAACGTTGGAGACGATTATTTTTTGAATATCTCGATAATACTTCACATAACAAATACTAAGTATCTATAGGTATACGCATTCGTGAAAACCGCAATATGCGTTCACGGATGCATATTATGTCATTTGGTATAGCTTAAAGTTAAGGAGTTCAGAAAAGCTAAAATTAATATATATGCGTTGTAGATACAATAAACTAAATAAGGTAAATTTGCTTCAACCAACTGTTTGTATATCGGTTTATATATAACTATAAATATCAATATCAAGTCAAGTCATAGAATGCTTTTGGCTGACCCAGTTTCGATTCTTGAACATCACATTTCTTTATAATTCTGATTTGGAAATAATAAACTAAATTCAAAATATTATCTCAACTAATTATATAGGTACACTTCTTGACAAAAGAATCTCAATAATGTTCAATTTTATGATTTACAGTCGAATTTCGAGCACTTCGGCTATCACTAGTTATAAGTTCAATCGAATAGAATTATTCATCCATTCAAATTAGGTATTTTGTTATTAATTTAATTAGCGCAGATAACTTGAGAGCTTTCTTCGTAATTCCAATCTAAATTGAACGCATTAAAAGGTCAAAACATCTTAGATAATAATAATTAATATTGGATATGGTTACTTAACTCGAATACCAAATTCTCACTGGCAAATCTAATTTTATTTTATAGCAGTTTGTTCAACTCGTTGTGATATTACAAATTCATACGATTCTATAAATAAATGCTGTATCATTTGTATATATAATTTTAATATCTAAATATTTAGCAGATTTCCGTTCCCTATAAATAATTTATTTAAATAAATAAATTTTGTATGATCATGTATTTTTATTTTACTTCTTTAATGACACATGAAAAATAATTTTAGATAATTATGTGTTCATGTGATTATGGATGATTTGCTCAATACATTTTATTATCGTTGGTTGAATAATGAAAGATGAGACAATATTATTTTGGAAGTGATTTGATGTAGACCAGATGTAATGACGTATTTTAGTCTAAAAGCTTACTGCAAAAAAATATAGTTGATTGAGTAACATGATAGAATGCCTTGGAAATGTAAGTTTTCACAGCGACTATAAAGGCTGTTTCAAATTCACACACTCTCACCATTGGGATCTCGGAAACTATAGGGAATACGAAGATGGTTAAGTTGCGCATTTATGTGCTCAACAATACGCCGTTTAGAAAGTTTCAAAATGTCGAGTAGTTCCGGGGATATCCGGAAAAAATCTAATTTTCGGGAAATCATTTTATTTTTTTCCTGGATTTATTTCTTAATGAATCTCTAAATAAATAGCACATTTACTTTGACACATTTTTCACTCTTTCCAATGGTGTTAATAGCTTTATAACTTGACGTTTCCTCTATGTGTAATTATCATGAACTTTTTTTTCTCTTTTTTGATGATTGCCTTGTTGTCCTAAAAATTTATAACAGATAGAGGCATTTTTTACCTATATTTGTTTTCAAGATTTCAGAGAAAAGCTTAGTTTTACAATTTCCTTTTTTTCTGACATTAGCAGAGGAGATGGCAAGAAACTGGAGAAAACTTCTTCACAGAAAGAATGGCTTTTACAGTTGACGTTTCGCTGTTCTTTAACTTTATCTTTATGAAATTTCAGGAAAATTCCATAAGCCATTAAAACATTCTAAGGTCCTCTTAGGAAAATCCTGTATCTAGGAATATCTTGCAAATAATAATAATAATAATAATAATGTTAAAAATAAAAATATTTACCCAAGCTTCTTGTGAGCAACTAGAAGTCAATATTTTCTTGATGTTAAAACTAAACAAAATGTGCAATTCAGAAATCGAAATATTAACTTCCTCACTTTTCCATTAACAGTAGCCCGTTTCTACACCCACAAAAAGCATATGCTAAAAAATTCAACTCGCTGGAAGGTACATTTCCTTTTCACTCAAGCTGAAATTGAAATTTATTATTACATGGAAGTGAATAAACTTATTTCGAGATGTTCGCAAAGCTATTGAATTTCCTTTGCCTTAATGGTATTTTGTTAATATGTATATTCCCAACCAAGCTTCAACAATATCCGGTAGTCAATTTAATTTTCCAAACTTAAACAAAATCATTCACATGCGTTATAGCTAGAAGAGAAAAAAAACAAACAAACGAACCAGTATGATGTGTGGCACCTTGAATCGTTCACTGACATACCTAATATTATATGAAATGTAATTACCAGTTCTCTGGGTTTGTTAATGTTTAGTAAAGTCGTAAAGCACTTTTCATGTTCATGTAATGAAACATTGTGTCCCATAAGGTTTTCAGTTTCATCTGCACTGAGTAGTGTATAATCATAAAAGGTACTTTTTTATAATTCGATCCTTGAAGATTGCGTTGACGGATATCAGAATTGATCTGGGCGGTACCTCAATTGTTTCTTGGTTATTTTTACAGCTAACAGCAATTTAATAGAAATTCTAGAAAAAAACAAATATTCAACACTTTTATAGGCAGTATCTCGTCTAGACATATTGTAGTGTGTTAGCAAAATTCGCATAGCAATAGGATGACATACTGTAATTGGGTTTTTGACTGACTCCTAAAAACGGGGGAGGTATACAATTCAATTTTATGTTTGCTTTTTAGATGTATTCACGCATCTTTTCTACAGTAGACGTACACCGATTTTGATTCTTATTGTTTACTTGGAACGAGAAGTATTGAGAAATTGTTACACAATGAATATAATTATAATCCAACATCTACATCCACCCTGTAAACTAACTCTAAGATGTTTGGAGGGAGCAAAAGCTTTCGCAAATTGTAAATGTTCAATGTCAGGATTAATGACAAGATACCGTAAGTGCCGTTTAAATTGGACATTATAGGATCGACTATTAGTTGGTTTACTGAAAAATTCAAAATAAAGTTAATTCTATTGTTGCTGGTAGGTACTTTTGAAGTTTGTGCTTAATTAAACTTATTCTGAATTTTTCAGTGCAATAATAAAATTCAGTCGTATTTCTTGTAAAAAAATATTTATTTCACAGTTTTGAATTTAGTCACAAAAATCGTTTAACGTTCATTATACCAGAGAAGATAGTACTTATCCTATTACCCACGGATATTCATTGCTTGTAAGTACTTGTTATTATTTAGAGATCTCAAAACATCACGGCGGAAATATGCAAGTATTTTAGATTTTAGCATTTTAACACCACTGTAACTCGAAAACCGTAACTCTAAGGAAAAAATGTTCACTATAAAGGTTGCAACAAATAATCTGGTCTTTCATGTGGTATCCTCAGATTCTCAATTTTCGAAATAAATCAACCCCTCCACATAGCAGAAATACACATATTTGATATTTTAACATCGCCTTAATTCTAACACCGCAAATCTTTTGAAAAAATGTACAATTTAACAGTTTCTGGATATTGATCTTTAATTTTGCCACCTAAGATTTTCGATTTTCGAGAAAAATTGTCCCCTTCACTCCCTTTGGATGTAATTTTTGAATGAAAGGATATTTCGGAATTGAGTTTTTACGAATGTGGCACCATTTCTCAAGTCTCCTCTTTCAAATGAATCAAAAATCATCAAAATCCGAGTATGTTTACTATATACAACGCGCGCACAAACCAAAAAAAAGGCAGACAGTCAAATTGTATACCTCTTGCGTTTGGGTAATTTGTGCTATTGCTATTGTACCTTCAAGTATTAATAAGGTTAATTCTTATCCACATTACGAGAAGAATTAGGAGGTAAGTATACGAGTATAGTTGGTTTATAAAAGTATTCTCAATTCTTTATCAAACAATTGGCTTTGTTTCCCGAGTGAAACTCGGTACCTCAGATATTTTTATATTTACTACGTTTTGACCTGAAAAGCTCTACCAGTATTTTTTGCATTGGCATTTTTTGCAATATGCAGGATAATGGTGTTGCGACACGTTTATTTAGAATGTAGTTTACTCCAGCATTTTACTTCTTACTTCTGAAAAATAATATATTTTACGAATATAAGGGAATAATAATAACTGGCTAATTTTCTCCCTAAATAGATTGTATATGCAGCCCTCTTCAATTCTTGTCGATAAACAAGTCCCTTCTAGAAAATCCCACAGTAAAAAACATCCCGAGGGAAATCTATCGAACTGCAATAAAAATAATCAAGGAATTGCGTCACTGCTATCGTATTGTAAACTTTAACAATCGCCCAGTTGAAACCAAAGTCATAATGATTCTTTGAAACATCTATGCAGACAATATCAATTCTATGTGGTTTGTTTTCAGCGAGATACTACATTCATACTGGCATTTTTGTAACGAATACAAAAGGAATGAAAGGCCCATAATGCATTTTTAATTTTAACGCCTTGGAAAAGACCACACACGATCTGAGAGTGGATAATTTCACTGCTAAATATTCACCGTATGAACATTATGACCCGACAAAATTATAAATTCCCTTATAATTATTATATTAAACTTTTTCAGACATGACGTAGGTACTCTATTGTTTTAAAAATTTTAAGTGCCTCATAAATGTTTCAGTACATCTTTGTTATATCAAATTTAAGTTCTTTTAATTTGTTAGAGTTGCCAGCCATGTGCTTTATTTATCATACCTTATTTATAAATTTTGAAAGTCATAATAAATCCATATAGCAGTATTTAACACGTCTTTATGCGTTTATTGTAATATGAAGCAACATAATTATTATAATGGGAATTGGAAATAAGTTAGTCTGGATTAAAGGCAAGTTTATACAGTAAATAAAATAGAATAAGAAACAAATTAAGATAAAATACATGCTTATTTGCATGAGAGCATTTATACAAGAAATAACCTAATTAAAAAAAAAGAATAAGTACCAGAGATGGCCAACTTTCATCTTTATCTCTTATTTTATTTTATATTTATTTGTAAACTGTTAATGCGCATGACCGAACACCAGAGAACACTTAAATTGCACACAACACAAAAGTTTTTGTCAAAAAACAGTGATGTGATTGGTTCATTCTTATTTCGTATTTTATTTTAGTCATCTGTATAAACCAATCTTTTTTGCCCTTATTCTTATTTTGATTTTAATTTGTTTCTGATTTTATGGTATTTACTGTATAAACTCACCTTTAGGAGAATAATTTAGTCATCATGTTCTTTGATAATTTGGCACCAACTTCAAAGGCCCACCACTAATATAATTTTCTATTTCTCACATCACCAACTAGTGAAGCCGATCCTACTTTTTATAAAATATTCATTTAATTTTTTTTAGTATTTCATTAGTTATTAAAATTGTTCAATTATTACTTTCCTACCAATATCACAGTAGCTATGTAAGAAAAGAATACCTATTTTAATCAAGTGAAATTTTCGTTGTCGAGGTTTTATAAATTTTGATGTTTTCTGAGGCAACGAAGCATATTTTCAGCCAATGGTCTGTATGTCTGTCTGTGACCCGTCTATCTCGCGAACGGATCGACGGATTTTGTTACTTTTTATGTTTTGTTGGATGCCAGTACCATTCCCCGGTGGGATTGAATGAGACTTCTGATAGCACTAGTTGATGAGTAAGAGCCAGAAAACTTGTTTTTCTCTAAGGATCTTGAGGAAATTTGCCTTCTGAAAGCCCTTTACAACCTTCTCATAGCGCTACTTCAGAAAATAAAGCTATGCTTAAATAAAATTTAATATTTTCTATCTGTTTCAGCATGTTTTGGATAAATAGATCATCTTGACAAAAAATATAATATGATCATTGCTGTTTGTCTTGACACGCTGAAAAAAAATAAATGTTTGCAGGATTTGTTCGAACATTTGTTTCGTTCAGTGTAATTTGCTTTCGAGCAGTAAGAAAGTCGTGTGAGTGGACGCACTAGATTTTTTTGTGATTTCAATATGTAGTTGAAACTATATTGGACTAGTTTTGTAATTCGAAAATACTTAATTTCTTATTGAAATATATCTGATCGAAATGTTGCTGGAAATTATCTTGTCTTTAATCTCGTCAGATAGAAGGCGTAGGATTCTGACCAAACAATATCGGAACAATACTCCCTACTCAATGAAAAGAGAACCATAAAAATCGCTGCACGTTCAATTTAATAATAATATACCATCTATATTCACTACTTGAAAATGAAATACTTTGGCGTTTTCTAATGACTGTTTTTAAAATTTCAAGTATACTCGTAGAATCCGGTCTTTACTGCTGCAGATATTTTTATATAGTCATTATTACCAAGATAAATATCTTGACAAGGGTTGACAATCAATTACGATCTCTTGAAATTGTGTAAACATCCTGTTGTTTTGTTTCTTTACCAATTAACTATGTTATTTGTAAACATTGAAAGACATTTGATTGTGATCGCAAAATCTACGACAACAAGGCTTGGAGTAGGTACAAACAGTATTTGTTATATTTACGAAAGTTCAAAGCAACAACAGACAGAGAAAGCTATGTAGGTGACAAAAGGGAATGTCAAAAAATTATATGCAGGTACAAACTTCCTAGGGTGCATGTTTGTTTTGCATTAGGTACTTAAATTCTCAGCATTATCCATTATTTATTTATTTCGTGATGTGGAGTTGATTAAATGTATGCTTCAGTGCATTTTTCAACTTTTCACTTATCCATAAAAAGTAATTAAATTCTGTCAAATATGTGTATAAAATGATTTTTGCTATATCAATTTAGAATGAAGGAGACTACAAAACATAACATTTGTTAACTTGTTCAATACTTGTCTATATCATTGACCGCGCATCACGGAAAAACAGCAGAACATATTTAGACGAATTATGGCATGAAGATACCTGCTCCAAAATGAAATATTGTTGGGACACAGAAAAATACAAAACAATATCGAATAGATCGAAGACATTTGGCAACAACTTATATATATATATATATATATATTTTTGGTGCACCAACTAATAAAAGTCGGTTCTATTTTTTCTAAAAAATGTTTTTTTGTGTATTTTATTATGAAATGTTTTGAACATTCACTTATATTCAGCGATTTTGAGGTAAAGCGGTAGCAATGTTGCACTCATATTAGTGTAACTCGGAAATCGTTGAAATTTTTAAAAAATGTACAGAGTAAAGGATTTCGGATATGGTAATTTCTCAAATTATCTCAGATTATGGTAAA
The DNA here is from genome assembly GCA_958507055.1 of Crioceris asparagi. NCBI lineage: Eukaryota > Metazoa > Arthropoda > Insecta > Coleoptera > Chrysomelidae > Crioceris > Crioceris asparagi. Next base: position 9,718,275 of record OY293828.1, read on the forward strand.
TTTCTATTTTTAATTTCGACAGGACGATCTCTCAGCGATCCTCTTTCAAATAAGAAATGATTCATCAAAATCTGAAAATATTGCCACAGACAACGGAACCTACAATTTAACTTGAATATGTCCCAAGATACATCTTTCAGAGAAGCTAGAATAACATAATTTCGTTGGGTTCCCGTTACCTTGCAGGAAGAGGACTATGATACATAGCGGCAGCCCGCGATTGGAATGCGTGCCCGACTCATCACCGGTCACTCCTCCAAACCTTCGACACACTCTAAACTAAATGCTTAATTTCATTGATCGAAATCAGTCAGTATTAGCTCGCTGCAACGTGGTTACGTTGACGTCAAGTGGTAACACGTCACCCGTGGAGGTTCATTCGAATGAATGTCAATGGCAATATGACCGAGTATTTGACATAGAACAGAACATAAACCTTATATATAGATATACAAACGTACTTACGAAGTTTCAGGATCATTACCAAATTTTCGATAATTGGCTTCTTAAACGTCTGAAGTTAAAAGTCTCAAAATACTTAAAATTGAATTGACATAAAAATTAAACATAACCTGCAGAACTTATCTTTATTTATGATTTTAAATATAAAGTTCAAATGGAAGACTACACAAGTCTGCGGCCGCCTTGATCAAATAACACAGGTATTTCTATTGCCAATAGAATATTCATGAAGAAATTTTAGCTCAAAAAGGAACGAGGATTACAAGAATAACATTTTCTTCAAAAAAAGCAGTGGCGTATCACTCTTCTGTTCAGTACATATCCCGCCCGAACGCCATTGGCAAGAATCAAAAAATTTTAGCATCCTGTGCAAAAGTCAAGACCTTTAAGATATATCTTCATAAGAAGTAATTTTCTCTTGAAATGGACCTCAAAATAACCTTCTCAAATATAAGAATGTTATTAAGAAACACACTGTATAGTGAGATGTCTGATTGAAATGAATTATCCATACGTATCAATATTATAATTGTAAATTTAGCTCTGTCTACCTATCCGTCAATTATTCTTTCACATCTATGGCAAATTTATATGCAAATGGAGTATAGAGATATCGTAAGCCTTGAAGAAGAACAGCTCTTTATTAAAAAATCAATCCCAGAGTCTCTGAATTATTTGGTTTGAACCCGATGATTTCGATATTAATATTCAAGCTATATAAAAACGATTCCTGCGATTGTAATTTGATCCGTATATCTGTCCATGAAGTTTTCTAAACTACTACAGCGATTTCGATGGAATATGGTATCGAGTTACCTTGAACTTTACGGTCAGATATTTAATCACTCCTACGAGATAGCAAAACAAGCAAATATGTACAATATTATATTCTTAGGTTTTCACATTTTCGAAAAACTGTTTTCTTTCTTTTTTCCATTAAAATTATCTATCTAATTGCATTTGAACCAGTAAACCAATTAACCTCTTCTCATGAATGATAAAAGCAAGTTGAAAATACGATTAAATAATTCATTAAATTGATACCAATCTAATTTTATTGCATTTAAATGTGTAATGCCATATTTTCATAAATTCTAGATGATCTTTAAGTTTTCAAACAACAAGATGTTGGGTTTTATTAAGAATGAATTTGTAGATCATTGAATACTTGTGTTTTTCATCTTTAACTACTAGACACGGGTAAAATCTCGTTACTTAATTGTCTTATTGTATAGAACATACACTTTGTTTGTATTTTCGTTTATTTGAAATAGGCCTTAAAGATGAATTTGAATAAGGTGAAACTTAGGCGCGTTATTTTCCGTTTGTTAGGTTCATGTTCTATGCGATTCTATAACTTTAAACTGAATTCATTGAAATTAAGGTAAAATTAGTGCTTATGTCAAATAATGAATATATTTTTTGTCGGTTTTCAGCGTTTCTATAAAAACACCCTATTTAAATGAAACTTTAAACAGTTGCTCTGCATACGCGTTAGTATCTTTTAAAAATTCATCGTACATGCAATAAATTTTGATCGGTCTACTTTCCTACCCCTGTCCATAAGCAATGAGAAAAATATTGTAATCGGGTCAAATTATCGATCTGATATTTGGATTAAAAAAAAAATTTGACCGACTTTATTAGTTGTACTGAAAAATACAAAATAATATTAATTCTATGGGTGCTGGTAATTTTGAAGTTGTGCCGTTGTAGTTTGTTGTTGTAGGCACAAATTTCATAATTTTGAGTGTAACATTAGTCATGAAAATTGTTGAACGTTCAGTAATACGCAAAAAGTTATAGGCTTAGCTTGTACTTGTTATTTATTATTCAGAGATTTCAAAACATCGCGGCGCAAATATACATATTTCAGTCTTTATTGCTGTAGCTCGAAAACCGTAACTCAATTTAAATATTGCAACATGTAATCTTTTCTTTAATTTGGCCGTGTCATATTTTCAATTTTAGAAAAAAATGCTCTTCCACATAAAGGAAATACACATATGACATATTTCAGACTTTACCATTGCGAATTCGAAAACCGTAACTCTTTTGAAAAAATGTTCAATTTAAACGTTTTCGGATATGGTCCCCTTTCTAATTTTCAAATCTCCAATTTTTGATTTTCGGAAAAATTTGCCCCTTCCACATAGCTGAAACACATATTTCAGACTGTAGCGCGAAAACATATGATTATTTTTTAAAATGTCCAATTCAAACATTTCCAGATAAGGTATTTTAATAATTCTGTCGTCTCAGATTTTCAATTTTCGAGAAAAATTGCCCCCTCCCCTCCTTTGGGGGCGGTTTTTTGGAGGGAAGGAGATTACGGGGAGCTCATTGTTGTTCTCGTCCACTTGCATGTTTCAGTTTTCAATCGGTATATTCATTCCCTTTGCGAGTAAGTATAGTAGTATATACAGGGTGTACCACTTAAACATTCCAAGAGTCATTTCTAGATTACTACTCACGATATTTTTCAAAAAATGTACCTACGGGGGTTTGTCGTAATTTAATGTTGAGTAAATATATAAACGAGGAGATATGACTCTTAGTTCCACCGGAAGTCGACGTTAACTCGGTGATTTTAAGAAAAGGAAAATATTTTTTTTATATCATTTTTATGAAATCTAAGGTATATTTTGTAAGCATATTGTACCTATACCTATCATTATTTATTTATCTAGAAAAGAACTTTGTCAAAAATTTATGAAACACATAGGTACCTTCTGAAATGTTAGACAAGGAAGTTAAAATGTATTTAAACAAGTAAGCGCTCTGAATATACAAAAGCTGTGGAATATTGCACAGGGTGTTTAGCCTCGACAAACTGTTTTTGATTGATTCATTCGATAAGAAATAATACAGATGGATTAGTGTGAAAAATATTTGAAAGAAACGAGATATTGGGTTTTGAATTAGTAAGCCGATTTAAATAGGTGCAGAAATGTCACCTAATATAGGATAGTTGCTTAATTTTGGATATAATATGCCCAATCTCACAATATATTATCTATTTTTGATAAATGAAACGAAAGATCTCTAGGTATAACTTGATCCCGAGCATCCTGTGAGCTGCAGAGAATTCTGTTATTATTGAATGGATAATGATACAATTTCAAGAGTGACCAAGTGTTCACAAGTTTTCTTCTCGCATTCTGGAAACTGCCATAAGAAGGTAAGTAGTGAACAAATGAAAGTTTGATTTAGCCATGATGTACTAAAATAGTAGTAGAATAAGTGTTTGAAACTTAAAATACTATCAAGATTATTCTTGTGTTTAAGTATGACACAATGGCAAGAGCGGAAGTTGGCAAATTTTGGATATATCAAAAAATTGGATATACCAAATAGGGAGCTTTTATATAAGAAGACAATAGTTTTAGATTTTTTGTATCTATAGAAAATTCTTCTCTAGACAATAACAGACTTAAGAAACCAAACATATAAGAAATTAAAACAAATAATATGAAGAATGCCATTTAGGAACGCTATTAAAATAAAAAAATAGGGCTTCATAGAGTTTCAATATTCTAAAATCAAATCCAGAAGTAAAAGTGAAGCGTGGAAAACCTTTTAAGTAAAATAGGTGGAAGTCTACTAAGGTTGAAGAAGACACTGTTTGTGAATAGACAAAATGTCCAAATCTAAAATCTGCCTGCAATAATGATAAGAAATAAGTAATTTTATCTATTCTCAATACAAAACAAGTAGTGGCAGCAAAATAGTTGATAAATTTATTTATAAGTCATTATAATCTTTCATTTAGGTATCCTGGAATTTTCTTACAATGATGATATGGAAACTAATTAATAAGAAAATATAAAAGGTATTTTTTTCTCATCGAAGGACCAAAATAGAATTAAATGGTATATCTACTACTTATTGGCACTTAAGAAAATGTGGGATTTATGTTGTAAAATATAGGATTCCAATTTTAGGAACCCTTTTTTGTATTTTTTATGCCTGCCTTAAGTCAAAATAATCATTTTTGAAATGTTTCTATATAGACTATAGCATATCTTAGGTACAACATTTCCAAGAAACCCCCTTATGTATGTTGCTACATTGTCAAAACCATGCATCCAGTAGTAATCGTTAGAGACGGCTAATGAAACGTCTACTTGGTACGCCCTATATATATATATACTTATATATAGGCTGTAATTAGCGTCACGTAGATGCGCTAATGTAGGTACATATAAAGTGAGCCGACCCCAAGGGAGAGAGAGAAAGGGAGAGAGTAACAAGTGATAATTAGAAGATCGTACAAAGGGATTTCGAATTGAGTATGTATTAAGAAAATATATATGTCGGCGCATTGATCGCTCCATTAGAGATCCATAATAAAGGAGCGGAATTCAATTGATAGGATGTGTGATTCTCTTCTGGTAGTTCTCAATCGTGATATAGTAATTACAGTAAAGTACTTATGTGCCTACACATACATCTCGTCCGGAATGTAAGGAACGAGATTCAGTTATGAACAACTTTCTAGACGGTTTCCCTCCGGGAACTACATCCATTGATACATAGAAAACTATAGATGAACAGAATTTTAAATTTGAGAGCTATACTAAATTGAACAAGGGCTACATGGCTCAAATATTTCCAAGAATCTGGCACTTACTGTAACACCCGAAGTATATGTCAACTTTGTTATTTTGTATGGAACGCCCGATAATTTTATTAAATTCATAGATTTTTTCTACAATCTTAAACACATTTCATGCATAATGTTCTTTCTATAAATAAGTCTAAACATTTTTTTTACATATTTCATATTTTATGTGAATAGTAGTGAATAGACCAACACATAATTATCTTTTTTTTTCTAGATATATTTATTTATTTATTTATTTATTGATATTTCCAGGAATTAATCATTAAATGTAATACCTATAGAGGTAAATGCAATTACCTGTGCGTAGATATGGAGATAAATAACTTAAATACTAAACCCAATTAAATACTTAATACTAAAAATGATATTTAATAGTAACAATGAAAAACTTAACCATAATATTCAAATATAACAAAAAAAGAGAGAATAACTTATATACTGTACTCTATTTGAAAAAGGTGTAGAGTAATAAATTATGATAATGAAGGGATCTCTATTGTACTTATATGACAGAATACAATAGCGATCCCTTCATTATCACAATTTATTATTCTACACCTTTCTCAAATGGAGTATAGAATAATACTAATGTCTGCTATAAACATATTTGAGAATACCAGCGACTATTCTTTATACATTAGATCTTATCCACTTTTTTAAATTTAGTCTTCACAGTATCTTTATTGGAAGTGAGTACTTTTAGTTGTTTTGGTAATCTGTTAAATAGTTTAATTGCAATTATGTAGCTGGCTTTTTTACCTACAGTTTTGGTAATACTGGGTAATAGTATGCTTTTGTTCCTGGTTTTATTATGCGATTGTATATACATATCCTTTAGACTATGGTAATGGTATGTCAGTGATCCAAACGAAAATAGCTGTTCTAAGTTGAGTGGATAGTTAGTAGCTATGAACAGATGATTTTTTATTATTTTTAAAATCCTTTTTTGCAGTTTTTGTAATAAATCTAGGCTATTTTTGTAAGCACCTCCCCAAGCAATTACACCATAGCTTATCAAACTGTGAAAAATAAATAACAAACTAACATTAGAGTTTTTGTTTGTATGATTCTCTTGAGTTTATAAGAAACAAAATCAAGATATCGCGTTTTCTTGATGATAAATTCAAAGTGCTCCTCCCATTTAAGCCTGTAGACAAAAATGATACCCAGATATTTATGCGTTTGGACTCGTTTTATGAAAACCATTATTATTTAATTTGGGTTTGTTTGATATTTTGATAGCTATTTGTACAGGGTGAAAAAAAATTAAGAATAAAAGTTAAATTCAAAAAAACGAGCAAAGTCCTCTAGTCCAACTGGAAATCGCATATTTTTATATTTTTTTCATGTAAAGCAATAAAATTAGGGAAATCATTACACAAATGTTAATTTCAAAGATATGTAGTTTTCGAAATAATTCAACATTTTGGAAGAACCCTACACAACTTTCAAGTTGTGTTGAAAATAGAATGATTTGAGATTTGAAAATTAGAAAGGGGACCATACCCGGAAACGTTTAAATTGAACATTTTTTCAAAACAATTACGGCTTCCGAGATTAGCAATGGTAAAGTCTGAAAAATGTGATATGCGTATTTCCGCTATGTATGAGCTAAACCTACCTATAACTTTTTGGGTATTAGTGAGCGTTCACCAATTTTCATGACTAATGTTACACTCAAAAATGTAAAATAAATATTTTTTACAAAAAATTGAACCGACTTTATCAGTTGTTGCACTGAAAAATACAAAATAATATTAATTCTATTGGTGCTGGTAATTTTGAAGTTGTGCCGTTGTAGTTTGTTGTTGTAGGCACCAACTCCAAAAGAACCAGCACCAATAGAATTAATATTATTTTGTATTTTTCAGTGCAACAACTGATAAAGTCGGTCCAGTTTTTTGTAAAAAATATTTATTCATGAAATGTGTTTGGAATTGACAGAAGAACTGGAAACTGCAATAACATATAGGACGTTCAATTAACAAAGTTAGCATCTATTTTCGGTTATGCCCCTAATACCAACAATATAGTTATCAATTTTCAAATTTGGTTCATTGATAGTCTTCTATATCAATACATGCAGTTTCCGTAGAAACACCGTATACAGGGTGATTTATGTAGGTCGTTCGATCAAAGCTCTCCAACGTGAAGACGGATTGAAACGGATTGAAACTTGGTTTGCTGTCATAATCGATCATGCCCGTTCTACCTAAAATATTTAGTCCTACAGCTGCACAGGGTGTAGCAAAAGTCGATACTAACATTTTTATTTCAAATAGAAACCTATTTTCTATTTTTCTAATTCTGAGTTAAATGAACCCCAGTTTCAATAATATATTTTTAACGGTTTCTGAAATACCTATATGTTAATTTTTATAAAAAAATACTTCTGTCGTAGTTTACGAAAAAGTTTGTATCTCACAGACTGTTTAAAATTGAAAATCCAAATTTGGAAAGCTATTAAGTGAAAGTCCAAGCTAATGACCTAATATGGGCGCAGGCACCTTTCTAATGTTGCATTAAAAAAATGCCAAAAACATAGTTTTTTATTTGCAACTGTTTTTTTGGTCAACATTCAAATCAAAATTGAATCTTAAGATGATACAAAGTTATTCGAAAACCACTACAGCGGTATTCTTTTCAAAAAAATTGACATATGTCTATAGCTTCAATAGATAAGTATGTTATTAAAACTTGGAATGATTCAACTCATGATTAGAAGGCCAATCAAGTGATATGGAAAAATAATGGAAATGAACAAATATGTCAACACACCAAATTTCAAGTTTCTAATCAGTCTGAAAGTTGGAAAACGTCTAATGATCGTCCTACATAAATCACCCTGTATAGTTACGTAGCTAGCAGCTCCCGAAATTCATTTAAATGCATCTATTCCTTTACAAATACGTATACTAAAATATAAGTTTTTGAAAAGCCGACACATTGACATGTATAAAATAAATAAAAATGAATTAAATCAATTCAGAAACCTTCGTAGGCATACCTGCCATAATTAACTAGTGATAGATATATTCCCGTAAATATACAGAGTGGCCCATCGAAAACAGTTCAGCAAGGTTTACGGCTTTGTATATAACAATTAAAAAAATAACTCGGATCCGTCAACTTTTGTTTTAAGGGGGACACGTTTTACCAATAATTTCAGCCCTAATCTAAACTCAACCCCCCACCGGTGGTGGCTAATACCCTTATTTTTTCAAATGGGAAGTGGTATGTTGTCATAATCTTTTTAAAGGAAATTAAATTATCTTTAAAATGGCGAGTCTTTTTTTAAATTTGAGCCACGCACTGCCGAGAAACTGCGTTTAAAAAAATGTGATTTTATTGAGTACCTAATACTTACATGTTATCTTATTAAATGTTGAAATTATACCAGATGTTCTTCACAATATCCGAGAACACTTTGAACAGTTATTATACTATTGTATGGAGGTGAATGGCGGACATTTTCGACATTTAATAAGATAACATGTAGGTACTACTCAATAAAATTATATTTTTTTAAAACGCAGTTCCTCCGCGGTGCATACCTCAAAATTAAAAAACGACACGCCATTTTAAAGAGAATTTAATTTCCTTCAAAAAGATGTATGAAAATATACCCTTTCAGGGATGAAATTATTGGTATAACATGTCCCCGTAAAAAAATTGACGAGTCCGAGGTTTTTTTAATTGTTACGTACAAAGCCGTAAACTTGCTGAACTGTTTTCGATGGACCACCCTGTATAATGCCTACTAAGTAATTTGAACTCAACATTCTACTAAAATTCAATGCAGGTACCGAACGTCCCTTCTACCTAGTCCCGTTGATCATTCATTATTTTATGTATTTGTGTTGATTCAGATTGCAGTAGCTGTTTCATGAAAAGTAGTTATGTAAACTGAAACTTCCCTTTCCCTCAACCATATACCTACCTATACAATTGAGCATCTTCTTGGCTGCAAAACAAATGTCTAGTTCTACACCTATCGGCATAAATTAGGGTACAGTACAATTTGTTGAGTTTTTTAGGCAGTTATTACAATAACAAAAACAAACAAAACAAAATGTTTTAATTTACTATCAAAGAAATGTTATCAAAAATTTTAGAATAAAAATAATTGTATAACAATTTCGAAAATAATGACAATGCAATAAAAATGATGTGGTCTGACTAAACTCAAAAGGGTAATGTCCACTTCAGTAATAAGTTCCAGTTTCTCTGAAAAATCTTGTTCCAACTTCGAATTCTTCGTTTAAGTAGTACACATATCCAAAACATTTTGCTCGTATCGATAACAAAGGCTTCCAAGAACGAACAATGAAAAAAAAATTGGTAAGAAGATGGAACAAGACTCTAAAGGGAACCAAAAACTGTTCTATCGAGCACGCAGATCATCAGAAATAAGAACGGCGAAATAATAACATATGGGAAAAATGTTGTGAAAAAAAGGAGAGAGTATTTTATGGAACTACTCAATGAAACACAATAATTGGAACAAATAGAATAAACTGAAATACTACAACAAGAAGAGGAAAATGAAATAACCATGGAAGAACTAAAATAAGTAATAATGGACCTGGAAAATGGGATGGCGACCGGATTTGACAAGATTACATCGAAAATGATCAAAAATATTGGACAAGAGGTGAAGACATATATATCTAAAACAAGATATGGAGCAAAGAAAAACTACCAGATGACTGGAAGAAAGCGTTGATTATCCCCATACATAAGAAAGAACCCTGTTATGAACAGCGATGAAAATGTTTGAGAAAATAATAGAGAAAAGAATAAGAGCAAAGAATAAGAGCAAAGATAGAAAGTACATTAGAAGAATCACAGAGCGGGTTTAGAAGTGGAAGAAGTACACAGAACCATGTTTTCAGGATTGAACAAATCACAGAAAAGGCAACCCAAGAAAGAAGAAAAGTTTATATGGCATTTCATGACCTAGAAAAATTATTCGATTCGGTACACATATATAAAATATGGAACATTTTGAAGAATCGAGGAGTAATGGGAATGATTATAAGGCTAAAGCAAAAAAATACGTAATTAGAAACAATATAGCTTCAGAAACATATAAAACCAGTACAGGACTAAGAGTGGGAGGGAGCCTCAATCTGCTTTTATTTATCATTTTCATGGATGATATTATTTAAAATGCAAGCCCACAATCAAGAAATTAGAAATAGGACATACACGGATAGAGAGAATATCAATAAGCGAAGAAGCATTTGCAGATGACGTGGTAATACTGAGTGAAAGTGAGAAAGACCTACAAATCAATTTAAAGATATGGAACACGGCATTGCATGAAAATAGATTAAGAATAATTAAGAATAAAATGAAAGGCAGAATGGTTGGAGAAAGTATAGAGAAGCTAAAGATGGTGCTAGATGGAGACCATATAGAACAAGTAGATCATTCATATAGAACAAGTAGATCATTTCCAATACCTAGGAGTAACTCTAGATAGGTATGAACACCAGAATACAAAAAGCCAATAAGAACTATTCCGAATTGAACAAAAAAATCATAAGCAAAAAAGACATAAATAGATATACATAAATCAAAGTTTGATTGAAAATATAGATATAAGACAAGATTAGTCTGTCTGTACCAACTTTATACTTCACCCTTTTTTGTCGCTTTCTTTTTTGTTTTGTAGGGTATCGATTCCGATCGTCAGTGACACAGAATGCTCGCACTAGTTGTTAGGCAACAGATTAATGCCATACATATTATAACCCGTATTTATGAGAACAAGAGAGAAAAAGTTTATGCTCAAATGAAATGTCAAATCTGCTAACTTTGTATTTATATGCTGGTTAAACGGTTCCTCCTACATCAACATTGAATATTACCATTGTTGTTTGTCTTGATACACTGAAAAAAGTGGATGCTCACGCGACCAAAGGATTATCTAATTCAATGGAATTAATTTGAGATCGTTAGGAAAGTCCTGTTTAGGGACATACCAGATTTTGAGGATGGTGCCTACTCATGATTTCTGAAAAACTTTAGTTACGCAATCCAATAACGTCTAAAGAAGTTCTGGACCTGTTACAGGTCTACGATTGTTTTTTTTATAAATCTTTTCATTATTAGCAGCCATGTTTTTCTAGATTCAGTAATCGCACCAAAACTGTAGAACGTATTTTGACTCAAGTGATTTCTCAAAATAACAAGAGCAAACCACAGCTCGATCTGTGATTATGGCAAGCTATGTGCGATATCTATCATCTGTGCCATTTTGATTATTGCTTAATTAAGAAAAGCCATTTGAATTGGATAATTCCTCAATTGCTGATAAAAATTTCATTAAACAGGTTAAAAATCAAAACCAGTTTATTGTATCCAAATAAACTAGCACCCATTGTGCATATTTATTTCTAAGGAATTTAATAGCCTGCTTTTGATTTCATTAAACATAGAACACATTCATTCCGTAATAAGAATATTGTGTTATTTTTTTATCCTTCGAGATATATTGACATATTTAGATATCTGACTAAGCTATTGAATGTCCACTTGATTCGACTGCGTGTCTGCATACATAAAACTGAACTAAGAGTAAAGTACGTTATACCGCAGATTATCTTAATGGATTTGTTAATTATTATATTATATTATATTGTATGAAGCAATAACAGATACTATTAAAACAAAGGCTATGAAGTATGTCAACAATTCAATACTGCGCAATATTTAATAAGTTGTTTTCATTTTATACTTTGAGATCTTATGACAGGATATTATTTGAATATATATTAATCCGAATAGTATCCAAAGATGAATAGGACCGGAAATTCAAAAAATCCACCCTTCAATATCTATACATATACCTAATAAGTTCGTTGGGGGTTTTAAAAATAATTCATTCATAAGTTTTGTTGAAACTGGTCAGTGTCATAGCTTATAGCTTAGAGTTTAGGTATTAGTTTTATCCTGGAGATAAGCATCGTTTCTATGGCAGAACTCAAAATCAACGGCCCAAATTAGACTGAAACTGAAGATAAACCACAAACTCACAAATCAATAAGGAAGTCAAACCTTAATAATAATATTATGGCGATGAAACTGACATATTAAATTCGTACTCAAGCGACAAGCGCTACCTACAGTACGCGTGGACAAAGTCACGGATATTCTAGTTCATACTATAGTCACAGCTTATCAGAGCTGTGCTATAGTATTTCTAAATAATCAGTAGATGTAGATCATGTAGATTGGTATATAAACCAAAAACAATGAAACGTTGTAATTTAAATTCACGGAATCTAATTCTGATTCCGATTCTGTTGTTAGGTATATTTACTGTCATATTAATCTTTCAAAATATTTGAGGTAAATTATAATGAAATTACTAACTTATGATAAATTTAGTAACAACTGGTAACCAGTCCCTAAATAATGACGCTGACGTGTTGCTAATTTAAAGAAAAAATAGTGACTAAACCTGCAGAAATAATTTTTCAAAAATTAACTGTTGTTACTTACAACATTATTCTGAATTTTGTTAAAATATCCAATACTTTGGATCAAAACCATACTTTTATTACCAATATTTTAACAGGCTTGTGTTTTTTTTCGCAGAACTTTAATTTATTTTGACGAAAATGTTATCAGATTATTGAAAAAGCAGTGGAATGTTCAAGGACAAAATTTACATTATTGAATTTAAATTCCAATGAAGAATATTATTGAATTTGCATAATTTATAAATAGCAAGTATATAATTTTTTAAGCAATTTCTAGAAACAATGGAAAAATCAAGAGCATAATTATAATAATAATAATAAGTAGATACATAATTGTCCTGTTTCCAATTAGCTGATATCAATCAGCAGAAGTTATTGTAAAAGATAATTTCACAGATTGAAAATAACTCTGCTATTTATTCTTGAAATAGGGATTTTTTAATATAGGTAATCCGTTGGTGTATTAATATTTCTAATGTGAAATGTTCTTTTTGAAAAAATCAGAGCTTTCAAAAAAAAGTATTTCCAAAATCCTACCACGTATTCCTGAGATCAAAGAAAGTTTATTTAAGCCAACTTACCTTGGTACATAAATGTGGATATGGTCCGGTTTTTTTATTTTAAAATAGTTTTTTGTTATAAATTTCTAACGACTCATGATATTCCTTGTTTATTTTTTATTTCACACGCATTGTCAAGATGGGGAATATACAATTTTAGTGTTTCTCACCGAATTAACCCTCCACAATTAGAATTCATTTATTTAAGATATACGTTCGTAATGCGGTCACTTTACTCTGTTAGATAACAAATATGAATGTTTCGGAATAAAATAAGGTATGGTAGACGGACAGACAAACGGCTAAACAAACACCAAATTCTGAGTGTATATATAAAGACGAAATACAATGAGATATATGAAATATTTAAAAATTTGGAATGACGAAAATTTAATTGGCTACATGATAATACTAGAGTGCTTTTGACCGACTTCGCGATGACGACGGAGATATAAAGTTCAATAGCTATATGCTTTTCATGATTTGATTAACGCGCGTTTCCTAAAGAAAATGTGCAACGATTTCGATGATTTTTTTTTACTGGAAAGAGGGCATTTTTTACAATTGGATATTAAAGAACATACCGATTTCGGGAACGTTTAATTGAAACATTAAATAAAAATCAATAAACAGTAAATCATTGTATATATTTACAGAAACATTGATTTTAATTTTAATTTTAATTTAATTTTTAATTTTTTGTTGACACTCAAACATGTTAAATAAATAACTTTTCAAATTGGAGCCAGAATAGAATTAATTTTATTCCGTATTTTTCAGTGTACCAACTAATAAAGTTATTCCTAGTAATTGTAAGAAGTTATTTTTTCTTAGACGGGCATTTTATCTCTTTTGACGTGATAAGGTATCACTTTATATAAAATAACTTTTTTCCCACAGTAAAAAAGTTACAGTCCTTTTTTCCCGGGTGCTTAAATACACACATAGTTGGCAATAATTTTTGTGACGCTACTTTCGCTGTTTCTACCAAATCCGGTGAAGACTCAAAATTAGACATTTTTCAGAAACAAACACCACTGTTCGCAATTTTTAAATCTAATCACATAATTAAATTGACTGATATTTGATTACTTTAAAGGTTTCCTTAGCAACGCAGGACTAATTGTTGGTATAAGAACAACAGACTATCAGTTTAAAACTTCAAATTTCAGTTTTTATCTGCTATTTAAGCCAATCAGATGCCTTGATTTTGACAGGTTGCTATGACACAACCTGAATATCCCGAAAATTTTGGTGGTCACGTGACAGCTCCAAAATTAAAACCTAAGTGATAATTTTCCTGGCTTGACAGCTGTCACGTGCAGATGCCAGAATAACAAGCGTAGATTATTTTTGACAAATATTTATTTATAAACTTTCAAAAATAATATTTGGAGTAAAATTTTCGTATCGAATCTTGAATTATTCTCAGTAATTTTTTTCCCAGATGCAATTTTTTTAAGAAAAAAAAATACATCTAGAAAAAAAAACGGAAATTATTCAAGCTTTGGGGCGATTATAACTGATAATTTTCTGACTTCAATTATATTGTTTTATTAAATCATCGTTTTTCCCGTCACAGAATATAAAATCGTGTATTAGACAAGAGAAGAACATTAGATTTTAGCTCTCGAGCTAGAATCTAATACTTTTTTCCCTTGTATAATAAATAACTATTATGTTAAAAAATTATGATACTCTTTCATATCTACTTATGTTCGTGTCTTTCGTTATTTCGGGCAGAAGCTTTTAGAGCATCTCTTAATCAAAAATTTCGACTGTGTTAAATATAACTTTTTAAAACAGACTCCAGATGATAATTTTCAATTAACTGATTACATAGAGATAAACAATTTTTCAGTATGGGGTTTCGGGTTCGAAATAATAATTATTGCAGTTCCTGGGTGACCGGTCGAATTACTATGAAGTAAAGAGACATTTCATTTCGTTAATAAACGATTTTGACTTGAGTACAAAACAGCCCCAATTCGAGAAATTATTTCATATCATCAATCTTTGTGGTGTTTTGCAGGGATAACAAAAGTGCTAAGTTACTAAATGATCCTGCAGCTTCTGATGTCCAGAATGTCAAAGACACGCTCCCATCTCAATCCTAACTCACCAAAGCCGGTGGCGACTGCGGCGTCGCTTCAAGGTCAATTGCGCCCTCGTCCGGTGGAAGACCAAAACAACAACAGTAAAACAAACTCACCGTCGATGCATCTCCATCCCTATCGTTGGCCGGCGCGCCCGGCTCTATCCTGCTTCTTCTTCTTCTGTGTAAAAGCGCGCGTCTTCCTCAGTATCTGCTCAACGCGGCGGCAACTCCTGGCACATGCCACCGACCACCGGCCGGCGTTCTTCACACAAAACACTCACAAAGCGGCACGTGCACCGCACCCCCAAAAACAGGCGGAAGATGAACCAACAGATCGTAGCTCACGTGTCTACGTGCTCGCGCCACAAGCTCTCGCGGACACTCCAGACGGCTGGCGAAGTTCGACTAGCGCACGTTGTTGTGTTGTCGAAGGAAGAAGCTCTCTCTCGACGACGACGACGGCGACGACGAGACACTCTCACACGCGACGTACGAACACGCCCCACTTCCTCTTTGAATGCCGGCCGGCATTATTATTTTCAGCAGGAAAGAAGATCTGAGCCGCTCTTTTCCTGCTGAACTAATCCCACAGGATCAGGTTGAAGTATTTTGTTTTCTCTCTTTGTGAGGGTTAATAAAGAAAAATACTGTAGCTACTATAAGGAAGGAGTTTACTCATGAGATAAGATTAACGTTAAATCTTAAAGGAAAAAGCAGAATATAAAGTCCCTCAGGATGGAGATCAACCATTGACTTCATCCCCTTTTTTGTGGCTCAACAAGGGAAATTACCTACTCTACCCAGTAAGTTTCTCTGTTGTAATGATCTGAAAATACGATTAATTAGTGTTATCACGAGATAAGTATATTATATAATTCATTTATATAAATATTTCTTACAAAATTGGACCCACATTCCGACATTATTAGTTGGTGTACAGAACAATAAAAAATAGTATTATTTGTATTGCTACTGGTAATTTTTAAGTTGTGCAGTTGTAGTTAGATTGAAAACTTTTGGCACCAACTTCAAAAGTAACAGTACCTCTAGAATTAAGTTTATTTTGTATTTTTTCCTGCACCAACTAATACGGTCCATTTTTTTGTAAAACATATTTATTTCACAATTTTGATTGAAATATTAGTCATCGAAATCATTCAAAATTCACCAAAGAAGATAATAAATACATTGCTGTAACTCCGAAAAATAAAATATTATTTCGTATTTTTCAGTGTACCAGCTAATAGCGTCAGTCCATTTTTTGTAATAAATATTTATTTCACACTTTTGAGTGTAACATTAGTAACGAAAATTGTTGAACGTTCACTAATATCAAAGAAGATATTACTTATCCTATTACCCACGTATATTATTTTCTTGTACTTGTTATTATGTAGAGATCTCAAATTTAACCATTTTACCACCGCATAACTCGAAAACCGTAATTCTAAGGAAAAAATGTTCATTGTAAATTTTGTCCTTCATGTGGTACCCAGAGATTTTCAGTTTTTAAAAGAAATCGCCCCCTCCACGCGAAAATACACATATGTAATATTTAACATGAATTTAACTCGAAACGCGTAACTCTTTAAAAAAAAATCATTTTAAACGTTTCCGAATATTGTCCTTTCAATAATTCTGGAATCTCGAATGTTCGATTCTTAGGAAAATTTGCAACTCCACCCCCTTCGGAGGTGGTTTTCAGAAGGAAGAAGATTTTGGATTTGAGTTCTTACGAATACGGGACCATTTCTCAAGTCTCCTCTTTCAAATGAATTAAAAATCATCAAAATCGGAGTACGTTTACTAAACAAAACGCGCGAACAAACAAAAAAAACAGACAGTTGAATTGTATACTTCCTCTGTTCGGGGTTCGGCGGTCAAAGAGAATCATAAAATGCATGCTTACTATTTATATATATATCCATATAAAAAAACAGTCGAGATGTATACCTCCTCCGGTTGGTTCCTCGGTCAAAAATGGCCGACTTCATAAGATGACAGAAATATGACGTTAATCAAACAGAATATAGTAGGGACAAAAAGCCTCAATTATTATTTTGTTTTGAATACCGGCCGGCAGATTTTTGACCGACGAACCAAACAGAGGAAGTATGCAGTTCCACTGTTTTTCTGTACTTTTTTATGGATGTTCACGCCTTTTTTATTGGCTGTTGATTGGTAGCCAATAAAAACTAGCTTCTAGTGACTTTGGATCTTGTTTGTCAACAAAAAAGTTTAGTAATGGGGAAACATGGTACGGAAGTGATTTCTAAGTTCTTCATTCCTACATATTCCAGCTTTATTTATCAATATCAATATCAATTGGCGCCAAGCCACAGATAATCAGGCGTTGGCATTGCAGTGATCCCCCCTCCCAAAGTAACTCCTTGCACCACTTTTTTATTTGTTAGTAGGGAAGAAAATGTGGGACGATACATTGAGAAATGAAAAGTAAACATTGAAATATCACGTGAATCATGTTTCTGAAGGATTTCTACAAATTGCAACCAAATATTTCTGTAGTGGGAACACCACTCCCCGCATTTTCTTTGTCGGCCAGCCACAGTTATTATTTTCGTGATGAAAAAAGATGAGCTAGTCTTTTCCGGCTGATGTTCCTTCATTACTAATCCCACAGGATCACGTTGAATTTGTGCTCTCTTTTTGGCTCAACAAGAAAAATACAAAAATACTCTACTTAGCGACATTCTGTGTTGCTCTGGAAAAAAGCAACTAATTTTCTCATGAGATAAGTTCTTTAAATAACTAATTAATTAAAATAAATTGGTTAAAAAAGTATCTAGGACGGACTTCATTAGATGATGCACTAAAAATATGAAATAACAACACATAATGTACAAATCTTAAAAAAAATTAAATTGGTGTCAAGAGATTTTTGTACTTGGGCTAGATTATGTGAATTAAAATTATTATTTACTAAGAAAAAGATTCTTCAATTGCTTCATGCCACATATTAAATAAAAGGGTAAATCAAAATAAAAGTCTTAGGAGATAATAAGGGAAAATGGCTAAAGTAGAACGTTCCACTCTCTTATCTCCAAAACTGCTAAGTGAAAAATTCTAACTTTGTAACAAGAGTTTTCCCTATGTTTGCAGTTCTATGAGGTTGATCGAATATGAAAAACAGTGAAGTTTAATATATTTTTGAAAGTCAAAATCGAAATTTGCTGGAAATTATCTTTTCTTCAATTTTTAAATTTTAATAAGTACCTAGATATAGCCACAAATATTCATCCTATGAAAATACTAGCCGTTTTACCCGGCATCTCCCCGGCAAACTCTTAATAGATTGTGGTACGAAAAGTCATAAAAAAGTCTTGAGTACCCTACTTCCTGCTCGCACGTTGATCCAGTCCCAATACCAACCCAGATCCTTCCACATACATGCACCAAGAAAGAACGGAGTCCGAAATTCTCCTAGATAAGTTTTAGGGATTTTCTGGTACGGAACTTTGAAGTCCCTTCGCAATGACATACTCTTACAAAACAGTCTAGTGACACACTACACACAAAATTCACGGAAATTCGCCATA
Source organism: Crioceris asparagi (assembly GCA_958507055.1). Taxonomy (NCBI): domain Eukaryota; kingdom Metazoa; phylum Arthropoda; class Insecta; order Coleoptera; family Chrysomelidae; genus Crioceris; species Crioceris asparagi. The sequence continues at coordinate 9,737,072 of OY293828.1, forward strand.
AAGCGCAGAGATAATTTTATGAGTATTACAGGTATGGAACCCGCCACCTAAGAGACCCAGTCACACTTACAGCTACTACCAGATTATACTAATGACATTCTACATACATACATGGTAAAATCATAATCCATTCATGGAGTTCAGGAATATACTATAGACAAAAGACTTTAAGGTACGGAACTCACCCCATAGGATTCCACGAGCACTGAAAGTATGACATTACTACGTTCAGTTTTACATACATATAGAAATATAGATATATAAAGAGAATAGCCTAAGCGATATTGAAACAGACAAAAATTATCTTAATAATAATTACATATTGTTAATGATGATTAATAATTATTAGTCACAGTTAATCAGAGTTTAATATTGCCGGTAATTAGATTACGTCAATGAATGGTAATTATCATTTGTTATTTTTGATTATTCTGCTTTATATAGCCAGGCATGAAATATAGAAAATATTCGAATGATTTTCTCCCGGGAGTACAATTTTGTCTTAGCCCTTTTTTAAATAAAACAGATTCATGCCTTTTGTATTGAATTTCAAATACGGTCTTTTGTTCATGGCTAACGCATGTAAACAGATGGATGATCCTGACCGTAATTTGGAAGAACAATTCTAGGCCATAGAATTTTATGAGTATGTTTTATCCGGAACAAACTCTTTGTTTCTAAGGGTTTGGTTTTTTGCTTTTAATTATCGAACGACTGAATGAATAACGGTCATGAAGAATAAAACTAAATGCCCTAAAGGATCTTTCCCGATCAAGGCATTCTTCTAAATAGCAAATTCCTTCAAAATAATATATATATCAGGATAAAATTTTAATTCAGGTATAGGTAATATTTCTAGGCCATAATACTTAGCATTTCATATTATCAAAATGTTTGACAATATTATATCCATTTATAATTATGCGATTAAACTTAGGTATTGTTTTGTTCTCCTGACCTTTTAATATCGAAGATAATAAATAGAATATCTTAAATTATCATTAGAGTGACATGTTTTATTTGATAGCTTGTCCAGGTTTGTCAATGTTATTAGTTTGTGCTCACAGAATTCATCAAAATCTTGATCTAAATGTATAATATGGTTCGCTGTTTATCGGTGAAAGAAAAATACAATTGTCCAACTTGTTCAATATTGGAATCTGGTTATTGGACATACAAGCGTCTTACTTGTACGTTGAGATTGCATTCCTTTTGTCTAGTTGCTTGATAATATAATGCTTTCAATAAGGAACAATAAATCTTTCCGTTATTGAATCCACAGTCACCAGTACATGGGAATGTGATTAATGTTCAGTCACTTTAACAAGCAAATAATTCTCATTCCCAGCATAAGACAGTTGAAAAGAATATTGAAATATAAATTAGATGCACTCCACATGGTGTTTGTATTTTTTTAAAGTACTCTGATTCAGAATCATAAGAAAATAACGAGTGAATTACTTACCTTTCAATTTTATCCTCACATTCATAGTTGGTTTGCAACCAGGGTCTAAGTTCTCGAACGGGTAATGTTTAGTAATCTTTTTTTTAAAAGGTATCTACATAATATAACACATCTAAAATGTAAAAGTAGCGAGCCGCAAATCAGAAATTTTCAAAATGTTGATGAGGTTTTTTTTTTTGGAAAATCGACAAACTTAGGCTGATTTAATATGACAATATCCGCAAACGTATAAGTTGTTTTTATTTAAAAAGAATTACGGTTTTTGAGTTACAGCATTGGTTGAATGTGAAATATGTGTGTCTCCGCTATATGGAGGGGACAATTTTTTGCGAAAATAGAAAATATTCCAAATTGAATAAGAGATTTATATGTAGCAACCTGTAAATTGGAAATTTTTCAAAGAAGGTACGGTTTTCGAGTTACAGCAGTGGTAAAGTCTGAAATATATGAATTTTCGCCGAAATGTTTTGAGATCTCTGAATAATAACAAGTATAAGCTAAGAATATACATGGGTAATAGAATAAGTACTATCTTCTTTGATATTAGTGAACGTTCTACGATTTTCATGATTAATGTTACACTCAAAACTGTGAAATAAATGCTTTTTTTATTGTACCGATTTTAAGTAATAAAATCAATGGTGCTATGAAAAATACAAAATAATATTAATTTTATTGGTCCTGGTAGTTTTGAAGTTGGTTACAAAAGTCTACTTCTATCTACAATTGCACAATTCCAAATGATGTTTCAAGTCATCACATTACAAATCTTTGAAATTCTCGGCTTATCTCTGCTGTAACATGCATGTGTTATAATACTCGTATAAACCTTCCTCTTGAATCCCTTTGTTTATTGATTAAAACCGCATTAAAATCCGTTGCGTACAGGAGGCGAGAAGCGACTTTGTATTATACATATTATGTAGACATAAAATCTAATTGAGTAACTTTAAGAATGAATTTCAGTTAGATACTTAGATACTTTTGTTTACTTAAAAACTCAAACATTTTTATCTTGAATTTGAGAATTATAATTAAAATAAAAATGTTTGAGTGAAACTCGATTTTCCTAAGGGTTCCGTACTGCGTAAGTTATCCCGTAAGTATATATTCATCGCAACATTTCCTAGACTAGGCATTTCAGGCTCTCATTGCATCTCTGAATCTCTAGATGTTGATGTAGGAAAATTTTGAAGCCTGAACAATTAGATTGTGACCCATATTCATAAAAACTTAAATCCGAAATCTCCTTTACTCCGAAAATTTTTCTCGAAAATCGGAAATCTGAGATGGCAGAATTAAAGATAACGAATTATTCGGAAATGTTGAACATTTTTTTCAAAAGAGCTACGGATTTCGAGTTTCAGGTATGTTAAAATTTCCTTCGAAAATTGAGAATCTGAGAATGGAAAACTAAACACCAGATTATTCTTAGCTATTTTGTTAGATTGACTTAGATTTTCGAGTTACAGCAGAGGTAGAGTCTAAAATATGCTCGATTACCGCGGTGTTGTTTGTAGTTCTCTGAATAATAACAAATACAAGCAAAGTATACATGGGTAATAATGTTATATCGGAACGTTCAACGATTTTCGGGATTAATGTACCATTCAAAATTGTGAAATAAATATTTAAAAAAAAATTGGTCCGACGCTATTAGTTGGTGCACTGAAAAATACAAAATAATATTAATTATATTGTCACCTGTCAGTAGATTTAAAAAAAGTTATTCTACACTTGAGCAAACCTTACATTTTTCAACAAATCTCGTATATGCATACACAAAATTGATATCTGATTATTTCAAGTCAGAACTTTTTTATCATAGTTAAAAAATACTTGATTGGACACACTGTGTTTTTGAGCAAACAAATTGGTCACGGCAACAAAATCTTTTGCATTTTTAGCCAACTTCCCAAAGGAGCAAAAAGGAGTGCTGAAAATCAGTGCCATATTACTTTTTTTACACAAATATGATCTTTAATTCTAATAGGAGGTATCTTCTAGTGCTTCTGAAGTTGGTGCTAAAAGGTCCTATAACAACTCAACTTCAAAATCATCAGTACCAATAGAATTAAATGCATAAAGTCGGTCCTAGTTCAAGTAAGAAATATCTATTGATGTTACAATCGTTACAAGTTACAATATTTCTATCTGATGGAAGGCATTCAACCTAACTTAAGTAGCACACATGTCAATTCAATCCTTGAGAGATCAATTGTTGCAGATAACTCTACTACACACTACACTCTGCCTAATGAAGAGAAAAATCGGATTATCTACCGTTCGACTAAACCTGTTAACATTCCCTCTAAATACCGAATATCAGCGCAGAGTAATGTCAAGTCACATTCAGCGTATTAAATGATAGCGATCAATGTGATTGGGCAAGCGCGTGTACAAGTGCTTATCCTCGTGGAAGCTTTATTATGTTTTTTTTTCATCGTCTTTCTTCGGCTTTGTTATATATAGGTAGTCAGGAGCGGCACCTCTGTGGCATCGTGTACAAGTTCTTTAAATCGTTCGCAGCTAATTTAAGATTTGCGGATTAAATGATGACTATGTAATTGTACTTATATGGTACGGTATAAACCCAAGGATGGGTGCAGCGAACATAATTGATTCAGTGATAGTTTACAGATTAATATTGGTGAATATTTACCCTTAAAAATTACTTTTTTTATATAGGTACAAGATGTCTGGAAAGTACGTACCGAAGATGATAGGACCTACAGTAAAATCCAAAATACTGTTACTACTTCATTGACGAACCCCGAACTGAGGAGATATTACAATTCGACTGTCTGCTTTTTTAGGTTCATGTGCGCGTTTTATATAGTAAACGTACTCCGATTTTGATGATTTTTGATTCATTTGAAAGAAAGAGAAAACGTAAATCGGAAATCTCCTTCCCTCCGAAAGATTTTCTCGAAAATCGAGAATCCGAGATGGCATAATTACAGATATCAGAATATCCGGACAGGTTTAAATTTTTTTTTTTTCAAAAAAGCTACAGTTTTCGAGTTTTTGCTATGTTAAAGTTTCAAATATGTGTATTTTCGCCATGTTTAAAAGGCAATTTCTTTCAAAAATTGAAAATCTGAGAATGGAAAATTAATGACCAGATTATTTGTAGCCACATTTATTTTGAATATTTTTTCCATATAGTTATGGTTTTTAAGTTAAAAGAGAGGTAAAGTTTATAATACGCGTATTTCTGCGACGATTTTCTTCGATTTCTGAATAATAGCAAATCAACATTCAATGATTTTCGTGAAAAATATAACACTCAAAAGTGTGAGAAAAATATTTTTTACAAAAAATTGTACCGAAGTTATCAGTTGGTGCACTGAAAAGAACAAAATAATATTAATTCTATTGGTGCTGGTACTTGTGAAGATGGTGCCAGAAGTTTTGAATCTAAATGCAACTGCACAACTTCAAAAGTACCAGCATCACTAGAATTAATATTATTTTGTACTTTTCACTGCACCAACTGATAACGTCTGTCCATTTTTTTGTAACAAATAATTTATAGAGTATGTTCCTATCCCACTTCGTTCTGGAAATATTCGTCATGAATCTGGGAATTTGAAAAAATTATCTCATTTATTCCTAACAAATATTTTGAGAAGTTGTGACGAGATGAAGTAGATATCCGTTATCGGTAGACAGAAAACTCTTGGAATCAATGTTCAGTTTTAGAGAAATTGGGTGGAATACTGTGTTTCGGAAAGAAAAAATATATATTTGTAATATTTAAATAAATATTTGTAATATTTGTCATAGAAATCCCTTGCAGCTTTTCTGTGGATTCATCAGTTAGATTGTTAGGTCCAGCCTGGAAAGATATACTCGTGTTGCTGAATCAGTAAATTGTTATACATATTACATTCCAAGAAACAGGCGCAAGATCCTAGCGGAAAACTATGTCAGATAGTAGAGTTTCATTTTACGACTGCTATAATATGTCCAAGATCTTCTCAAACAAAGAGATCAGCTCAGTGGCGGAGGGTTTCTATTTGTGCTGAGGTTAATAGAAACGGAATTGGGAGTTCGTTTTACCCTATCTTTTACTTAGATAATTTATCAGAAATCGTAGAAAAGTAGGACCAATTGGAAGGGAGAATGTCGTTTGAAGTACTGATAATTGGGCATCTTCTCGTCAATAATCCGTTGATTTCAAAGAATGATCACGATAGTACTCTTAGATAATTGTCACAGAAAGTGTTGGAATAACATTTAGGTTGGTTTTTCGTCATTTGAATTTAGGTGAAAAACTCACATTGATTTTTTCTCTAATGATCGGAACTTTCCAACAATAACAAGAGGAATCTTCGGTGTGAACAACAAATACAACTATGTTGCGTTATCAAGAGAAAATGATAACTGAAGCTCAAAAATCTCAATATCTCTTTCTTCGCTTGCTTGTAACTATAATCGGCTATTAAACCGTTATAATTGGTACTATTTGCTCCATTAGCATTGTGCAATAATAATGGGCTAATGTAAATTAACTTTATCTTAACTGTCTTTATTTCAGATTCAATTTCATGCCATATTTACTCTCTAAACTATTTCCATAGTATTCTACTAATACTGATCACTAATCTACCTTTCAACAAACTATTGAACTTTTGAATTTCGAAGTAATTTCAACGGCATGTTGTTATATGTCTATAAGTTAGTCCAAAAAAACATTTGGTTCAAAAGTTTATATATATGGGATATTACGATATTGCGAAATTTGTTAACACGATAGAGGTCGCAGTTTTGAAGGTATCAAGTTCAAATTTGCTACAAAAATCAATCTCTCAAATATCTCAGTCGAGTTCGTTATTGGGAAATATCGGGTAAGTAGTTTCAAAATGGCGGCCATTCAAACATTTAAAAAAATTATCAAAAAAGAGCCGTAGTGTAAATATCATCAAAAACAATTTTAGGTTATAGATATAATCAGTACCTAAAACTTTTGTTCAAAGCAATTTTTCATAAAATACACAGGTAAAAAAATAAAAATTAATAAACAACAAATATTGATAAAACATGAACACTAAATATAAACTTGATGTAATTGTACATTTTCTGGAGATCTTAATATAGACCCTGATTAAAAAAATATATAGTATATTTATTGAAAAGAAATAGACGAAAAAAAATTCTGCCTTGAAGTGGAGCTCGAACCCTGTCTCCTATATATTCAACAGCCAAAACAAAAACCTCTAACCGCAAGGCTATGACACATACGACAATTATATGTAATAACATGTAGGTATACCAATGAAAAGGTTGTTCAAATTTCAATTCAATGAATTTTGAAAAATTTACATTTCCGCTGACTACAGGCCATCGGGATTTTTTTAAATTTATTTTTTAAATAATATATCAAAGACCATCTGTCTCAAAGGCAAAATAACTATTTTCCTGCTTAAGTTAAATTTGTTAGACAATCCATCGTAAATGACTCGAATACAATTCACGTCTAGACAAGATTTCAAACATGTTTCTTTCTATGGCCATATTGACGAAGAAAAATACCACAGCGGGGATGATGATGATGATTGATAAATAAGATATTTTTGCTTTAAAATATTATACAATTTCCGATGATTTAGGTCAAGGCATCCGTATAAATATGTATACAAATATATATATATATATATATATATATATATATATATATATATATATATATATATATATATATATCGATAAGAGCATCATAAGTAACCCATTAACACCTCAATATGTCATTCCTATGTTGCACTGATACAAAAGAAATGCAATAAAAGCAACCGGAGGCATCTCAGTATACTATAAAAAATGATTTGTCACAGCACAAACCCTTCCTAAGCCGATATGTACATGACGCCGTTAGTTGTCTGTCGGTGGTGGAGGATTTTATTGAAAAAGATTCCAGGGATTACAGCAGCATAATCAGATTAGGTAGGTAGTGTGTTGGGAGGATCGTGCTTGACAATGGAAGCAATCATATTACAAACATTACTTTTATTGCAGTATGCGGCATTCGAAGTTCAGCAGCCACCGACGGAGAGAGAAAGATATCGACCTCGATCTAATAGGTTAAAAGCTGATACTACTACCGCTACTATTACACACAACAGGTGCGCAGATACTTTGTACTACAAAGGGATCGTGTCGGTATGGTCGTCATGAGAGACTTTAAAGTGAATTGGATACTTTGTATGATTTCAGCAAATATCAGATATCTTTCGAGTTTAGTTTTATATTCGGCAGAATAATCCTTGAGGCAGTAGTTTCAAATTGAAAGAGAGAGGATTTTTATTAGAAACTTCTTTGAAATAAGTTTGTTGCTTTTTTATATCGAGCTTTCAAAATAAAAACCTTGCCCAGTAAGCCATGGAATTTTAGATATAATGTCTTCATTTGAATCTCAAGTCATCTGAATTTGCCCTAATATTGAAACATATTTTTGACACCATTTTATTGGACAACATTGAAAGGAATTCGCCCACCTTCATTTTAGGATTCCGTACACAAATGTGTGCCAAGTGGACCCATTCAATTTCCAAAATGTAAGTAATAGGTACTATAGCTGCTATGATAACAGATAATGAAAATTAAATAAAGTTAAAAATAAAAGTGCGTACTTATATAATAATCTTTTGATATTTTTTGAATTATAACAGGTAGACAATTTTTGTACGATAATGGTGCGGAATTCTTTGTGTGTGCAAGTCTGACTCGCACTTGCTCGGTTTTTCGTTTGATATGTTGACTGTTTGTTATCCTGGCATTTTTATGTTTGAGTTCGTCCAAAAATTTCGTACTGAAAATAGTTTCCAAAGCCACTCAACCCAATGTTACTAAAACTCCACCAAACCCTAAATGGACGGACACATCGTCTAAAACATGTTGGTGGACACTTCGCCCAAAATGCCCACTTCCCCCAAACTCGTTGGTGGACACTACGCACAAAATGTCCACTTAGCCCGTAACTAGTTGGTGGACACTTCGCCCAAAATGGTAACTTCGCAAAAATTATTTATTTATTTTGATCGAACTCTAGTCGGGGCCTTAGTAATAAGTTAATACTATAACTGTTTGAAATTTTAAATTCAAGATAGTGGAATGTCAAGTTCATTATATTACTGTTTTTTTTAATAACATCTTCAGTAATGTATGGGCTTCAAGTAATCAATATATACATTTATAGATCTTAATTAAGTCATGTTTGGAAACTGTATTACCTATGTATTAAATAATGTAATATTGTTTAAAAAGAAAGTGAACTCCTTGCTTATTTTATATAATAATATATTCATCATTTATATTGATTGAATGAACTTCTATTGGTCTACTTTTCTAATAAAATTTAAACCGTTATAATATTAACTTATTACTAAGGTCCCGAATAGAGTTCGATCAAAATAAATAAATAATTTTTGCGAAGTGGCCATTTTGGGCTTTGTGGACTTTCAATTAGTATGGGCGAAGTAGACATTTTGGGAGAAGTGTCTTCCAACGAGTTTTAGGCGAAGTGTACATTTTTGGCGAAGTGTCCACCAATGAGTTTTGTTGGGCGAAGTGGACATTTTGGGCGAAGTGAACACTTTGCGCGAAGTGTCCATCAACGATCATGAAATATTGTTTAAAAAGAAAGTGAACTCCTTGCTTATTTTATATAATAATATATTCATCATTTATATTGATTGAATGAACTTCTATTGGTCTACTTTTCTAATAAAATTTAAACCGTTATAATATTAACTTATTACTAAGGTCCCGAATAGAGTTCGATCAAAATAAATAAATAATTTTTGCGAAGTGGCCATTTTGGGCTTTGTGGACTTTCAATTAGTATGGGCGAAGTAGACATTTTGGGAGAAGTGTCTTCCAACGAGTTTTAGGCGAAGTGTACATTTTTGGCGAAGTGTCCACCAATGAGTTTTGTTGGGCGAAGTGGACATTTTGGGCGAAGTGAACACTTTGCGCGAAGTGTCCATCAACGATCATGAAATATTGTTTAAAAAGAAAGTGAACTCCTTGCTTATTTTATATAATAATATATTCATCATTTATATTGATTGAATGAACTTCTATTGGTCTACTTTTCTAATAAAATTTAAACCGTTATAATATTAACTTATTACTAAGGTCCCGAATAGAGTTCGATCAAAATAAATAAATAATTTTTGCGAAGTGGCCATTTTGGGCTTTGTGGACTTTTAATTAGTATGGGCGAAGTAGACATTTTGGGAGAAGTGTCTTCCAACGAGTTTTAGGCGAAGTGTACATTTTTGGCGAAGTGTCCACCAATGAGTTTTGTTGGGCGAAGTGGACATTTTGGGCGAAGTGAACATTTTGCGCGAAGTGTCCATCAACGATCATGAAATATTGTTTAAAAAGAAAGTGAACTCCTTGCTTATTTTATATAATAATATATTCATCATTTATATTGATTGAATGAACTTCTATTGGTCTACTTTTCTAATAAAATTTAAACCGTTATAATATTAACTTATTACTAAGGTCCCGAATAGAGTTCGATCAAAATAAATAAATAATTTTTGCGAAGTGGCCATTTTGGGCTTTGTGGACTTTTAATTAGTATGGGCGAAGTAGACATTTTGGGAGAAGTGTCTTCCAACGAGTTTTAGGCGAAGTGTACATTTTTGGCGAAGTGTCCACCAATGAGTTTTGTTGGGCGAAGTGGACATTTTGGGCGAAGTGAACACTTTGCGCGAAGTGTCCATCAACGATCATGAAATATTGTTTAAAAAGAAAGTGAACTCCTTGCTTATTTTATATAATAATATATTCATCATTTATATTGATTGAATGAACTTCTATTGGTCTACTTTTCTAATAAAATTTAAACCGTTATAATATTAACTTATTACTAAGGTCCCGAATAGAGTTCGATCAAAATAAATAAATAATTTTTGCGAAGTGGCCATTTTGGGCTTTGTGGACTTTTAATTAGTATGGGCGAAGTAGACATTTTGGGAGAAGTGTCTTCCAACGAGTTTTAGGCGAAGTGTACATTTTTGGCGAAGTGTCCACCAATGAGTTTTGTTGGGCGAAGTGGACATTTTGGGCGAAGTGAACATTTTGCGCGAAGTGTCCATCAACGAGTTTTGGACAAAGTGGACATTTCGAGTAAAGTGTCCACCAACGAGTTTTGGGCAAAGTATCTATTTTGGGCTTTGTGGACTTTTAATTAAATTGGGTGAAGTGGCTCTGGAAACTGTTTCAGTACGAAATGTTTAGGCAAAGTGGTCGATGTATCATTATGGACGAAGTGTCGATTTGGCGAAGTGTCCAGGTCCCATCTTCGATATTAATGCCTTAACAATTCAATGGAATCACTTCCTTGGGTTATTAAAACATGAAATGCGTCTTATATTTATTTCGCTTTCTATGTTTCCTTGTATAATATTTTTGAGCACTGATTATTGTGGCGGAATTACTCGATATAAGCACCCTTGATGATAATTTTTAATTTTATTACATTAGTGCGAAAATTTTCCAGTACCGTGAATTTCGACACAAGTTTGTTACACTAGTATTATTTCAATTCGCTTTTTCGCTAGCTAGACTATCGCCATAAAAAGAAAACTGAGAAACATTTTGGAATTTAGAATTTTGTATGAAATTTTAGAAATCAAATAAGGATAAAGCTTCAAGCTTATTATGCTTAATATAAAAAAGGTTAGGAACTGGCACCAATAAGAGATTAAAACAACAAAAGTTGGGAATATGAAAAAAATAACTTGAAGATAGTCTTACGATAGTTACGATAAAAACATCTGTTAATGGAGGGCAATCTCCTTTCTAATGCAGCATTTCCAAAAGTTTATGGCTACCAAGAAAATTAAAAGTTCAGTTTTATGTAGGTATAACTGAGTTTTTTGTAACCACGTTATAATAGGTAAAAAACATTCTGTAAATCCTGCCCTGTAAAAAAGATGTAGAGATCGTTACTTCGTAGTACATTATTCGTTTTACTACTACTGAATAACAATCTAACCTGAGGGCTTACCCCAAAAACTCGATTCGTTAGTCTATTTAACTTAGAACACGATTCTCCAAAATCTTTAATCCTAAACAATTCCAATGAACTAATTCTCTTTTAATTATTTCTTATATTCGATCTCGATTCTAATGCGATTGATTCAGATCTCAGTGCGGTCAGAGTAACCCTCTGTTCAATTCAATATTTTATTTTCTTAGTATTGTAACGTGGATAGGTTTATCAAGTACTTACGGTTATTATTTATTTTAGTATGTATTTGCTCTATCTCCTTATTTACTATAGTTGTTGGTTGTATAGTTCATTAATTACTTCTAGAATTAGTAAATCTATTCTCGATCCTCCCAGAAACTATGTGTGAGGTACAGTTTGTCATACTATTCTCAGTTTGACAAGCCTGTCATGTCAAGATTCAGATATACAGGGTGGTCAGAATTATAATGAAGAAACTTTAACAGCGTATTCAGCAGATAAAAATAATTAAAAAAGTTCATATAAACTTATCTCCAAAAATACATCGTATCTATAAAACGTAGCGTTTTGGAGATAAGTTTATGTGAACTTTTTTAATTATTTTTATCAGCTGAATACGCTGTTACAGTTTCTTCATTATAATTCGGACCACCCTGTATAACGCCGTGTAGATCACGGGTCACAGTCTTATAAAGTCAGTTTATTGAATCAGTCTGTGGAATCAGATGTTATTAGTAGTTCAGTCGGTAAAGACAGTGACAGTTTAGATTGTCAAGGTGACAAGTGGTGACAGTTGTACTAATACAGACGGTCGTGTGCAGAGTGTTGAAAATAAATCACTGGAAGCAATCTGCGAACTTTTGAGTATTACGCAAGTGAACTCACCCCACAACGTTTAGCACAGGGTGAAATGATACAGTATCTTCGATTTTTACTTGTCTTAAATACCTTAATCTTAGTCTAATGACCTTTTCTACAACATTTCTCTCCTTTTATCAAAAGTTTATTTTTCCTTTATTCGTTAGATTTTGTGATTGCCATAAATTTTGTCTTTCTCATGTTGATTGTGAGCCTTCTATCAATAACCTTGTTAATTACTCGATAAAGCGTCGATTGAATGAACTCATTTAGGCAAGAGGAGGCCACACCCGATAATAGCTCATCCTTTTATGAATGTGTCATATTTTGATAGCATTTAAAATGAAAGGCAAGTTTCGATATACCTAATTTGTCTTTTGCGTTTGAATTATTTCCGTCAGAAAATGTAACTTTTTAATAACTCTGAAATACCGTGAATCAGAAACCAAAATTCCCATAAAACACAAAGGTATAGCTGTATCCCATAGGGAGATGCATATTTCGCGTAAGAAATCGTCTTACTCATGTACCCCCGTTCTTTTTCAAATTAAATTCTGAATCTTAATTCTTACCACAGAAGAATTGATCTAAAATTCTCAATCAAAAAATACATAAAGACCAAAGGAGCGTTTCGAGAGATATCCAGTTTTGAAAATGTGTCAAGTTCTTGATGGCCTTGTTTTTTTTGAAAGTGCATATTCTAGAATATTCTAAAAGTTTGTGAGAGAGACTAAAAAGAGCTCTAGATCCTGACGTGACTGAGGCCCATTCTGGATAATCTCTCTTTATTACTAGAATTGCATCGTACCTATAGCCTGTATACAAACGTACCTACAAATCTGCTTCTTCCACCCACGTCTATGTGATGTGCTGTTGCATATTTAAGTGTTCGGTGAGTAATGTCCGAGTTTTGTGTTTCATTCTTTGAGGCTGTTATCGACCAAGCTGTAAACAATGGTGCAATTACGAACTCAGCACGGCTATCATTACTGTCTAGACACTGTAGACGTGATGAAAGGTTTTTTCAATATTATATTAGAATTTAACAGCGAAAATTAGAGAGATGAAGTGGGTTTTCTCATGAGCATTTTCAGCGTGTAGGTTGTCAACACTGACTCATCTTGTGCAGGTTGGTATTTTTTTATGAATTAATAAATGATGATTTGGCGTTTTCAAGACTTTACATCCTATTTGCATGGTTAATTTAGCTCAAAAAGTACATAGTATGTATAGGATTGTGATATATTGACTAGTTTAAAATTAAATTGAAGTGATGTTTGTACTAAAGCCTAAGGCATCAATTTTTGCAGATATTTTTTCAGATAGTAATTCTCCAATCTCCCACAGTTAGGTTCAAACATTTATTCGAAATTCTATTATTTGACATGAAATTTATTTTTGGCCGCATCAGAATGTTTTTTCAAGGTCGCGTCACGGCACTAAACATCACGTTTTCTGAGTTGCGTTGTACGACATAAACAAATTATTATGAGCGTATTATTGAAGGCTTGTGCTTGTTGCACTTAACCTATTTTTAGTTGAAAAATGCTGAAAGCAACAGTAGTGTAGTATCTTAACCTTTACCACTTATGTTTCATTTTAAAATGGAAGATAACCAAGAAATGCTAACAGCCGGTTTCACAAAGCTCTGTTAACAGCTCATCATCGTTGATGAGCCGTTAACAGTCCGTTATCTAAAATTTGAGTTCCACAACTGAATGTTAACAATCCGCTAAAAATCCATCAACAATTGACTTTATGATGCAACGACAGATTTTTGAGGTTTCCTTAATTATTTAACTAATATTTGATTCGAAGTCCGGTATTGACAACAGACAATAAAATATAGGCAAGGAATTCATACTGTAACGTTTAACCCTGTGCTAAACGTTGTGGGGTGAGTTCACTTGCGTAACACTCAAAATTCGCAGATTACTTCTAATGGTTTATTTCCAAACACTCAGTTCACGAACTTCTATTATGGTACAACTGTCTCCACTTGTCACCTTGACAATCTATACTGTCACTGTCTTCACCGACAGAACTACTATTAACCTCTGATTCCATAGACTGACTGTTATCAACTGACTTTATAAGACTCACTGCCTTCATAAGACTGACTGACTCTGTCCCGTGATCGACACGGCTTTATATACCTGAATCATGACATGACATTCATCGAGAATGTTCTATGATTATCTAGACGAACATAATTAATGTTCTAGATCCTTGTCAAACTGACAATAGTATGACAAATTGTACCTCACATATAGTTTCTGGAAGGATCCAGAATAAATCTTCTATAATTCTAGAACTACATAAGGAAATATACATGCAATAACTACTGTAAGCAACGTAGTAGCATAAATAACTAATAAACGAATATTAACCGTAAGTACATGAATACCTATCTACGTTACAATACTATGAAGAATTTGGATAAGAAAATACTAAAACTTAATTTGACTTTTATGAAACTCGATTATTTTAATACCTATGAGTCCAATGCATTCCAATTTATATACAATCAACATGAGAGAAATTGGCGATATTTGCAGGGCTGAATTCAAATTAATCAAATTGAAAAACAATTTTAGTTGAAATAATTTTCTTAGAATCATTCCCTCCTCCGCCATAAACTTTGCACGTCTGAAATCGGTATATCAGTGTGAATCTAAAATATCAGGAAATGTAACGAATAATGCCTCCTCTGAAAATACGAGATGCTGTTAGAAAATAACTTCATAGTGTAAACTTCTGAAAATTAAAATAAGAAAATGAAACTTTAAAATCTTAAAACAATGAACATTGCAAATATAATTGAATAAAGGTTGAAATAAACCCGGAAATAAACCTTCTTGTTGTGGCAAACCATAGCCAAATGATGCAGAGATCATTCTAATTTCTCTTAGTAGATTTGGCGGGATCTTTTTACACAAATAAATATTTTTTTTGTCCTTAGACTGTTTCTTGTTATTTAATAACGCTTAAATTACCAACGATAAAGAATGGGCCAAATCATTAGTACCGCAACATTCCTCTCGTTCAAAAGAAGAGGTAGGATAATGATCCTACAGTTTCTGTAAGTTGAATAGTTGACCTTCTTGCCGGAAATTTATTATCTGTACCTACTGTACTCAGTACTGATCGACTACCCCGATTACCTATCTTTCTATCTCAATTTAAAACCCATATAGCGAACATTTTATTCCGAATACATAAACAGTTATCCTCTCAGTAAAAGTGGTGATGTCGACGTACGTAGGTATGCTTTTTTATTTTTCGATGAACGCTACAGTTTGAATACCCGTCGTATGGTGTTTCGTAACGATTCCTGACGTCATCAGCCATTTTAGGCATATCGTAAAATTAAATTTTAATACCTAACCCCAAAACACCGATACTGACAATACTGACATATTTGTTTAGGGGTGTTCAGAAGAAAATATTGAAATGTTTGACATTAAACGTCAATGAGAACAATACTAAACGTCAAAATAACAATCAGCTGATCTGATCGAAGACGCATGTTTATGAAGTTACAATTTTATTTCACCTATTTCACAAACAAAAAAAAGCAGACAGACAAGGTATGACGAAACCCCATTCGATGGGTATTCAAACTATCGTTTCTTATAGTAAACGTGATGCGATTTTGATAATTTTTGGAGCAGTTAAAAGCAATAACCCCATTAAAAAATTAAATTATTTGAATGAAATTTTTCTAAATAACTCCTTTCCAAAGGAGGTGCAGAAGATATTTGTTTTCGAAAATTAAACATTGTTCAAAAACTTTAACGGTTTCAGAGTTAAAGTGTGGAACGTTTTCGAAAAACTATATTTATTGAAATTCTTATATTCAAAATATTTTCTATTGGCACACAAAAATGATAAATAACTTCAAATAAAAAGTAGGACCGACTTTATTAGTTGTATTATTCTATTAATTATTGTAGTTAGTGTTGGTACTTTTGAAGTTGATGCGAAAAGTCTTCTATCTACATTTCATTTCGTTCAGTGGAGAAACAGATAAAGTCGATCATAGTTTTTATAAACAGTTATTTTTCATGCCAATATTCATAATTAGTAATTAGCCTTGAGTTCTCGAGAAAGCTTTAAGCTAGCCCATTTAAATTAAATAATATTCTAAAAAAGATATGCATTGAGCTTTCCAGGAAAACGGAATCTTTCTATTTACATTTATTATTTGAAAATATAAAATATTCGTAGCCTGAAAATCATTTACTTATATAAAAATGTGTCTGACAGAAGAATCAATGCGACTCTATTTATTCCAATCATCATTAACGATATTCTTTGGAAAAGTTGTTTATTTGATCGTTACTAGTAACTTCTCTCAATTAATTAATAAAATATTCATTGTGAATTGGATCATTCTCTTACTTATCATCTAATTAAAAAATCTCTAAAGTATTAGTAAAATGTCTAAAGTTTTGACGATGTTGTCTGCTTAATCGAAATGACTGACTTAGTTTCCCATTCTTCATTCAATGTTTTATACAGGGTGTCCCACGGTCATGACCTATTAGAAATTTCTGGAGAACGACAAAAGCTATCGAGTTGAAAATTTAATGGCGTCTATTAGACAAATTAAACTATCTTTGGAGTAATAACAACTTTGTTATTTCAAATAGGATACCCCATATTTCGATACATTTTTGAAATCTACACAAAATTCTGAGAAAAATGTATATACCATTCCCTATAATTAAAGTTAATGGTTTTCGAGTTAATTGATTTTTTTTTATCCACAAATGCGAGATGAACCGTGCATTTTTTTGCACTATCATAATATGCAAAATTAAAATACTTTTCTAGTGATGTAACCACTTCCATATCTAAAGCTAATAGATTAAAAGTTATATAACAATTTCTGTTTTTTCAACAATTATTTTGTATACCCTTAACTTTGGAACGCTTCAAAACGGTATTCATAGTTACCACTGATTTATCTTAGTGTCAAAGTGCAAAATTAGAAACTGAATTGGGCACCAAGGTCTCCAGATCTAACGCCCCTAGATTTTTATTTGTGGGGGATCATGAAGGAAAAAGTTTACACTAACCGTCCTCCAGTGCCATCAATAGAAGATCTATGAAATCATGTACGAAATGCTTCAGAAGATAGACCCTGCAGAAATAAGAAAAGCAACAACTAGTGTGGAAAACAGAATTATTGCATGCTTAGAAGTAAATGGGGCACTTTGAACACTTGTTAAATTAGGTACATTTAAAGCATTCTTTTGTTTTTTATGAGTAGGTTATTGTTTAACATTTTTTGTGTAGATTATTAAATTTGTTATTGTTTTATTAAAGAGTAAATTAAAAAAAATCATAACGAAATCTTCAAAATAATGTGCAGGGATTCCAAAAAGTCTAACTCCAAGTTTGTCAAGCAAAAAACAAAGAAGTTATAACCTATTTTCGATCAACTCGCATTTGTCGATTTTTAATGAAAAAAATTAACTCTAAATCTAATAAATTTAAGTATAGGGAAAGTTATATACATTTTACTCATATTTTTGTGTCGATTTCAAAAATGTATCGATATATGGGGTACCCCATCGGAAATAACAAAGTTGTTATTATTTCCGGCAAAACCGGACGTGATTTTTTTGTGAAAATATTTTCCAAAGATAGGTAGTTTAAATTGTCTTATAGACGCCATAAAATTTTTAGATCGATAGCTTTTGTCATTCTCCAGAAATTTCTAATAAGCCATGACCGTGGGACACCCTATATAATTAATTTTGCCATGGGTTGGAAAATATTTTAAATATAGCTGAATTGAATGTTGACATTTTACATATTTTTGGATCCAGGTTAAAGGTGTCTGCAATCCTGATGAGAAAAGAATCAAAATTGCAATTATTCTTCAAATTTCAAAGCCCTTGTGCATTTTTCTACGACTATAACAGAAAATGCAAGGAAAATTATACAAGTTTCAACCATAGTATCAGCTGATTCCCTTCGCTTATATTTATATCATGTGTCACACTATGTAAATGAAAAAGTCGTGCTCTACAAAATAAAAAAGAAATCAACAAGATCTGTTTGCGAAATAATCTTGGTTCAGAATGGCTAAAAATTTAAAGAAGCTCTGAAACGAAAAAGCCTAATACCGAGAATTTTACCCGATCACTGTAGGTAGGTACTTTTCATACATAGCTATTTGGGATAGAAGAGGGAAAGTAGTAAATGTCTAGATTTCTAAATATATTAACTTATTTCATACTATCGTGACCAGATCTTCTAAAACTATCACTTGCGTGGTTTTTCAATATGACAGATTCGAGAATTTCGTTGAAATAAAAACGCCCCAAGCTGTAACTTCGTTATTTATTGGCGGATTGAAAATTCTTAAAAATAAATGAATGGTTTGATATACCCTACAAGATCTATTTAACATTCATTGTTTTGATTTTTGCCCTCATTGACAGTGATAGTCAACTTTTTTTTTTGTTTGTTAATGGAAATATGTGATTATTGTTACGTCATGTTGTAGACAATTTTTTCTGAATTCAACAGTATAATATAACTAAATAGGTATTTATTCAACATTTACATATGATTTGACATAATTGTCACTCTAGTTTCGCACATGAAAACTTGACTTCTGAAAAATGTCAAGTCCTGTCACTGAATTGTCAAAATCACAATTTTTTGATTATTTCTATAATACTGTGAAAAGATCACTTCAATTTCTATGATGGATAACAGTACATTGACCGACATGCTCCAAGTGTTCTTTAAATGTAATAAAAATAGTGGGCGAGCAGTGCGTCTTTACATCAATCGATATCTGAACAGGAAAATTCCAGATCGACGAAAAGAAAGACGAAGAAAATTCGAAAGAAATTATGGTAGTTTCAAAAAGCCTAAAAGGAAGAAGAAGACGTGGAGTTATGCGTATTTCTCAGAGTTCAGGAAGAGGCGAGAACGTCTACACAAGAAATTGCTAGTGATTTGAACAACACATCCAAAGATATGTAGATAGAATATTAAAAACACAAGATTGAATCGTACGTTCAGCAAAAAGTACTAGCCCTGGAGCAAAATGATCTCGATCGAAGAATTGAATTTTGCCGTTTTTATTTAGAGACGGTTCGAGGAAATGGTACTTTCTATAGAAAAATAATTTGGTCTGATAAGTGTACCTTTAGCAATAATGGCCTTTATAATAGAAACATCCATCGGTACTGGAGTCAGAAAAACCCTTGACTTATTGTGGAAAATAAATTTCAAAGAAGATTTACTACTATTGTCTGGTGCGGTATATTGGGAGATCGCTTAATTTGGCCATTTTTTACAGACGGAATACTAACGCTAGAGAAATATTATGCCGTTTTGAATGAGAATATCGAGATTTTTTCAGATGGACTGCCCCTTGCCGAACTCAATAGAATTTATTTTCAACAAGATGGGGCTCCTCCAAATAATGCATATTATGTAAATTTAAATTGGTTAAATAACAGTTTTGGTCCAAGGTGGATTGGGACAAATGGACCTGTTCGGTGGCCTGCTCATTCCTCTGACCTCACGCCACTTGTCTTTTAGCTTTGTGTTACCTTAAAGACCATGTCTATTTAAACCGACCCCAGAATGAAAACTACCTTAGAAGAAAAATAATCGAGGTTTGTCGAGAAATACCTCCAAATGATATAATGAACGCTACTTATGGAGTGATATGTGTATTCGTCAAGACGGCAAACAATTTGAACAATATTTGTGATGCAGGATTTACTAGTTATTTAAATG
This sequence comes from Crioceris asparagi, assembly GCA_958507055.1. Classification (NCBI taxonomy): domain Eukaryota; kingdom Metazoa; phylum Arthropoda; class Insecta; order Coleoptera; family Chrysomelidae; genus Crioceris; species Crioceris asparagi. Next base: position 9,757,162 of record OY293828.1, read on the forward strand.
GCAATTGTTTTTTTTTAGAAATTATTTGATAAATATTAAGTTATGTTATTCTGTTGAGAATAGAAAATAATTCTACAATATGACGTAAAAATATTTAAAAAAAAAGTTGACTATCGCTGTCACTGACACAAAGATAAAAAAAATGAAAGTCGGTGACATCTTGTAGAGCATATCAAACCATTTGTTTTTTTAATTTTTAAAGTCCTCCAATAAATAATGATGTCAAAGCTTGAGGCGTTTTCAACGATACAGCCTGTTTATCTCATATATATATATATATATATATATATATATATATATATATATATATATATATATATATATATATATATATATATATTTGTCTAGTTCATATAATTTTCAGCAGTAAATTTCTACTACAAAACAAAGTTTATTGAATAGGAATTTCATATATGAAGGCCTCAGGGTAGTTATTTCATTAGTACTCGCAATTACCTGCAAATGATACCCCTGAATGTTTCTCTGGCTTCAAGCTTCTGAAAACCATTAATTAAAAATAGTAAAATAGCGAGATCTTCTCCCAGACTCGTCTTTCTCATAAACATGATATACTAAAGATGCCAACCTAAATATTTTCACCAGTAGAGTAGTACATATATATATATATATCTCCATCACCAATATATACTGCAAATACATCACCATCCTCAAGGTATCCTACAAATAATATTACATAATCCTGGATCATCCATCCGGCTATGTATGGGTAACGACATTCTCTCACACTGTTTTCGTAAAGTCATAATATGTCGTGGCCCGATCGCAGAACTACGTAGTTTAATGAAACGGCCCAGCATTTGATGAAATAGTGACATTTCATGGAATAATTACACTGTCTGTGGGCCACATCATGCTGCAAAATCAACGAGAATTAGAATTGAGAATTAGACAATCGAACATTTCATGATATGGCTAAATATTCATAATCACATCGTAAAAAAAGTTATACCACTTTAATTTTTTTGTTAATTGCCCTGATATTAGATTCTCCTGAACATCATATTTAATGAATAAATTTTAGGTCAGAGAAAAACAAGTTGTGAAAAAATTGGCCCTCTTACTTATTTTTAAATAATTGTTAACTTTATCAGTGCCGGTAATTTTGAAGTTGTACAGTTGTAGGTAAACATAAAACTTTTGGCACAAAATTCAAAAGTACCGGCACTAATAGAGTTAATATTATTTTAGAATTTTCACTGCTTCAACTGATAAAGTCGGCTCTATTTTATGTAAAAAATATTGAATGCACTTATTTGAGTGCTTAATTTTTTAAAATATTCACTTATGATGTGAAATATAGAAAAAATATTTTTTTATTAAAAAAAATGTTTTATTCGTTTTATTTATTTAAGGTATAATATGAAAGTTCCGAATAAAAAATTTAGACTTAAAACGCCGAAAACAGCCATTGATGAGGGATTTAGGCGGAAACATTAGAAAAAATATTGATGTGAAATGTAATCTTATTTTCTTATTTTATTTTAGTTTGTGTTTTTGTACTCATCCATGTGCAGAAATTTCATATTATACCTTTATTAGACATAAAACGCTGAATACAGCCATTTTGAACGATTTAGGTGACAAAAATATTATGATGACACATAAATCTTATTTTAATTTTTTTTTTTCGATTTTTTCGCACTTCAATATGTTGATTGATCAAATTAAGTCTTATTTCGACATAAATTGCTGAAACCAGCCATTTATAAAGGTTTTAGGAGGAGATACATAGAAAATTTAAATGAAATATAAATCAATTTAATTTTTTCGCACTTTCATGTGTTAAATAATCAATAAAGCCATTAAAGATGTATCAAGGAGAAAAAAATATAAAAAGTATCATTATCAAACATAAATCTTATTTTCAATGCAATTATTTCGAAAACTGGAATAGCCGTTCTTATTCAATCCTTATTCTAATATCTTTTATGATGAAATTATAAAAATAGTCGTTTCTGTTTGAAAACAATTCCTTTTGATGTTTTCTAAATTTGATTTTTTATAATTTTTGTCCACTCTATACAACTAATTATCAAAATATCAAAGAAATACTAAAGATAATTTTATTCCACAAGAAAATATACTCAAATTAATTAATAAAAACTTCCTCACAGCAAACAAATATTTTAGACTTAAGTAAAGAACTTTATACACGAAATGTAAAACTGTATTAAACATATAGACTGTTCCATTTGAAATGGGAAGTTGGCATCCACTTTTGGTATAACCAGAGATGTCACATGCGTGAAATTTTTTTAGCCAAGTAGCCCTTAACAACTTCAGCATACTTCTCAATTTTCCAATTCGGTTCATTTGTAGTTTTCTATATAGATTGTAAGCAGTTTCCTGGTTGAGGGACACACCGTGAGTGCTGTTACCTATCTATTTTTATGTTGAATTTTATAAGAAATTAAATATTATTCCTTCAACATAGCAAACATACAACTTCATCTATTAGATTATTATTACTGCCATCGATCGTTCACTCACATCCCCCAATTTCTATGGCATGACAACTAATCCCCACCTGACTTTATCAAAGACATGTGTTCATTTTCAAAAGCCAACTGCGGATGTGATTTCTTTCATTTTGTTTGAACGTTCAATATAATCAATTCTATGATCGGGCCACGACATGTTTTAGACGTCGAAAAGTGGCAGGGTTTCCCATGTCTCAATTACTAATCAGCCAGCGACTGCCAACGACAACAACACCCATCACCCCGAACCCCGGCCGCCCTTGATGTTTACTCAGCCCTCATGTTTGTTCGCTGCCGGCAATAGCAACAACACAAACACATTTCATGCCGAAGGAAGTTCTTCACGGTTTCTTGGGGAGTTGTCGGTGCGCGCAAGAGAGCTTTTTTTTCTCTTAAGTGAATGTTTGCTCAGTTTAATTATTCGACAACACATATAGGTACACACACTTTATCACTATTTTACTATAATTAATTGGTGTTGTTAGTTCAACAACAAGTTGAGAAAGAGGTCTTGGTATATAAAGATGAAGATTTGCGTGACGGCAAATGCACTGAGAGTTGAAAGCACTTTTAAGTATAATATAGGAGCTAAAATACCTTTTTTTGTTTTCAAAAAAAAATTCATCAAACTTGGTTCAAAGTTCATATTTTATTTCAAAGATAATGGAAGAATATTCCAGTAGATAGGTACCTACTTTGATAATAGCTGATAAACGTGAACAATATTTTATTAGAAACTAATATTGCTTTACAAATTGCATAGAAGATCAAATCTTAATTTCTATAGTCTGTTTGAGAAGGATAGAAAGTAATAAATAATTTTTGACAGCTCATTTTAGAGTTGTGCAATAAATATTTATTCCAAAATCGTAAAATATTTTGTAGTTAACCTGTAAATAGCCTAATATTTCTTAGAACTTTTCCTCATAGTAGCCGCTGAATAGTTTTTATTGTTTTACCTACTACCTAACATTTTATTTTATTATTCTATAGTCTGCTGATCGAGACGGCTAAAATGTTCTGTTAAAGGAGAAAATACTTGCGATCTATAAGAAAATTCCGGAATGAAAATATAAAAGTATATTATCCAGATGAAACCTGGTTAAATGATAGCTATACAGTAGGTAACTAACTTCGTCTTGTCATGCTGTTATAGAAGGTTTATCTACCGGCCTTAAAACACCCTCAGGAAAAGGAAGAAGGCTCAGCATTACACATATTGGCAGTAGTGACGGATTCGTAAAAGGTGGTTTATCAAGTCTAAACTTACACTTAATTATCATGAAGAGATTAACGCAGACGTATTTGAAGAATATTTTCAACAAATGCTGAATTCAATCCGCTCAGATTCTGTAATCATTATGGACAACGCCAGCTATCATTAAAGAAAATGCAAAAAGTTACCGACTAGCGTATGGAGAAAAGCATATACGATGGAAAAAGAAATAAATTTTGAAGTCAACACAGTAAAAAAAACTTCTTGCTATAGTATAGAGTTAATATGGGAACAATTGAAAGGTTACGTAGCAAGACAATACACACGAGTAATATGAGCCTGAACGAACTGCGCAAGTTCTGCCAGGAACAGGGGGAAACCGCAATTCACATACTCTGCGAATATGAAGCCCTGGTAAGAGCGCGGTTTCAATTATTTGGGAAGAGAAACCGAAGGCAACGTGAAGGACTCGGTATCTAGACTGCTAAGTCTGCTAAAACGGATAAATCTAGATACTGAGCTATAAGGTAATGGAGAACCACAATAGACCAAAACTGGTCGCGGTAGACTAGAACGCGTAGCCACTCCAACTAACCTAACGAATTCAATCAAGAAAAATACATATAAGTATAAGGAAATGACGATGCTCTGAACCTTTATGCTTTAATTTCGTCGGACACAGCCATACACTAGAAGCGTATCGCGACAATTTCAAGCTTGTTTGCAATCATCATCGCCACATAAGAGGAAGCTGCGTCCGACGAAATAAAAGCAACTGGAGATAGTAGCAATTTCTCCAGAGGCCTTCCTCTGTGTTTTTCACTTCAAACATTATCCTTAACATCTTCCTTTCAAACACTTCTAATTCGTCTTTTTTGAGAGCAACCATGTTTCGCATCTATAAACAACCTTAGCTGTAATTATTATAGTTCTATATAATCTGATTTTAGCTACTCCAGTTACCTTTTGATTTTAGTAATGAGTTAAGACTGCCCGCAACTCTATACCCTTTCGTTATCATTTTTTCTGTATTTCCTTACATTCTGTATTCTCGATGTTGTATTTTTTAATCCCGATTTTAAAGTCCATAATTTCTCCATTTGTTTCAATACCATATATGTTGTTTTGTGCTCATTCAACCCTAGTCCATAGTTTCTTGCAGCCTCTTCTAACTTAATGAATACCTTCTTCATTTCATTTTGTGATCTAGTTATCTGCATAGGCAAAAACCGGATGTCGATGGTGATAAATTAATCCAGTAATTTGAATTCCACTCTCTCGTAATAAGCATTCCAAGGCCACATTAAAAAGGACTGTTGATAATGGATCTCCTTGCTTTAATCCTCTACTTACTTCAAAGCTGTTAAAGAACTGACCTTCAAGTGTGACCCTACTGTGTACGTTTTTCAGAGTCATCTTAGCCAGATAGATAATATATTTTTAAGTATTTATAGTTTCCAACGATTCCTCTATTTTTTCTGTTACGGTTACGGAGTCGTATGCTTGTCTAAGATCAACAAATAAAACTTGCAGTCCCAGGTTGTTGTCATTATTAAATCGAAATAATTGCGCGGTATAATGTATGTATATAGAGGAACACACGCCAACAAAACGTTTACAAATTCAAAACCTAATCCTCTTATCTAAGCACCAAGTAGGTACATGTATTCCATTTAGCGGAACTCCTCTTATCTCCAGAAACGGTTTCCCACTCTCCTTGTAGGTAGATAGGTACCTACTCAATTTTCCTGGTGCAAATAGCCACGTTCCAATCCGTTTGTGCTTACTAACCGCATGCACATACAGAGATAGTGCAACCGCATGTCGTCACACGCTATACAAAGTAACATGATAAGGGCTACGTGAAAGAAGCCCCAAGGTGCAGATTTGCCCTTAATCAAAAGCACGTTGCCATTGTTCGTTCGATTTCTGCAACAACATTGATAGGTGGAAAGCGCACGGCTAGGACATCGGTATGTTCAGAGAAGGTCACGTTCAACAACGGGAGTGTATCTCTGATAGAGAAATTGAGCTGGTAATAATGTGAGCTCCACAACCACTACCTACGAAGAATCTGCAGGCTCAAATAATCAACATTTGCTTCCTTATTCGTTATTAGGTTATGTAACCTTCATAGAAGTTTCTCAGTTGAGAAAAGAGTTTAATTAATTAAAGGCCTCTTTCAGTCCATTTTTGATTTTGTAAGTTACTTTACTACTCCACATATTTCGTTCACTTATTTATGGAGCAACTGCTTTTTATAATGATCTAATACTCCAGTAACCTCATTCTTAGTTGACATAGGTATCATAGTATTTGTTAAACTTAAAGGAACTCTACGCCCTTGTTCATCCTGTACCTTTCACCGTAATTCACTATTAAGTAAATTAATACATCTATTGATACCAGTTAATTCAGTAACAATAAACGCACAACCTTAGAGAATTGCGAAATCTTTAAAGTATAGTTGTCTCAACATCTTTTTAATTCACCGTAAATCAGTACGATATCACATCGTCCCTATACTAATTATGGTCATTTAATCTCCTACCAGAATTTGTCCCTGGACAAGAGATTAAGAGATTTATGCTTTCTTGGAAATATAAATAGGTATTTGCCTATTAAATACAAATTCTACCAATAGTGTAAATTGCTTTTCTTTCATATTAGATTGTTATTTCATTCTGAAATTATATTCCTGGCTAAGAATTGCCTTTTATTTAGGTGTGAGAAAGCATCGAAAGCTTTGCCAGTTTGATTGAACGTGGAAGTTTGGAAATTAGTCTCTGTAAAATGTACACCAAACACAAATTCTTAAAATGTGATAAATTTGCAAGAATACGCGATCCCATAGACGTAAGCAGTGCTAGGAAATTCGATAAGTATAAAAATGAATCTGTTTCAAGATATGATTCTTTTAAATGTATAGCTTATTTTAATAAAAGTGGAATGCACTTGTATAAAACACAAGCAGACATTTCTGTTACTTTACAGATTCTTAAATAAAATGTGTTTTTCATTTGTTATAAACAGATGAAAAAATATTTCAAGAAAAGAGTTAATCTACAGATTCTAATAAGTAGTTATATTCGAGATTCATAATGCGATAACGGCGGAGACAAATTCAAGGATCTATTTTTGAGGACCTACTCTTCTTGGAGACGAGTTTAGGGATACTTTTTCAGGTAAGAGATTAACTAACTACGTCATTTTGTTTCTGGGGACAAGTTTTGGTACGTCCATGTTTTCAATCTCACTACAACTACACAAAGTATCCAGTAGCCCAACTAATAAAATCGGTTCATGTTTTTGAAAATAATGTTTATAAAATTTAATTCTCATAAGAAATTCATTTTGTCATTTTTTTCTCTGGTCAAGGTCACCTTTGCTGGTGGAAGCTTTATCAGATCCTGAACAATTATTATCAGATCCTGAACTGCTTTTATCAGCTTTGGGCAGATTTGAATAGCTGCTGCTCTGATAAAAGCTGTTCAGGATCAGATAAAAGCTGTACAGGATCTGACAAAAGCTGTTTGGCACCTGTTTGAAATCAGCAGACCGCGATTAATTGGGCTTATCCGACCCCCACTAGCTGAGGTGAACTTGAGAAGAGAGAAAATAGACAGAATAAGCCTTACAGTTCTTTATGGGAAATTATACGTAAAAACGAATGTTTCTGACCAGAGCTTCCGTAGTCTACTTCTATGGGAGCAAAAACATCTATTTTCTACAGTTTTGTCATAGACCTTTTACTTGACACATTTATTCCGATCTGCCTTTCCAATTATGTACATTCTATATATAAATTTGTAGATTATTATCTTAATTTTTATTAATAAACCGCATCAACCAATTGTATATTAATGATTGCTATAATTTTTTACAATCTTTGTAAGAAATTACAATGTTTATGAGGTTCACAATGTTGCAATTTGGCCCTAGAATGGTTTGATAGAGTTGTATATATTGTATTGTGATTCTATATTATACACAAATATACATTTCAAATAAAGAAGAGTCTACTAGAATGTGTTCGACATTTAGATAGCACCTCACATAGGGCACAAGTAGGTTCGGGTTCTCTGCTAATGAGATGCCCGTGAGTAGCTCTTGTATGTCCTTAGCGGGGACGGGTAAGAATCACTTGTTCTCGTCTGGTGTCGGCAATGGTATTCCATGATCCGAAATCCGAAGTACGGTGTCACTTTGATTAGATTCGATGGGCTATTCTTCCATGTCTGATCGACATTCCAAAAAAAGAAGGTATTTGACTGACACACACACATAACCTACTCGTTTCTCATTGTTAGCGTTCATCGATTCTGATGAAATTTTCAGGATTTGATTAAGCTTTTCCCTTCGAACGGTAGACTTTTTTATGTTAATTTTCTTATATTCATCATACACATCACATAATTTCTTAAAATATTTGTACTTTTTTTGATAAATCTCACGATGCTTATTTAGGTCTCTGAGATGGAACCTAAGAGAATTGTTATACTTATTTCGGAAACACGGAAACACAATTTGAAATATTGGCGCAGTAATATTGTATAGATTGATAATAATATAAAATATGAATCTAAAAAGTAATTGCTTTTGCATTATTGTATTGATTTATTAATTATTGAAATTTGCAAGTTATCTAGGAACGAGGCTAGGAAGCCAGATCCGTGGATCCAATCTCCATTTTCATGGAAATCATTTGTTTTGTTTCCTCATTTTATTGATGAACGGTTCTTCTTCTTTATTAGTTATTAACTTCGATCATTAAAAATGTGAAATAAATAACTTAAAAAAAATTATAACGAATTTCTTACAATGACGTTGCACTAAAATGTATGAAATAACACATTATGTGTTGTTTTTCAGTACAACCTCTAATGAACTTGGTACTAGTTTTTTTTAATTTATTTATATTTATCACAAGTTTCAGGAAGTCTATTATAAATTAAAATAAATCTATGTTTTAGCAAAAGCTTGACTGGCAGAGCAGCCTAGTGAGGAGTAGGAGAAAGAACATTTCAGTTATAGTAGTTTGTGGTTATACCGAACAAATTATAATGTTATGTAATAGGTAGTAGGTACATGAAAATCTACAAGATGGCACCACCTGTACCTAGATTGAGAATATTTTATAAGGCTGCGACAACAACTAACGAAGATATTCATAAGTTGGTTTTCGATATTATATGTAATATGTATGAGCAAATGGTCATTTTCACAGGTTTAATTATTATAAATATAGCCACAGGAAATAGTTCTTAATCAAGGTCTATAAATTATAGACCAGGGTTCTAAACGACATGGACAGAAACACACTTTAGTCTTATAGAGATAGAATTTTATTGCGTTGAGGAAACTTTATATGTTTCGTTATTTCCATAAATCATTAACATAATACTAAATCTAATATATTCGTTCTTTCAGGCATCATTTATCCACTTTCTTCGTATTAGCAGTAAAAATACCAAACAATATCATCATATATAAATTAAAACATGATTCCAATTTACACAAATATGCCAAAACATGTTTACTTTTTAAATTTATTGAGAGGAACGTAACTCCGTACTCTCGGAAAAATTTTGAATACTTAGAATAAAATCTTTCAAAATATCTACAATTTATATATATATTTATATAAATACGTAGGGTTGTAGAGGATTCTTTAATTCTATCAAACATACCATCTCACTTTTACTCAAAAAGAACACTTCTTAAATATATTAAATACAAACAAAAAATAATAATACAAAACAATATTTATACCTTTTAAGTCAACACTGCGTTCAAGTACTCTTTTTAAATAATTATATGATTATTATTTATTATTTAACAATATTTACATTTAGAATAATTATTTTGCTCCATAGCATTTTTGAAAAAGCATTCCCTTATCAGCACTTGGTTTTCACAGCTTAGGCCAGATTGATTTTTAAGTAAGTGAGTATCTAGTTTTGCTCCAGAATTTACTATTCACTAGCTAATTGACTAGAGTATGGACATACTGGGCAAATGTGAATCCGATAGTCATGATTATATAATATTATTTATAAATTTCTTTAGTTGTAAAATCTCCAAATGATTTGGCAGGTATTTTATACAAAATATAAAGACCTTTCAGTGTGCCATAAGAAGCAAACAGTAGATATATTTCTTCTTTATTTCGGTGACTTTAATTTGATTATTCTAGTCATACTTGGAATACGTTGTTGTCTGAAGGAATTTCTAGTTAGTAGCCAACTATTCATTTTACGTTGAGAATGTTTAGATAGTTTGATTTGAAATTTTGAATATTGCAGTTTTACGCAGTTGCCAAATCGATTCATTATAAACATCTAGACCCCTTGTCAAGTTAGTAGGTTAGATTTGGTATTTAATTTTGACAATACTTATCAATATCAATCCAACACAATACAAGTCATTTATGTCAGACATTTTGAACTTCTATGTGACAGTAGATTATCATAACCTATTATACAGGTGATCAGCTTATTCTAATCAGTTTCGATTTGACAACGTTGGCATAACAGTTCACCTGTGACGCCATGCAAGTAGTTATTTAAATAAACTATAGTATATACAACCATTGAAATGCCAAAGCTGTTTTGATTTTGGGAATTGAGAAAACCACAGTGCCAACAGAAACACCTTCTATATATTCTTGACGCTACTGTTTATATTACAGGCTGCTGAACCTGCATTATCTGTTCGATATAGTATTTGAGTATTTTTTTTCATTTTCATCATTATAAATAGGTATATCGTAATGAATCACGTATATATATAGATAATCTAACTATTCAGATCTATTCCGAAATACTTAAGCGCTAGATTGTTCTTCTTCTTCATCAATATTTATATATAATGTAATATATTTACTCCATAGCGATAATTATTTCAGTTTACAGAATGTGATAATTTTACAAACTTTCACTAGCTAAACTATAATACAAAAAACAGAAATGCATTTCTGTTATCAGACTCTATCTGAATGTCTAGCCATCACCACTAACATAATAATTTATAATCGAAATTCGTGGTATCTCTAGTCTTAACAAAATGCGTCTAAATATTCATGTGGTTAGCATAAACCGGTTCAAGAAAAAAATTTCTAAGATTTTAATGCAATTTGGCCATTGACAAGTTTTGTTGAGGATATTCATCATAAAATCATAAACATGATCTTTTCATAGACGTAGATTTTTTTATAATTGCATATTTTTGTCCCTTTGTGGAATTAATAACACTCTGATGACAAACTGATACGCCTATGGATAGACATTTCTTATGAAATATTAAATTCTTTGCCCTATAAATTATAACATTTAAAATTTCATAAAAATACCATGAGCCATCCAATTTCATAACAAAAAAATACAATTCAGGACCGTATTACGCCCAAATTTCATATCTTTGTAGGTTCTAAGAGATCTTTGCTTAAACTGGGCTTTTAATGATCACAGAAATATGTCGTACGAAGTTCTTATAGAAATTCTCTATATAATATGTTATATATGAGTAATATTCTGACAAGCGGAATTAGATAATTCAATATTATTATTGATTTTCTGTTTAAATAAATAATGTTCAAATAAAAAAACATTTTCATGATAGAGTCTGATAAATTGATGAAAAAAGTACATCTTGCTCAAATTTATAAAAATATGTTACTTATTTTTGTAGGTGATTTCGTTGTTTTTCGGCTATGTACAACGTTTATTTTGTTGGTACCTAATAGTTTTGAAATACAAAGATAAATATTTTAAACTAGTAAATTCTTAAAAGTGGATTGGTGGCGGAAGAAACTCAGCTTGCGTGTTTTTCATTTTTTCAAATAAAATATTTTATTTGTCTTAGATGTACATTTTTCATCGATGGATCTAAGTAGGTAGATAATCCAAATATTAATTATTGTTGTATCTTCCTTTCGAAGAAACCAACATTTAAATACAAGCAACAAATGCATTTTCGTTATTTACACATTTAATAATGTACAAAAACAAATGAATCCTTAAGAAACCAACCCGATGCTTGCGAAGACGTTTGTCTTCAAATAAATTTGTGCGAGACTTATTTTCAAGACGTCACCCAAAAACCTTTTGCGCTATGTGAGTTGAACTATACAAAATCCAATACCTAATAATTGTACCCAACTTTAGAATAGGACGAGTTGAGTAGAAAGATTTTGCCAAATTAATTGTTCTACTAGTAAGTATTTAGGGATGATAAAAAATGACTGAAAAATGATCAATTAATGTATTTTTACATTTTAATATCTTCAAATTGTTTTGTTTTCCTTAAATTGGGTACTTGACGTTAATGGAAATGATGTTCAGACGATATTAGGTAGTCCTAACATACCAAAAATCACATTATGCAGGATAAATTTCACTTGGAATTTAAAATATAATCAATTTAAATAGTTGTAATTTCAAACCCATTATCACGTGACTGCGAACGCCTATCAAAATCGACCAAGATAGTGACGTAGTAATCAAGTCAATGAACAACTCCTCCTCAGAGAGAACAGGCAATATTGTATCTTCTCTCTGGTCAGATAGTGTTCTCTGCTCCATTCCTCCTTTCTTTAATTCCGTGGGACACTATCAAAGGGAGATTGTGACGTTGCAGCCGTTTTTAAAATTCAAGCGGGTAATTTAAAAACAATTTTTGAATATAGTTTTTTTATTTTCAAAATTGAATCCTAATTTTATTTAGTATTTTTTTTTTGGTTTAATTGAATGTCTAACTACAAAATAAAAAATCTTCAAAAAATTAGTCAAGTACCCAATTAAATGGGTATTTGTCAAATTTATTCTCACTTTTTTATAAAGAGCTATCTTATACAACTCAAAAATTGAAAACATTTTGAAAATGTTCAGAGAAGTTCGTATATACAATAAGTTATTATTTATGTCAATGTGAAACATCAATATTACTTCGTTTCTATCGGGCAGTGTATTTTACTTAATCATAAATTAGTTTTTAGCGAGAATAGCGTGCTCGTTAAATTTTTCGAAATAATATTATTTTCCATTTGACGAATTTTCCAGAAAAAAATGGCAGTGAGATTTATTCAAGTATTTACACAGCTTTGTTTTGAAATAGGCAATTGTTAATTTGAAATATAGTTCCGGATGATTTTGTCAGTTGAATGACAAAACTAAAATAAAATCTCATAACTTTGACAAAATCTTTCCAACCCTGTGGTGAAATTAGGTAAGTAAATAAAATGCATTATTCTTAGGTATATGTATGTAAATTTCAAGTTCAATTCTAGGATTCTACTGTCCAACATCTTTATTTATAGATCTTTTCTAATATGAAGCCTTTGTGAGTGATTATAGCAAGAAAGAGATAGGAGAAATTACTGGTTAGAACAGTTCAGATAGTATTTTCCCAATGATATAGTTAAATATGATTATGTTTTCATAAAAATAGTTATTTCGACAAAAAGATGTTGTGTTTTATTCATCATTTATAATAAAAATCATAATTTATTTGTTCATGATATTTTATGTTATCTGAGTTTATCAAATCAATGTGGGTTTGATTCAGTTTTTTATATTTAACAATAGGCACTACCGTTTTTTTAACAATTTATCAATCGTAAGTAATTATAACATTATAATAACATTTCCTTCCCCCATAGTAGCTGAAGGGGACAATTTTTTTCGAAAGGCATTTTCTAACACGTTTTTTCTGCAATAAGGGAAGCAGTTTATAAAAGAACCAAAAATGATGTAAAATCCATTTTTCCAGGTGTCTCTTTTTATCAAAAACTGTTTTTTTAGGTTTCGTTTTTGAACAAACTTCTCAAAGATCGATTCTATCTACGATGAGGTATTCTATTTGTAATGTATGAAATATTAAAGCTGATAATCTCTTTTATATTTCAAATGCTATGGTCACTCACAACGGCACCCTACTGATCAGCTAGTATGGATGGTATTAGTGCTTATTAGAAAAGCTTTTTCTGATCCTTATATTTCACGTGCGAGAAAATCAGCAATGAGAATGCACATATGAGTATTTTATTATCAAACGCTTCAACAATGTGTAGCTATTGTTTTCAACTTTTCTCAGAAAGCTAGTGTTGGAACTGTTTGGATGAGCTATTTATTATTACCTAAATGGATACATCCATCATTACCTTTGCACAAAATTAATCATTACTTTTTGCGACAGCACTATATTATGACAAATTGAGCATTATTTGATCTAACCAGTCGAAAAAAGATATTCGAAATTAACCACACCCACTTATCACACGGAAAATTCAATTAGGACACATTTTTTTACAAAATGTAACTTAGGTATCATAATTATCAATAATGTATATATATATATATATATATATATATATATATATATATATATATTTATATATATATATATATATATATTTTCCAGGCGTGTAATAAGTGAATGTTTTTGTGCTAACATTTTTTTTTTTAATAATTAGTATTTAAATCAAACATTTCTCATCTAATATGATACAATTTGCAATTTTTGTATGTGTCATTTTTATCCATATGCTATATCGGGTTGGCAGTGGAATTGTTTAGAATATAAACCGCAACATACGGAGAAAAACGACAGCTTTCTTTAATGTGGCTTCCATCAAACCACTTTGTGTACAAAAAATTTTCAAAAATTGTCATTCAATTCCATAACAGAATAACAAGAAAAACAATATGTTTTCTTGTGCAGTTGCTTGGGTGCAGGTATTTATAATTATTCAGGATTATATAGAGTTTATTATCAATTTTCTGTCGTATTGTGAGGATGGAAGCATCATTAAATTTTCTTACAATAGTAATAATAAATCGTCGGTGCAATGCATTTAGCTCAGTGCAACTCATTCGCACCACCTAGAAATTGATTATATAAATAAAGAAAACAAAAATATCCACGTAGTCCACATGATAGTATATATTACACTAGTCCTGAACCAATTTTGTCTATTACAAGAACATGCCAGATATCTCATCGACTGCAAATTGTTCTCATATAGCATTTTCTATAAGTATTTTTTTTATCAATAACTTGATACGAAGGAAGTAGAAAATATATTCAAACAAATTGGTAGAGAGAATTTACTTTTGAAAATAGATAATGCAATAATATCTTAGCTATTAAGATTTAAATTGTTGGGGGATATCACTCCCACCATGAAACTAAGTGTCATTGAAAAAATAAAAATAAAAGTATTGAATCAAATTTTACATAATTGTATTACCTATTTTCACCAAACAAAAACAGATATATTCTAGCTATGTATTAGGACGAGAACGTCTATTCTAGCTTTCGTGGTCGCCTATTCGTTAAGATCTAGATTATATTTTCAATAAAAAGTCCACGTGCAAGAGATAAGCAAACGGCACTGTCGGCATTCACTTCAATATTATTAAATTCCGAAAAACTGAGCATTTTAAGGCCATTTTGAAACCTTTTTGGAAGTTAGATTTTTATTTTTCTTTCTTTTTAGATAAAGTCTCACGAATGCACTTATCATAATATATCACTCTCCGATATTAATATCCGAACTTCTATACTTTTGTTTATTTTTAGTTTTGTTAACGTTATGATTTTAAGTCAAGCGGGCAGTGAGTATCGTGTATGGCTGAGATCCCAGGCGAAGCGGGTAGACTTGACAATAGCGTGTCGGCCTCGTTGTTCACCAGTTCGTTTCCTGGCTATCTGGTTGACAAACGGAAACGTTGCTATTTCTGCCTTGATGCCAAGTCCAAGCGTGGCTTTTCTGAAACGAGATGACATTAGTAGGTACATTTTGTCTATTGAATGCTGAAATAGCTAATTGTGCATAGTAAGTTGGGAAAAGTAAGATTTTTCCGTTCTACGAATAATATATTGTTCCCAACGGATTTACAAGAATTTGTAAAATCCGGTAAAACGATTTTATTTCTTAGTTACTGGGTTTTATTTTTAAATAAAGATTTTTCCGTTCTAGTTTCGAAAAATCCAACTTTTCCGCATTCAATTGAGTATTGAAAAATTTAAGAATTAGGTACTAACCGGATTCTACAAAGTAACAAAAATGCGAGAAAGATACGAATCAAGTGTTGCCAGACTTTTTTCACAAAAAGTAGCACTGGCCTCTGACGTACCAAAGTTATCAAGTTTTTTAACAATCGAAATGATTTCGTAATTTATCATTATGTTTAAATAGTTTTTATTACTTTCGGTTCTTGTTTCGATGGACACCGCAACGATTTCTCAGGTCTAGAGACTTGAAAATTTCGAATTCTTTCTTAGATCGCAGACATCTCGCCGCTTGTTAAGCTCGATGTGTGATACAATATTGATTAATTATATTATCTCATTCACGCAAGATCAAACTATTTCTTCGACATGGAATGACAATGTCGGACAATGGGATCCGTCAATGGAATTACGCACGAGCATGAAGCGTATATATATATATACGTCTCTGCTCTCTGGTATACAGGTACTCTCTGGAAGTTCGTCGTTTATATTACTCTGTGGTTATGTAGCGCTATTCACTGTCAGCTGTTGAAATTGTCAGACGTCAGACGTTGATAATACTAATTCAAAATTTAATTTTGTGTTGTGATAGACAAACAGTAATTTGTTATGGAATTGATGTTGCTGGCAAACAGATATACATAAGTATAGTTCAAATCAAGAAAGGGAGAGATAGCAATAGTACTCATCGGTATGATTCAAACCTTCAATGCCTCTAGTTTTTTCAATACTTGCTTCCATTTCTGGCTGTCCATAGCTTTTTCTTTGCAATTATTTGGTTTTATGATCTTGAAATGATTTTCGCTCTTAATATTCTGCTAAGAGATCCAACAGCTCTGTTCCCTTTCATTATCCTCTTATCAATTTCTTTATCTTCCTGACCCTCATTCGTTATTATCACCCCTATATATTCGAATTCCTTTACTTCTTCTAACATACAATCCATATGGGCAGTTTTAAATATGATGATATCGTTTTTGTCTATAACGTTTGACAGCATTACCATATATATTTTGTTTTTCTTTCGTTTATTTTGGATCCATATTTTTCAGCTTCTTCTACTAACCTCCTAAATACGTTCTCTAACTTTCTCCTTGTTCTTGCCAACAAAACAAAATCGTCTGCATATGCTATACATTGCTCTCTATGATGCTAAATTATTCCAGATCTTTGGATATCACGTTTTCTAACTATAGCCTCTAGCATAATATTAAACAGGTCCGTTTAAAGTGGATCACCTATTCTTAATCCACTTTTTACTTCAAACCCATTTGATAAACTCCCATCCAGTAGAATTTTATTGTTTGACTTATATAACGTCAGGTGTATTAACTTAATTAGTTTATCTGGTACTTATAACCATTTCAGCGCATCAGATATCTTCTTAAGTGAAATTGAGTCATAGGCTTGCTTGAAGTCAATGAGAAGCATATGCAGACTTGGGATTTGTTCGTGAATATTATTCTGTATCATCTTTAAGGTGAACACTTGGTCTATTGTTGATCTACCGGCCCTAAAACCACTCTGGTACTCTCCTATTATTTTCCCAAAGTTTCTCAATCTTTTTCGTATAATTTTCGCCAAAACTTTATATGCTACATCGTGTATTGCAATACCTCTGTAATTTTCACATACAGTTTTGTCGCCCTTCTTAAATATAGAGGATAAAATAGCTTCATTCCAAAGTTTTGCGTATCAAATAGTATATTTTTTTTGTGGAGCTCCTCTCCTCTTTTATAACACATATTTTAAATTAATTATAACTCTACGCATTCCATCTCCATATAAACTTTAACAACCCCAAATGCTACATTCCTGCGTGAAGAATCGTAAAAGGGATCCAAATTACGTAAAAATTTAAGCCCTTAATTCTTGGCCAATATCGATGCAATATATTCATTAGAATGAAGTTCGTTATAAAGGGTTTGAACTGAAAACTCACCAGCGTCATCTCAACATCCGATCAGCTGTCGTATTGATGGGAGTGATTACCTGCGACATAGAACGACTGTTGCTGTTGCGGTGGTCGATGTTCCTTAAAGCTGGCCCTGCGCACATAGTCTGCGCACTCTCTGGCTCTGCGGGCAATCATCTCGGCCAGCTGGTCCTCGAGTCGACCGAGCAGTGGCGGCGGCAATGGGAGCGGCACCAGGCTGAAGGCGGCGGCGATGCGGAGACCCTCCCATTGTCAGACGGCACTATTAGGGAAACGTGGAGGTGGCAACGGTGGCGGTGGCTGCTGTTGCTGCTGCTGCTGTTGCTGGGATTGCTGTTGAGACCGGCCAATGGAATCGCCGGCACGAGAGGAACGTTCAGAGCCCGCTGTACACAAATTAAATATGATTCAAAGGTGAATGTATTTTGTAATTGTACACTTGGATAGAACTACTCAAGAAACCTGCGTTCCTATAATATTGCCAAATTACCGGCATGAGGGAGAAACGAACATGCAACATTCCTACAGTAAGTCATGCATGCTGCTAGGGCCCCTGGCCCCCAACACAAGTATATGTTAATAATAGCATCCGCAAATCTAGCCTTACTTACGAAATGATGAGATAAGCAGGCAGCTTTATAGACCTTTACAACAAAGTCAAAATTTAGCCTACAGTATTACAATCCACTGTACAACACAAGAAATCTCAGATGTCAAATTTCTCTGGATATCAAGACATCGTGGAGTTTGTCAAGGCCAGAGCCGTGCAAACTATTATGGGGCAAAACCGGCAACGGGGATATCTTAACCACAGGAATAATTGTGTTGGAAGGATAGCATTTGTGGAAGCGCAAGACTATATAGATAAAATCACAACTCTTATAGGTAGGTATGGTAAATGCTCATTCCAAAGTAGATTACAACAAACACAGAACATATAGGTACTTCGATCTGTCAATGAGAATCATAGTGTAGGTATTAAACATAAGCTATGAATACCAAATACCAAGAACCTTACAAGAAGCCAAGGACATTCAAGGAGTCCTATTCTGGTTCAAAGCTTGAATCTTGGAAAAAACTGAAAGATTATCAAGGTATTTTGAATTGGAAAGGTCTCCTTATTAATTATTCATAGTTGGGCTATTTTGTAAATTATTCACTCACTGTTCTGAACCATTCAAATGATGCTCACTATTATTCCAATGAAACACTTCCTTGTTACGATTAAATGACTTTACTTGGACATGACTCTACGTATGGTTCCATTTTTAGGTCTCAGTGTTTTCGTCAGTTATGGATTGAGTAAATTGAAATTTGAAGCTTAAAAATCATCGTAGTTTCAAAAAGGAGACCCATGTCTAGGGAAAAGAATAGCACAGCTTATGAAAAACTGGTGCATCAAAGATGCAGGCTCCATCAAAATAAAAGAATGTCACCGATGGATTAAGACAGGGATCCAGCACGTCTGTATATAGAAGGTGAGTTTACATGTTGGAAAGCACCATGTGGCGGGGAATGGGAATCCGGGTAGGATGTAGGATGATACGGTAGGGTTGTGGCAGCCCATGGTTCGTATAATCTAGAGTTAATGATGAAACAGCTGTACGAAGTATATTATAAGTGGGGATATAGATGAGTTTCGAGAAAACAGAATACCTAGCAGTAAACAACGATACTCGTTTTCAAGTACTAACGAACGATGATAAATAATATCAATCAAGTTGAGAAATGTAGGTACCCAAGAGCACTTTTGCTTGAACACAGACTGGGAGCAGCAGAAATAATGCACAGAAATCAACAAAGTAGGGAAATCGTAGAAAGGCTTAATTTATTCTGGTGATATGAGAATATTTCAAATAAAAATAAAAAACGAATGCATAGAGAAATGGTGGAGTCAGTTTTGAGCTATAGGAATGAAGTATGGATGCTTGATGCAGACCTAAAAAGGACTTCAGCGGTGGAAATGGATTATTTAAGGCGAAGCGTAAGAATATCAAGAATAGAAAGGAAAACCAATGAGGAAGTAAGATATAGAATGAATGCTGAAGGAACAGGGCTGGATCAAATAGAAAAACGATCCTTGAAGTGGTTTCGTCACTTATTAAGAATGACTGACGAGCAATGGCTTGCATTAATATTCCAGTGGATACCACCGAAAAGAATAAAACGCGGAGACCAAGTAGGTCGTAGAATGAAAATATCAGAACATCAATGAATGACTGCAATCTATAGGAAGAGGATATATTGAATAGAGGGGTTTGGTGAGCGATCACGGGAATGCGGCACGATGCTGACAATGGTTAAATGCATATTGTAGTGTGGCTATACCTGTAATATATAGGTAATTACGAAATTACATAATTTCAACACAGGCAGCATACTTTTACCTACCTAGGTACATACCTTATAGAAAATAAAACAAAAGTTCAAATTCACATATTTGTTACTAATTTCATTGGTACCTAAATATGATATTGTTTAGAAATTGTGCTTATTGTGAGCAGTTTTAGTTTTTGACGTGTATTTACGTTGAATTATCTCAAAATCTATTCCGACTTATATGAGTTTGATACTCATACAAACTACATAATCCTGTTGCGAAGCTTGGCTGAATTGCGTTAGGTGTTAAAATGTGCTTGGGTATTTTGAAAAACCATTTTAACCTGTGTGTTTTGGTGTTTTATTGTGTGTGAGAAAATAGTTTTTTCACGTGCATTCAGTAGGTATACAATAATCAGAAAGTGAAATGCTGACAAATTTTGCACAGCTTTCAATTCAGTTCAGTTTAAAGAAACATATTATTCAATAGAGTTTGAGATATCAGTATTATTGTGCTTTTGATATTGAGTGTACTCTAAGGTTGTGCCATATTTTTAATGATGAATAATCAATATTGTCCTATTATACCTGGAAATGTGGCATATGCTGAGTGTCTTCTTGGATTATATGTAGCTTTGTAAAGTCGTCTCTCAAATGGATTTGGAACTAGGAGATATATTATGGTCAAGAAAAAAATACTCCAGTTCAACTTTCTATGTAAACATGCAAAAATTTAACTAAAACATTTATAATCAGTCGTAGGAAACTTCAACGCATTATTTGATCATGCTTAGAATACCTAAACATAAAAATGTATTTAAAGAATGAAAACTAAGCCTTGAATAGATCTAAATCTAGTAATTTGAGAACCAATATTTTAAAAATCTATTAATTAATTTTTAATATTCATTGGATTATTGTTAACATCAATGCAAGATTTTAATAAATGTGAATCATCCTTATTCCATAATAGATTTGAAATAAAAAAAATAGTGAAAATAAATTTTAATTTATCACTGAAAAACAAAACAACTCTATTACTTTTCAGGCATAACATATTCATCAATTTAGTTCATGGCTCATGCTTCTGCAACATTAGATTAAAAAACAATGATCTATTTATCATCTTACACGAGTCCTGTTGTTGAGGCTTTTCTTCAGCAACCACTAGTCCTGCTTGCTCCGTCACTGGAAGATGTTGTTCTAGAGCGTTCACACAATTTAGCATACTCCTGTAACACACCAAGTAGCAAATCTTCTAAGAAAGTTAATTATTTATTATTTATTATTAATTAAAGGAAGATATCAAATTTATACATATCCTTTACAATGGAGAAACATATAGAGCCAAAGTATTTATAGATTTTCTTGTAATCAGTGATATTGGGAATTATTTGGAATATTCTGTTTCAAAACTAGTTTCTTTTTTTATGAAAAATCGTAGACCAAATACTAATGAGTTGAACCAAGGTTACTATTTGAATCTAATAAAGTCTAATATAACAGTGGGGTGTTATAAGTTTAAGGAGTGTATCTGTGAGGATGTCTGTGGCATCGTAGCTCATGTGTAACTGTCTTCAGGAATGACAGATCACAATGGATGATCTATTTTTTTTATTTATTGGAAAGGTGAGGAAGAATAAGAAAAAAGAAGAATAAGTGGGTATTTGAGATAATTACGTGTGAGACTGAGTACCTGTTTATAGGACAACAAGATGCAGACTTAAGTTTACTGGACAAAACCATTAAGAGCTGACATACTTTTAAATATTTGAGATCGATAGTACACCGAGATGGCTCTTGTTTTGGAGATATAGAAATAAATTTACCATGGGAAAAACAAGCGACCAAATTCAGAAATTGATATCGAACGATAATACTATTACTAGGCAACGAAGAAAATAAAAACAGAATCCTTGAAAGTATAGTACAGCATATGACTTTATAAGTGGAGATATAGCCAGTGAACAGTCGCATTACATTTCATGGAATGATGCTTACAAGTTTCAAGGAATATGACAGAATACGAACTTGGGAATCTTGGCAACGGATGAGACTAGAATGTTAAACAACAAAAAAAATATAAAAAAGAAAATCACAATGGTATGTATCTACGTTTATATTCAATGAATTCCAGAGCACAGGTGGCCAAAAAGAATATTGGAATGGTGACCTCCAGTGAGGAGACAGAAAGAAAAAACAGCTCTAAGATGGGAAACATACAATGGACTTGCGATGGTAAGAGAACACGGAGAACTCATAACGGGAAAGTGGCAGAAAATGATGAAGAAGTAAGTTGAGTAGGTTAACTTTAGCGTGTGTCTTCGTCTGTCTCTTTGAGGTAACTTAGCTTCCAAGCAAAACAAGTTACATGATCGAGAGTGTTCTTGAGTGTAGTTTTAGTCGAACATGTATATCAATCTATCTGTCTGAGGCATCTCAAATGGATGAATCGACAGTTTTTTTCTTGTTTGAAAGATTACTTGATCGACACCGTTTTTAGCTAGTTGTATGTCAGTTTTTTTAATCTAATATATTTATTGACATGATTATTTAGTCAGCCAAGTTATATTTATCCAAGGTGATCTTTATAATAAGAACATTTATATTTCGGCTAATAATAAATAATCATTCCATAGCGGTTCTAAGCGCAATTCTAAATTGCAAACTAAAAATGCAGCAATACAAAAAAACAAGGTAAAAAAACTCATTCACTTTTAATTAAGTGTTTATTCAAAACAAATAAAAATATACATGCAGTTTATATACTATTTACAATAACATTTTCATTATAGATTCCTGATATGAGCTTTGTGTTTGTGCACTGTGTTAAGCTAACTCAGGCATTGTCTTTAGAATCCTCTCTGTCTTTTACGTTATCTTGAACAATTGTAACCTCAGAGCTGCAAACAAAATAAAAAAGGAAAAGAAATTAAAGATAAATTAATAAATAATCGGCCAAATTTGGTTGGTTTACAGTCAATTGAGTCATGAGTATTTACTACTAGTTATTAAACAATGTGGAAGTGATTTCATTTTGATAATTCTGAGGATATATTTTATTGGGTTCTGTACCTCAATAAACAATCAAGAATCATGTAAATACCTATGCATATGTATAAATTCACACTAATACTCATGAATTTTACACATTTTTACCACCACCAATAGAATTGATATTACTTTGTATTTTTCAGTGCCAGAATAAATAATGTCGGTCCAATTTTTTTTAAAAAATTTTGAAATTTTATAGAAAAAATGTCCAATTTAAATATTGCTACTAATACTCTGGTCGTCTCAGATTTTAAATTTTCGAAAGAAATTGCCTACATAGCGGAAATACAAATATTTCAGTCTTGAGTATTGCTGTAACCCGAAAAACGTAAGTCTTTTAAAAAAAAATCAATTAAAACGTTTGCGGATATAGTCTCATCTTTAATTCTCCGTCTTGGATTTTTCGGGTCAGTTTTTGTAGGGAAGGAGATTTCTGATAGGATATATCGTTCTCTGCATAAATTTACTCAAAATTAAAGAAGACACAATATCTGGCAATCTATAAATTGGACATTTCTCAAAAAAATCAAAGATCAGAGGTTTCCGAATTGCAGCAGTGGTAAAGTCTGAATATGTGTGTCTCCACTATGTAGTGGGGAAATTTTTTTCGATGATTGAAAATATGACACGGCCAAATTAAAGACGAGATTATATAAGTATAGCAACATTTAAATTATAGGTACCTACATTTAAAAAAATCAGTTTCCGAGTTACAGCAGTGGAAAGTCTCAAATATGTTTATTTCCGCAATGTTTGGAAATCTCTGATTAAGTACAAGCAATGTATTATATTTCTTTGGTGAACGTTGAATGATTTTATGACTAATATTCCACTCAAAAGAGTTTGAAATAAATATTTTTTACCAAAAATTAGGACTTTATTAGAGTTCCGAATTATACAAAATAATATTAATTCTATTGGTGCTGGTACTTTTGAAGTTGGTGCAAAATGTCTAATATTTATCTAAACTACAATATCACAACTTCAAAATTAACAGCACAAATAGAATTTATATTATTTTGTATTTCTCAGTGCACCAACTAGTAAAGTCGGTCCAAGTTTTGGTAAAAAAATATTTATTGCAGTCAGCTCTTGCTTTAGAATGCATGATCGAAAATCAATGAATCGCTGACAATGTGATATAATAAATCTTATAAATATATAGCCCCGATATTATTAGACGATATACTAAAAAATACAAAATAATATGAACCTATTATATTGATAGCAGAACCACAATCAGAAATATCGGATGAATCAAACGAAATGTAATTACAGACAAAATAAATTGTAAGAATCATGAAGTTGGTGCCAAGGGTTTTCCTTATCTTTTGCATAACTTTATGATGTTTACATTCATCATTACATATTGTTCAATTCTTATGGCAAGGTGCAGTTTTTGATTTTTGTGCTTACCAATAGAGTAAATATTATTATTCTATTTTCAGTGCGTCACGTAATATAGGCGGTTCTTTTTTCGATAGAAAGTAATTTGTTATTTTTCAGTTTAACTATCCATATTAACTTTGATTATTAAATTACTCATAACTGTTTATTTTTTTAATTTTATCACCTGCACAGTACTTATTTTAAATTTGTAGTCTATCATTGATTATACAGTGTGATCATAAAGCGCTATAGGTGTGTTATTATTACAGGGTATTCTATTACGCCGTGCCAAATCAAAGTTCCTGCATATAGAAACACCCTGTATTTTTTATTTAAAATCACACAAGGTATTTGATAAGTTATAACCAACTTTAGATTAAAATCTAACAAGTTAAACGATCTGTATAATTGAAAAGGGGTACAAGAGCAGAATCTATTGTCGCCATAGTTTTTGATAATTGTGAAAATTTACAAAAAAAAATGATTTTGCTAATATTCAGCAAATCTAATAGAAAGTGAGTCAAAAATAGAACTACCTTATTTTTAACATTTTTCCAAATGAATCATCCTATATTATATATCATAGACAAAACGTACCATAGTTTTAATTTATTTTTTCTTAAATATTCCCTATACTTAAAGTGATCAGTTTTGGACATATTTTAAGTTTTTTTTAAATTTTGTCTTTACATTTAATTAAAGAAAATGAAAACAGCACACTGTATAAAAAAGCCTTAACATTTAAAAATCAATTATTATAGCTAATCCATATCAATTTTCAGTATCGTTAGCCAAACAAGAAAGTAGGTATATCAACTGATTCCGAAATAAAATTGTTTTAATATATGTATATAAACGTTGAGAATACAATATTAAGTATGCTATAATCTATTCGTGATGCAAGTAGAAAATTTCTGGAACACTCAACTCAAATTCTAATACAAAAAACAAAAAACGAAATTCCACCTCACATTGTCTGAGTGCCTACATCTTTGGTCAGCTGATGTTAAAAGATGACTTTATTTTATTTTTATAATGGGATAATTTAATTGTTTTCTTTTTCAAGTATTAATTTTAATTTTTGCATTGGTTTGGGATCGTTTTTCTTGTTTTTCATTTTTCTTAAAAAAATCATATTTTCATATCCATAACTTTGAACTTTTTGATTGAAAATGAGATTGTACAATCTCGAAACATGTCTCAATAATTAACCTTTAAGAATAAACTGTGGAGAAGACTTTGTGTTTCTTTTTCGTCTGAAAAAATAAATAGATTAAGGGTGTAGGAAGACTGTTCCAAAGATTCCGTACTTGCATCAGAGACATAGCACAACCTACCTAATATTGCTTAATCTTGTTCTACCATTAACAACAATTAGATACATTCAAATTATTTTCTCTAGGAAACAGTTGATATAATAATGTCTTGGTTTGCTACCGATAGTTACTTGTAATTCATTTTTCTAATGACTTTTCTATACAGTGTGCTGTAAATCTAAAATTTCAACATAATTTAAAATATCTCCAAAACTAATCATTTTAAGTAAAGGAAATATTTAAGAAAAAATAAACTTTCTATCTATGATATAAAATATATGGTAATCCATTTGAAAGAAGTCTTCTGTTCACTCTGTATTATAGTTACCGAATATAAGCAAAATCATCATTTTTTATAAATTTTGACAATTATTTAAAAATAAGGTTTATCCTTTTCAATTATACAGGGCACGTAATCATTTTCATTGAAAATTGGTATACATTTTTAAATACCTTGGATAACACATTA
Source organism: Crioceris asparagi (assembly GCA_958507055.1). Classification (NCBI taxonomy): domain Eukaryota; kingdom Metazoa; phylum Arthropoda; class Insecta; order Coleoptera; family Chrysomelidae; genus Crioceris; species Crioceris asparagi. The sequence continues at coordinate 9,783,377 of OY293828.1, forward strand.
CAACATCATATTATTCAAGGAAGTGAAGTGGATTTTGAATAAAGAATAATGGATCACTCTGTATCATTGTAACTAATTTTATAAAATTTGGTACTCAAAGCTGGCTACACTTTCTAGATAGCCTTAGACAATAATCAGTCACTCTGTAATATATATCTATAGCTGTTAATTTGTTACTTATTTAGTTTTTTTTTTCTGGCATTCTCTTATAAACTTTCATGCTGAGATTTAAGATTTCTCATTCAGATTCATCCTATCGAATAGAAATATTTCTCAAAGAAATTTACCTCAACAAGTAAAGTTACCTATCTTAAAACATCCAGCATCAATTGGTAAATACACATATGTACTAATATTGAAAATTAAGGGGAAAAAAGATAATGCACCAAATTACACTCAATTAAATGTATCTGTGCCGCAACCACTATCATAGTTTTATAATTAGCCACATTTCCGCCAGGCGTTAAGCTACTTAAAACATATACAATCGAAAGCAACCATTGCATAACGACTCCACAGGCACGCAAAATAAATACTAAATTGGGGTTAAAAAAAAGATAGATATAATGTGATAGTTGTGCATTCGAGACTTGTGTTTCTATATATAAGTAAATACGTGTGTGAACATGCATGTTTAGTTTTTCTTTTCGAGAAAAGTGTGGATAGTTACTTGAGAAACTCCTGCACTGATTACTGTAGTATTTTATTCGACAAGGACAAAAAATTATATCCCTATATTGCAAAATCTATTGGGAAAGATGATTAACAAATTTGAGCTGAGAAATAACTGTTTCAAAGTTTACTTGGCCCAGTGCTGCAAACTCTATTGTATTAGTACTGATTTTAAATCGCTCACGGAGCACAAAGAAAATCGACATATGATGTTTATGTAAGACGGAGCATTCCCAATAGAACCAGAAGTATTTTAATTTCTCATTATTGCCTTACAAGCAGACATTTCGTTTTCGTAGATCGGACTATCGATCCCTGTGTGGTTCATATTATTTTCAGACAAACTCGGTCAACTGAGGTAGGTTAAGTTAGGTTAGATTAGGTTCATTCTTGATTTGTTATTGATAAATCAGCTCAGAGTTTAGTTGGAAACGGTCAAGGACTGAGGTTGGAACAAAGCTGTTATGGCTCTACTCCAACCACCGAACCCTGACTGGTTCAAACTATCAGATCTGCTTGGTCAGCTAAGTTACAGCGATGCATGATTCTTGGTTTATTATAATTTTTTACTTAGCTGACCGATTTCTTGGAAACTGTCAAGGTCCGAGGTTGGAACAAAGCTAATAAACTGGAATATATTTCTTACATTTTGATTTTTTTTTTCATGAACCTGTGTAACTATGTGAAATAAACTGTATCAGATTACAAGTTATTAACAGTTTGAAAATTTTAAAATTCAGATAAGCAATGTACTATTTATAGAAGATGGGCTTATGATAAAAAACAAAAAAATTACAAAAAAAAAAATTGTCCTATTATGTTTATTGATAAAAACATCAAACCATTCCTCAAAGAGATGAAACAAAAAAAAATACAATAGCTGTCAAGCTTCTAGATGTGGAAGTATAGATATGATCAATGTCCTGAGTTTCTCAAGTATCATTAATTATCTCACCAATCTATAGTGACCGAATGAGCATTCCAATACAATGTTTATAGATTTTATTACACAACATTCGCATCAGCTCATGTGGAACACATAATATTTTATTACAATAAGGGATTGATAGATGCATAATATTATTTATAGATTTTTGTTATAATAAAAGCTATAAAAATAATTCGGTATGTGTATGCAGGAGGTGCTTCTCCAATTAACTTTGTTTCAAATTGATAAATTATTAATAATTAATTTTAAGCAAACTTTAATTCCGATATAAGCCATATAATATGCAGGCCATATCTGTCAATTACTCTGGGGAGATTGTTTCCACATTAATGTATTAACTCTGTTTATTCAATTATTTGCGGCATTATGATGGAAATGTTAGATGAATTATAACTATTTATGCTTGAGTAAGACCAGTATAATCAATTCATATAATACTTATACATTGTATGTAGAATGCATGTGAAAGGTTTGGAATTGATGGTCCCTTATTACTTTCCTAATATCTGGAGACCGAGCTTCGCTCGGGTAAAACAGGATTTAAGATGGGTCTAAAAGAGTTACTAAGGATATTTAAACTTATTAAAAAATGTGCATATTTCTGGTTAAAATGTATTGCGATCGGTAATACTGCTTTTATTGTTCACATATTCGTAAGTTATAGATTTCAAAATAAATATGAATGTGTATATATGAATGATAAATATACCAAAACTCTTGAAATAGCTAGTGTGGATCTCGAGGGTCACACCTATTAAATATGAAAGTATCGCCAATCGATTTCTGGACTGCGAAGACCCCTTTTTGCTATTTTTTACCAAAATCTGCTAACCCTTCCTTGAAATAACTAACGTGTACCTAATGGTCGCCATATATTAGATATGCACTAATTTTCATTGAAAATTTCCGATTAAATTATTAGAAACTCATATTAACATCTTTTATTTAAAAAATGGGTATTGTTAAAAAAAACTTAAAGGAACTCTAGATTAATACCCCGAAGCTTAACCATAGGACTATTTTTTCCTATGATATTATCGGGTTCATATTGATATCTGATATATATAATCTGTAAAACTCCTAAGATGGAAATATTAATCGCTGAAAACCAAAACCTTTTTCCAAAATCCCTCTACCACTATCTCAGGTAGCATGGAAAAGCTGGAAAATAAGTTGTGCTCAAATGAACTGTGAAACTTTCTGTATATTCATATTCTACCTAAAGGATTCTTCCTCCTCCAAAATTAAATATAACTTTTGTTTTTTTTATCTTGGCAGGATGTGAAAAAGTGAAATGGCCGCACGAATTGCTCAGAGGATTTTTATATTCGACTGAATTTGTCTGAAAGTGGAAGGAAAGTCCTGTATCTTCAATCAGATTTTTGTAACCCTATTAAGAACTAACGTACCTACTCAAAGTCTATTTGAATTCTATGTTAAGGATTTGTTATTGGTTTCATGGAAATGACAGTATAATATTAATAATTTATCAACAGTTCCATCAAATCCCAACAAAGGTCCTGTCCACGGCAGTGTCGTATCTGATTACCAATCGCTTAGTAATCACTGTCTTGTGCACACGACTGTTCTATTTATTACTCTATGAACACGACTGATTATTGATGCATCGCTTAGCTCATTTGTCAAACTGACGTTTAATATCAAGAATTGATTGATGTGAAGATTTCAACTGTGTAATATATAAAATATGAAAGACCATGAAAGACTAAATCAATTGACGTTTGTCAAAAGATTTGACATAATTTAATTCGACAATTACACCTATTAGAGAAAGAGAAAATGGAAGAAGAAACAGTCTGGCTGTTCCAAAATTCAAAACATTAGCCTGGCCAGGGTTAAAATGGCCGTCGAAAATTGACAGACATATGGACTTAATATAGGAATATGACATTGACTGATGACATAATTTAAGCCTGGCCAGGATAATTTTTTGTATTTATGAACACACTGCATGAAAGACTTTAAGTTAATTGACGTTTGTCAAAAGATTTGACATAATTCGACAATTACACATATTAGAGAAAGGGAAAATGGAAGAAGAATCAGTCTGGCTGTTCCAAAATTCAAAACATTAGCCTGGCCAGAGTTAATATTGCCGTCGAAAATTGACAGATATATGGCTTCGATATAGGAACATGATATTGACTGATGACATAATTTAAGCCTGGCCAGGATAATGTTTTCTATTTAGGGACACACTGAGTATTTTCTGTTCAATATATTTATCATGAAAAAGATTATGTGGTAAACGGAACGGTAGATTTCCATAATAGAATTGGGAGATAGTTGAAACAAAAGGTAGGTTATGTTATACAATTGTTTACTGATATTAAAGACGTCAACATTTTGATTACTGATTACTAAGCCATTGGTAATCAGACACTGCTGTGGACATGACCAAATATTCGAATGAAAAGATTTGATAGATTTCAAAGTGGTGTGACATATTATGACACCTTACTCCTAAATGGCGGCATACATTGAGACGAACGTCTGCTTTAATCTTGCTTACATTGAACAATTTTCAGAATTTGAAACAAAGTTTAGAGCTGAAACTCCATTTCTTATGCATTCTACTCACTCACCCGTACAGTCGACTATCTCGGAAACTAACCCTGTATATGAAAAATCATAAATAAAATATTACGAAATGAATACAAACCACACTACAAAAACATTGTCGAGAACAACATTCAGATAAACAAAATTATTAATTGTACGACTTTGGATATGACCCCTACAGTTAACCACAGTTTGTCGATACTTCATTAAAGAAGATAAGACAAAACAAATTGTAGCATTATTGTATTAAACGAGAAGAAAAATGCTTTTTTATACTTCACTGTTAGTAAACTTGATTGTTGACCTTGTTTAAAGGATCTAAAATGAGTCTTTTCATACTTATGGCCGAAAAAAGTTTTTCGTTTGTCTTACTAGATGGCACTCTTCAATTAATAACGATATAGTTTATACTTCCTCAATCTATTATCTATAGTGTCAGAAATAGCTGAAAATAATATGTTTTTCCCGCTGCTGGTAATGTAAATAATTAATACATGCCTAGATACAAAAATTAAAATGGCAAATATCATTTCTGTATTATTTTTCTTAGACGACGGAATGTAAATACTGTTATTTACATTCCTAGGAAAACAATTATTATTTACATTACCGGCAGCGGGAAAAATGTAAGGAGTAACACGGAATGTATCGAATGTTAACATCCTCGGCAAGTGACAAGCCGAGGCGAAAGCCGAGGCTCATATTCACTTGCCTTGAATGTTAACATGTCATTAAATTCCATGTTACTTACATAAATATTTCGTTGTTTGTATTTATTAAGCATAGATTATGTCAATTGAGACATTATATTGCTAATATTTTTGAAGCAGTAATGCTGTTTCAAATAAGATCAACTGCCATGAAAGTACCAAATTGCTTCTCAGTATGGAATATCTCAGTAATTACAAAAGATAATGAAAAACAAATGGCACATTTTCGGCATCAGTTTCTGTAATAAACTTAATGAATTTCTTTATCTCTTCATGTCCACGGCATATGAGATTTTTAAATTTCTCATAAATCCGAAAGAGTCTTATATCTCCGATGCAGTTGTAGTTACGTGGAAACCGTAAGGACATTCCGATGAGTTCAGTGGCATAACCAAGTCATTAGGTTAGCGTACCGCTAACAAATTATTAACTAAAATATTATTTCTGATTACAAAGATGTTTAGTCACAGCCTTCTATGTAAAATCATTAGTAGGCAACTGTAGTCATCAGACAATTTCTACGAACAATAAACAGAGCTATCAAGAAACTAGAAATTCTACTTTGTAATGTTACATAGTAAACTCGTCAGAGTATTTACTTAAATCATGAGAAACTTCATTCGATCGAATGTTCAATTCTTTCAAGAGAATATCCAGATATTCAAACTTTTATGAAGATCAAAAAAGAACCAAGATGTCTTCAAACGCTTAGATAGATGACGTGCGAATTTCTAATAGCGCTGGCATATTTTATTGATTAACCACTATGTATGGTTTGGTTTTAACCCAGTTCAAATAATGCAGAACCGAGTTTAGTCAATCGAATCTTATGAGACTGTTGAAGAAAATATGTATTCTATAAATTGCCTACGTATTTCGCAAGAAAATATTGGTTAGTATGGCCCCGAACATTGTCAATATTTTTATAAATATCAAACAAAAGCATTTTGATCATAAAAAATAGTTCTTGGGAATGAATCCTCAGTCATATATAATTTGCATTCAAAGAATACAACTCTAGTTAATATTTTATCAATCGCACATTAAATTAAAATTTTAGCTACGCCACTGAGCGCATCAGGAAAAATTGCATTCGGAATGTCTTCACAGTTTTGACTTAGCTACAATAGCAACGGAGATACAAGACTCATTCGGATTTGCGACAAAACACAAATACCGTGAAAATTAAAAGACAAATAGAAAAATTATCAAGTACTATCTAAATGAGAAGCAATTTGGTCCACTCTGGAAAATTACTGGTTTTCACTTTATCCTGACTTTTCAAATTTCATGATTTATAATTCTAACCATCGTAACATTTCGTCGAATCAGAAGTACTTGCTCGACTTGTTTCAGGTGGCCATCTATCACTGATAACGTATCGGCAAACTTCTGTCGCCTTAACTATGATATAAGACATTTTTTATGTCGTTTGTTCAAATCCAAAACGTATCAATCAACAATTAAAAGGAGAAGGAAACAAAAATATAACTGATGAAGATGTTGAACTCAAGTTGATAATATTAAGCAAATTAAGCATCTCTGATGCACTGCTGACATTTTTTTAATATGAACATTTTTAAACACTTACCTTCCGTTCCCGTGCCTAAAGAGGGCAGTAATTTCTTCGAACGTTTTGTTCTTCGTTTCCGGTACCTTCTTGTAGGTGAAGATCCAGAATATGGCTAGTAGCACGCTAAATGGAAGAAACGTATAGTTGTCCAAAGCATTCTGAAACAATAGAATAAAAAAATACTTGTAGATTTTGGTTAGACAAGTGTAAAATAAGCGTAACAAGAAAAATTAACTTCACAAATGTGAGTGTTTTAAATGGAATATAGGAATTAAATATGGAGTGCATATTTTATAAGACTTCATAACCCTTGAATTTTTGAATACTTATGTAGAACCATCAACATCCATTCGATAATCTTATAGCTAGTAGCAAATATTCTATAATATAATAATAATATCAATTCCCTTGGTACTGGTAATTTTGATGTTGTGCTGTTGTAGTTAGATTGAAAACTCTTGGCATCAACTTCAAAAGTACCAGAACCAATAGAATTAATATTATTTTGTATTTTTCAGTGCACCAACTAATAAGGTAGTACCAATTTTTTTATAAAAATGTATATCTCACACTTTTGGGTGTTACATTTGTCAAGAAAATCGTTGAACGTTCAGCATTATCCATGTATGCTTTGTTTGTATTTGCTATTATTCAGAAATCTAAGAACATTGTGGTGGAAATACGCATATTATAAACTTTACCAGTCTTTTAACTCGAAAACCGTAACTCTATGGAAAAAATGTTCAATATAAATGTTGCTACAAATAGTCTGGTCATTAATTTTCCATTCTCAGATCTTCAATTTTTTGCCTCTTCCACATAGCGAGAATACACATATTTCAAATTTTAACATCGCAGAAACTCGAAAACCGTAGCTCTTTTGAAAAATTTTTCGATTTAAACGTTTCCGGAAATTTTGATATCTTTAATTCTACCATCTCTAATTTTGGATTTTGGAAAAAGTTTGCCCCCTCGGAGGGAAGGAGATTTCGGATTTGCATTTTTATGAATATGGGACCATTTTTCAAATCTCATCTCTCAAACGAATCAAAAATCATCAAATTCAGAGTATATTTAGATCCAAAATAAGCAGACAGTCGAATTGTATACCTCCTCCTTAGGGATTCGTCTTTCAGAAATTACTGATTGATGGGGCTCCTAGGCGCGTTCTTTTCTTTGATATTTTATTTTTAGTGTTTTTGCACTAACATTTATTAATTGAATAGTTTCAATCAGTCAGAGAAAGTATAAACATTCTGTCAAGTTAAATAGTAATTCATCATTACCTATAGGTGCGATCCTCGTGGTATATTTTAAAGACTACAATATAGACATAAAAGAAAGCAATTTTTAACAATGATTATTAAATTTCATAAAGAAATGGATCGCCTTTCTTTAGTTTCGAAAGCATAATTCTACATAATTCTATTTTTGACCGACTTCCCAAACGGAAGAAGATACAAATCGACTGTTTGTCTGCAGGTTTTTTGTTTGCGGCTTTTAAATAGTAAACGTGCTGCGATTTTCAAAGAGAACTGTTGAGAGTTGTTCCTGGTGCCACTGTAAAAAACATGGTCTTCCCCAAAATGGGGTAGAGGTTTTCTGATAATTGAAAAGTTGTGACCTGAAAATAAAAGAAGAGACCATATCGGTCATCACTGAAAAAACGGTTTCCGAATTGCAATGGTGAAATCTGAAATAGGTGTATTTCAGATGTTTTGAAATCTCTGAATAAGTATTATTATCAAGTATTGTCAAGCAAGTATTATCTTCTTTGGTAAACGTTGAACAATTTTGAAGACTTATAATTTTTTTGCAAAAAGTAGGATCGACTTTATTAGTTGTAGCACAGAGAAATAATAAATAAATAAATAAATAAATAGAATAATATTAATTCTATTGGTGCGGGAAGTTGGTGCCAAAAGTTTTGTCTCTACTAATAACAGCACAACTTCAAAATAACCAGTACCAATAGAAGTAATATTAGATTGAATTTTTCAGTACACTAACAATTTTTTGCATTTTTATAGCAGCAGAGTCTAGCCTTAGAACATATATCAGAAGATGATATTAAGCGCTATCCAGGTCAAGTTCTAGATGCCTCACACTTCACCGTTAATCTTTCTGCTTCATTTTGAGGTGCATTATAATTAATTGGAAAAAGACATCAAAGATATATCATATAATTTCAATATTTTTATGAACTAAATTTATGATATAATATATTCTATGACAAAATTAGTAGAATATATGAATATTGATATGGAGAATATGTCTAAATGCATTCATTGCACGGGCGGTAAAAGTAAGTCATATGGTTGAAACCGATTGATTTAGAACATTTAAATTTACACACATTTACCTAATTATGAAATGTTTATTAAGTTATGCTGTTTAGTTTTTAAATTATGCTGTGTAGCTCAAGTTCAAACGCATATGGTAGAGAAATCTAAATTCAACATTAGGTTTTCATGAAGGATTAATTGTAATTGTGCATATATGATATGAAATATTTTTCAAAATTAGCCACCACCCTTTCACAAATTAGCAAGTAGGTATATATTGCCGTGATAGTGATATGATTTTCGTCAGTTACTCAAGTTTCGAATAACAACAATAATAATTCTACAAACATGAAGACATTTATCGTAAGGGTTTATTTTTTATATAAACATTTGTTTTGAGTCAAATTGTAACGTTTCAAGTCCAATTAAATAACCTCCTCTTTCAGATCCTTTGCTCTCTTGCCGCTTTAAGTGCAGCACTTCCTCAATATGGGGGTGGATCCGGTGGAGGACTGCTGGGTCATCATCAACCCCTAAAATATGAGTACATCGGGCTGAGCAGAGGTCCCGAAGATGAAGAACATCATGGTTATGAGGAACATGGCCACCAAGAGGAGGATCATGGACACCACTATGGCCTTGGGGATTACGGCGGCCAGGAAGAGTCTGGACATGGCCACGAGGAGGAGGAACATCACGGCCATGAGCACAGAGGAGAAGGTGGTTTCGGTGGATCTCACTTCAATACCCCTGTCGATGTCCACCATGAAAAAGCTATCCATTTCAAAGTGAGTTGTTTGGTCTTTATTTGTTAAAACATTCTACTTTGTTGGTTCCTGCATAGCAAGCAAACCCTCATACTTAAGAGTGGTTCTTTCCATCCGTATTCATCACAATATTTGGCTCAAATCAAGGGCAAAGGTCGAAGCAGATGGTCATAAGTATTTGTGCCAAAAATAACTATTTTCAATCGTAGATACTTCCAGAAGCAAATGTACACTTTGTATTCTTCGCTTGATACAATATTTTTGCTGTTCCGGCAATCTTGAAGAATTTACAATTTGATTTATTACTTCCAGATATCAACATCTTTAGAGCAATTGATTTCAAATACTAAAGTCATTTCTATAGAAATCCATAGCACAAACTAATTTTAAAATAATCAGAACAGATTGTCATGTCATTGATTTTCACTTTAAAGATTAGAGCACCTACTAAATTTCGAGTCCCAAAGTAAATTCTGTGAAAAATCATAGTACGAGCTAATTTAAAATTATTGAATGTATTTTCTTTCTCATGTTCTTGGACAAATTTTACTGAAATTTTCTATTTACATTTAGTAGTATATGGTTACTATCTTATCGGAAGTAATTAAAAAGATCTCAAACATAATAAAAGCATAGTCCTATATCTTAAGCTTGAAGAAAGTAATATATATAGAGCATTTCATTACATTATTTGAATAATATCTAGTTATATTTAACACAAACGTAACAATTATTACTTCTAATAATAGCGTTGTTAGATCTGTTAATTGTTGTTGTTTTATTAATTACTATATCAGTAACAGAACGCAATACTCAATTACGTAATATTGCACGCTGAACGCTTGTTCATATTAGATAAAATGAATTCTACTAAATATCGGACTACGGAATGTAATATTTGATTGATTGAGTTTAAAAATTAAAATCTTGAACTGATACCCCTTAAACTCTTGAGGAGTAGACGAGTCGATATTCAATTAGTTGTAAGAATAAAGATACCGTTAAAATTATTTAGAATTGATGAACTTGTTCAAAAATCATTTCATGTGTTTCTTTTATCCAATTTGCTCCATATAATTGCTTCCAACAGTATGCATAAGTTTTTTAATATTTAAGTAACCTAACTTTCTCAAGATCTATATATAGCAGAGCTATAGAAATTCTGCAAAAACATTTGTCATCTTACTAATTATGTCTTCTATGTGTAGGCTAACCCAGAGTACCACTACGACTACCATGTAGCTTCACACAAAACCAAGGACTACAAGAGCAAACACGAGAGCCGAGATGGATACAAAGTAAAAGGATCTTACAGTTTGTTGGAGCCAGATCACAAGACTGTCAGAGTTGTCGACTATGTGGCTGACAAGAAGCTTGGTTTCATTGCTAAGGTATCTTACAGACATCATTGATATCTCCATCATAGCACATTGATCTAAATGTTGTTCTCTATTGTAATATTTGTTTTTTTTTGTACCTACATGTTATTCTGTTAAGTATTTGTTGTCTCTGTTTATGATTGTGTTGATTTGTTTTATTGCGAAATAAATTATTATTCATATTCTACCATCTATTTCTCTAAGACATTTCATATCCCGTTGTTCGTAATGATTTCCATCCAAAACTGTTAGAATAATCTGATACCTGCTTCTTTTCATGAAGTCATCTTCATCACCATGGCTCAAAAGTTCTTGATGAGTCTATAGGCCTACTCTGAAGTGTTCCTTCATTCGTATCTATCCTTCTTTTTCCTTCGCTATCCTATCACTACAGTGATTCTCAGATCCTCTTTCGCATCTTCCAGGTAACATAGGAATGTAAATATTTTGCTGGATCCCTTGAGCAAATATACAAGCCATGCTAGGCATCTCTATACAACTCATATAGCTTATAGTTTCGTGCTACGTATATCCTTCATATAACCTTAATTTCGAAAAAACCCATCACTTTTCTTCGCTTTATCTGGTAACTGGTAACTTTCTAAGTTTCGCAACTATTGGTTAATACAAGTCGTATAAGTTCTCCATGAAGCTCATTTGTTTCTTGGTCTAGGTTGTGGGATCAGTCCAAAGTAACATTTGTTTGAAAAAGCTGCTGTTACATCATTTTGAATAATTATATCTGAACATATAAATAGGAGAATTCATTAACAGTTTTTATTTGAGAACTTCCATCTTATAAAGATCAATTATTTATTGTAATTGCATATATTTGGTCTTATTTTTGTTTATTACCTTACCAATTTCTTGAGCAACTTCTCTAATGCATTGCAGGAGTCATTTGCCTCTCCTGTTATGCCTATGAAAACATACATATAAAGCTTATCCCCTGACGCAGTCCATAGTTAAGTCTCGAACATTAGCAAGGTTTCGTCCTGTAGGCCAACTCGTTTCAATAAGGCCTTTGTCAAACTCACAAGATGTTGTAGAATCTAGAGAGTCTATTTAAATGAGCAATGTGATTACGTCATCAGCTTGGGACTTTCTAGTGACTTTTTTGTTTATTATTATGAATTGTCAAGTCGATTCATTGTTGATGATTCGAATTAATTATGAAGTTACTTATCAATACCAAATCAATCACAATAAAAGTTTATCTATTTATGTCTAATATTTTTAGTGTCGAATTTGACAAATGATTATCATAACCTATTAAACAGGTAATCAGTGTCAATTTTACGATCTGACAAAGTTAAATAATTGAATTTTTTTGTATAGAAAAAACTTTATCCGGTTATTTAAAGCGTAACTTCAACTTAGCAAGAGATTCGTATATTAAGAGAAAAAAGAAATAAAGATAATTTTCCCTGAATGTACAAATATGGGAGTCACTTGTTGGTTTAATGATACATTGCAAAACTTATTAGCTCTGTTTATTTTGTTATCCACAATATCCAAAGACCTTCCAAATTATCACAAATGAATTGACAAATACATCTTGTTTATCTTATATATCATCTGAACTGCTATAATTATATTGTTTATTTGACCAATATTTGAGAACAATGATCCTATCCGTCAATTCCAAATTCACCTTGAAAGTGAAAATATAATATATAAGTATATTAAATGTTCATTTTATATTGTTATGACATCTTAAATCTAATACAAATAGATACAAAACACTACAAGATACTAGTCCTTAAGACTCAGTTTCCAAAACTTTCAAAACTATTTATTCATAGAAATGATTTTAGTAAAAGCTGTTGAAATAAAAAAAAATGTTTGCTATGGAATTGGTAATTATTTAAAGAGGTTGGTACTTACTACAATTATGCTTTCCAAAGCAATGGAAGAAGGTAATTATTCTCTAGAGCTCTCGATACTTACTACATCAATAAAATAATAAAAGCTATTTCCTTTTTATTAGTAATAACAAGAATTACATAAAAAATGATACACCTCTGTTTTCAAAGCTTGCCGACAAACAGATAATCTAGGTTATAAATATACTTATATTTACCCGTTTTATTGATCAAGTAAAATGCGTATTTGAAAACCAAACTTGTAGGTAGTCAATAGCATTCTGATAATTTAATTTATATGAAAGTTATTTTAATCAAACTACGTAATATATTGTCTGAAGTCGCCTATCTAGTTCAAAACATTAAAAAAAAGCTCTGGACATTTTATAAAGATAAAACAAAGTAAACTCAAAGAAATGATAATTTTTATTATTAATAACGGATACTCAAAATGTGAAATATTTAAAAAAAAAAAACTAGGAGCTACTTTTTAGTTAGAGCACTAAGGAATACAAAATAAAATGAACAAAGATTGCCCCTTTTTCGGAGACACTCTAATTTAATTCAAATCGGACAGTTACACGAATATTTAAATATGTAATTTCAGTCAGTGGCCGCATTCGGCCTTTCAGCGTTACATATTATAGGTACATACAGGGTAAGTTATGAATTTGTTTGTGGGTCTATTTGACACAAAAATCAACATAAGTCAAAAACTATTACAAAGAAAACTAACAAACCTGGGAGTGCTATATCGACAATTTGGTGAAAAATCGAAAAATTTACTAGAAATAGGGGTTGCCATTTAAAGAAAAAACAAAGTTTAATTGCTTATCTTACTTTAGGAAATCCTGTATACAAATTAAAATATTTTAGGACTATCCCTCATCGTCGGAATTATCGTTTTAAAAAAAAATTAAATCGATAGCTTACATAAATGTAAAGTTATAGAGCTTTCTCTCACTCCTGGGTCACCCTGTAGATACAATTGATATACTTACATGACATTTCACTTCAATATATAGTAGAAATGGTTCATGCAAGTTTTTATCCGAATGCTATTATAAACACCTACTATAACACTCTACATATTTTCTCAATGCGATTCAAGTAATCGCTTCAGGTAGGTAATTCAATCAATTATTGTCCAAAGAGAGTGACCAGTTAATGTTTAGATAAAACTCACAAACATGGTGTTCCTTAATTTGACACTAGTAATCAGCATAGTATGCTAGCATTATAATTAAAGCAACAGATAATATTGCACTGTATCAGTTTAAATCATTATTCAATCAAAAGAAACAGGACCGTATTCAAGTATCAACTATTTGCTTTACAACAGTTGAGTCATTTTTCTTTCGTGAGCATATAAACAACAAACTCTTTATAATAAAAGTTAGATCAAATGCATGTAATTATTTTTTTATCATAAACAGTTTGACATGTTTTTCCTAAAGAGAGCCAACGGGACGTTATTAGGTACTGTCAATGGGCCTATGAAAACAATAAAAATCTCGATGGCCTGTAGCCAGCGGAAAGGTACATTTCTCAAAATTCATTGAATTGAAATTTGAACAGCCTTTTCATTGGTATACTTACATGTCATTACACGCAAATTACCACTATAAAACAACAATATTGTAAAAATTCAAACATTTTGGCTGTCAGCAGTATAAATTCGTGATCCGAATTTGAAATTTGCCGAGCCATATCTGTGTTATATAGAAAACACCGCGGGGTCTGTCAGTGTTCCAACTTCATCCTTTCGAAAAAGTAGACGAACGCCCAAGGAGACGCTGTTGTTGGAGCCCGCTGCCTTTATTATTATTGTGTCAGCTGAATCACTTCCTCTTGAGCTGCAATTATTGTTGCTATGAACACAAGCTATCTGTCGGAATTCATGGAGTGCATTCGGATTTTTCTGTGGCCCACTTACGCACACTTCGACGTACCTACTTTATTATATTATGTATGTATGTGTGAAAAAACGTTAAGTTACTTTTACCGCGGTTGTTCAGCGAATTTTTTGACGGAATATGATAATGCATAAGTATTTTACCTAAAACATCCAAATCAATAAATTATACAATGCGTTCATAAAGTATGGGGAAAAAGCTTTGACAGGTCGATTTTTGATTTTAATTTTTATATGCAAACAGCATAATTTTACCTCCTCCACTTTCCAAGTTATGACGTCACCGTTAAGTTTTTTAAATGGGAATGCCATAATTTTATATTATAAACGGAAAACTGGCAATTTTCTGTGTCCAAAAATACCAAATACATGGATATTAACATAAAAAAAATACAGGGTGCTAAGACTGAATATATTTTTATTTGCTGCTTTCAATTTTATACAAATTATGCATAAAAACAAGTATGCGTTTGAATCGGAGTCCTTAGCAACAATTAATAAGTTCTTAGTTACCACTGCATATTAATATTTTTGGTATTATTGAAAATTGAAAGCAGCAAATGAGAATATATTAATTTCTTAGCACCCTATATTTCATATATTTTTATGATAATACCCTTTTATTTGTTATATTTGAGCTCAGAAAAGTGCCTGTTTGCCGTTTATAATATAAAATTATGGCCTTCCCCTTAAAAAAAATTAATGATGACGTCATAATTTGGAATTTGGAGGGAATAAAATGATGCTATTTGCATAAAAAAGTAGAAAATCAAAATCAAAAATCGACCTGTCAGACCTTTTTCTCTATATGTTATTGAAGCGTTTCCATGCTTTATGAACGCACTTTATGATTATCAATTGTGTATATATATAGGAAGAATATTTCTTGAAATAACTTTTTTTAATACCAATTGGAAATAACAAAAAATTTAAAAAACTATTTTAAAGTAAAAATCAAAAAAGCAAAGTTTCAGGAATGTTGAGGAGTAAATGAATTCTAGTAAGGATCCTGAAAATATGAAAATTCTGTTCAATACTTCCCATCATTTAGCTCAAAATTATTAGCTTGAACGGGGCTCTAATTATATATTTAGAGCCCCGTTCAACATTTTCTTCAAGCTAAAATAAATTATTTAATGTTCGAAGCTTAAATAGGTGCAAGTCAGTGCTCTGCAAGTCGAGCTCACTTGAAAAGGCTTCCGTACTTAAGATTTGCGCATTAACATGCCACAGTGAAAACGAACGAATTCCGACTAGTTCCAAAATTATCGAAAAAAATCGAAAATTGTGTATTTCGAAATATATATAACTTTTTATTTTTAGATTTATCAGAAAACTGTTTTTATACTTTTTCCTCACCTTCATATTTATGTTTTTCGAACTGTAAACTCTTTAATTTTTTCATCCAATGATTTCCGAGAAATATACACTAACTTTAGTTTTACTTTTGGGTGCCATATTGGATTTTCCATATTTGAATTCAGCGTTTTTTTCTGAATAATTTGATATGTAACAAACGGCATTTGCATTTGTCCACACTGACATTAGTTGGCCCCCAAGATCACCTGAACTTACCCCTCTGGATTTTTTCTTGTGGGGTTATGTTAAAAATAATGTAGGTGTAGTTAACTACGAAAGCCTGGAATAACTACAGAGAGCGGTCTTAAATGCCATTAACAGCATCGATAGAAGAATACTTAATTTGTTATAAGTCTAAATTAATTGTTTTAAAAATTCAGTACCAGAGTTTGTATTATCCACACACTAGGTTAATGCCATCCTTTAAATCTTTCATCAAAATTACAGCATGTTCTTTTAAATTTGTATCCAAACGCGCAGTGTTTTTGTTCACCGAATGAAAGTAGAAATAATCATACTTTTCGCTAACACAAAATCCTTCTACCATTCTGAATCAGTGTAATTACAATAATTCACTTCGGAAAAAGCAGATAACTGACTGATTTGACTGTAAAATGTTCTTATTTTTCCAAAGCACACGATTAAATAAGTAAATGATAGAGTAATTCAATTTTAAGGAACAATTTTCTTGTAAGTTACTAAACGAATTTGGCAAATGCCGCAAGCTAAATATCAAATCAGAAAAAAAGCTTAATTCAAATAGGGAAAGAAACCAATATGGCGCTCATTAAGTTAGTGTATTTTTCTCGGAAATCATTTAATGAAAAAACATTAAAGTACACATTTCGAAAGAGCATGTGAAGTAGAGGTAAAAGTATTGAAAGTTTTTTGATAAATCTTAAAATAATAAAGTTCGAGCAATATTTTGACATAGACGATTTTCGATTTTTTTTTCGATAACTTCTGAACTAGTCGGAATTTGTTCGTTTTCACGATGGCAAGTTAATGAGCTCAAAATTATTTACTACTACTTTCCCTATTTAATATACACCTTTAACAAAGATAACCATGTTGGCCCACGTCCGATGACGAGCCTACATATGTCCACAAAATTAACCCCTAACATTTTCCGTTCAGGGGACTAGGAAAAATAGACAGACCGACAGACAGACAGGCACCAGAGTCATCTCACACGGAAGCCATTTTTTCAATGGATTTACGGAACCCTACATAAACGTTGTCTAGAATTTAACTTGAATTTGATGAGAATCATTTGAGTATTTGTCATACCTTATTTTTAGATTTAGTCTCATCATTCATCTTTCTAAATATGTGACACAAATTAGAAAAATATTATGAAGTTTAATTGTGATGCAATTCTACACTTACCATATCGATCTCACAATAAAATTAACAGATGTATCTACTTCATTTATAGGCTTTCAAAGCGAATTAATTCAGATCTAGAATAAAGTCGCTAGAAGGTTCCTAAATGATGCCGAAGCGCGTTGCTTATAGTAAATAGACCATATAGGTATTCTTAAAAGAGCTCTTTTATTCAAAAGAGGACGTTTAATTTGGTAAGTAATATTTTTCCAATGAATAATAGATACTAGAAAATATGACAGTAAATTTGTTTTCTTTTGGTGTTGTCATTCAAATCTTGTGAAAGCTATATGCAACATTATGCTGATTAAACATTTAATTGACCGAATTCTAGAAAAAGCCATACGCAAGCCTTTATTTAATTTAAACAATAATGCCGTCGTCGAAATGATCTAATTTTATATCCAATAGCCTAATCTCCCAATTATTAATAATTCGGTTATGCAAGTATAAGACAATGCCTAATTTTGTCAATCAGTTAATTTCAGTACACCGGCCTTCAATTGAACCACTTGAAAAAATGTTGAAATATCTTAATCCAGAATTAGTAATGTTCACACCATTTCATTATAGCCCGAGAGCTAAGATATGAATATCATTTGAATAATTCACATGGATGACTTCTGTGGTACAAGTAAGTACAAGTTGTACAGAAACCTCAGACTACCTAATTCTTTGTAAAAGAGCTATTTTTTCACCGACGAAGCCCTAACGGAGGAGGTAAACAATTCGACTGTCTGTTTATAATATGCGTATATCCGCGACGATGTTCTTAGATTTCTGAATATTAGCAAGTACAAGCAACATACATGGATATTGATGAACGTTCAACGATTTTCGTGACAAATGTAACACTCAAAAGTGTGAAATAAATATACTTTACAAAAAATTGGGCCAACGTTATCTGTTGGTGCATTGAAATGTATAGAATAATATCAATTCTATTGGTGCTGGTACTTGTAAAGTTGGTGCTAAAAGTTATCAGTCTAACAGCAACTGCACAACTGCAAAAGTACGAGCACCAATAGAGTTTATATTATTTTGTACTCATCAGTGCACCAACTGATAACGTTGGTCCAAATTTTTGTAAAAAATATTTATTTCTCATGTGGAGTAGATCTACTTCAACCAGGAAACAATCATTACCGTTCTTGATACTTAATATTATAATATTATTCTCTGAAGCTAATGAATTTTAAAAATGTAGCTCAATGTACAAATCGAGAAATATATTTATATGCTGCGATTCTGATAATAGAAAATGTTAATTATATGTATGGAGATCGTGTCGTAGCAAACCTTTGTCTGGTAGGTAGGTACTTACGGATAGTGAATATTGCAATTGGGGCATTGTATATCTAGAACAAATCGTGCTATATTTAGGTGAATGTTTCTCCAATATGTAGCAACGACAAACTCATAAAATAAGTGAACTGTCCAGATAGCCATTATTACCAAACTATTGCGCAAGGTTAGATCCATTTGAAAGAATGAACATAATCGGATTGTTTATAGCTTTTTGTTATTTGAGCCATATCTTATTTCGTATTCAAGTAATTAAACTAATGTTCCATTATTGCAATTGTTGATTTCAATAGGTTCCGTTGTGTTTTCCACGTATTCTCCAATTATGGAGTAATCTATATTATTTGTATTCAAACAATCTATATCAATCTTCAAATATTATTTCTACAATCATTTTTCCTCGGGTCAATAACAACAATAATTCACATTTATAGTATTTGTGACTATGTATAGGATAATACTAAAGATAAATGCATTGGCAGCAAAAAAAAAATTATCAATGTTTAGTTTGACTGTCCCATTTGATATTATCGTTACTATAGTAATTAACAAACAATATAAACTAGCACTGAACTAAAACTGATTACCAATACGGCTGTTTGTGTTTTTGAACGACCGAACGGAATAGGTGATGATTTTTAATTCATTTGAAAAATGAGACTTGGTTCCATATTCATCAAAAGCAAATCCGAAATCTGCTTCCCTCCGGAAACCGCCCCCGAATGGGGTGGAGGGGACAAACTTTCTCGAAATCGAGATTACAAGATGGCAGGATTAAAGATAACAAAATATCCGGAAACGTTTAAATTGAACATTTTTTTAAAAGACTTACGGTTTCCGAGTTACATTGATGTTAAAATCTCACATATGGGTATTTTTGCTATGTGGCGGGGACGATTTCTCTCGAAAATTGAGAACTGAGGGTGCCACATGAAAGATAAGAATATTTGTAGCAACGTTTATAATGAACATTTTTTCCTTAGAGTTACGGTTTTTGACTTCGGTGGTAAATCTAAAATACTTATGCGTATTTCCTTCGCTATCTTCTGAGATCTCTATTTAATAACAAGGACAATCAAAGAATATACGTGGGTAATAGGATATTTGGTATTAGTGAACGTCCAACGATTTTCGTGACTAATGTTACACTCAAAAGTGTGAAACAAATATTTTGTGAAATTGGTTCCAAAATTTACCAATCTAACTGCATCTGCATAACTTCAAAAGTAGCAGCACTAACAGAATTGATATTATTTCGTATTTTTCAGTACACCAAGAAATAACGTCGGTCAATTTTTTGTAAAAATTATTTATGGTGTTTTTGTTGGAAAGTTTACTTTCTTCCAGTTAAGTATGGCTTGAAAAACAGGGTACTTATTATTTATTTTAATTTTTGACCGACTTCAAAAAAGGAGGAGGTATACAATTCGGTTGTATGTTTCATTTTTTCATGTATGACTGTAGGCGCGTTTTGCATAGTAAACGGGCTCAGATTTTGATAATTTTTGATTCTTTTGAAAGAAGAGAGTTGAGAAATTGTCCCATATTTAGAAAAACTCAAATCCATAATGTCATTTACTCTACAATCCTTCCCTGATGGGGAAAGGGGACAATTTTTCTCGAAAATCGAAAATCTGAGACGGCAAAATTAAAGGAGAGACCATATCTGGTATTCCGAGTTACAGCAGTGGTAAAGTCTGAAATATGTGTCTCTCCGCTATGTAGTGGAAGCAGTTTTTTTCAAAAATAGAAACTATGACGGCCAAATTAAAGAAGAGATTATAGGTAGCAACATTTAAGTTGGACATTTTTCAAAAGTTACTACGGTGTTTGAGTTACAGCAGTGGTAAATTCGAAAATCTGTGTATTTCCCCCTCGATGTTTTGAGATCTCTGAATAATAACAGTACAAGCAAAGAATATACATGGGTAACATGGTAAGTACTATCTTGTTTGGTATTAGTGAACGTTCAAAGATTTTCTTGACATGTTTCACTCAAAAGTGTGAAATAAATGTTTTTTACCAAAAATTGGACAGACAGATTAGTTCATGCACTAAAAACTACAAAATAATATTAATGTTAGTGCTCGTACTTTTGAATTTGTGCAATTGTAGTTAGATAGAAGACTTTTGGCACCAACTTCAAATGTACCAGCACCAATAGAATTAATATTATTTTTGATTTTTCGATGCAACAACTAATAAAGTCGGTCCAATTTTTGGTAAAAAATATTTATTCTACTTAAGATACAATTGTTTCTTAAATAAAACTGTAGGGGGAGCTTTCTTTTTCCGAATTTTGTCTCCCAAGTATTCAGAATTATTCATTTTACAATTGTATCAAATACTTGTAATGCTTAAATTGAACTCTTACATTCAATATGTAGCATGATGAATATGTTCTTTCTTCACCCCGCAGTATTAACACTGATGAGTAAATAAGATATAAAAGACGAACATACAGAGAGGTTATCAGTAATGACTAACCACTAATCACACGATTGATGCATCGCTTAACTCATTTGTATAACTGACATTTGTCGGAATAATTGAAATAATTTAATTCGAAGATAACATATATTAAAAAATTGAAAATGAAAGAAAAATATATTCTCTATTCAATATGTTAATAGTGAAAAATATTACTTAGTAAACGAAACGATAGATGTCCATAATATAATTGGGTAATAGCAGAAACAAAAGATAGGTTATGATATATTATTGTTTACTGATAAACTGTCAATTTTCTACTTACTAATCAATTGATTATGTTTTTTTGCGGACACGGCCAGTGGTCGTGTCCACAGCAGTGTAGTATTACCAATTGCTCAGTAATCAGTAATCAAAAATCAGTATCTTGTGGAAACGACTGATTAGTGATGCATCACTTAGCTCATTTATCAAACTGGCGTTTGTAAAAGTATTTGAAATAATTTAATTCGACAATTACACATATTAGGGGAATTGAAAATGGAAGAAGAAACAGTATTTTCTTTTCAATATAGTTATAATGAAAAAGATTATTTTGTAAACGGAACGATAGATGTCCATAATAGAATTGGGAAATAGCTGAAACAAAAGATAGGTTATGTTACACTATTGTTTACTTGTAGCTGTCATAATAAAGACGTCAAGTTTTTGATTACTGATTACTAATCGATTGGTAATAAGACACTATTGAAGCTGTGCAATTATAGGCACACGGAAGAATATCTGACTGCAACTTCAGTATATTTTTTAAAATCTTTATTTCACATATTTTAGTGTTTTAATATTCATCAAAATGATTGAACGTTCACTTATATATTGCTATTTATATTCAACAGTATTGTATCAAAATTCCAAGAAATGCGAGAATTATGCTGCACATTTACTTGCGTTTCGATAATTATAAGAAATCTGCTTGGGTAGTTTGTAGAGCAAACAAAAGAGATTTTGTTCCGTAGAATCATTTTTTAACAATTGTTTATAGTTAACCTCATGTTCTTGAAGTAACGCGTAATATAAAGGAAATTATTTAATCGTGACTTTTAGAAGGTTTTGCAAAAATTTAAATTAGTATACAAATGCGAGAAATTTTAATATGAAACTGAATATTTATGCAGGTATAGTGCTGTTGATAAAAAGGTAGGAATTTGAATAAGACAATTTATTTGAAAAGATAAATCAATCTGCAGTAGAAAACTGTCGAATAATGTGAGTGATTTTGTAAAATTATAATTTTGACAAATCTTTAAATTTTGATGTACCTAGATTTAAGATAATGTTTTTTAGGGTTCCTTCTGTCAGCTGGTTCTACTTCAAGAACCATAATAGGTAGAGAGCTGAAATATTTTGATAATTCTCATTTTGAAGTTATTAATTTGATTTCAGACTGAAAGTGCTAATTCACATTTTGATATTGATTAGCGTCAAAATGAAGGTGATCGACAAGTTTAATAGAATTCTAAAATGTACCCATTATGTATATGGCATTGAGAATATTCATATAACTATATATATTCTTCATTTAGTTTAGTGCTTTGGTCTAATGATTATAAAAATGGTTGTGAAGTGGCTAGTGGGTTGTCGGTGTTTATTTTGTTCATACGTAGGTTCATGGTTAAGGTTATTTTTCTAAAGTTAAATGAGTACTGAGACTTATACAATACCTCATTATTTTATGACATCAGTAAAGATGATGAAGCAGATTCAGGGGTTTGTAAAGAAATTCATATTCTTGAAAAAATGCATATAGTATGAATAAAGCTTGACATAGCTATTCACCATTTCAAAATTATTATTATCACTCTCTCTCTTTCTGAAATGGAATATAGGGATCCATGGATCGAATCGCCGTTCGGTATGATAGTCATATTTTCTCACAAAAATTTCTTTTTATGGCTTTCTGATCAACTTTCCAAATGGAGGAGGTATACAATTCGACTGTTTGTTTCTTTTGTTCGTGGGCGCGTTTGATATATTAAACCTACTCCGATTTTGATGATTTTTGATTCATTTGAAAGAGGAGACTTGAGAAATGGTTCCATATTCATAAAAACTCAAATTCGAAATCTCCTTCCCTCCGACAACCACCCCCGAAAGGGGTGGAGGGTTAAGATTTCTCAAAAATCGAAAGTCCGTGACGGCAGAATTAAAGATAAGAAAATAATGAAATATCTATGTGTATTTTCGTTAAGTGGAAGAGGTAATTTCTTTAGAAAATTGAAAATCTGCAAATGGAACGTCAGCCCATTTTTTTTAAATATTTATTATGTTATTTTTTCATTTGAAAGAGAAGGGCTGAAAAATTGGTATCAAATAAAATGGAATCAAACATTTCTTTCCCCCAAGAACTGTCCCCAAAGGGAGTGTGGCGGGCATTTTTTAAAAAATCTAAAGTCTGACAAGGCAATATCAAAGAAGAGACTATTTTCTGCAATAGAATGGACTTTTTTTGAAGAATTTACGGTTTCTGGGTTACAGCAACATTAATGTCTGAAAGATACGTAGGTATTACCGCTATGTTTTGAAACTGAATAAAAATGACTGCTGAGCGATTTTGATTACCGATAATACACTCAAAAATGTGAGATATTTTTTTTGCTAGAACTACAACCGACTTTATTCGTTGGTGAACAAAAATACAAAATAATAGGTATTACCTCTACTGGCGCTGGTATTTTGCAAGTTGGTGCCAAAGGTCTTCTATCTATCTGTAATTGCACTATTTCAAGACTACCAGCATCAGTAGAGTTAATTTATTTGGCATTTATTATGGCACCAACTATTGAAATCGGTCCTAGTTTTATAAAAAAAATGTATGCCCTTGAGTATTTGATAACAATATAAAGTTCTTCCAATTAACAAAATTATAAAGAAAATAATATTTTTTTCTATTTTAGTGGTGACTTTATCGATGAAAGGCTTGAAAATGACAACCATAATCACTAAAAATTATGAAATAAATAGGTAAAATTAAAAAGAAAAGCTAGGACAGACTTCATTAGATGTTGCACGAAGAATTATGAAATTCTAACACATAATGAAGGAGTCACATACCTTTTGAAGGTAGTGCAATGTGTATTCTATAACTGAGTAATTTAATTTAATTAATGATTCTTACATTATATATTAGTATTTCATACTTTTAAGTATCTATGAAAGTCGGTGCTAATTTTGCTTAAGTTATTCATGTATCTAGAGATCAAACGGAAATTTATAGAGCCAACTAAAATAGAACGTTGTGTTACCTAGTACAGCCTTTTTATGATTTATTGATAAGATATTGGAAAATCCATATCGACTATAATATAGCAGAGTACCTACCTACAATATAAGCGATAAATAAATAAATGACAAGCCTTAAACTCGTTCATCGATTTCTATGTATATTTTTCAGTGTTTGCCTTGATGTAACGGTATTTCGCTTGAAAACATTGTCTGAATGAATACGCTCACCGCCTAACGTGAAAATAAACAATCAGGTTCTCTTGAAAGTACCTGGCATCCGAAAATCTACAAACTGCTTCTGTTTGAATCGAAATAAGCTTGTCTACATTTTCATCATAGCTGTTTAGTTGGTCAGTTAAAATTGAGAAGTGCTGAATTATTTTTACATTAGTTTTTTGGGAAGGTGAGTTATAAATAGATTTTTTTTACTTCCTAACTTATATGTGGGACTGTCATCTCTGGAATGTTGTATTCACATTTTAAAAATCATAAGCTCTAATACATTATCAAGTTTTTTTGATCAAAGAGTATTTGTCTCTGAATATTAGATATAATTTTTCAAATTTTGTTAATCAATTTTATTTCAAATCTGAATTATACACTAAAGCTTTGGCCAAGAAGGGTCAGCTGTACGCTTTCTAAGAACCACTAAACCACCAGAACATTTCACTGGACTATCCGATATAAGTTATAATTAAGGACCGATAAGTACTTAAAAAGCAAATTATTTATCTAACTACAAATATGATACTAACAATATGGTTACAAGTCATAGAGTAAACCTTAACATAATAATTACTTACATTACTTATATCAATAACTAGGTATACCAAATCACATATTCGTTCACTAACGCAATATGCTTGAAATGGGTTCCAAATTATTCTCTTTAGCTGTGAATATATATATAACTAATACTCTAAAAAATACAAGAAAGTGTATTATTTATTTCTACTCATTTTGTTATATTTTTTGAATATGCAAAAATTGTATCGCAGTCTAAAAATAGAATATGGAATCTCCATCGCGCCAAAGATAATAAATTTTTCATGTAAATCAGATGTTTTTAATAATAGAAAAATATTTCCTATTTCACCTTGGCAATCTTGAATTATAAATTGTTATAAGAAGGTTTTTATAAATATTTAAGCTACTTATTTTTTTGGTATAATTCTAGTTTAAAAGATGAGTGATCAACCTGACGATATTCCAACGACGGAGGACAAAACTGTCAAAGAAAAGACAAAAGAAGAGACAGAAAAGGAAATGCCAAGGACACGTAGTAAACGTTCGCTGTTAGATGTGCCTCCAAGAGCCAATTTAGGAGCCGATGGTTTCTCAGAAGAAGAATTCAAGTAATTGAGCACTATCTGATATTGGTTCCTCAACCAGAAGCTTACAATTTACTTTTAAGTATAGTGTATTATTCATAATATGATATAATTTCATTGATTTTAAATATATATATATATATATATATATATATATATATATATATATATATATATATAATTTAAAATCATCTAGTTTAGATTTTTTGAGCGCAACAAAGTTTCCTTAATAGAAGGAATTTGTAATATTTCAACTTATACCTAGCTAATGTCTTTCTTACCAATCAAGTTAACAACAGGATATGAACAATTTTCTAACCCGCGTTCAATGGAATTCAATTGCACTTTTATTTGAGTTGGCTAGTTAAATCCATTCATTTAATGAAATACTTTAATTTTTACTTCGCCACAAGCATGATTTCTTAAGATTATATAGGTATACTACTTATAGCTATTTGAGATACGGACATGCGCGTAAATGACAACGAACTTTTTCAGGCTAGGATTCTTGTTGGATAATTCTATATAGTGAATTTTCAAAGTGATCGAAACGGCAATAAAACAAATCGTGGATTTGTTTTATTTTTATTCAACTTTGATAGATTAACAGTAGGAGAATATCAGGTTTCGGAATGTATTATAATGAGATTCTTTTTTAGAACATTTTGTAACGTGGATAGTTTATCATGTACTTACAGTTATTATTCATTATGGTATCTATTTGTGCTAGGTTGGTTGTTGTGTTGGTTGTGTACCTATTTCATTAATAAGTTTTAGAATTTGTAGATTAATTCTCGCACCATCCAGAAACTGTAGGTGTACACTTTGTCAACTTTGTCACAGTATTGTCAGTTTGACAAGCGTCAAGAACATTATTACAAGCGTCTAGAATAATCAAAGAAGATTCTTGATTGATATATAAAGCCGTTTCTATTACGGGTTACAGTCAGTTTATAGAAGGTCTCATAGAGTCAGTTAGTCAGTCAAGTCAAGTTGTTCAGTCAGTAGCTTGGTCTGTAAAGATGGTGACAGTTTAGATTGCCAAAGTGACAAGAGGTGACAAAACGTACTAATACGAATGAAGGTGGTATACAGGGTGTTAGAAATAAACCTTTGGAAGCAAAGTTAAACTTTGGAGTCATTTACGCAAGTGAACCACCTTACAACGTTTAGCACAGGGTTAAACGTTACATTTGGTATCAGAAGTGGGATTCCTCGCATTTTGCTGAGAATATAATGTGAATACCAGATCGAAGGATTACGACGAAATGGCCAATTTTGCATAAATGATGAAGTTCCTAGATATTCTCTAAAGAATGAGACAACAAGATAAAGAAGAAAAGGAAAGAATTAGACAGAAAGACCAAACAAGAATATGACAAATCCTACAAGATCAAGAATGAAATGAACAATCAACAACTATAGATAACAAGACATATAGATACCAAAACGATTAATAAGAACAAACGTACATGATAAACTGTCCATGTTACAATATATGTAGTTATATTCAAACTAGCTGTCCGGCAGCCGTCGTCCTGTCCGGAAAAGCTTGAAACGAGATACTGCGCTACCTGCCGGGTTCAATGGTGTTTTTAAATTATCCAGGGACCCATTGGAATATACATAAAAATTTTCATACCAATCGGTCCAGCCGTTTGACATACCGAAAACAGCGCCATCTATCAGGTCAAATTGTGAATCTGAACCATTCTCGAATCCCCTCCAATACACACAAAAATTTTCATCCCAATCGGTTCAACCGTTTGACATATCGACAACGGCGCCATCTATCAGGTTCAATTGTGAATCTAAGCCATTCTCGAATCCCCTCGAATTCACACAAAATTTTCATCAGATTCGGTCCAGCTGTTTGACATACCGACAACGACGCCATCTATCAGGTGCAATTGTGAATCTAAACCATTCTCGAATCCCCACGAATACACACAAAAACTTTCATCCCAATCGGTCCAGCCGCTTAGGAGGAGTTTAGTCACATGCACACCAACAGAAGATTTATATATATAAAGATAGTCCTGGAATCTGTATATAATCGATTTAAAGTGGGAGGCTCATGAAAAGTTTTTTTTATTAGAAAGTGGCAACGACTTTCATTTTCCAATCATTACTCCCAGAAAAAGAAAATGGAATTTAAAAAATCCTTTTTAGCCGAAATGATGTCAATACAGTGAGGGCAAATAAATTCGATAAGAAATCAGTTATTAATTTCTTTAAAATTTGTTTGAACTCGTCGTCCAGTCAATTTTACTTCCCTCAATAAGGGAAGTATTTATTTTGTAAAGCACTTTTTGAAAGTAGTTGGAATAAATAGGGAGTTATTTGAATTATATTTTTACGTCATGCACTATTAAGGGGTTGCTTATTTTAATAAGGTTTTGACCTTATTTCTCGAAAAAATAAAGACTTATTGGCACGCACTCTTTAAATTGACAGTTTATCTGAATAATCAGTATTAAGCAGCAGTAACAGCTAACCTAATACTTTGAACTGCCTCTATGCTTTGTTGTTTAAAAGTGATTTGCCTAATTTTAACAGCAACAAACCAAATATTTGAAGATTGTAATGAAATCATTTTTTGTGAGGTTAGATTGGTTGATTAAAGGAAATAAGGAAACTTTAAATACGTACGGTAATTAGTCGTAGATAGAGGAAGGCAGTATTTTATTATGGTTCCCTTATTATTATTTTTTTAGTGCGCATGCTTA
The DNA here is from genome assembly GCA_958507055.1 of Crioceris asparagi. Lineage (NCBI taxonomy): Eukaryota > Metazoa > Arthropoda > Insecta > Coleoptera > Chrysomelidae > Crioceris > Crioceris asparagi. Next base: position 9,811,897 of record OY293828.1, read on the forward strand.
GCTGTCATTTTAAAGACGACCGTAATAAGGCCTTTACCTTATAGCGTTTCCAATAATACCCTAATATACCGTAAAATATATATAGGTAGGTATTATTGAGCGACATACTGGTAGGTTTCTTGATAAAATTTAATCTTCCAGTACAATTATTTCAAGATACTAAAAACTACATAATAACATGAAATTAGTTAAGTGGTGGTACCATAAAACGTATTATATTACAATGTAATCCTTCATCATGTAACTTGTTTTGCGACCTGGAAAATTGTCTCTAATCAGAAATTTGCTTATGAATCAGGCCCTCATTTCTAAAAAGTACCTTCTTGCTCGTATATCAGAACAAACGTACCCAAGTGTCTGATTGGCTTCTCATTAATACCAGTAATAATTAATCGTCATAGGTAAATATATCTTAAATACCACAATTACGGATACATATACGGGATTTTCCATACGACTTTCTCGAAATTCTAGATGCTAGATTTTCATGTTCCGACATCGTAAAATGATCAGGATTGCGGAACATCAATAAAAGATGTATTCTCATTATACCATAAAGTCGCACCTATGATATTCCACTTTTATTATGTAAACATCCAAAATCAAATATATCGTCTATATATATAAAGAGACAGTTTTGAACAATTGATACCTTACCATTTGAATGAATTAGTTCACGAAAAACTGAGATACCAGAAAAACAAAAATGGACGACTTTGATAATAATTCCAATGACGAGAAAGCTACCAAAGACGATATGAAGAAAATCCAAAGGAAGAAAAGAACTACTATCGATACGCCAGAGAGAACCAACACTGGTCCAGATTGTTTAGCAGAAACTGAATTCAAGTGATACTTCATAATTACTATAAATGTATTTTTATATAAATTCTAGATTATGTATCTAAATGAATTTAATTTCTAATAGAACATTTTCCGCCCATAAGATTTTTTTTATAACTACCCACTTATTCCTTTTTTATATTTTTGCAACATCTAGGACCATCATAATTGGACACTTAATATAAAATAATATTTATTTTATTGATACAGATAATTCTGAAGTTGTGCAAGCTGTGAAGTATCAGTTACCTGTAGGTAGATAAATGACTTGGTTCCTACTGCAAAATTTGTATTAGCAACTAAAAGAATAAACATTAGTTTGTAATTTCCAGTGCATTGATCTAATGACGTCAATAGGTACTATTTTTTGTTGAAAGTAAATTATTTAAAATTTTTGAGGGGCAATAAAGTCACACAAAATATATACAAGATTCTCAAATTTAGCGGTAAGTTCTTGCAAGAACTTTAACATGGAAAGATTCAAGTCTTAGAAGAAGATCCGGCTTAAAAGTTTTCAGTAAGGACCGTTCCTAATTTTTTTGGCATATAGCGACAGTTCCCTAGGTTCATTGTTTAGATGAATTTAATGGGGAGAAATAAATGTTTGGTTTTTTGAACTATTTTTTTATGGGATCCCGTCTCAGCAGTCCTTTACAAGATTATGATTATGAATGATGAAAGTCGAAGCACGTTCACATAAAAAATATAAAAAGCAAACAAACTACCGTATCTATCTACTTTGCAGAGGTCAAAAAGATAAACATCAGGTAGGTACACAAGTAATTATTCCCAATCTTAGGTATAATGTAACAATATAGAATATTAATTTTTTTCTGACATCATAAAAACAGGATAAGGTATAGAAATCATATGGTTTTATAATGGAGGTTATTTCATTTTTGATCGACAAACCCCGAACGGAGGAGGTATATAATTCGACTATCTGCTTTTTTTTCTAGTAAAGGTGCACCGATTTTTTTTTATTTTCATTTGAAAATTAAATTAAAACTGTATGGTTCCTTATTAACTTTTCTTTCACAGAAAATATTGTTTTTCAAAATTCGAATGTTTTAGAAGTCAATATATTTATTTCCAGTGAGCTCTAGGATGAAAATGTATCAGAAAATTCACAAGCTTCTATATATAATAAATAAATATTTTTTTACAAAAAATTGGACCCACATTATTAGTTGGTGCACTGAAAAATACAGAATAATATTAATTCTATTGGGGCTGGTAATTTTGAAGTTGTACTCTTATAGTTTGTTTTTGTAGGCACCAACTCCAAAAGTACCAGCACCAATAGCAATTTCTTTTTATTTTCAATGCAGCAACTAATTTTTACAAAAAATATTTATTTCACACTTTTGAGTGTGTCATGGAAATTGTTGAACGTTGACTTATACAAAAGAAGTTATCTTATTACCCATGTATAGGCTTAGTTTCAGAGATCTCGCGGCACAGGTATACATATTTCAGAATCGAAAAACTCTTTTGAAAAAATGTTCAATTTAAATGTTGCTTAATATCTTCTTTAATTTAGCCGTCTCATACGTTCAATTTTAGAAAAAAATGCACTTTCCACATAGCGGAAATACACACATATCACATATTTCAGAATTTACCACTGCTGTAACTCGAAAACCAAGTCTTCTGAAAAAATGGTCAACTTAAATGTTTCCGGATATGGTCCGACCTTTAATTCAGCCGCCTTTCGATATTTTTTATTCTCTATATGTAGACCATTCCTCAAGTCTCATTTTTCTAATGAAACAGAAATCGTCTAAATCGGAGTTGTTCATTTTCTATGTAAAACATACATACATAAAAAAACATACAACCGAATTGAATACCTACTCTATTTTTTAAAGTCAGTCAAAAACAGATAGGTAAAACAAAGTTTTCGACGTTGTCAAGACTAGTAGCTCAAAAAAAACAGAAAAAGTATCCAATATACATTTCAGGGACTCAGGACAAGCGAATTCCGCAAGTGTTATGGTGTCAATAACATAAGTAATGTGTGTAATTTAAAATTTTATTTTATTTATGAAATTACATAATTAGGTATATAAAATACTAAGATAAAAGAAAAATGAGAAAATTTTACAGGTATATGAATTAAACATTATGATATTCTTCAAATATTTCAATAATGAAAATACCTGCTGGGAATCTGGAATAGGCTGTAATTCATAATATCAAGCAATTATTCAGGTGGTGACGTGCCAAGGCAGTTTGGCTTATTTGATGGATCACACATCCTAAATTCTCTACATAAACATTTTGTATATTTGCTAATACATCACACAAATAAACTTAAGATTATATGCGTTCACACAGGTCCAATGAATCCTAAAAAAAACAAAACCCTCTTTTAATTATTCTGTAAAACACTTCGAACGTTTGATAGCGACTTGATATGAAAAACTGAATGTTATCATGTCGCAAACGAGATCCAAAATCAAATAATTTTATCACTGAATAATAAGAAACCGCTTCAACACTTACAAAAAAATTAATTAAATTCAGTTTCAGCTAGTCCATCTGGGCCAACGTTGTCCCTCTCAGGTGCATCAAAGGCAGATCTTTTCTTTCGTTCGTGAGATACATTACTTTGTGTTTTCTTATCAACTTCATCAGATTCAGTTTGGTCTTTTTCTTTCTCTTGCTGGTCCATATTGTCTAGGCTTCAAATTTATGATTGATGTCGAAACAAGCGCGAATTCCAAACTGTGATGCAATCAATCCAACACCCTTAATATACATATCTTTTGTTGACAAGAAACACTATATCCTTATATAGACCAATAAAACGTTGCATCTTTGCTATCTTCTTTCTATATGTATACAGTATTACACAATTATTATTGTATTCCACAAATAAACTATTAGAGGTCTCAACACCATTTTATTACTGTTGAAATATGAGATATTTGATAAAATGGAACTACTGAACATCATTAGGTGAGAGCTTAGAATCATTTGAGGTATGAACTGCGTAAATTTCTGCTCTCGTTCAGTGGGAAGATATAGACGATTTTCTTAGGATTATAAGGCCACCGCTATAGTATTTTTAGCACGTTAGATGGCGATTAGTTGAGCATATAAATATTTTTTACAAAAAATTGGACCGACGTTATGAGTTGGTGCACTGAAAAATACAAAAATATTATTAATTCCATTGGTGGTGTGTTGTGCAGTTGCAGTTAGATTGATAACTTTTGGCGCCAACTTCACAAGTACCAGCACCAATAGAATAATATATATTATTTCTCAAGGCTTTTTTTTGTCGGTACGCCATAACTTCCTTAATACTTCACCAAATTTCATGAATGAGGCATCATGTTAAAGCAATCCTTAACCGCTACACCGGAAAAATATAAGATATTAAATATACGGTGAGTACTTTAATTAAGTGGGATTTAAGTAGGTTAGAATACGAATGCTTGGCACGGGTCAGCTAGTTAATATTATTTTGTATTTCTCAGTGCACCAACTAATAACGTTGATCCAATTTTTTGTAAAAAATATTTAATTCACACTTTTGAGTGTAACATTAGTCACGAAAATACGTTGAACTTTCACTAATACCAATGAAGATAGTACCTACTTAACGTATTATCCACGTATATTCTTCGCTTGTAGTTTATTATTGAGATATCAAAACATTGCTGCGAAAATACGCATAAGTATTGTAGATGTTACCATTTTACCACCTCTGTAACTTGAAAACCGTAATTCTAAGGCAAAAATTGTTCATTATAAATATCGCAACAAATAATTGGGTCTTTCATCATGTACCGACAGATTTTCAATTGCCGAAAAAAATCGCCCTCTCCACATAACAAAAATACACATATTTGAGAATTTAACATACCTGTAACTCGAAAGTTGTAACTCCCGGATATTGTCCTTTCTTTAAGTATACCACCTCAGATTTTAGATTTTCAAGAAAATTTGCCCCCTCCACCATTTCTCAAGCCTCCTTTTTCAAATCATCAAAATCAGAGTATGATTACTATTGTAACGGGAATTTATATTAAAAACTGGGTTCGATTTATTTTCACTTATTTATTTACACCAATAACTACCCGTCTACATACACATTTACATTCACACTTATTTCTCGGACTATATACTTCTTACTACTGTCTGATCTATGACCAATTGTGATCTGTGACTGACTAACTGTCCTGTCATTGCCGTCAACCTTATATATCTAACCTAAAAAGCTCTAGATGATTCCAGTGTAGTTTTCGTTATTTATGGAGGTTATTTCTCAATATATGGCTTCGAGAATAGACCAGGACTTATTCTCGTTGCCTCTGATGTCTCCCGTGTTTTCTGAAATGTGTTTGTGACATTTGTGAGTGCGTGTAGTTCATTATATAAAATGCAGGCACGAACAAAAAAAAACAGATAGTTGAATTGTACATCTCCTCCTATCGGGTTTCGTCGGTCAATAAAGGAGCTGATACACCGAGTGAAGAAGACGGGCCACATACCATAAGTAAAAAAGATTGTTTGCATAATTGCCGGATCTTGACTTCATACTACTTGCTTGTATATATGCTTGTTTTTATTTCCTAGATTTGTATATACTGATCAAAAGTTGGACCAGCTTTATTACTTGTTGCACTGAAAAATACAAAATAATATTAATTCTATTGGTGCTGGTAATTTTGGAGTTGGTGCCTACAACAACAAACTACAATGGCACAACTTCAAAATTACCAACACCAAAATAATTCATATTATTTAGTATTTTTCAGTACAACAACTAATAAAGTCAGTCCAATTGTTTGTAAATAATATTTTTTTTTTTTTTTTTTATATTTGTATGCTTCAACCACGCAGGGTTATTAGCATTGAACAGTTACTATAGCTAAGTAGATTCTAATTATAAATATTTTAATAGATTTGTTTTGAGGAGAAAATGTATTAATTGTTCGTAATCACAAGATTCATTTAGAGTTTCTTTGAGCGTGGTAGGGATATTGTGTTGCTGTCTTTCTTGGCTGTATAAAGGGCACTCCACTACTAAATGCTGCACTGTTAATGTTACGTTACACATGTTACATACAGGGGCGGGTTCTCTCTTGAAGTGATAGTCGTGAGTTATTCTGGTATGTCCTATTCGCAATCTTGTGATGGCTACCTGGTCTCTTCTCTTAGTGGGCAGATTGTTCCATTTTTGTACCGATGGTTTTATTAATTTAAGCTTATTATTTGAAGCATCCCATTTGTTTTGCCATTTGCCCATAATTTTGTTCCTGAATAAAGATTTCAGATCTGAGAGAACTATGGTTGTTATCCTTGAGGTAATTGGGTTGGTTATCGCTTCTTTTGCAGTCACATCTGCGTTCTCGTTTCCTCTCACACCACAATGAGATGGTACCCATAGGAATTGGACAGAGGAATGATTTTGTTGCGAATTGAGGAGTTCAGATTTTATAGAGATAAGGGTAGGGTGTTGGGGATATAATTGATCGAGGGCTGTTAAGGCACTCAATGAATCGCTAATGATTAAAGATTTATCAAGTTTTTCATTGTTGGTGAATTTTATTGCTTGAAGAAGAGCAAATACCTCCGCAGAAAAAATGGTGGTATCTTTAGGGAGTTTGTACGAAAACTTCTGGTTCTCTGTTACAAAAGCAGCACCCACTCCTGTTTCTGCTTTGGATGCATCTGTATAGATATGCCTGTAATCTCTGTATTCTTCCAGCTTATGCAGGAATTGTATTTTAAAGTATGCTGGAATAGTGTTCTGTTTTTTGTGGCAGGTGAGGCTTGTATCGCACCTGGGCTTTGTGATTGTCCATGGTGGTGGAGGGGTTGTGTCCTTCATATATATATTAGGCATTGCTATGTCAAGATCACTCAGGTATTTGCTAACTCGTATGTAGAAAGGTGTATCGAGTCTTTTTCTTGAATTGAAGATTGTGTTAAATCTGTCTGCAAAAGTATTTCTATGCACTGGGATAATGGGGTTGGAAAAGATTTTTGAGGCATATGTGAGGCTAAGGTATTCTCTTCTGTGTTGTGGCGGGAGTTCCCCTGCTTCGCTGTAGAGGCTATCTATGGGGCTTGAATAATGTGCTCCCAGAGCTATTCTTATGGCTGAGTTATGTACTGTATCAATCTCTTTGAGTACTGATGGTTTCGCAGAGTTGAATGCCACTGCTCCGTACTCAAGTCTTGAGCGGATTAAGACTTTATACATGGTTAACAGTGTGGTGCAGTCGGCACCCCAGTTTTTATGGGAGACAGTCTTCATTAAATTGAGTCCGTTTTGCGAGGCTAAGCGTAGATAATGAATATGATCCTTCCACGTTAGTTTTTGATCAAATGTCATGCCCAAAAATTTTATTCTTTCTACATAATCAATCGGCGAGTTATAAAGATGTAGCGTAGGTGGTAACTCATTTCTTGTGGGATTCTTGGAGAATAGCATCGCCTTAGTCTTGGAAGTGGAGAACCTTAGGCCTGTTGAGCTTGACCACTTCTCTAAGCCGTGGATAGCTTCTTGTATATTCTTATGTATGGTAGAATTGTTTTTTCCCCTGGTAAGTATAACGAGGTCATCCGCAAATAGTCTAGCTTTAACTAGGTTTTGTCTTGATCCAACTATGTTGTTGATGGCTATGAGGAATAATACTACACTCAGAGTAGATCCTTGAGGAATTCCATTTTCCTGGGTTTTCAAGACAGAGAACGTTTTGCCTACACGGACTCTGAAATTTCTCTGATTTAGGAAGTTCACAATGAATTGTAATAGATTTCCATGGATTGCCCATTTTTCCAGAGAATGTATGACATCATTTCGCCTTATCGTATCATATGCTTTGGTTATATCGAAAAATACCGCCAGGCAGACTTGACCAATGGCGAAAGATTCATGAATCTCAGACTCTATGTCCACAAGATTGTCTGTAGTAGAGCGTTCTTTCCGGAAACCACTTTGAATTGGTGTAATTAAGTTGTTCATCTCCAGGAACCACGTCAATCTATTGCTCACAATTTTCTCCAATAGCTTACACATTGCGCATGTTAGAGAGATAGGCCTATAAGAATCTGGACTGGATTTGCTTTTTCCTTGTTTCCATATGGGTATAATGATGGAGTTATACCATTCTGAGGGGAATACTTGTCTTGTCCAAATGGTGTTATAAATACCTAGGAGGTATTCCTTAGCTTTTGTTGGAAGGGCCTTAAGGAATATAACAGGAATGTTATCTGGGCCTGGGCTGGTATTTTTCATTTGGCCTAATGATTCTTCTAGTTCGTCCATCGTTATATTGAAGTTGAGGAATGCGTTCGTATTAGCCTCGAGATTTACTTGCGGATATACTTGATTTCTGCTCTGGGATATCTCACTGGGAAGGGCTTCATGACTGGAGTTGTATTGGTACGTTTCTGCTAAAATACTGGCTATTTCATATGGGGTACTATATGTGGTATTGTTCTTTTCAAGGTATTTTATGTTAACGTTGGTATTTTTGCCGGATATTCTATTTATCATTCTCCATATTTCAGGGGTAGGAGTAGAGATATTCAAAGTTGATACATATTTCTGCCATGACTGTCTTTTACTTATTTTCAGAATGTATCTGGCATAAGCTCTCATTTTTTTGAACTCTATTTGATTCTCGACTGTTTTATGTTTTTTGAATCTATTAAACGCTTTTTTAGATTGTCTGATAGCATCTTCACACTCGGTGTTCCACCATGGGACGGGGATTCTGTTTCTTGGTAGATTTAATATACCTATGGACTCCTGGGCAGCTTCTGTGATGAGATTGACAAAACTTTGCAGTATGTGGTTTATATCAGCATTCTCATTACAGATGGATGGCAGCTGGTTTAAAGAACATGTTGTAAGATCCGAGAATTGAGTCCAGTTTGCATTTTTCAGATTCCACTTGTTTTTGGGTGAGTCGTTCAGGATTTGTTGCTCTATATTTGTTATTATGATCGGGTAGTGATCGCTGCCATGTAAGTACGACATTATATCCCAGGATAAAGTCGGTTGTAGGACAGGGTCGCATAGTGATATGTCGATGGCCGAGCCTCCACCAGTACTAGTATTGAATCTTGTTTCTCGGCCATCATTTAGTATATTTAGGCTCAAATCAGTGATTATATGTTCTAATGTGCGTCCTAGAGGTGTTATCTTTTTCGCTCCCCAAATGTAATTATGGGCATTAAAATCTCCTAGAATTATACGGGGATGAGGTATTTGATTGAATGTGTTTATGATTTCATTAGCACTAGGTTCAAGGCCAGGAGGGATGTAGACATTGCATATATTAACTTTTGTAGGTCCTTTAATGTTGATTGCTATTATTTCTAACTCAGTTCTGATGGGAATTTCCTCAGCTTCATATGATTCGTGTACATAAATAGCGACTCCTCCACTTGCATGGTCAGTATGGTTTCTATTATTGTAGAAGGGTGTATAGTTTTTGAGGCTATATGACTTATTTCCTTTGAAGTGAGTTTCTTGTAGAACTAAAGCGCTAGGTTGATGTTGAGCTATTAGAAGTTTTAGTTCTTCCAAACGGGTATAGAACCCGTTTAGATTCCATTGTATTATAGAATTGAAAAGATAAGTGGTTTAAATGGCATCGATTGATGAATCACTGTCTATATCTTTTCGATTATCTCTGTTAAGTTGTTTCGTTATTTTATTTCTTAATTTTGTGCATCGTGTTTTCAAATATCGTGGGTTCATGTAGGGGTATATTTTGGTTAGTGTATTGAGTAAATCTTCGATATTGTCTGTATATATTTGGGCTACGCTGAGAGGATCAGGCGAACCACAAGCATTTTCGAAGAAATCTATGAATTCATCGCTTGTTAAACAGCCGTCATTCGTATTTTCCTCGAAGAACTTTTTTGTGCTTTTAGAGAGTTCTTCGATTGTATTGAGATTTTCTTCTGATGTTGTTTTCACTCTTTTGGGTCGATTTGTGGGGGTGACGAAATTCTTATCAGTAGATGTAGTAGGAGGTGAAGTAATTTCAGAGGCATTTCTTTTGGAGTTGTTTTGTGTTATATCAGTATGTGTTAATGTTAATGTCTTGGTAGGGGTTTTGTTTTCGACGTTTTCCGATGAGATGGCAGGTTGAAGTGTTTCATTATTTGTGTTTCTAGGGTATATTGTTATGTTTGGAGTTGGTTGAGAGGTTTTTGTATGCTGGGATGATTGTGCGTATTGGGGGGGTTGTGTTGGTTGAGGAAGTTGTGTTGGCTGAGGGGGTTGTGGTCGTTGAGATATTGGGGTTGGTTGAGTGACTGGTATTGGATGTTCGTTGTTGGCTTGTGGTGGGTCTTGTATTGGTATTTCTGTGGTTAAATCGGTAGGAACTGAAGTCTGTGGAAGTATAGAGTTTGTGTTTGTACATTTTGATGATATGTGCCCTTCCTGTTTGCATATGTAGCATCTTTGTTTTTCAATTGAGAGGAAGATTCGGTAACTGGTGTCGTCATGACTGATCAACAATGAACTTGGGACTTTATCGATATTCGATGGGGCAATGTATGTGTGTCTTCGGAAGCTTAATATATGTTTAAATTCCGTTTTTGTTGTACCAATCCTGAGGAAATCTACAGGTGAAATCAATTGTATTCCGAGGTTGTTGAGTTCTTTTTCGATTATATCATGCGGTATGGTTGGGCATACATTAGAAATAATCAGTCTTTCATTAGGAGTTATTAATTTCCTGGCTTGAAGGAGTTGTTGGTTGACTACAATTTTTCCATTATCTATAGCTAGAAAGTTGTTGACAGTCTGTTCATTTGTGAAATAGATACAAACTCTTTCGTTAGTGATTCTGGATATTGCTAGTATTTGACTTGGATTGATTTTTTCGGCAACTGCTGAGAGATAATCCTCGACTTTCGCGTTTGGTACAGATTTGAATAATATGGCTTGTTTCTTATTTGGATAATTTGGAGTTGATTGATTTAATACTGATGAGTATGATTTCGTTGGAGTTTTTGTAGTAGAGTTAATTTTCTGGAGACCACTGTAGTCAGTAGTCTCCATAGTAGTTTCTTCGTTCATGGAAAGTTTTAACACAATGTTGGATCACTTGATTCTGTCGCTATTGGTGTCATATTAGTGTATCAATGTGTTAATGAACCTTATATGTGAAATATTTAGCATGTGTTCCATTAATAATTAGACCATATACTTAGGTAATATCATTCTCGCATGTCACAAAAAGAAGAATTTATTGTATGTGGTAGATTATGGATGGAGTGGCTTTTTACTCCTATTCTACTGCGACCTTTTCAGACCTATTGTGATTCTCCATTTAATTAGAGCTCAGTATATAGATTCATCCTTTTTGACCGACTACCAAAAGGGTGATGTATACAAAATTCGAATGTCTGCTTTTAAGATATAAAAAATATCGCAAATAAGTTGAAAATCATAAAAAAGTATATTTCATCAGCAAGAACCAGTGGCACTTCAAGATCAAGGAAAGCAATTGGAGAATCATAATAGTTTTCAGAAAGAACAAATAGAATTGAACAAATTAGGTTTTGTTAAGTTTTCAAATTTGAACAATAATTAACAATGTTTCCAATATTTAAATAAACAATTTTCGGTCAAACTTTTATCAAGCTTGCATTCACATGGACGTTATATTAGACTTCGTAAAGGTCATTGATGACAGAATTTGTTTTACATATCTATATCACTTTATAAATGATGTGTGATCTATCAGGTTTATATTCTGTTCTAATGATCGTGTCCATAGCAGTGTCTGATTACAAATCGCTTAGTAATCAGTAATCAAAAATCACTTTCTTGTGGAAACGTTTGTCAAAAGATCAGCAATAATTTAATTCGACAATAATTACACATAGTAGATTAATGGAAAATGGAAGAAGAAATAGTATTTTCTGTTCAGTAGGTATATTTTTAATGAAAAAGGTTATGTGGTAAACAAAAAGATGGATGTCCATAACAGAATTGGGAAATAGTAGAAACAAAAGATAGGTTATGTTACACCATTTTTTACCGATAGCTGTCAACATCAACTCTTTGATAACTGATTCACTCATTATTTAGCGATTGTTAATCCGACACTGCTGTGGATAAGACACGCCGTTAAATTGACGTCCATGTGAATGCTCCCTAACAGTGACATTACTGTATGGTAAAGTGGCATTTCTAATTGGCAAAGTACAAATTTATTAAACGATTTTTAATTCAGTATAAATATATTTTACAAAGAATTGGCCCGACGTTATCAGTTGGCGCACTGAACAGTACAAAATAATGTTAATTCTTTTGGTGCTGTTACTTTTGATGTTGTGCAGTTGCAGTTAGTTTGAAAACTTTTGGCACCAACTTCACAAGAACCAGCACCAATAGAATTAATAATATTTTGTACTTTTCATTGCACCAACCGATAACGTTGGTCCATTTTTTTGTAAAAAATATCTATTTCACAATTTTGAGTGTTACATTTGTCACGAAAATCGTTGAACGTTCACCATTATCCATGTCTGCTTTGCTTGTATTTGCTATTATTCAGAAATTAAGAACATCGTGGCCGAAATACGCATATAATAAACTTTACCACACTTTTAACTCGAAAACCATAACTCTATGGAAAAAATGTTCAATATAAATGTTGCTACAAATAATTTGGTTATTAATTTTCCAGTCTCAGATTTAAAATTTTCTTCCATATAGCAGAAATACACATAATTCAAACTTTAACATCGCAGAAACTTGAAAACCGTAGCTCTTTTGAAAAAATGTTTTAAACGTTTCCGGATATTTTGGTATTTTCAATTCTGCCATCTCGGATTTTCGATTTTAGATAAAAAAATTATGAATATGGGACCATTTCCCAAGTCTCAATGAATCAAAAATCATTAAAATCGGAGTAGGTTTACAATATAAAACGCGCGCACTAACCAAAAAAAGCAGACATACAAAAATAGCACATTAAAAGTTCTATAGCATTTCATTATTTCATCCGATTGGCCAGTTTTTTTGCATTCAGCTGTCTCTCTCTATTATATTATGAAATGCAATAGATGCGATGTCAAATATGACTAATAAAATGACATTGCTACACTGACGCCGTATTGTGTAAGACGTACATACCACACATAATAATATGATCTCACAGCAAACAAGCGCAGACCATAAAATGTCGAAAAGATTAATAGAGAGAAACACTGTTCTTATCTTATCAAAAAGATAATTATTGTGGATGAAAATTAAGCTTCAATAATAAAATTGCACGGTGTGAAAATACAGTTAGCTATCTCATCAGACAATATACCTATCAACGATGGGCAATCGTCATACGAAAAGTTACGATTTTGGAAATAATACCGCCCCCAGTGGGCAAATTCGCTATGCTGGACCTGTGGAAGAGAAGGGTGTAGTCGAGGATAAGAAGAATTCACGAATAAGAAACATCACAGATGGCCCATCAAGGCTGCACGCAAGTACAACAAATGGAGGTTCAGAGCAAAAGTAGATTATTTGCACTCAAACTGACTTATAAGGTAGATAATGAAGAGCATGGATCCAGTTTTCTACTGTCACACCTCTAAATGCGTATTTAAACCATAAACCAAATTAAATCTAGATATGGAGCTGGGCTGGAAAAAGACATGATTCTTACTGTGCTTGTGTTTAATAATTGTGTATAATAATAAAAATAAGTTTATCCGGAAATTGTGTTTTATTTACTTGAATAAAAAAGGCATCAAGTGCGAGTCGGGTTCGCGTAGCAAGGAATCCGGATTTTTTTCGTGGATCCATATCCATACGCTGAGTTTTTTTAAATTTAGTGTCAGTAGTTTCGAGTTAAGGGAGAGTAGATGGTAAAATCTTAATCCGTTTATCAAAAATCTTCAAAAAATATATTTGAATTACCCATAAAATATGAGATATGATTTGGAGACTTTTAAAATTGTTAAATTTGCCCAACAAAATTCACCCTTAAGATCAGGAATCGTTTTTTAGGTAAATTTCTTATAGAAATGTACCTATTGCGATCGTTCACACTTTTGAATTTCGAAAAAATTTCAACGGCATGTTGTTATATGTCTATAAGTTAGTCCAAAAAAACATTCGGTTCAAAAGTTTATATATATATATATATATATATATATATATATATATATATATATATATATATATATATATATATATATTTATATGGGATATTACGAAATTTGTTAACACGATAGAGGTCGCAGTTTTGAAGGTATCAAGTTCAAATTTGCTACAAAAATCAACCTCTCAAATATCTCGGTGGAGTTCGTTATTGGGAAATATCGGGTAAGTAGTTTCAAAATGGCGACCATTCAAACATTTAAAAAAATTATCAAAAAAGAGCCATAGTGTAAATATCATCAAAAATAATTTTAGGTTATAGATATAATCAGTACCTACAACTTTTGTTCCAAGCAATTTTTCATAAAATACACAGGTAAAAAAATAAAAATTATTAAAGAAAAATAACAAATATTGATAAAACATGAACACTCAATATAAATTTGATGTAATTGTACATTTTCTGGAGATCTTAATATAGACCCTGATTAAAAAAATATATAGTATATTTATTGAAAAGAAATAGGCGAAAAAAAAATCTGCCTTGAAGTGGACTCGAACCCTGTCTGCTTTATATTCAAAAGCCAAAACAAAAACCTCTAACCGCAAGGCTATGACACATATAACAATTTCTTGTAATAACATGTAGTTATACCAATGAAAAGGTTGTTAAAATTTCAATTCAATGAATTTTGAAAAATTTACCTTTCCGCTGACTACATGCCATCGGGATTTTTTTATTCTAATTTATTCAGGATAGATTTCTTTACCAAAAATAATAAAAACTGAACTGAAAAAATCAAAATAAGGTTAATTCTATTGGTGCTGGATATTTCGAAGAGGTGCATTGTTCATTAAGCCTGTTTGATCAAATTTTCAAAAAGTAGCACACACTGAGGAGATTTTTGGCCATTTTGGAATTTAGTTGATTATGAGATAATATTCATCAAAATTGGTGAATGTTTGGGTATCTACTATGCAAAACATACAGATGAATTATATACATGCTTTATTTAGGTGAAGTTGATCAGAAATGTGTGAGAGACGAACAGACACACGACAGTATAGATGTACTGATTTTTAGATGTATAGATCTGCGATAGATATGTTCATAAATATTTTCTTCAAAACATTAGACCGACGTTATTAGTTGGTGCACTGAAAATTAGAAAATAATATTAATTCTATTGGTGCTGTTACTTTCGAAGTTGTGCAGTTGCAGTTAGAATGATAACTTTTGGCACCAACTTCACAAGTACCAGCACCAATAGAATTAATATTATTTTGTATTTTTCAGTGCACAAACTAATAACGTCGGTCCAATTTTTTGTTAAAAGAAAATATTTCACAATTTTGAGTGTAACATTAGTCACAAACAATCGTTAAACGTTCATTAATCCACGTATATTCTTTGCTTGCAGTTGGTATTATTGAGATCTCGAAACATCGCTGCAGAAATACGCATAAGTATTCTAGATATTACCATTTTACAACCGCTGTAACTCGAAAATTCTAAGGAAAAAATGTTCATTATAAATATTGCTACAAATAATCAGGTCTTTCATGTAGTCGATCAAAAATGTATCACAACCAATTCTTCCCCTTTAGAAACTGGGCATTATAACTATAATGTCGTCCATTATAGTTTGTTGCATTTATTAATGTATCGATAGTACTCATATTTTAAATATGGCATCGTCTAGAAACAATACCTTTGTTTTAAATAATATTGCATGATGACTCACTCATTACAACACTTCTTGGATGGATTACTTCTTGAGCATATCCAAATATAATTTTTTATTGATGCATTTTCGTCGAAACATTAAAACGCATTCGGTATTCCCAAACATACATACAACACTCGTTCCAATTGTTGCCGATAATCCACGGAAACCTGATTCTATGTATTATTTCTTAATCAGAATACTGATGATAACATATAATCATTTTGATAAGGGGAAATAGTCGGAATCATTTCATTCTCATATATGTAATTCTTTAAATAATACTATTCAAATTTATATCTTGATAATAGAAATGCCCCGCATAAAATGCTGGCATTCATGTGTCAACTGCCAAGAGTGTAACCACCGGTCATCAAGCGAACTGAACGAAGTCATTACATGGTACGAGACTGAGGGTGGGCAAATCGTTAGATATCTTGATGAGCGGCTTATCGGCGTCGAATCCAGTGACAAACGTAAACAAGTTGTAACTGTTCCAGAAAACAACCAGACACGCAACATTGAAAAGGACAGAGTTTTTACACTTCAGTGTGATAGGAAAATGAGAAATCGATTACCAGTGATAGTGTTCTTTGTTGATTTGTGGAATAGGATGATCTCCTGTGCCCACAAAAGCCCTGATAATTTTCAAGAGAATGAAGTTATAACTTGGTGTGAAACTGATGGTAAATCAATTTTTAGATATCTAGATGAAAGATTGATTGAAGAAAATGTGGATGATGATAACTGTAATGGGACAAATAAAAGTAGTATATGTACTAATTCATCCATGCGACTCGATTATAGGATTCTTACATCGACCAATCATTCGATTTCAACCACAGAGTACTCTAATTTGAGTCGCTCAGGATCTTGAGAGGAAAGACAGAAGTAATTGAATATTATTAATCTAAACAGGAACATATTGGGAAACAGTCATCATAACAAAGGTGTGATATTCAATCGTGCAATGGCACTGCCGACTTAGATAAATAAGCTTATCGAATCTAGTGGGCTTGGAGATAAGAAGAAATATTCTATATAGTTCTCAAGAAGCGAATATAATATGATGACATTGAAAATGTGATCATAGAATATGTATTGAAAATGTTCATCTCCTATAAATTATCTCATTTATTGTATAAAAACTACTATGAATTATATACTCGTATTATATGAAACTAAATTTTCTATAAACAAAAGACTATAAGCAAATCTGTTGATATATAAAATAAAGATGATCAAAAATGAACACAGCAAGCGATTTATTTGTTATATTCGAGAGTTCTAAATCTAAATTTCAAAAATATGTATCCAAAAAATCAAATGATGGAGCCCTTTTCAAATTTTAATAATGTTTTGGCAATAGATTTTTTGAATTACCTTTGAATCAAGACGAAAGTTTTCAGGATGTAATCAGAGTAAATTGTTTTTAGGATTCTGTAGATCCTATGAGAAAATAAAACCTTTATACGATACTCTGGTGTCTATCTGTCCGTCTGTCACAACCATTTTTCACCGAAAATATTAAATGAAAACCGTTTAAATTTCAAAGACTGCATCGTGGTCCTTTGACAAATTTAGACAATGAAAGGTCTTTTTTGAAGAGCATAATGTGAACTATAAAATTATGGATACTTAATTGTTTTTATTTAATTTCAAAATAAATAGTTTTGAAGAAATCAAGGGAAAAGATGAACAATTATAGTTCTTACTATTTATCTTAGAAATTACTAGACTTAAATAAAAAAACAAAATCGTATATAAAGTTTCAGTCGAAGTTAACAGGAGAACCTATGTGACAGTTAAAGTGGGATAAATTTAAAATTTTCAGCCCATAAATAGGTATTATAAGGTTCAAGTAATACAGCAGAATCTAAATTATGAAAATGTTAGAGCAAATAATGACAAAAGCTATTAAAACTATAATTTAATTGAATTTCTAGTAGGGAGTTATTAAAATGAGTCAGATTTCCCAGAATTCTAACTTTAACATAATATACCTATCTAGAGCTCAAAGCAAATATGGTCGGATAAAATAATTTTAAGAAATGTATGTTTCTGTTTCTAGGGTGGTTTATATCAATAGTGTTAATTAATTAGACATTAATTGAGTTTATATCAATATCTTTGTAATATGTATACAGAGATAGTTTTGAAATTTATCAAAATTGTACCGTTTAACAGAGTAGTCCAGACAAAAATTCCTCGAGGAAATGAATCGAGATAAGACATTCAATAAAATTTATATACATGCCTGGAGCGGCCGTGGTAACACCTACAGAAATTATAAAATCAAAGCTACCCGACATGGCAACAATACTAACCGGTGGGCTATATGCCCTTTATGAGGTCATCCTTTATATAAAAAACACTCCCAACACAGAGTCGATCATCATGGCAGACTCGATCAACTCGCTAACACTTGTCAAGAAAACATATATTAAACATCCAATTGTAATTAAAATAAAAGACAAAATAAAATTGAAAAACTATTCTTTCATCACACATAGGTATTCCCGGGAATGAGCTAGATGACCACCACGCGAAAGAAGCAGTAAATATCTGCACCATATCAACATCCAAGCTTCCACCTAGTGATATAAAGAACTCCTATCGGCTCGAAATAATGGAAAATTTCGACAGAACATGGAAGACTAGCCCATCTAAACTAATCAAAGTGAAACCATACGTCGGACCATGGAATACCTTTACTGACAACCGACGAGATCAAGTGATGCTTACTCGCCTCCGCCTAGGACATAGGTACAAGAGCTACCAACGGGCATCTTATTAGCAGAGATCTCGGACCTATTTGTGCCAAATGTGAAGTACTTTTAACTGTACATTCTAGTAGGGTTTCCTTTTTTGAAATGGATAGAATCAAATACAATAAAGACAATTTTATCAAAAGTATTCTAGGACCGAACTGCAACATTGTGAACCTCATGAACTATCTCAAACATTGTAATTTCTTACACAGATTGTAAGAGTCTATATCCATCGCTTATAACCAATAGATTTATCCGGTTTATTATTAAATTTAAAAAAGAGTAGTCAAATCGATTTCTATGTCAAGTCTACAAACATGTCAAGGGAGACATTTTCAGGTTATGATTAACATATGATTAACATAAGTTTAATTCTGAATATCATCTCCTTTATTCATCTACCTTTTACTTCAAATATTTGTCAAGATAATAGTCATCTTCGAATTTCATACTATGAGTCACCTGAGCTTCCTCCATTTTCTATTACTATTACGTCATTTCCCTAGAAACTGACTCTTAGAAAAACAAACCGTTTTTGAACCCAGATAAGATAAAATTCACTACACGTTTATGATATAATCATTTTATTTCTCAGTTTGATAAAAATTGACGTCTTAGACAGATCCAGAATGTCCTGTTCAGGTCACACTGAAGAGCCCATCAGTGCCAGTGAAAATATAAGTTGTATCGAAAATTCGAACACAGAATCGTGTTGCAACAACAATAATTTGTCGATAGAAAATCCTACAATTCAGGTGGAAGACAACCATTGCCAGGTAGTGTGCTCCATATCTAGCCAGCATCCTCATCAGGAACACGTTGAGAAAGAAAATTACCTTGGAGTTCACAAAAGTGAACAGTTGTTATCCACTGCAAGTAAGAACGAAACTTTTAATGGTGATCTAAAATGTCTTTCAGAAAGTTGTGAATCAGACGACAGATTATTATTATCAACAGCTAAAAGTGAGGAAGTGAGTGAAGAACAACAGAAAAAAGTAATCGAAGTACCCAATGGATCTCCAGCCCCACCACAGAGGCGAGTGCTAAAAAAGGGTCGAAGTCTTAACTTGTTTGTAGATGTTCCCGAATTCGATGTCTGTGGAGTTGATGGTAGTTATCAGGCACAATTTTGAATGATTGACCAAAAAAATATAAAAATCTCGACAAAAGACCATTCTCATTTATGTATTTATCAAATATTTATTTCACAATATTGATTCTTGTCTAGACATAGGTACTAGATTTATAGATTTTAAACAGATTATTTATTACAAACTGATTACAAAATTGTAACATTTTATTTTGCTACAATATATCAACGTTTTTCTAAATATGTTATTATTATTTATGTATTCACTCCTCATGAAACAAGGGGAATATGGATCCTTCTCTTATTCGTTTGGGTAAATTATGTAGAGTACGCTTTTCTTAGTGATCCATACATTCGACAAAACAATGACTTCTTATAAAATCAATCTGTCGTTTTTCATTATGTCATTTATATGTTACAGCCATTTTCTTACAGAACTAAATAAATATTTTTTACTAAAAAATCAACCGACGTTATTACACACAATAATATAAATTTTATTGGGGCTATTACTTTTGTTGTGCAGTTGCAGTTAGATTGATAACTTTTAACACCAGCTCCACAAGTACCAGCACCAATAGAATTAATATTATTTTGTATTTTTCAGTGCACCAACTTATTAGACGTTATTACGTCGGTCCAATTTTTCCAAAAAAATATTCATTTCACACTTTTGAGTGTCATGAAAATAGTTGAACATTCACTAATACTAATGATGATAGTACTTATCCTATTATCAACGTATATTCTTTGCTTCAAGTTATTATTATTAAGATAAACATCGCTGCGGAAATACCTACGTATTTTACCATTTTAACACCGCTGTAATTTGAAAACCGTAAATCTAGGGAAAAAATGTTCATTATAAATTATGCTATAAATAATTAGGTCTTTCATGTACTACCCACAGATTCTCAATTTTCGAAAGAACTCGCCCTCTCCACATAGCAAAAATACACATATTTGAGAATTTAACATGCCTCATACCTGAAAACAAGTCCAATTTAAACGTTTCCAGATATTGTCCTATCTTTTCGATTTTCGAGACGGTTTTCGGGGGGAAGGAGATTTCCGTTCGGGGTTCGTCAGTCAAAAACTCTAAAAAATGTATTTACGCTGAGTTATTGACCTAATTATAGACGTATAGAGCAAAAAATAGATTATGTTTCTGGTGCTTAATTCTTTTACAAAAAACACGGGCGTTTCCTAGTGCTTTATATGAAAAAGTAAAGGGCTTTTGCAAAGTATTACAATTATATGTTTAAAAAAAACAGTTAATTAGCTGAAATTATTCTTTGTTCTGAAGATATGAACAAAATTTGGCCAAAATATAAATAAGATTAGTAGAAAATAAAAAGTTCCATTTGGGCTTAACTGTTTTCCTGAGATTGTTATAGTTTGAATACCCATCGAGTGGAGTTTCGTCACGATTCCTGGCGTCATCTGCCATTTTACGCATGTCGTTAATAATTTAAATTAAATTTTATTTCCCCAAACCCCAAAACACTGACATATTTGTAAAGGGGCTAAATCATTTTCAAAAAGAAATGTTTGACAGTAAACGTCAAAGAGAACAATAACAAACGTCAAAATAACAATCAGAGGATCGATCGAAGACATATGTTTATGACGTTAAAATTTTATTTCACCTAGTTTACAAACGAAAAAAAAGAGATAGACAAGGTATGACGAAACCCCATTCGATGTGTATTCAAACTATAATTCACAAAATAAAACGCAAAACCACGAAATGGTTCTGTCGATTTTACAAACTTTTCTTGTTACCAACAGGAATACAGGCAGACAGGAAGATCGATAGACAGACCAATGGCTGAAAATATTTCACATGGAATCAGGTTACTGAAAATTCTACAGCATTACAATAATTTCCTTACTTTGTATAGAAGCAGGAAAGTAAAACAGGAAAACGAAAATTTATCCTATCTGCCTTGAAACGTGATTTAAATAATACATTTTTATAATAAAATGATACATTTAGCTCTTAGAATGTTTCTTTTATCATAATATAAATTAAATGAACAATAGCGATAATAAAATTATCTACATTACGTGCCTATACATATCGTCAGGAAAGTATCCAAGAAACGTTTATATTTCAAGAAGTAAATAATTTGAGGGGTAACTTTGCTGTCACAGATACTTAAATGTCTAACTACATTTTTTCTGAATGATTACCATACCTATTCTGCTACCTTCGGTATTGAAAATGGATGATTCGGTTTAAAGTTGCTACCATTGCTTTTGTTATTGAAACAAAAAATAAATTCGAAAACTGAATCAGAAAACTCCCGAAACATCGCTTTCCTGGAACATAAGATACCTATACCAAAAGATAACCAGCAGTGTTGAACTTATTTATATCTTAATAATAATACAATAATGTTCAAGTTTCCTGACAAATCCATCACAGCTATGTATGAAATTGTTAGATACCGTTTTCTTCAATGATAATTGTTTATATCTTTCACTTTAGCTTTTCTCGCAGTGTAACCGTTTCGCATGTATACGCATTATTCATGCTTCGATAACCCTGACTTGACTTGACGGTTCGTATTCATGGATTTTCTCTACTTTCTTCCCCTGAATATAACAACATACCTACCTACAGTTAGGTAACTGATTTAGGAATCAAAGCAGACACATGCCAACATGAATTTACAATTTCTCGAACACGATTCGTAACCAACATATTTATCAATCTTGTTATTTTTTTTTTGTCTACTGCAACAGATTATCAACAATAAATAGATTCATATCAATCAAAGATTCGTATTTCGATTATAAACAACTCCAAAATTATAAGGCATATATCGATAAAACACAAGAAATCAAATCAAATTAGCTTCGATGCGTTATTCATAGAAGACGGTGCATACATAAACTGAATTTATTTTGTGCTGAATGTTCCGAAATTCTTTTTGACGAACAATAATATCATTCCAGTCTGAGAAACATATTTGTAGCAATAAACGAGCAGGCAGTCGGGCAGAAGTTATAGAAAAAACTACAGTTACCAAGCAAATTCAGATAGATTATTAGATAATCAGGGACACTTTAAGTTATTTATTGAGTTGATTCCATTCACTTGGTTCTAAAATTTGGTTCCAATGGTGTTTGACAACTTATTTCGACTGCTACTAGTGATGTAGATGCAAGAATATATTATATCGTATTTCATATTATTTTTGATTATATTTGACGTACACTAATTACGCGGAAAGGGCTAACGATTGTGATGAAACCTGGTACCTAATAGAATTTCTTTAGCCTAGGTACGAAAGTGGATCTTTTTCGGGCTGAAGGGTTAATGAGATCATTTGACGTTTGATTGTTTACTGACAACTGCTGACAAATGTCGCCTAATGTGTAACCGGCTTAACACTGCATTATTGATTCGAGAATAGTAGGAATTTATTGTCTGAATGAACACAAGATATGCTTAAAATTAAAAATAACTATAAACATATTATTCTCTGATATTTGTAATAGTTTAGAAAACAATAAATTTTAGGAGTGTACCTGAATTTTATTAATAATAATTCAAGAGCTCCATCTAGTACGACAAGATGAAATCTGACCCATCTATGAGAATATGCGTATTTTCTTATAGTCAGTTATAAACAAGTATTTTATACCAATTTATTTACATTCTGGATGCGCTTCGTTGTACAACAAAATTGAAGATCACTTTTTTTGTCTGATATTTGAAAAAAATACTAGTTACACGAGATGATCGGATATATTCGGCATTATATTATTTATGCTAATTTCAACGCTGACTTCTTTGATGAGATTCTAATGAAAGTAAAACTGAATAAAAACAATCAAAGCAATAAAATAATGACCTGTTATCTGCTGCAGTCGACATGAATACCTACCTACTGAAAACTTGAGTGAGTGGACATGTTCTCATATCAAATTCAAGAGAGGAGGTCTCTATATATTTAATTTTGAAATGATATCTCGCAATCTGATTTGTAAACAGGATTCAATAGATATTTTTCTTATCGAAAATGTGATTAAATTACGTCATAAGGATTTTTTTACGTACGAGCTTTGTTCAATGAATAGGCAAAATTCCTAGATATGTATATGATATCATTGATATTATCAAAGCAAATATGAAAAGATCAATATACTGAAATTTTAAATCACAAATGAGTTCATCCATACTTAGGTATATGAGGTAAGAACATTGCTAGGGTGGATTTCATTCTGAATTGTACTACTTCACGGCTGATAAAAGACTTTGGGTCTTGTCAATAATGTTAGAAAGATACAGAACTCATGGATTTGTCATTGTTTGATCATTTAAAGAGCAAACTGGATCTCTAATCTCCTACCATATCCGAAACAGCTGTGTAAGAGAAGTATTTTAACCAGGTGGTTGGTAAACAGGTTTCAGTAGGCCTTGATATTTCAAGGCCACTATGTAATGTCCAAAACATGTTTTATCCATCATTGTATATCGACTTGCTTATTAGCATCACTGTGCTAAGATTATCTTGGAACGGATGCACTGTTTTCTTTTATAACTCGTCAAAGTATACGTCATTAGCCGAAAAATGGAGCAATATGCTTTACGTTTATAAAACTTATCTAGAGTACGTTGCTAGAAGTCTTTGTTTGAGCATTGTCTCAGGGGATATACCTATAGAGGAACAAGTAACACTCAAATGATATTTTATATTTTTTACCAGATTATTTATTTGTCCTATAAAAAAGTTAAGCGACCATTTCTGAAAAAAAACGTTTATCAAGAAATAAGTATTTTAGAGTTTAAAAAAATTTGAGAAGTAAATACCTCGAATGAAATTTGAGTAAAAGTAAAAAAAGTCTTACGAGTGGACACCAGATATTTAGTTGTGAAATTGAAAACAATTTTGTAACTTGAAACGTAGTAGTAGTAATTCGTAGTTATGTTAATTAATATGTACTTATGTCATAATATACCTGACAAAAAACGATTCAAAGTGTAATCGTATCATTACAAGCACCTAATTAACAATATAATTATTACATTATGTGTAGATATTTGAAGAATTAAGGAAGTATTTCGTTTTTTTACGGATCATGAGCAGAATATAATATGTTAGCCGGACTGTGGAAAGAAGGTCAAAGTTTTGTTTATAACAAAATAATGAAAAGACCACTAGAAATTAATGAATGTATTTGGGACTTCCTCAATAGAAATTTTGGATATGAAAACCCAGTCAGTTGATTCAGGAGATGTGAAATCGTGGAAATTTGTCAATGTGTACATACATGGCGGAACGGTTGGTAAACTTGATAAAATGTCTGTATATTTTGTTTACAGCCTACTTTATTCATATTTACCAAATAAAAATTTAATTTAAACAGGTTAACTTTTATTCCAGTTTTGATTTAATTCAAGTGTGCTAGAAAAGAAAACAAAATTTAGAAATCATAAGAATTTTAACGATACTTACTTCTCTTAAACAACTTAATAATCGTATCATTTGTAGTTAATCGCATTTTTAGGTAAATTTCTTATAGAAATGTACCTATTGCGATCGTTCACACTTTTGAATTTCGAAAAAATTTCAATGGCATGTTGTTATATGTCTATAAGTTAGTCCAAAAAAACATTTGGTTCAAAAGTTATATATATATATATATATATATATATATATATATATATATATATATATATATATATATATGGGATATTACGAAATTTGTTAACACGATAGAGGTCGCAGTTTTGAAGGTATCAAGTTCAAATTTGCTACAAAAATCAACCTCTCAAATATCTCGGTCGAGTTCGTTATTGGGCAATATCGGGTAAGTAGTTTCAAAATGGCGACCATTCAAACATTTAAAAAAATTATCAAAAAAGAGCCGTAGTGTAAATATCATCAAAAATAATTTTAGCTTATAGATATAATCAGTACCTACAAATTTTGTTCAAAGCAATTTTTCATAAAATACACAGGTAAAAAAATAAAAATTAATAAAGAAAAATAACAAATATTGATAAAACATGAACACTCAATATAAATTTGATGTAATTGTACATTTTCTGGAGATCTTAATATAGACCCTGATTAAAGAAATATATAGTATATTTATTGAAAAGAAATAGGCGAAAAAAAAATCTGCCTTGAAGTGGACTCGAACCCTGTCTGCTTTATATTCAAAAGCCAAAACAAAAACCTCTAACCGCAAGGCTATGACACATACAACACAATAAAATGTAGGTATACCAATGAAAAGGTTGTTAAAATTTCAATTCAATGAATTTTGAAAAATTTACCTTTCCGCTGACTACAGGCCATCGGGATTTTTTTGATTTATATGGTCTTCATATGTTTGTTACTCCATTGTAAATAGAATTGCATTTTGTACCTTTTAATTGATCATCAAATGAAGTCATTCCTATTTTTTTTAAAGATACTAATAAGTATATCTAATCGCAATATTTTCAAAAATTTTATCCATATTTTTTTACTAGCCCCACCTATGCTTTCCTCAGAGTAACGCAAAGTTTGTAAAATACTTATAGGAATTTTCTCAAACACAACTCATTGTGGTGATGTAATACCTAACTATTTGTAACCATCTTGGAAATTGGGATAACGACCAAAAGAGCCCTACAACCTTCATCCACGTACAAGTTTTTTATCACCTCTGAATTAAAAATATGAGGACATCAACAAAAATTCATTTATTAGTGTTAGATCCTGTATGAGGCAAATGATTCTGCTTTTGATCAATCATCGGTGATATAGTTTGATTAATTTTATAGTTTTTACGAGTTTTCTTCTTGCCTTCTAAAAAGTACCTTTAAAACTTAAGCAGCTCACGAATGAAGATGTAATTTGGATCAGATCCAATAGAATATTAATTTGTAGAATAAGTCGAATTGTTTAAAATTCAAAATACTTTTACGGTTTTTTCGGTATTGATGACAAATCTTCAGAGGTGAAAGGTGCTTAATTTTGGACAAAGAGCCTATTCTAAATCTGGACAACCAAAATTAGGAATTCGTCAAAGTATACAATTTTATTTGTTTTATATATAGAGTTTTTTTCTTCAGTAACATGCCTAAGAAAAAACACTCACATAAAGAATAGGATGAAAAAAACGTGAAGAATACCATTCACACTGCTAAAGTTAAAGAAATTAGGTTTGTTAGGGCGTCAAAGAGCTGACTTCTAGAAGACCCTTAAATGAAAAATACATGCTGCAGCGTAAGGTGTAAGAAACCTCCGTTTGGAAATGAAAAAATGTTACTATTCATGTTCCCTTATTTGCACATTAGCAAATCAGCTTGCTGTAATATGTTGAAGAAATCAATCTCTTCATCCATTTTCAAAGACATTTCTGATAAAAGTGGTAATTAACTTCATTTAAACGTCATCAGTCTTCTAAAAGATAATTTAATTGTGAATGTATGTAGTCAAATATAGGTTCCCAATTACGGATAGGCTAGTGAATTTTACGAACCTTTTTTTATTTAACGTAAATATTGATAATTTTTGCCTTTGTATATTTTCTAATACCTTAAGGTTAGAATAAACCTTTTTGAGTATGAAAAATGTTTTGTATATATCAAAGCATATTTTAGGTACAAAAGAAATTAAAAGCTTTGTTTTTCCGCAAAAAAAATTTTTTATAAAAAAATTATCCAATGTTAGGCGACATTCATATACTGTTTTTTTTCAATGAATGCAAAGAGAACACCAGAAATTATGACATCAAACATGTCAAAGAGAAACATAAATAACTGCAGCGATTTTGCTATATAAACAAGAGATATTATGGATGGATTGGAGAAAAAAATTTCACTTATAAATCTGTCGCTCAATATAACAACAGCAAAATATTAGAGAAATGTATTCCAGTTTTCTCTTTCAATTCTCTTTCTTTCTACTTTATTAATTAAGTATGTATGGCACATATATTCTTTTTATTAGAGAAACTGTGTGTTTTTTCTCATTATTCAATCTAGGATTAAAATGTACTGATATATTTTTATTTATGTTTCTTGTATAATGTGGTGCATTCTGGCGATTTAATTTTCTATATATAAAGTTTGAATGCGACTCAAAAGATACTCACAGTTCTGAAGAAAGTTGTTACATACCTGAAACAAAGATATCAATGACGTTAATAATAGACATAAACAGGAACGGAAAATCATAACTTGCAGGTGATACATCCATATTCAATAGGTTCATAGAACATTTTTCTACATATTCTAAGATACTAGTTAGATACTCTATTATAAAATCTGTAGTATCTATCTACTTTGGTAAGGGGTATATAAAATATAAAAGCATAAATGAAATCTATATGCGAAATGCACACGAGTGCATAATAAGACATTGTGCTATCATTAATTATTCAATTTATATATAATGTTTTCGATGGAAGATCAAGAATCATATTATTTTCTCTAATATTAGATACTATATTCAAGGCAAAAGAAGTATCCATATAACAATGATCGTTTATTAACAAAAACGAATTAATAAAGACTAGTTTGTGCACTGAAAAATACAGAATAATGTTACTTATATTGGTGCTCGGAGGTAAATAGATGACTTTTGGCACCAATTTCAAAAGTAGGTACTTACCAGTGCCATCGGAATTAACATTATATTCCAATTTATATTCAGTGCATCAACTAGTAAGGTCGGTCCTATTCCTATGAAATTTTATTTCACATCTTTGAGTGTTTCATTACTCATGAAAAATTTTCGATACAATTTGTCCTCTTCACCCTTTCTGAGAGAAGGACAAATTGGAATGAAAATTTTGCAAAAAAATACGGGATCATCTCTCAGCACTATTCATTCCAATAAAAGAAAGAAAATGCTTGAACATAGGTACATTACAAAAAAGCCAACAAACAGATAATATGTATGCCTTCCCCGTTTTTCTAAATCGGTCAAAAAAAAATCATGAAGTGACCTTGAGAGATTTACAAGTAACGATTTCATCAACGTCTTCATATATAAATATTTTTTAAAAAAATTGGACCGACGTTATCTGTTGGTGCACTGAAAAGTACAAAATAATATTATTTCTATTGGTGCTGGTACTTTCCAAGTTGTGCAGTTGCAGTTAGATTGAAAACTTCTAGCACCAACTTCACAAGTACCAATAGAATTATTATTATTTTGTACTTTTCAGTGCACCAACTGATAACGTCGGTCCAATTTTTTATACAAAATATGTATTTCACATTTTTGAGTGTTACGTCTGTCACGAAAATCATTGAACGTTATGCTTTTCTTGTATTTGCTATTATTCAGAAATTTAAGAGCATCGTTGCGAAAATACGCTTATTTAAACTTTACCACTCTTTTAATTCGAAAACCGTAACCGTAACTGGAAAAAATGTTCAATATAAATGTTGCTACTAATAATCTGGTTATAAATTTTCCATTTGCTGATTTTCATTTTTTGAAAGAAATATGTGTTTTTCCGCTAAATGGTGGGGGCAATTTTTCTA
The DNA here is from genome assembly GCA_958507055.1 of Crioceris asparagi. NCBI lineage: Eukaryota > Metazoa > Arthropoda > Insecta > Coleoptera > Chrysomelidae > Crioceris > Crioceris asparagi. The sequence goes on from OY293828.1 coordinate 9,840,935, forward strand.
AAAACAATATGGAAAAATATGGCTAAATTAAAGGAAATATTATATGTAGCAACATTAAGATTGGAGAATTCTCAAAAAAATGTACGATTTCTGAGTTACGGCAGTGGTAGAGTCTGAAATATGTGTATTCCCGTGATGTTTTGAAATCTCTGAATAAGTATAAGAAACGTATTACATATCTTCTTTGGTGCACTTTATATGATTTTGTTGACTAATGTTCAAGGTTGCACTCAAAAGTGACAGAAAATTGGACAGACAAAAGTTTTTGTCAAAAAATCTGTGATTTGATTGGTTCATTCTTATTTTATTTTCGTCATCTGTATAAACCAATCTTTTTTGAGATTATTCTTATTTCAATTTTAATTTGTTTCTTATTTTATTTTATTTACTGTATAAACTCACCTTAAATCGTTTTGTTTGATTCACGTGATATAGCCAAGTTTGCAATAATTATGTTATCAATAGAATAAATATTATTTTGTATCTTATGAGCGTCATATATTCATTGAGTCGGCTCTTGTTTTATCAAAAAGTTTGTAGATCTCATCTCAAATATACAGCAGTCGATGGGAAACAACATTATAATAACTGGTCCAAATTTATCGTTTGACAGAAATTATATTATGAATAGTTACACCTTCAACTTGTTCATAGCTAAATAACCGAAAAATTATTTGATGAATTTTGAAAATAATTACCAGAAACTTACACAACTAATTTATCATTCAATGAGATCGTTATGCCGATAATGCTTTGTTATCGCCTATCGCATCGTTTAAATCTTTTATGCGGCAACAAGATCAAGGGAAAGTGTTCAGTAAATAAACACCATATTGTCCGCGCCCCACACGTGATTCTTGGCTTGCAGAGATGGCGGCGTTATTTGGAGCTTTTTCAGTGAGGGACTTTAAGAAAAGTATGGGGCTCCTTTCACAAACCATTCCGACTATATAATCGCTCTGCTTTGGAAGAAGACTCCAGTTCGCTCTCAGTTCTTCGTCAACAATTTCCTCAAGCTCAAATACATACATTAAGCCATGCATATTTTGATAGTAAGTAGATTTTAAAATTATGTGAATAGTGCAGTGAAAAAAAAACACGACGTAGTGGATGATTATTTGTGTTTTTTAATCACCTTTTTATATTCTAGAAAAGAGGATACATTTGATCATTTTGGAAGATTCGTTCAATTAAAATTCACGAATGAAACAAGTTTTAATTTTGATTTATCGGGAATAAATTTCATTTTTCAAAATGGATTCGATAAGCGTACTGGCAAATCTTTGACCATAAGAAGAAAGTAGATTTTTAATTTTTTTCAAAAGATATGATTGGGGTACATGTTACCTTTTCATATATAAGCGTTGTTATTAAAGCTACGTAATTGTTCGAATTTTCCAAAATTAAAAAACAGATTTTTCCATATTTAAACGTCCCTAGACTTCGAAATAGTAGTGTGCAAGAAGAATATAATACGTTTAATATGCACAAATATTTTGGTGAATTTTCAACTTTATCAGGAGCCAAAAGTGGTGTCGAGTTCGAACTTATTCCATCCGATGCATAGTTATCATCGTGCTCATAATTATTTTCATCGAACTCTGTTTTTCGGTTACAGTCTGTTGATTTAGCAAATGAAAGAATATCAAAGTATATATTCCTTAATTTTGGATTCAAATCATCTGTATTGAGATTCAATAAATGACGATTATACAAAGTTTCCCAATAAATCTCAAAAAGTTCCCACTATGTACCTATGTTATCCGAACGCTCCCATTTTACCATTAATCTAAAAAAACTCTATATTATTGAAAATCAGTTCCTATATGACTCTAGTAAAGACATGTTGAGTGATATTTCACAGACTACTTGTAACATTTTTTCTTTTTGATCCTCTATACTTGGCTGGTTCATAAACATTTCTAACTTTCTGTCAAATTGAACTTCCAAAGCAAGTAGCGCAAAATATATTTTAAGGTAGTCTCTAATCTTTTAATGAATTTGACATATACCTAGGCATCAACATATCTGTCAGATATTCGCCTCTTTACACACTTGTAGAATAAACGACTATTGTTTGTGTATCATTTAGGTGTGTACAGTAGCAGCTGCAATCTTCGTGGCATCACCCACAACAACTGTGGATGCTCGACCAGGCGGCAGTTATGGACACTTGGAATATGCTGGCTATGAGGGCGGTGGCGGTGGCTACGAGTCCGCCGGCTATGGCGGTCTCGAAGGCGGCGGTCATTCAGGTGGTGACGGCGGCGGCCACGGCGGTTATGATGGCCTTTCAAGCATCGAGTCATACGGTCACAATGAAATTGGACACGAAGGAGGAGATGGCGGACACGCCGAGGAATATGTAGACTATCACGTGAGTAGATATTATTAAATGAATGCACGAAGAAGCATTCAAATGATTTTTTATAGCATCTGATTCACGTTGAAGGTCTTCCCGTATGACAATTGTGTCTGTACCACAGTTTTCCATTTTTTACTACTACATGCAAATTCAACATGATTTATTAGAATTTCATAAGCTGCAAGAGAGAATATTTCCGCCGTTTCTAACTCTAACAGTTGTGTTTTCCTGATAAATTTATCGTACCTGACGACATGATCATATTCAGACTTTAAACATATATAAATATTATCATAATACGTTGTGGTTTATTAAATCACGGCACGGCGGATGTGAAAAAACTCGTTGGATTAACTTATGCGGCGATTATAACTTTTCATTTCAACTTATAACATTTACGCATATTTTTCTACTTTAATTTCTCTCAGAGATCTGACTTAGCCGGAAGAAGATTTATCAGTTGCCTTAAAATATCAGATTTAATCAGATCTGTTAAATGTTGAGTGTACAGAATAGCAATTTGCGTTAAAAGCAAAAAATATTTACGTCCGATAACTTAAAAAAACACATGCATCTATAGGCATTTTAAATTGATATTTATTATTATCCAATTGCACGCCATTGTTTGTCCTCAAGTTCTAAATTTAGGTGAGTAATAAAACAAAAAAAAAGTTAACTAAGCTCGTTGATCGGACAAAATCTATTGTCAAACTCAATTGGTGATATATTATGGATTTAATTGGATAGAAACGTCAATAGTAAATTCAACAGTTAACACACAGTAATATTAAATAAAGTTAGAATTTAATAAACAAATAAATCTAAGTAGTTTTAGCCAATAGTCGTATCAGAAATTGTCGTAAGGTATTTGTTTAATCATCCAATACAATCAAGATCTTGAGGAAAAATCAGTGGCGTACACAAAAAAACTTAAGAAGTATGTATCATGTACGACATTAATCATGTTATAGATAGAATATTTTACAAAGATAGATTGTAATCTTTAAACATTTATTAATTGTTTTCAAACTTTACCACCTTATAAATCACACCATAAACATTTTTCAACGTATGTTTATTTGAAATGTAAAATCATGTCGATTGCTAAGATCCTGCTACAAAAATGTTTAGATAATTTGACACCATAATTCTCCATACATGATATTATGTTTACACCGATGTCTTCTCTTCATCTAAAAATAGCTGAGAGACACGGTCATGTCCACCTAAAAAAACCCTCTGAATATCATTCAGAAACACTGTTTTTGACCGACCTCGCGTAGGAGATAGATGTATACAGGGTCACAACCAAGTAAATATCTTTAAAACGAAAAGGATGATATTTATGAAACTTTTCAGGCAATTACAAGTTTTGCTACTACTGTACTTCCGATTTCACCGGAAATATCCCCAATATTTCTAATTTAAATGGGACACCCTGTACATTTCTGCAGATTTTATAAGACCTTTTTATTTCATATTTATACATACTAAGTGGAAATAATTTGTAAAAACGAGAAATAAAACACTTTGCAATTAAAGAATAGGTAACGTTAAACTAATGAAAATAATAATTTAAACAAAATCACTTCAAATGTTCAAAATGCTCGCCGTTCACATCCTGACAATATGCAAGACTATTAATAAATTTGAAAGTCAACTCTTTCCAAGACTTCTCCACGTATTAGTTCACATTCATCAATAGTTCTTTGTCTTAATTCCTGCAAGCATATTGGTCGTCTAAATGAAACACGTGATTTTAGATGACCCAAAAAAAATCAAATGGGTTAAGTTTCGGAGCACGAGCAGGCCACTCTATGAATCCTCTATGTTCAATCTAACGATATAGAAAAATCGCATCCAAAAAATCCCTACCCCGTTGATCACAGTGAGAAGGCGCTCCATTTTGTCGAAACCAAAAATGTTGTGATTCCATGATTCCAATGAGGATTCCCATTTGACCAATATCTTGAGTTATGGCGGCTAACTGTTCCATTTAAACAAAAAGTTGCTTCATCAGAAAACACTACATTATGTCTGACAATTCTTGAAACAATTGTATGATGCTTTTCAATTTCCAATATTTTCTCTATAGATCGTCGACTTATATCATGATTTAGTGACAAATTTGCTATAGAAGTTTGAGGTGATTCCTCTAAAACTCTAAATCAATCGCAATGTTTTGTCTAATAGCTTCGTTCGTTGCTGTTTTTGGCAGATCTTTGACCATCTCATGACCATAATTTTTTTTATCATTATCAATGATATCTAAGCTTATTGTCGAGTTTGGCACAATAGCGTCTTTAGATTAAAATCTTACTTGTATCTGCGCCGGCATACCTAAGTTGAGTTGTAAAGAAAAATATATTCTAGCAAGAATGCAAGGTTTGGTTTGACTTCTGGGGCTATAATGGACTTCACGCTTCTAATACTATAGATACTCTATAATTTATCCACCTACTATCACTTAATTCATTCAATTATAAAACTAGTTCAACATACATTAGCAGAAAGCACAGCAAAATCAATAAACATCATTGATACCTGGAAATTTCAAACTTTCATTGACTGACAAAACAATCTTCCAATTATCTACCTACAATAATATACATTCTCAATTGGTTACAACACTACTCAAGCCGTGACATAATCGCTCGAGCACATTTCGTTTTTTATCGGTCTCATTATTGAGACTACCTCACCATTCATAAATATTAGCTAGAACAATGGTAAAGAGTAAGTAAGTTTACGCTCGGTTCAGTATAGGTATGCCAATTACAGTGAAATGCGAACGGAAAACCTATCGAGACCAGACAGAACAATGGATCTTGTCGAAAACAAGTCTGGTACACTGAATATGTTGAATATGATAAATAAAAAGTTCAAAATCATATTTATACCATTGATAATAACTAAGCTTATATTAAATATTGATAAAAGACTCAGTGTAACAACTTTCCAGGATTTTTAGATGTTTTGTATTTTTTGTTTGATTCATTCTATTAACCTATGTATTGTAAAAGTGTAAATACAATATTCTACTCTTCAGTGTATTATCTACTATATACTGTATCTATTCAGCCCTATTCTGGAGTCTAATAACCAATGAAGTCCGGCAAAAATAATAACACAAATATTTAATTCAAGGGAAAAAATAATTAACTCATTATTTTTCCCCGTGATTCGAACAGTTCTTTACACAAACATAAAATCGAATAGGAAGGACTCAGTGTATTACTTCTAATAATCCTTATCTCGTCTTCAACGACAGATTTCAATACCCAATATCAAAATACCTGATTTATTTCATTTATTTTATATGCTATGTATAATTAGACTAGGTTCTAAACATCTACTTCAATTGTATCCACTCTGTCGACTCATAACATTCTTGTACAACTAGAAGAAGCTGTGAATTGAGATCAAAACAATCAAGGATTTATTTTCAAATTCATTTTCAAATAGATCAATGAGATCTTAGTGGTTGAATTAGTTATGTAACGAAAAGACATATTCTGGAAAAAATCTTGCACAGGAATTTCCTGTCATTAGGTTCCCATCCGCTTATACCATTAGAAAATACAATAGGCACAGATTTCCTACAAATTAAAATTACCTCTCTACTTTTAACCGACAATATTATCATCACACGCACCACCGTATTCAAATTCTTTTCCTCGTAAAACATTATAATATACCAATTATGACCAAACAGTAATTAGATATGAGACCAAACAGTAATTAGATATGGCTGAAGCAACAATTAACCTTAATTGTAAAGCAGCTTACTATTTTTGTCGACAATAATGATACCCCATTTTTGCATCAAAAAATCATTACAGTAATTCATATAACTTTCTACATAGCAGATTTTGTCGTCAATGCTCACAATAAACTCGTAGGTATATTATATTCATGTACTGACGACGCAACATCATCAAGCAACGTTCCACATCTTTGCGCTTTTTGAATGCGAGATATTGCAGTAAAAATGGAGACACAAATGCGGACACACAGGTATTATGCGTTTTATAATAGAAAACGAACCATGTCTTTTTCTAGTTTACACTTGAACGTGACAAGGCTGCGAGGATGAGTACGTGTGTGTGTGTCGAGAGTGTGACATAACGAGACACGGCATGACAGGTTCCACTTTTAAGGAAATTGTTGCATGTGATTTTATGGCATTTTTCATGTATGGTTATGAGGAAATAGGAAAAAACGAGGTGCACTTGAGGCGGAAATTAGGAAGAGTTTCAGATGATATTTTTGCAATAGCGATTTGAATGTAATTATAAAACTGCTCTTCTCGGGAAGAGTGTTTGTGAAAGAAAAAAAATGATATAACAAATCCTGAATACGTATATGAGTGAAAAACATGATTCCATATTAATTTCTGCTTTAATTTCGTTGAGGTATTCAAGAAAGCACATAGAAGAAATGAATTTGATGCTGACATCTAGTAAAATAATATGTAAAGTCAGTAAATCAATAATCAGCAGTCATTAAATTTTTGGCCGACTTCAAAAAGGAGGAAGTATACAATTCAATTGTTAGTTTTTTTTATTTATGTCTGTTCGCGCGTTTTTCATGGTAAACGTACTCTGATTCTGGTGATTTTCGATTCATTTAAAAGAGGAGAATTGAGAAATGGTCCCATATTTTGAAAAACTCAAATCCAGAATCTTCTTCTTCTTCCCATCAAAAAATGTCCTCGAAGAGGGGGCGAATATCTGAGGAAGCAGAATTATAGATGAGACTATATCCGAAAGCTTTTAAATTTCTTAAGAGTTATGTGTTCTGAATTACAGCAATGGTAAAGTCACCAATATTTGCTATGTGTATTTCCACTATGTAGAGTGGGCATTTTTTTTTCGAATTGAAAATATGAGACGGCCAAATTAAAGAAGAGATTATATGTAGCAGCATTTAAATTAAAAATGTTCTTAAACGAGTTACGGTGTTCGAGTTACAGCATTGGTAAGCAGTGGTCTGAGATAGGGGTAGCTGGTTCCGCCGCGAACCTTTGAGATCAACGATTTTTATAACAAATAACACTCAAAAATATGAAATAATTGGAAAAATTGGACCCACTTTATTAGCTGGTACGCTGAAAATACGAAATAATATTAACTATTGGTGCTGGTACTTTGGAAGTTGGTGTAGAAAGTCTTCTACTCAACTACAAATGCACAACTTCAAAAGTACTAATACCAATAGAATTAATATTATTTTGTAATTTTAAATGCACCAACTAATAAAGTCGTTCTAACTATTTTGTACAAAATATTTATTTTTTAAATGTTGGACCACTTCTCTTTCAAAAAACATCATCAACAATTATAAAAATCGAAACACGTTTACTGTGCGAAACGTGCAAACTGCTCCTCAGTTTAGAAAGTCCGTCGAATAAGGAGACCAACAATCGAAATGTATACATCCTCTGTTTGGAAATTTGCTCAAAAAATGTTGAATCCATAATCTTTTATTTCGCTCTCAAATTTTGTACAAATTCAATTCAAGTGAGGGTAAAGCCCGCCTGTAGAACCTTCTGGATTTAAATTTCTTCTTTTTCCCATAATATCAAATAAACATGTTTGAATACATCAGAAAGATCCCTATCATTTTATATGTCACATAATGTCTTTTTGGTCACACAAAATCTACCCCCGGTAATAGAAAATTTTATTTTACACCTTACGGCCATAATGTGGTCATGTAACTCTGGATAAGCACAAAATTTGAACTTTTCCCGTTCAGTAGGTTCCAAGAAAATAGACTGTGTAGTAATATTCCGTTAAAGTTATTTTCAAGAAACTTAAACTAAAAAAAATAGTTATGCCTTACTAAAATATACGCTGTAAATTATGCTGCATAATAATAAGTTTAATGTATATATTTGAGTCATTTTGTGGCAATAATTCTCATTCAGATCAAAGCCATCATGATTACTTTTTCTATAAATTTATCTTATTTATTTTTCTTCAGGCCCCCGCAAAATACCACTACGACTATGCCGTCCATGATCTTCACACTCACGACATCAAGTCTCAATGGGAAACCAGGAATGGTGACAAAGTCAAGGGTGAATACACCCTTGTCGAACCAGATGGCACGAGAAGAATTGTCTCGTATACAGCAGACAAACATACTGGATTCAATGCGGTTGTCAAAAGAGTACATGATTAAAACAACATGACTTTGTCTACCTTTAATTATTATTATTAAGTGATTCTACACATGCAGTATTTTTTTGTTGTTGGTATTTACACTATACTAGGTTTGTGACAAATGTTGTTGATGTTTTTGTCATGTAAGAGATAGGACAGTAGAAAAATTTGTTTTTGTTACAAAATGCAATGTAGGGCAATCTAATGATGATAAAATGGGATAGATTGTGTTACCACCAAGTAACCACAGTTTTGTTTTCTCTAACAATATTACTTCATACATTTGCCATATCGCATAATCTATGTACACAGATACTCCATTGATGTGTTCGTGGTGATCAGCATATTTTTTTGTTCTATTTTCTATATTGATATGTTTTATAACTCTATTATTTATATAGTTTAAGTTAACAAGAGATGATACTCAAGCTTATTATATTTAAGCTGGATTATATAAATATATATTTTTCTACCGCTTTTTTAATGAATAAATGTTATTATTTGAAAATGTTTTTTTTTCTATTATTATTCAGACAGAAATAATCCAGGATCAACTAAAATCAGTTATTAGCAGGATGATAGAAAACACAAAAGAAGTCAATCAATACATATTTCGATTTTAAAATAAATATTAATGACTTTTAAGAAGTAGTACTTTCTGTAAATCACCGTTGAGGCTTATTTTGATGTTTTCATCTAGTTTATTGGATCTTCGTTCCTCAACATTCAATGATCACTCCACCAGGATGTGTTTAACTGTGAGATGGATCTCACAGTTGTTACAGATTGGTGTTAAATTCTTCTTCAAGATGTGCTGATGACTTAGGAGAGTATGTCCTAGACGGAGACCATTGATAATGACTTGATCTCTCCTTTTGATTGACCAGTTCTTTGGACTCTTTTCGAGGTTGTTTGATTCCAGGCATTTGTTATGATTTTTTTAGCCAATGACTTGTGGTTCGAATTGGAAGTTTATGATGAAGAGTTATATATCTTCTAGAGACTGCTCTAGAGGCAAGAGCGTCCACTTCTTCATTTCCCTTTATTCCCAAGTGAGAAAGAAACCATATCGATAGAAGATTTGGGTGACGTGGATTTGAAACTGTTGTTTTTTGGTAAAAATATAGATCTACTAACCCCAATAAAAGAGAAATCTGAAAGGTTCAAGTACAAGGACTTGAGAAAAAAAATACAGTAACAAAATGTTTGATCTCTATTTTTCATCGACGGAGAATATATATAATTCGACTGCTTTCTATTTTATATTTGAGAATGCGTTCCATTAAAAAAATGAGAATCCATCATTTATATCTTCCCAAAAATAACCAAGAAAGAGTGTAAGTTGCGCTATTTTTTAGAAAATTTTAAGTTTGAAATGACAAGATTATTGAAGATGCTATTTCTGGAAACCCTTGAATTAGACATTTTTCAAAAAAAAATAAAAATTTGCGAGTCAGAGCCCTTGAAAGGAGGACCTCTCGAAAAGATGGTAAATCAATGTAGATGTTCATTAAAAGTTTTGATTCTGGTGACAACTGAAACAGAACCTTCTATGTACCTATGTACTACTACTACTACATCTCTTGCAAAAAATTACTATAGGGCGTTTCAAAATGAGTATGCAGTGTGGCGATGCAGCCCATCGTTGCCGTTGCGTTGTTATATCTTCAGGACCAGACTTAGGAAAATTTCGACGCTTGGGTTTAAATTATATCTCAACATTTCTGTATTCAATGATTGATAATAATAAATAATGAGTCAAAATTGCAGACGAGAATATTAGAAAACTAGACTGAATATTCCTTTATATGTAAGTATATTAAGAAGATATTTATTTTAAATATCATAAATTATCATCTCATTTTCCATAATCTATCAATTATAAATATTTTTTACAAAAAATGGGACCGACTTTATCAGTTGTTGCACTGAAAAATACACAATAATATTAATTCTATTGGTGCTGGTAATTTTTAAGTTGTGCCGTTGTAGTTTGTAGTTGTAGGCACCAACTCCAAAAGAACCAGCACCAATAGAATTAATATTATTGTGTATTTTTCAGTGCAACAACTGATAAAGTCGGTCCCATTTTTGTAAAAAATATTTATTTCACATTTTTGAGTGTAAAATTATTCATGAAAATTGTTGAACGTTCACTAATACCCAAAAAGTTATAGGTAGGTTTAGCTTGTAGTAGCGAAAATACGCATATCACATATTTCAGACTTTACCATTGCGAAATTCGGAAACCGTAACTCTTTTGAAAAAATGTTCAATTTAAATGTTTCCGGATATGGTCCCCTTTCTAATTTTCAAATCTCGAATTTTCGATTCTCAGAAAAATTTGCCCCTTCCACATAGCTGAAATACATATTTCAGACTGTAGTACGGAAACGTATGATTATTTTCAAAAATGTCCTATTTAAACATTTCCGGATATGGAATTTTCGTTAATTCTGTCGTCTCGGATTTTCAATTTTTAAGAAAAATTGCCCCCTCCACCCTAATATGGGACCATTTCTCAACTCTCCTCTTTCAAATGAAACAAAAATCGGCTAGATCGGAGTACGTTTACTATGCGAAACGCGCGAACAGCCATAAGAAAAAAAAAAGCAATCCTGCAACTGGATTGTATACCTTCCCCTTTTTTTTAAGTCGGTCAAAAAGGAGCTGTTGCTAAAAAAATACTACTGACCTCTCTTCAAGTTGTCCTGTAAACTACAGACTCAGCTATCTAGAAAAGGGGAGATATTTGGATGACTCTTTCTTTTAAGCTATATATTTCAAAATATAGAAACAAATATCGAACATTCCCTAATAATTTTCTAATATACCTAACAGATTTGTCTCCCTAATCCGAGTTTGCTCTGTTAAGCTACATGTAAAAAATAGCTACCGAAGTATGTACAAGTTATGTATTATACCTTTTTCGTTAAGCAGACTCTGAGAAAAGATGTGGTAGATCAACAATCACCAGAGTGATATACTTTTTATATATACATATTCTTTAATTCTTTATATAATTGAAGAGATGATTCTGGGGAATGCACTCATTTAAAAAAAAACTTTAAATTAAGACGAGAATGTTCATTCCCATCATTAGGGCAAAAATCTTGAATTGAGAATAAATGAACGTCACAGCGCTCTAGTGAGAAACAGACTATGTAAAACGCACAACGAAACACAAAACGGACCAAGTGCGACTCAGACTAGCACACGAAGGTTCCTGTATCATTGTACATGAGCTATATACCAATTGGTTTAAAAGATAGGTACTTTATTTATTTGAATATTTGCTATTAACATCACGTCTTTGAATGGGGCCTCCTTAGTTTTTAATTTTTGCAATAGACATTCAGACTCCGTGAAAATTGCAACTGTGTAGGTATCTATTATGATTGAAAGACAACCCGCAGAATTACGGACGAACAGCGGGGACTAATTATTGCACACAATGAAGATGCATTGAAATAATAATGAAGGCTTAGACTAAATTGAAGTAGATTTATTGCACTCACTTTTTCAATTATTAGAAGGGTAATTTGAACTATTCAGCTATCATTATTTTTCCAATATTTTTTTTTATGGAGGAAAATACAGATACTAAGCCTCTGATTAAAAGTAGTTTACTGTAGATCTAGATAACAGAATAGTACTTCTTATAAATATATGTATTAGCAGATATTATATTATAATATTACAGTGATTATCATAATAAATTTAGCCAAATTGATATAATCTTATCATAATAATTCTACTCCATTTCAATAGTCATCGTCCTCAACCATAATCATATAATAAAGTGTTATTAGCAAAATGAACAAAACAAACAAAAACATGCGATCTAAAATCAATTTCGTTCTTATTTCCAACTTCCAGCGTACTTTATGCAGCAGCATTCGGTGCATAATATGCAAATGACTTATGTAACCGGTGATTGAAATCTCTTCTAAACATCCGTCTGTTCACAGTCCATTTAACAGAAAGTGTCCGATCATTGAAAGAATATTAATTATGCAGTGCAGTAACTTAGTTTATGGGAAACGTATTCGTGATAGACGGTGGACAGGAAAATTTAGATAATATTATAAACTAGGTACAATACAGCAGAAGTTTATTCCATTTTCCACATTTTTCTTCCATTTATACCTTTTATATCTATGTATGTAGCTCCGGTAGAGTTAGGTTATATTTGGAAATTTGGCTAAAGCTAGTGATCTTTCTAACCGAAATTATAGATTGACCGATTGAACAGAAACTTCGAAAAATAATTGGAAATAATTCCAAAGCACCAAAGTTATATTGTGTCGATATGTCAAGGAGATATTTCTCTATAATACTAATTAATCATTTTTGAGTAATTCATGACTGAAAATGTTTCATTAAATAAATGCATGTTTTTATTTTTGTGAATTTTCTATAATAACTTAAAAAAATCTATATAATAAATTCGAACCTAAGAAAAAAAAAGTTTTTATTAACTTCTTTAGAACCACGACGAATTTAACTATGTAGGTGACTCCAAAATTATGACGAAGAATGCAACATTAAAAAATATTTAAAAAAAAATTGCACATACTTTATTAGTTATTTTGTATTTTTCAGTGCAACAAATGATAAAGTCGTCCAATTATTTTTGTAAAACACACTTTTGACTATAACATTATTCATCGAAATCATTCAACATTCACCAAAGAAGATAATACGTTGCTTATACATATTCTGAGATTTCAAAACATCTCGCAAATACACATATTTCTGACTTACAAGTGCTTTAACTTGGAAACCGTACATTAAAAAAATGTCCAATTTAAATGTCACTACATATAATTTATCTTCTTCAATCTAGCCGTCTCAATTTTTAGTTTTGACTTTGTTTTGTTTGTGTATTGTTTGATTTTGATATTTTTATTTTGCTTTGTCTACAAAATTTATATTTTTCCTCTCTCTCTCTCTATTTACAATAATTTTGAAAAGACTGCCCTCACCACAAAGCAGAGACGAGAATTTAAAACTTCTGTGTAACTCGGAAACCTAAGATTTTTTTGAAAAATGACCAATTTAAACAATGCCAGATATGATCACTTCTTTGACACCATCGTCTCAAATTTTAGGCCTTAGAAAAAAAATTGCCCTTCCACCCCCCATCTCGGAGAAGTTTTTTTTGAGACCAACTCTCAATAATCCTCTATCAAATGAAAAAAGGATTATAAAAATCGGAGCTAAGCTAAGATAAATTAAGAAGTTGTGATGAAGATAAAATTGCTCATATGTTTTTTTTGGAAAAAACCTTAGGGTCACTTGCCAAATCAATGGGTAAGCCAAAAAAATTGAAATTAAACTTAATCCTTTCAAATCCAGTTGAAATGCTTAGTTCTGAAATAAAGTTTATGTTCTTATATATTTTAAAATATTATTATAATATATATTTGATAGTAGCTTGCATTTATTTATCCTGAGCTTTTTGAAAGCGAAAATTGTAAAAACAACTTAAATAACTTGTATTTGCTTTAACATAGTTTCTGGACCGATTACATAATTTAGAAATAAAAGAAATTATCGTTGAGAAACCAATGAAATTTTTTCGGTAAAATTCTGAGAAAGTTCATTATTCAGTTTCTTCAAAACTTTTTATGCACGAGTTTCTAAATTCAATCCAGTACATTAACCAGAGTCAAAAGTGTATATAAATAGATATGTCACATCATACTGGCCAGTATACTGAAACTAATTTAAGAACGCAGTGTTTAAATCATGAATCCATGTGCATTAGTTATCAATTATAGATGTTTAACCCTAAAAGTTGGATTTAAAATTTTAAAATATTTGAATAAATTGCAGATAACATTACAAACAAAATATATATGTACCCATCATTGACAATTTAAGCTATTGAAAACATATTTTTCTATTTACAATTAGAGGGGAATTATAGAGGTCGACATATACAGGGCTTATTCAGGTTTTACTAGAATAACTTAAGGAATCGATGGAACTAACCAAAATAATGATAGTCTGTATTATAAACCATAATCCAAAAACGCTTCCTTTTGACGTAAAATGGCGCCGAAGTTTTAATAATTTTTCGGTTTTTGTATTATTGCTCGTAAGCCAGGGGATTTAAATACACAAGTGCTTGGTTAAAATCTATAGCTAATGTTACTAATAAATTAAATAAAAATTTTAGATTTTAGTTTTTCTGGGGGTCGACTGCACGGAACTTTTTAAAACTTTTTAGTCACACGCCACTGGATAAATTATTATTTCTCCTGAAATGTTCCGTCTTTTTATTATTATATATATTAGTTTTCGAGATATTCCGCAAATTTCCGGACGTTGCTCAGCTGCATTAGACAATATTGTTACTTAAGGTAGTTATCGCGAGATAGCCAGTGACAAAAGTATGAGGTTCTATGCGTCAATTTTTTTGGATAATATGTCAATATTTATATATTTATTTTATAAGAACATCTTCAATATACGACAATATTTTTAATGTTTTATTTCTTGTACTTACTTACTTTTTATGTTTTCAAAGATTACATCTGTCAAAAACTTTTGACTATGTACAGTTCATTTTTCACTCTAAGTTTGAATTATTTTTCATTAGAGACGGAATGTGGCAACGTAGAATTGTCAAGTTTCTGATACAAGCAAGGTTAGTTACTGAACTGTCATTAAAGCGTTTGAATTTTAAATTTGAATAATATGATGTCTAGTCAATTGCTGTCAAAAGAAAGATTTATTAAAAAGGGAATGCAAGAGAAGCTATAAAATTGTAATATGCCTAAGGCGAGAAAAGGAAATCCAAGCAGGAAATGATGATTTAATAAAAAATATTTGTTTCTTGCAAAAAATGTAAGTGTAATGTGTGTAATACTGTACCTATACACTGTAATACAAAAGAGGAAATTTCCATAACGCAACATATGATGTGCAAATATTAGAAGAAGAATCATTAAAATGTCTTCCAAAAAAATTTTTTTCTCAAACCTTTGGAGATGTACAACAAATGTGAATAAAATCGGTTATGAAGTCACAGGTCTGTTGCTGCTATGAATAATTTTATTGCTTATGATTTTATATTGATAAATTGTTTGTTCTTGTAAATTTCACATAATACAAAATTTACTTAAACCATTGTGTTATTCTTTCCGGTTCATATTCACCCTGTGTTCCTATCAAGTTAAGATTAGCACAGTTGCCAAATATCACCAAAATTATAAGTGTTTAATACGAAATTTTCGGAGATACTACACTTCAAAAACTTATATTAAAAAACGGAACGATGAATCTCTTTGAATTTTTATCAAGGCTTATTTTATAATAAATAGTTTTTCATTGGCATCTTTCGGGAAGTTTGAGCAAAAAAAACATTAAATATGATTAAATAAAACATTCGCTCTATCTCACCTATGTAAAAAATGGAAAATAAATATATAGTTTTTTGATAACAAAACGGTGAATCATATCGAAACTTTGCTATAAGAAAGAAGGTATTCTAAACCGTATAAAACTAAAATTTAAAAGAAATCTGTCGAAAACGAGTTTACCCGATAACTACCTTAACTAGCAGCATACTTTGAAAAACAAAACACATAGTAGCGTATTTTGACGTAAGTCAGTTTACGCTTGTTGCGTATTCACATCTCCTGGCTTAAGAGTAAGAAAATAAGAACCGAAGAATAATTCAAACTTCTGCACCATTTAACTCCAAACGGAAGCGTTTTTAGACTAGCTATGGTTTCACAAACTATCATTATTTTGGTAAGTTCCATCGATCCCTGAAATTATTCTAATAAAACCTGAATCTCCCTGAACATTTTCAGGGATAGTTACTGGGAGTTTTAAACAGCAGCATTATTCATTCTTAATAATTAAATATGATTTTAATGTGCGAATCGCTTAGATCTGTATTTTCAACTTTTTTTCAAAAGACTCAGTCTTAACCTCCAAAAAAACAAAAGCTGAAATCAGGAATATATAACTTCTGAACTAAAGTATTCGACAATTCGCAATAAAACGATCATTCTTTGAATAGTAATTTCTATTGAGGTGTCCCTATACCTATAACGAGAAACAATATGAATCTTATTCAACATTCCAAGGAGTGAAGCTATAAATAAAGTCGTCATATCAATTTAGTCCAGCATATAATAATATAGGTGTAGGTCTATTTCAAGGAAGTGAGTTAGAATTTAATGTCCAATTTTATTGCCGATATATATACAATTTCTTCAAAAACAAAAATTGTACAAATGTATCAATAGAGCTATGAATAAAATAATTATTGTTCTACACTTTCGCACTTTCATATTGTGGGAGTATTAAAGGTAATCGATTCGCATGCCGTTCTCTAGAACGTGATCAATATACAAATGTTATTGTGTATAATTCATTAATAAATCAAGCTTATTTTATAGTGAACTAAAATAACTAGGTGATAATATAAACTGTTATTAAACAGATGAAGGCTCAAATTGAATTTCTAATCAGTACCTATATTTGATTATATTTCATACATTTATCTATAAAAATATATATTTTTGTTATACAGAGCCTCTCCTCCAATTTATAGGCGTCCAAATATAGAATTTTGAAAGATTTTTATTTTTTATTTTCGAACGTCTCATTTGATATGGAAAAATTTTTAAGAATTCTTAGAACTATTATTTTAGAATCATAAAATATTCTATAGTATTGCTATGAAGACAAAGACAGACTTGTACTTTAAATTCATGATCATTTTAAATAAAAGCAAAGAAAATACCTTTAAATATTCTTTATTATCTTTATTTTATATACAACTGCATTTCTGCACCTCTGGCATAATTGTAATTTTGTTATAAATTTTCAATTCTCTGAAACTATCTAAATAACCCAACTTTTCGACTTAACGAAATATTCTTTATGTAGGTAACTGTAAGTCATATTATAATATTTGCAAATAATAATACATCACCCGGTATAGGTGTATGAATTATGTTGGACGTTGACATCTATTGTCATAAACATTTTCTCCGACATATGCTTTTTATATTATAAGTTATATCTTTTATTTATGTATTGTATTATTTGTATCTAATATATTGCGACCCTTAAGGTACACATGAGCTATTTCAAGGAAGGGTTGGCAGATTTTGGTAAAAATGAGCAAAAAAGGGGTCTTCGGAGTGGAGAAACCGATTGACGGTACTTTCACATTTAATCAGTGTGACCCTCGAGGTCCATACTAGTTGTTTCAAGAATGGCTGCGCAGATAAAAGTAACAGTATGTATAGTGTTTGGGGGTCGAGAAGTCGATTGGTGATACAGCTGAGTTCTGGTATATTTATCATTCATTTTGCACATTTTTTAATAAGTTTAAATATCCTTAGTAACACTTATAGACCTATCTTAAATCCTGTTTTACCCGAGCAAAACTCGGTTTCCAGATATTAGTTCTTTATACTGTGATAGTACCTAAGTATGCAAAATATAGTCTGATTTAATTTCAGATTACACTTTGAATTAATGATGGACTATATAAACGTTTGTTTTGATTGTCAGTCACCAAGAACTTTCACTTTCTATAAATACTTAGGGGATATTATGCTCCAGAATCATTCAGCTGACGGAACTACTATGCCTACGTACCTACTAAATAAATAGCAGGACAATAATTGATGCTATCGAAATCTAGATTCAATTGAATTATAACTACCGTTTGTAAATTTAACGAGAAGAGAATGTCAAGCAAGAAAGGCTCCAATTAGAAACAGATCGTTCTTAAATTGAACTAAATTTTCCATGTAAAAAAATGCTAACAGCCATTTGTGGTGTTTGCAAAAAATAGCTACTTGTTCCTTTCAAGCATGGATATTTCTTAGACGAAAAAGATTCACGAACATCAAACTTAAACCAGAATGTCTATATACAAATTAGCATTGGTTCTGAAATCTACTCAAGTACCCAATCGTCTTTAAAGCAATTAACATGCGAACGTAACAATAGCTGACGAAAACTTTTGAAAAAAATATGAAAATATAATGATAAATACTTTTTCACAAAAATTGGACCGACAATATTACTTACTTGGCGTACCGAAAAATACAGAATAATATTAATTCTATTGGAGCTGGTACTTTTGAAGTTAGTGCCAAAAGTCTTCTATCTAACTAAGATTGTACCAAAAAGATAGTGCTTATCCTATTACCCACGTATATTCTTTGCTTGTACTTGTTCTGATTCCGAGATCTCAAAACATCGCTGAGGAAATTCACATATTTCAGACATTACCACTGCTGTTACTCAAAAACGGTAGCTTCTTTTGAAAAATGTTCAATTTAAATGTTGCTACATCACATATTTTGAATTTACGAAAAAAATTGCCCCTCCCCTCACATAACGGAAATACACATATTTCAGTCTTTATCTTTGCTGTAACTCGAAAAAAATGTTTTAAATGTTTCCCGATAAGGTCTCATAAACCGGGTTGTCCTTTTAAAGTGTTACAAGGTAATAGGTATCTAGAAAATTTCTGATTTAGAAAAAAATTTGGAGTGATGCAATGGTACATTGGGGGGCATCATTTGGAAGCATCAGTGATTTTGTAACTCTCACCACTTTTTAGGGGTGGGAGGTAACTTTTAAAAGTTAAATAGACAAGTGTAGTTTTCTCTTCAGATTCGTAATCTCCAGTAAAACTAAGTTGAAATCAAAATATAATTAAATGTCAATTTCAATGTCAATATGTTAACAAGTTAAAAAATATATATAACTAATAATATATATATAACAGTAAGCAGTGGTATACGAGTCGTTGTCATGATAATTCACTGCTGACATATTTTGACATCTGTAACAATTTTCGTAAATTGTCTCCGCATTTCGAGAATTATTTGTACTTTGATAATTTGTGTTCATTTTAATTTGTTAATAACATATTGACATTGACATTGACATTAAATTCTGTTTTAATATAAACGTAGTTTTTTCTGGTGATTACGAATCTGAAAAGAAGACTACAACTTTCCATTTAATTTTTAAAAGTTACCCCCGCTCCTAAAAAGTGGTGAGAGTTATAAAATCAATGATGCTTCCAAATGGTGCCCTCCAACGTCCCGGTTCATCACTCCAAATTTTTTTATATCAGCTATCTTCTACATATAACCTTGTAACACTTTAAAAGGACCACCCGGTATAATTTTGCCGTCTCAGATTTTCATCAAAATCGGAGCAGTTCATCAATGGTCTAGATTCCGGCAATCCACAAACAAATGATATCTGATAGCCAAATAAATTTAGATAACAAAAGGTGGAAGATAAAACTTAAAACACAAAATGTGCATGGAACATAAAAAATAATGGGCCGATACAAAGGAAAGACAATTCAAAATGAGGAAAGACGGAAGATAGGCTGATCAAAAGATTTTGAAAGCCGGAAAAAATTGTGTGAAATGAAAAAAGTGACCAAGGTGTCCATGTCCATACATTATATGGATAAGAAATACAGTACGTTCAATAACAATGACATTAGACTCAGATTTCACCTACATGCTATTTGCTATTATAGTTTTGCAATAAATTTTGTGAGGGCGAATATTTCTTATAGACCGACTTCCAAAAATGGAGGAGGTATACAATTCGGTTGTATGCTTGCTTTTTTCTAAGTATGACTCTTAGCGCGTTTTGCGTAGTAAACGTGCTCCCATTTTGATGATATTTGATTCATTTGAAAGAAAAGAGTTGAGAAATGGTCCCATTTTTCTCGAAAATCGAAAATATGAGACGGCAGAATTAAAGATAATACTAAATCGGGAAACGTTCAAATTGCAATTTTTCTTATGTTATGGTTTTCTTGTTACAAAATGGGAGAAGTTTTTGCGAAAATTGCAAATATAAGACGGCCAAATTAAGCAAGAGATTATATGTAGCAACATTTAAATTGCATTTTTTAAATAAAGTTACAGTTTTAGAGTTACAACAGTAGTAAAGTCTGAAAATATGTTAAAGTACAAGCAAAGTAATAGGGTAGGTATTAGGATAAGAACTATCTTGTTTGGTATTAATTAACGTTCAACTAAACCGTGATTAATGTTACACTAAGGTGTGAGATATTTTTTATTAACAAAATTAAAATTATTTTGTATTCTTCAGTACAAGAACTAATAAAGTGGGTCCAATTTTTGGTAAAAAAATATTCACTTATATTTATATTTAATTACAGCAGTCGTACTAATTAAATTTGATATGCAAGTAATTAAAATTAGATTAGAATAATAAATATGCTGTTTTTAAGAATAACTTATAAGTTCCATGTTCTCAGGTAACTGCTTAATTAGCTTGTCTATTTTGAAACTTTCCAATCACTTGATGCAAAATAAAGATATATTACCTTACATACATCAAGAGAGATATATAAACAACGCATTGCTATTTCTTGATATAATGTTTATTTTATTTTGGAGTGTCTGGTCATACTCTAATAAATTTTATAGATTCTAATACTGTAATCATTCAATAGGTAATTATAGCCGAGCTTACGATTGATTTTTTTAATGGTCAGAGCACGATGCTGATATGCAAGTATCGAAATTGAAGTATATTATATAAGGAATTCAAGATCTAATAAACGTGGGTGGAAACTATTCGATAATCTTGAAGTATTCGATTTCGACTTCCTTTTGCTATCCTTATCTAATGTTCTAGTGGAACGTTATCTGTAATATGGAAAATGCGACAAGTACTAGTTTATCTCATGCCGAGAGGGTTACGTACATAAAGAGATGAGAGACCAGGGAGACGAAGAATTGGTAAATAAAGTTCAAGTTGCAAAAGTCTTCAGGAAGATCAAAACTTTATCCAATAGAAATCTAATAATCTTCTAACAATCAGTAGGTAGTGTAAATTCGATATCGAATGGTTGCAGATACCATAAGCCAATGCCAGGAAAATTTTACGCAAAATTAAAAGAAACTGATCATTTAGTGCAGTTTTACAGCTATCTTTATCATTGGTCATTACATTCTTGTGGTAATACAAATGTTATAAGATTATGCCTATACACGGAAACAGAACTAGAACGAATAGCAGTTTTTCTCCAGTCTCCAAGATCGCCTGACCTTAACCTAGCGATTCACTGACTATAATGTTATTCAGTAATTTTGTTGCTTGAAACATGACCAACAAAGCTGGAGCAATTAAGAACTCTATTAGGGAGCAAAATGGGAGGAACCTTTGCATCAGCCACTGTTGGACCACGTTAAGAAATACTTTAAAAGAAGGGTTAAAGTGAAACAATAAGAAAGCTTTGATTGAGATGGAAGTCAAGCCAAAATCTTAATCAAACGTGTAGGATGCACTGAAAGACCACGCTTCGGATGACGCTATTTATGATGATTTGTTAATAAAACGGAAAAAAGTTGTTCATGAAGCTTACGAGTTTTAGATTTGGAAATATATTTTCAATCACAAATAGTATATAATAATCTTGCATTCTATTAAACTCTTACATCCTTCAAAATTAGCAATAATTTGTGTGAAAATAGTTAAAATAAGTTCGCGAAAAAGTGAGGTTGAACGAATTTATGATTGACTTGTGCATTACCCATATCCAACATTCAGGTGCAATATCAATGTTGCCAACGCTGCCAGTACAACTTTCGAAGCATTAGATTATTTTATGAGTTCCTTTTCCAAGAATATTTTCTTTAAAAAAAGTAACGACTATAACTGAGCTCAACTTATTATACAAATTTATAGTTTAACTTTTTTTTAAATGAAAAGTTATTCTATTAAGTGAAAATGTGGACAAACTACTGATTTTTTTGAATAATCACAGTGTTTAGTGAATTTCAAAAATTGTGACAATTGTGTTATTAACATAATATTATTGAAAATGGCACTATATGGCACTGTCAGAAATCGCTTTTGCTCTAAAGCAAGTATTTGTAAACAATATTTTCCTAGTGACTTTTAAACATGAAACTTATACACTTGAAATCTTACCACTTGGTTTATTCTTTCGTTATCGAATATTTTAAAATATGTTCAATATCGTCAACATTATATTGACACTTTTGGCAACATTGGAATTGATAGTTTTTAAACATCGAACACACTACACAAGTCATCCTCATCATCGCTTCGTTTAACCTCACTTTTTCGCGAACTTTTGTCTACTATTTTCACGCATATTTTTACTAACTTTGAAGTATGTTAGCGTTTAATATAATGCAAATATGATTATATACTATTTGGGATTGAAAAGATACTTCCATATCGAAAATGCCAGATAAAAGTCGTAAGTCCGATGAATAACATTTTCCTTTTTTATTACCAAATCATTAAAAATAGTGCCATCCGCCTCAATTTTATTAAAATTTATGCTAAAATACACGTATTTTTGCAAACATTTGATTTTTTACCGGCATGATAATTGGTCACACTAAACTGCCATAAAAAAGTTAAATGCATAATAATAAATTTATTTCATTAATCTCACGATTTTTGTCCCGATGAAGGTAACAAGCTTTACCGAAAGCTCGACAATGATTAAAGAGTTTTAATTTTATTGGCATTTTGACTGCAACCCCAATCATTAAAAATTCATTATATATATATATATATATATATATATATATATATATATATATATATATATATATATATATATATATATATATATATATATAAAAAACAGATCATAGATCGATCTCATAATATCTTCGCAAATATAAGAGTTGGTAGGTGTATAGCCTTCATACAACGTAAGCTTGGGTTGGTTTGACAGATGTCTAAAAATATTCAATTCTTACCTTAAGAGATGGGAATCCGATCCCAACGACAAAATTGGCTATCCAGTTGACCAGCACAGCTATTGACATGGCCGCAGGCCTAGGACCTTGTGAGAACAGCTCGGCAGTGATCATCCATGGTATGCTACCGGGTCCCATGGCGAAGAATTTGACGAAAAAGAGGGTGGACACCACCGATAAGTATGACATCCAGTCGATCATTTCCTGCACGTATCCGAAAAACTCCTATCAGGCGGTTAGTATACACGTTCTTTCCCAAAATGGGGAGGAGTGAGCACCAAAAGTGATGATATAAATAAATCATGTATAGGTAAGTAATAAATACTGAAGCCATAATGAAAAAGTATTCTCTTTTATAGTTTTTTATATTGTCGATAGAATATAAAGATATAGAGATTACATCTTTCACAATTCCATGACAATTGTATTCGAAACATGTCAATTATTTTCTTTTATATTTTATCAAACAGGTAATTAAGTATACAGTCCTAATTTCATTCGTTCATATTCCTCAGAATGGCTTCAGTATCGGAGAGTGTACTGTTGATTACAAACTAGGGATTAGAAATTGTTATTGAACCTAACAATACTTCTGTTAATTCAAAGATTTAAATTAACAGATGCAAAACTTAGACAGGTAATCATAGCAATCGCTTTTAAATGTCTGCAACCAACAATACACTTGAACGCTTGGTTTTAGCCTATTACAAGCGCAGTGTGAAATGTGTATCGACACAAAACAAGGCGTGCACGGATACACCAGTGGCGTAGGTTAGTAGCATAAAAGGGTATTTGGTTGGTTATGTACAGGGCGTCCCTCCTCCACCAAGTTGAGAAAGTTGATTTAGGCACTAGGGGAAGGGGAATAATAAGCAGGGTGTGATGAGTTGTGTAATAATGAAAGCTAAACAGGAAAATGAGAATATAACTCAAACAGTCACGACATAATAAATTGATTGAAATTATTGAATATCACAAAGGTAACGCAAATGTTCACTTATGCGTCATTCAAAGATTTCAATTTTTTTAATTTATAATTTCACATTTCAATTATTTTTAAAACAAGTAATATTTACAAATCCTTATGAATGATATGATCTCATCGTTTTGTAAACATGAAATAATAAAGCTGGTAGTGAAGTGAGCAACAAAGGACAAAAGCATGCAGGGATTTTCTTAAAACTAAGTATATTACAGTCATCATAATATTTTATGATGTAAAAAATAAGAGTTGTTTGACGATTCAACCAAAAAGCTTTACGGGCTTCAAAGTTTTTCCAAATTACAGAACAACAACATTATAGGGTTAGTTTTGTTGTCACATACCTTGCTAAAACGATATAAAGAAGCCAATTTTGAAGATTTTCAATCAAATCAACCAACAGCTCTAAAGTTATTGAAGAACGTAGTTGAGAATTAGACTTATACAGTGAGGTCATAAAGCCACATCCCTAATCACTCTGGTAACTATTTTGCTCATTCTTAAACCGAGTTTCCCATTATTTCCCGGAGCAAATTAATTTACACATAGTGGCGTCTCACTCGGTTATGGAAAATATATGTTTTTGAAAACCCTATTTGTTTGATACCCCAGCATCAAAGCATTGTAAGAATTGAGTTGATTAAAAAAAGCTTAAATTTCCCTCTTTAAATTATTAATCTGTCGCCGCCTATGGCTGACCTTTGCTAAGCAGTGTCATTCACATTTTTTTATGTTAAGCCCGCTGCAGACGGAGTATGTTTTGCTGCACGGTCCTATAAATGTTGCCGCGCATAGTGTGTTGATGGCTTCCTTGCTTGTGTTGGCATCACACGATGCAGGCCATCATGTATGTAAAATGACAGTACAGAGAAATATGACTGTGACAAATGATACAAAATATTGAACATTCTAATCAAGCTCTGTTTCTAATCATTGTTACAACAGAGAAAATGTCCCAACAATCAAAAATAACTTTTTTCTTACACGGAAGCATGCACAGCACCATGCCTAGCTCCCGTCATGGAAACATGCAGCAAAACATACTCCGTCTGCAGCGGGCTTTAGTTTGCAAAACAACGATTAGCCATAGGCGCCGATAGATCATTTTCATTTCAATAATCATCAATAAGGGAAAAAATGTAAGAATGTCATTTTTTGTTTCGTTTTACAGCCATGTACCACCTTGACCATAATTTGCTCACAGATTGATAGATTCACATTTGAGAAAAAACTTTTTTTTTCTGAAACAAAATGATACGCCTCTGTATAAATAAATCTGATTTAAGAATTGATCTGTCTCAGGTTTTTTGTAGAAAATAAAAGTGATTTCTAGAGTTATTGAGTCTGTTCCATACTTTACGAGCTCTCTGTATTTTTTATTTAACTACCTATAAAGTTCTTAATTTCACAGAGTTTATGAAAAAACTACTATTTGCGCTGCTCCTAAAATTTGACGAATATATGAATATTATAAATGATTGGTTTATAAACCTACTATGTGAAAAGTTATCGAAAGATTCTGCATAAATAGATATCAAATTACAAACAAAACCGATAAATTAATTATTAAGGTTATTGAACCATTCAAGAGCAGCGTTCTTTTTTAAATATTTTCAAGCTAATATGTAACACATAACATAACAAGTTTGGAATTACATGAGACACGTTTTCAGCTAAAGCAGACAAGCCAATGTATCAAACAATTTTAACGTCACATTGAATTATGATGATAAATTTGCTGTCACAAATGTGAAAGTTTATTACACTTAAATATGACAGTTATTAGGTCCCTTATTGATTAAATTGTGCCGATGAAAAAGGCTGCGAAATACTCTTTAGCATCGGCTGGCGCAAATTGTAAAAGTTGTATATAAACGAAGGCCTTCGATATATTTGATGCTGATATGAGGCTCCACAATGTGAATGCTGTTTGTATTAAATAGAAATGAAGCAGTTATTTCTATACCATTAATTAATCAAATAAAGGTAGGTATATTAAGAAGAAGTCCTTAGGTACATATGGAACTCGAATAAAAAAACTGAAGTATATGGCTAGACTATTTTAGATCTGAATGACATGTTATCACGTGGTAGAAAAAAAGAATATTATTTTAGATTCATACTTTCAAATAGTGTCCCATAGGTATGGGTTTGAGAAATAATTTATTTAAAATTGAGATTAAACTCAGTATCAGCACCAAATAACATTTAAATACTGTTTAGTATGAGCAAAGCCTAACGACCCTTGTAATCAAAGTTATAACAATGTTTTGATTTTAAAATTTTGGTTTAAGGCAAGTAACGTCAAACGTTTAGGATTCTGTTAAAACAAACATAAAACTATAGACATAGTCCAAGAAAACGATACAAACATGAGTTTGTTTGAGTGAATAAAATACTATTCCACATAATAATTTATGATATAAGTATAAGTGAGAAAGCCCCTCAACCCCCAACTCCTTGCAGGAACATAAAATAATGAATTGTTGACAATTCTTAGCCCAATAAATACATTATACATATTCAAAATTATTTTATTATTTCGCAAATTTTCCTTCTCCCACCAGTTCCTTACCGACTTCTAGCAACCCACCCCGTATACATTATTCTCTAATCCTGTTTCTCTACAATCCTTGGATACATACTAGACTCTAGACTCAACATTCTTTATTTCATGATTGAAACATTGTTATAACCTTGATTATAAATACTCCTTTAATTTCTTTAATCCCATTCAAGTTATTATCATCACCACAACCACAAACCTTTATCAGGAACGAAATGGTGATGAAGATGGAAAAGATGAACATGCCGCCTAATCCGTATAGGTGCAACGTTCGTCTACCCATCCTATCCATTAGCGGTATGGATATCAAGGTCATGATCACCATAATACATCCGATGCCAATAGTGGCGAACTTGGCACTCTCCTGGGGCAGGCCTGAACTAACAAAGAGGCTCGTCGAATAGTAGAACACCTAGAAAATAAAGTCATTATGTCAGATAAATTTTATCTAATAAGCCAGGTTTTATAAGTTACAGAAGAAGAAGACTTAAAAAAAATAATGGGCCCCATACACACTTCGACATATTCATGAACCAGATTCCTCAACCTACAAAACATCAGCGTATTTAAATGGTGCATCACTGTTTTGTCCAATGGCACGAGCTCAGGAAAGTTGAGGGACGCATGTTCAAGTGTTTATGGGGTGACAAGAGACTAAAAAAATGCATCCCTTCAGTTGGCTGAGGAATATGAAGGAATATGTCTGTTTCTATGAAACTTTGTTTTGTTTCTTAGGAATTCAATATTGAAAATACCTACTGCCACTATTGTTTGTAAAGTCTGGACATCATCATAATGATGTCACGGCAAGACGAATTTTTTAATCGAATTCAAGATTATGGCTTATCGTGGGGTTATCGAAAATTATTTTTTCTTAATGACAAGCTCTCTTTCTGCTAACAAATTCTGAAAGATCACATTCCTTTGATATCCCAGCATCCAAACATTGTGACAACTGAGTTATTTATCTGCAGCAGTCTTCGGAACAAAATTTCATGAAATCTGATGACTTTAAAAGGACTATAATGCTAGATATTTTATTATTTTCTATGGGATTATTTGCTACTTTATTAATTAATATGCAGCCAAATAGTGAGAAAGGCATTGAAATGTCGCCATCATTTATGAGAATTGAATGCATACAATTTCCGAACGCGGCATAATTTAATGTGTTCGATATGAGCCTGGGTGTATCAAAATTGTCGAATAAAAATTTGTCATAGTTATTATTATGATTTCTAATTTGAATGAGCACTACAAAAACAAAAGTAAAAAAACAACTTTTTTGAGCTTTGTTTTATAAATAAAGAGATTTTCAGACTTTCTGATGGTGTTCCAGCCTTAACGACTCTTATTGCGCATTAGTGAAGATGTCTTAAACTCAAAGGTAAATCTACACATTTTCATAAAACAAACAATTAATTTCAATTATAATGCAATGAAAGGTGTGTGAAATAAAGCCCTAACATATTTTGATAGGCATTCAGAAATTCAGTATTTATTATATATACTACAGATCAACAAAATAGGTCTGCTAAATGTGATGAGTGACATTTTATGCAATTTCAGATGATTCAAGACATGATTTAAAATATCATGGCCCATTGAGGATAATCTGATTTTTGGATCACTCGAACAATGGATTCTCAGTTAACATTCTCAACTTACAGCGTTTATGCCTGACAATTGTTGACTCAATTGCATAACAACACCAATGACCAGTGGAGCTCTGAGTGTTGGTGAGCATATCAACTCTGTCATTCCGATAGAAGCTTCTGCCGATTGTGCCCTCTCCTCAGCTCGCATCTCTTCGATATCTTCCTCCACAGAATTGCTCGCCCTGAGTCGCCTCAATGCCTTGCGTGCCTCCTCCTCCCATTGTTTGGTGATAAGTAGATAGCGAGGGCTTTCCGGGCAGATAGGCAATAGCATCAGCTGAGAAAAAGTAACATTCATCATGTGAAACGTTTATGAAATAAATCAAACAATACTTAAGATTAAATTTTTCAAAAATCATTCCAAGTAAATGCTAGGATCAAATATTCAATATTAATTTGCTATGGTCCCGTACGTTCATTGATAAAACGGAAACCCTATATAGACTATAGACGGAAGTATAGAAACCAGATGCGAAAAAATGTGGTCCAAAAGTCTTCTATCTACCTGTAACCGTACAACTTCAAAGCTGACAAGCGTTTATCAAATTGTGAATCCAAGCAAGTTTTCAAAGTAGTTGGTGTTTGAAGGTATTACAAGTGAATTTATTGAAAAAAAAATAAAAAATAGTTTTTATTGGGCATTTAAGATTTAAACCGTACCGATGAGTACCTACTATTGCTATCCTTTTCTCGATTTTAACTATACTTATGAATATGTGTTCGCCAGCAACAGCAATTCCATAACGAATTACTGTTTGTCTACCACAACACAAAATTAAACTTTACATTAACAATAACGTCTGACGTCTGACAATTGCGACATAACCATAGACGATTTTCCAGAAAGTACCTACATACCAGAGAACGAGACGTATATATACGCTCCATGCTCGTGCGTAATTCCAGTGACGGATCCCATTGTCGTTCCATGTCGACAAAATAAAAATCTTGGTTGAATGAGATTGAATGAGATAATTATAATTACCAATATTGGATCACACTTGGAGCTTAACAGGCGGCGAGATGTCTGCGATCTAAGTACGAATTCCAAATTTCAAGTCTCTAGACCGTATGGGGCCTGAGAAATCGCTGCGGAGTCCATTGATACAAGAACCGAAAGTAATAAAAACTATTTAAAAATGAAACTTGGTAGAAAGATATTGCGGTATTCAAATTGATTTCGAACAATTTTGAAGTGGGAGATAATGATACATACTTTTCTATTAAAGAATTAAAATTCAAAGTACCTACTGAATGTTTTTACTTACTAGATCACAAAATATCAGTAGATCTTGCCTTCAAAAAGAAACTACCAGAAGAAGGCACAAACATCATATTTTCGTATTCATATTTGGTTGTACTATTCAAAGGAATAAATAATAAAATGTCAAATGATGTTGGACGGTCCATAAAAATCCCTTGCTGATGATGTTATCACATTGCTCAATTAAATACACTATTGTTACAGATATTAGAGAATAATAAACGCTAATGAGCCGAAGAGTCTTCTATTTCATTTTGAGAAAACAAAACTCAAATATCTTCCAGTAGAATAGAAAGAGCCGCCCTCTGGAAAGTATCGTCACTGAGCTATAAATGATGAGGTTCACCTAGATCAAAAAGTGCTAGCAACTCAAAGTCTTTGAAAAAACATCCGAGTTTAAAAATAATTGTAATAATTTACCTGTAATAGAGCAGGTACAACAGCCAGTCCCAAAAGTAGAGGCCAACCATCATTGGTTCCAAAGATCTGTTCAATTCCAAGCACTTGAGAAAGTAGAAGTCCTATCGTGACAGCTAGCTGATTTACGGTACCCAAACCACCTCTAAGGTTCAACGGTGATATTTCAGAAATGTACATGGGTACCAAAGATGTGTTGAGTCCTAATAAAAACAAAGGAAAATAACATTCAAGCATATGGGTTGTTATTTTGGTGGTAAAAGTGTCTGAAACTTTATATACCTGGATATACCTATATAAAAAGATGGGTAGTGTTATTTTGAGATATGGATCTAAGAGTTCGTTTTCACGATAAACATTTCATGGATTGTGGCATCAAAGGAATAGACTTGTTGACATTTAAGACGTGAATGATAAATTTACCCTGAACTGTTAGTTAATGTGTAGAGAACTGGAAATGTTAAATCTAGTGTGGAATATCTCAAACCTCAATGACCTTAACACGTGTTCCTACGCTATGGCACACAAAATTATCGAAAGGTCAGATAGGTATATGCGTTATATTTTGTCATTAATCTGAATATAGGTTGGATAATATCATAGTGTAGGTGGAATAGAAAGAAATATTTGGCAAGAATTGATAGAGAATTTAGTAAGAAATATCTATAATGTTTAAACTTACCACAGTTGACGCCAATGATGAATCTGCCAAAGAACAACATTTCGTATGATGATGCCAGCTTTGTACACCACATCAAGCAACCTCCACTGATACCAAGAACGTTGTTGAGTAGCAGGCCGCCTTTCCTGTATATATAAAATGTCACAATGTAAG
This sequence comes from Crioceris asparagi, assembly GCA_958507055.1. Lineage (NCBI taxonomy): Eukaryota > Metazoa > Arthropoda > Insecta > Coleoptera > Chrysomelidae > Crioceris > Crioceris asparagi. The sequence goes on from OY293828.1 coordinate 9,871,990, forward strand.
TTCATCAGATAAGTGATTATGATACCTATACAAAGCTCTAAAGCTTCGTAAATATTCGAATGGCAAGAACAAAAGTTTCCGTTTCTTATTAGAAAATAATATAGAAATGTAATAAATGACACAATAAGAAGTAGACTCTATAGTGCGTTTCAAACTGTGAATGCAGTGTGGAGTCGTATAGAGCGCATTGTTTCCAGCGTGTTGTTCTACCCGGCTGGACCAATCAATCAAGTTTTATGTTAATATTTTATGTTCAATAAATAATTATAATAAACAATGAATTTAAATTATATTAAAGGTAAAGTTGAAGGGTGGCAACATCGTTTATCGTTTTCCCATTATCTATACCTGGCAACACGGCATTCTCAGTGTAGAACGCAATATAGAACTTTCGAATTACCTATACAGGTAAATGTACCTAAGAGTTTTCAGGATTTTCTGAGTCGAAATTATACCGAGTGTTCCAATAAAAATCATTCGTAGTAGGCCTTTGAAATGGTGAGCGTGTCTTTACTTGAATCATCTACAATTGCATTTATATTGATTGAAATATCACTTGTCACTTTTAACTTCCTATCTGTGTTTAGCAAAGACATGTTCTCATTTTCAAAGGCCCACTGGAAATGAGTTTTTTTTAATCGCGCCATTAGTTTGTTTATCTGTCAGGTTTTCTGCCGTTTTGTATGTATGCCTAAGACATAAATTTTTGTATGGAACTTGTCTTACAACATTCCTCTTAAGGCCTTCAAACACCACCTCAGGGCAGGAAAAAAGTAACGCTCTAATAATCTGTAAAAAACTTTTTGTTCATAGTCCGGCCAAATGTTTCGTTCTACAGCAACATCAATGGTCGCACGAATTTAACAAACGATCTTTTTATTGCATGCAATGTCAAAGCGATAGGAATGTCGTTCGAGTGGACACAGCAGATTTTTATATTTGTAGGTTATATAGTAAGGTCTTGTAACCTCAAGATATATTCCTGGCATTGTATAAAACCATTCTAACAATGATACATCAGAAATGAACCAAACGACGATACCTATAATCAATTGCTTTTTAAGACTCATATAAGCGAAATTTTACCAGAATTTGTTGAGTCATTGAAGATTAAAATGCAGGAAAATCTACTCATCTTCCACTTGTTGTCTTTTTCACTACATTCGTTAATTTATAATTCTATGAATGACAGATAACGTACATAAGAACACCAAGTAATCCACGAATATTTATGAATTTTATTCATGTTCTTAAAAAGCTTTATTTACGAGATTGGACAACCAAAAAATATGTCCCAATCCTCGTTTATGAAATATTTTACCTGCCGAACTTGTTGGCCACCATGCCTCCACCAAATCCACCTAGCATGCCACCAATGGCAAATATTGAGACCGCAATTGAATAGAGCCGTTCCACGGAATCGTTATCCAGGTCCTCGCCGTAGCGTTGTTTGTAAAGGTCCTTCATGAAGTCCTCGATGTTGCCTTGTGGTGCATTTATAACGCCAGTATTATAGCCGAACTGGAACATACCCAGCACAGCGGCCAAGATGGCGTACGACAGGAAGAACGTTAATCCCTGTACAGAAACAAAAAAGAAAACAATGATTACATTTAAAATATAACTTGAATCAAAGGAATTACCATCATACAGGGTGATTCACGGTCGATGGTACCCTAGACGTTTAAGGAGAACTATTCGTGGGATCGTTCTGAAAATTGTATTATGTAGATTATACCTAGAGATCTATCGACTAAAATTTTTTCAGCCTTGCGACGTTGCCACTTATATCAAAAATTATTAACAAACTTGATTTCTCAAATGAGACACCCTATATATTATCAATTTGTTATATTCTCTATCGCCTTCTGGTTATTCTTTCATAAGACACCCATACCTATCTCTAACAGTTTCCATTGAATTTATAAATTTTCTATTGTTTTGTTCAAAATAGAGCTCCTATGAATAGCCCATTACTGTAAATTTTAGAATTGTGAAACGATGAAATTCCAGTAATAGCTTGAGAAAGACTTATTCCTTAGTTATTATTAAAGATTTTCTTTTTATGTTAAACAGGGTCGCTCCAAATTCTTGATCTTTCCATCAGATACATAAAGAATCAATAATGCGTTTTTTCAAATGGAATAGGTACCCTATATTTTATTATTTCTTCAGAGAGAGAATGAAAATAGCTATGAAACGATATATCATGATCCTATGCCTAAATGGTCAGGTTTTCAAAATATAAGCAACTATCTATTAAAGTGAATTATTTGTAGCATTTTTATAGTAGGTATTTGCTGGTTACCAAGGTGATGAAAAAACAATTATTATTTAACAAACATTATTTGAGGTATTCCTGAAAATAATTTATCTGAAACGCAAATATTTGAAGAAAAAAGTGTATTCAACACCAGTACAAAGTAAAGATGAAATGCGTTGATGAGATAGATGCACGTGGAATAAGAAAAGCTATTTTATTGGTCGAGAAACGTATTCTTAAATGTTTAGAAAGAAACCGTTGTCATTTTGAGAATGTATTATATGTTTTTATAAAGTCTTTTGCGTAAATAATCTAACAAAAGATCACAAAATACATATGTATATCGTTGAAATGGATTCATTCTCTCAATATCAGTTAGTGCATAGTTATTGCTAATTTTATCTTGAAACTGAGTTCAGGTTCTGATGAATCTACTTTCTCATTATTGTTTTTCCAATACTGAGTATGACATCTATAAAAGTTTATTATTACTTTTAAATGAATTTACAGAGCACGGTAAATGAATCGTTTCTGCGGTCTACTTATCTTACCAAAGATGAGTAATGAAACTGTTTCATTAATCAACATTTTGAATTAGCTTCTAGGAATCAGAAAATATCTTATTTTTTCTGTGAATAGGTTTATTCTTGTTGTCTTTTTTGTACTTTGTGGGTATCTTGCATTAAACTTTCTGGATGTTTTTGCAATAATTTGATCACATTATCAATGAAGAATGAACAACTCAACAAACATTTATTCTTCCTCACGATAATTACTTGTCAAACTTTCCATCATCAAGATAACCAGCAAATACCTAATATAAAGTTGATGGAAATAATTCACTTTAATAGATAGTTGCTTTTATTTTGAAAACCTGTCCATTTTGGTATAGGAACATGATATATCATTTCAAAGGTATTTTGATTCTATATCTGAAGAAATAATAAAATATAGGGTGTTCAATTAAAAAAAACCACATTTTTGGGTCTTTATAGATCTGATGGAAAGATCAAGAATTTTGAGCGACCCTATATAACATAAGAAAGTCTTCAATAATAACTAAGAAAGAAGTCTTTCTAAAGCTATTACTGGAATTTCATCGTTTCACAGAGTAATGGACTATCGATTGGAGCTCTGTTTTGAACAAAACAAAAGAATATTAATTAATTCACTGGAAACTGTTAGAGATAGGTATGGGTATCTTATCAAAAAATTACAAGAAGGTGATAGAGAATCCACTAAATTGATAATATATAGGATGTCTCATTTGAAAAATCGAAGTTGTTAATACTTTTTGATATAAGTGGCAGCAAGGCGATGTTGAAAATATTTTCAGTCGACAGATCACTAGGTATTATCTAAATAACACAGTTATTAGAGCGATCTTATGGTCAGTTTTCCTTATACGTCTAAGGTACCATCGACCTCGAATCACCCTATATATCAAAGGATAGAGATTCTTCGTGATAGTAAAATATCCAGAATATAGATGGTAAGACACTTATTCAGGGCGATTATATTCCTAATGGACGTTAAAAAATAAATTGGTGACTCTCCACAAGATTTTAAAACGAAAAGTTCATATGAATGTTAGAGATAGAGGGTGTTGAAAATGTAAGAAAATATGTCATGTCTTTTTTTTGTCATAATCTACAATAGTCTTGTACCAACTTTGCATTTAATGTACATACAGAGGTTTGTTATTTTACGGAATGGATTTACTAATTAAAATTTATATTAACCTAATGACTGCATAGGAGATATTATCATCAGCATTAGTAACTATTGGAAAAAAAATCCATGGCACAGTTTTGATTTCTTTAATTTCAGATAAACTCTATGGTTAAAACATCAGCCTTTGCTTTCAAGTTACAATCTAAAATTAAATTTTGTGTGTATTTTATACATGCCTATAACTTATTCATTTGTGAAGATATCGAAAAGTTATTTTGACATTCCTCAGACACTTTTTCTGAGTAGAATCCAGTGGCAGAGCTAGATTTCAAATTTGCTTTGCTAATTCTATTTTATAAAAGCAGCACCCTAACCAGATTTTTTTCCACTTTTGACCAATAGAAAGAGGTATTCTCTAGGCTATAATTCATGAATATTTAGCAAAAATAAGATATCGGTATGCTAATGATAATATTAGTGAATATGTGTGTCAGAAAAAATCATCCCTTTTTGAGCTTCCATGGCGTGCTCTGCGTAAATAGTTACAGATTAACGAAAATAATGAATAGTGGAATAGTTTATCTTAAGAAGTTCTAAAAAAGATTCCATTATAACAGCAAAGTTTGTACCAGATTATTGTAGAGCATCGTTGAAAAATAAGATTCTCCAAATTTGGAATGATTACCTGTCAAATCTATTGAAAATTACTAAAATGTACCTAGATTTTCTTCATATATGTTCAACGCCCTTTATCTCGATATCTGGGTACTTAGCCCTAACTTATTTTTAGTAAACTGCATTTGTCGTTTTCTTTTATCAACAATTTTAGTTTTCTTTTTATTATTTGACGCTTGGAAAACAGAAAATAACGTTGCACTGTTAATACTTCAAAATGACGAATTTTAGAACGATCAAATATAAAGAGAATGAGCGGCGCATAAATGAACTAAACGGGGAGAAACAAATGAAGAAAAGATGCGGCCAAGTGCGAGTCAAGCTCGCACACGAAGGGATTCAAACCATTGAAAACTTGGTACGGATCCCTCAGACACACAAAAGTAGCAATTTTTCAGAATCATAATGACGGTGTTTCCAGTTATGTTAGCATTGTTCACCTATTTTGTAGCATTTTCAGGAAAAACTTGAGGTTTTCTGGAAGAATACTTTCCTTTCCAAAATTCGTTTGGAAAATCGCACGATTTGTGGATCATCCAATCATTCTGCAAGATAGGACACCAAAAACATTTTTTGCAACCAAAAAGTATCTATTAATATAAGCCATTTCGTTGTATATTTTGAAAAAATGTTTTTTTAATTTTCTCTCTTTTTCTCCCTTAATCTTATCAGGTTACTCTAGCGCACATTTTCTTCGAATTTTAGTTCTCTACAATTCCTCTTGTAAGGACATTAACAGAACTTCAATAGCTTTTATTTTATAAGCAAAAAAACAAAAGACACGAGTTTTTGCCTAAAATATTTTATAAGTATATAAAAAATGCAGATGCGAGTAGGAAACATACCATAATACAACTTTGGATTGTGTTTCGTGTATTCTTGTGTTATTAGTTACCATCGGTATCCTGGTGAAATTTCTGTCACAGAATAAGTCTATCTCGGTATAAGGCAATCAAATAAAATTTCATGTTAAAGGAGTTGATAGATGATGATAAAAAAACGAAAATTGGATAGAGAGACACGTAGCTAGCCTCGCTAATGATAATCGTCTTTCCAGAATTACGCTTTCACTGAATAATAATGAGGCAAAGCAGAAAGAGCCCGCGCGCTTTTATGTGATAGGTTTCCTGTCAAAAAAAATCAGCAGCAATTAGAGAGGTAGAGCTCCCAACTTTCAATTCTATTCAATGCTCGGGCCGAGACCCGGTGAAATTACGATGCTCTCTATACTTTGGCTTAGGAAAGCTTCTCCATGAATTGCATTCTTGGGCACAGTTTAATTGTCGAGTTGATATAGTTGGAAGATAGTCGTTATTTCGGATAGTTTCTACTACCTAACCTAACAGAATTTCAATTACACAGAGCCTTTCATTTTTAGAAAGATACAGTTGAGTAATTGTTGATGTTGAAAGAAATATCGAATTGTATTTAGTTGCTGTATTTGGAAAACACTAAATGCATAGAACCAGTTTTTCAAGACGTCTTGGAAACTCCGTTTATGACTATGAATTATATATTTTTCATGAGAATATGTTGATTTTGAAGTGTTTATATGTTGAATATTTAGATTTCTCAAGATGTTTTTATTATCACATTTATGTCAATGCTTTTTTCCAGATTTTTAAAACATAAAAAGCATTTCCTTTTTACTAAGTTCACTAAAGATAATTTTATTTATGATAATAATAATGTTGCTAATAATCCTTGACAATCAGAACAATGTCAGGAAACTAACCCATACTATAACCTAACCTAACATAACCTAACCCAAATGGTTTATATGTCTTGATGATTTCGAAACACAAAACACAGAATTAGCTGTTGGAAGCAACACTGTTAAAAGTGAATCATAAAGGCTATCGATATGGAACAGCTATATAAGAACTAAAATAGGACCTACTAATCATGAAAGAATACCAAACGAAAAATCACCATACAGGTCCATGATACCTTCTAATATGTAGCCTTGTCATAACAATAGATATGTTTATAGATCAGATACTTTTTTTCTAGAAAAAACATCAATACCTAGAATAAAGATAACAGAAAAAGGCAGGAACACAAAAAAATATAATATATAGGTCTAACCAAATTTAAAACAATTATCCAAAAACAAAAGAAAAACAAGGAAACCATTTGCCTTCCACCGACCTGCTCCAGCAGACGCAGCTTCCTTCGATGCGTATGCTCCTCCAATCGATCGACATACTCTTTTAGCTCTTCAATCTCCTCCTTCACCTGCTGCACCGTATCCAGTTCATGTTTAATAGCCACCATGTCCCGCTTGACTTCGCTAACCTCCGACTGGCATGACTCCACCGACTTGGTGAGCTCCTGCAGCTGAGTGCGTATCTCGCACAGAGCGACAGTCGTCTCCAGGTGCCTGTCGCCTCGCTGAAGCTCATCCAGCTTGGCGCTCAGGTTCATACTCATCACGCTCACCTGTTTCTGAAGACTGCAAAAAACGGGAGAGAGCGCAAGAGCGCATATCAAGATATTGGATGTACATAATAGTTTATTCATTGATCCATGCATTTAAGCAACACCAAACATATATATATATATAGACGCATCCAGGTTATAGACGTGGGGCATGCTTTTGTGTAAGAGTATTGGGGAGTTTGTTAGCTTCCAGAGCCAATAGCGCTCTTTCTGGTCATCTTATTTGATATTTATTAGATCATATAGTGTATTGATTGTCGGTGCTATGTGAAATTTTCTATGAAGAAACAATACTTGTATGTTATATAAAGCCACTTTATAGAAGGTATAAAAAATAGAAGAAAATGTTCTATAACAACCTTAAAAAACAAAGAAAAGGTTTCAAATAAACGCTTTTTAGCATGGATCGTTGTCGATAATTGAAATTGATGAGCGCTGTGAACGGTGATGAGCCGGACGTGCTGTCAAATTCATCACTCTGCATACCCATTCTCCCACCAGGCAACGGGAATCAAGCGAGAGTGTATTTCTAGGGAAATCTCTAGTACAGCTTCTCTTGAAGGGTCTACTTGTTTGTAGGTACACTTCCAAGATGGAGAAGTCGTCTACAATCGAAAGTACGGTACCTACTTAGTGACGGAGATCCTTTGAAATTTATCACTGCATTCTTCCAACCGAGGATATTTTTTGTTGGATTTGTTTTTTCAGAGCTTGAATTGTTCTTTGCAGGTTATCCATTGATACATTACATTTCAAGTAACCCCACAAGTAAAGGTAACGTACGATGTAAGATCTAGTAAACGGGGAGGCCATACAATATTCTACTTTGAGATTTCACGTGATTTAAAAGTAATCTTTTGATGGATTATTACTCTAATTGTGTCGGATGTTGTTCTGTCTCACAAGGTGGATGTATACTCGAATACCTCATAGTATCATTAGAATATTTCCAGAACTAGTAATCTATTTAGATTATTATATTGCATGGCCTACCCGTTAAAAGAACCACATATCGTGCAACTTTATCTTAGGAGACTCTGTGCTCAAGGATACGTAAAAAATTGAAGCCTTGATAGAACGCTTATACAAAAACTAATTTCCAATTAGATTGGCAATGCAAAGAATAGAATCAAATTATGTTTCTTTAAAACTTTCGACTTTAAGTTGGTTAGTAAAATAACATGTAGATTTTTTGTGAAACCTTTTCCTTAATTGCTCCTTAGTAATTTTGTTTCAAATAACAGATCGTCTTTGAGCTGTTAAAGTAAACAGTCATAAGATTTTAGTGTTCTGTGTCCATACTAGGAATGAAATATGTACTCAAGTAGGATATTTTTTATCAATCAGTCACGTTTAATACAGCTATTAAATGTTCAAATTATCAATAGTTTCTCATCTATTTAGAAATAGGTATATAAATAGGTTTCTGATTTATCACAAACTGCAACAACTATACATGCTACATGCAATTCCTTTAACATGAATGATGAATGAAACAACTAAGGATATGAGGCAATTTGCCAAGCTGGGGTTTATACAAAAGCGTGCAAAGCAGAGGTCACACATAACATAGACATTTATATAAGTGGCGATGAAATAGAAGCAAAGATGTTATATAAAAATGAAACACAATTAAATGGAGAAAGATTATTAATACTTTTGTTTGGTCGAGCTGAAAAACAACACCTTTCCTTCTTTTGACACCAAGGTTAGATTTTTGCACCAGGTAACGTTGAAGTAACACCAAACACCACAAAATATTTTGGCCAATCGACTAACTACGAATACCTTTGTCCTTACATTCCCATATTCTCGAAAACCTGGTAGTACATTTTTGTGAAGAACAACAAGAAGAAGGTGTTTGAGATACTGCCACGTTACGGCGGTGCGTTTGTTTTTTTTGTTCAATTTTTGATTAGCACACGACGAGCGCTTCTACTAGTACCTGGGAGGTAAGGATACCATGGCTGTGTGTTCCAAACTACAGTGGACACCCCCAGGTATCCTTTCACCTTCCGAAAAATCCTTTCTTCCTTAAACAGCACTAACAACAACGGGTCCGGTAGGATCGCGGCGCGGCCTGTAGCTCGAAGCACACTTTGACAAGTTTCTTCCACCTATAGTTTGGAAACACAGCCCGTCAGGGAGCGTGCTATTTATGCATATTTTCATAGTTTTGAGTGCGCATTAATGCGAATGTGAAAGAGAATAGAAAATAATGTCAATCAGTGAACTTTCGTTCTTGCAAAATGAACAAACAGTGAAACTGTATGAAACTGATGTCAGAATTTTATAGCACAATTAATTCCAAAGGCTAACGTTCTGCTCCAAAAGATTTCGCGTATTCGAAGATTATACTGACTTAAAAAATATCTCGTACACACATTTTTGAATCTCCAATCGTACCAATTTGAATATAGGAGGGTATTTCTTAATAACATGTTAATATTTAATGTGGTTATTCTTGGTTCAATTTCGAGAAAACACTTCATTTAAACATAGGTTTTTTATTTTTTGTTCCGGGAGTAATTTTTTTTTATTTGTAGGTGTATATATTACCTCCATTTTATAATTTTCCGTATAAGAAATATTCTCTTTTTGTTTAAAATTACATAAGTACTTGAATTGTTTTTTTTCTCGTAAGTGGTCTGACAAGATGCAAACAAATTCATTTTATTTTTTTGTGCTCAGAAAAGAATGAGGATTTCAAAAGTAATTTTTTGCTTGAACAAAAAGTAGTTGCGTATCACTTTTTTATAAAATTAAGAGAAAATCCCGTAGGACGCCACTGGCAAGACTAGAAAGTTATTTTTCACATCAGAAAATGACTTTTGACGAATAGAAGATGCAAACTACGTTTTAAAAAATATCCAGGGCAATACTTTAGCTATCATAAGAAAAAAACTTCTTTTCTTAAAAGGTTAGCTTCCTGTATATCAAAAGTTAAGAACTTTAGGACATATTATGTTCATGTGAATTTCTTTAACAAAAATGCCCCAAGATAACCTCCTTGAATATAAGCATATTATTAAGAAACATCCTGTATTGTTTCAGCTGCATCTACTATGTTCTCCTTCTTGGTGCTAAGAAATGTTCTAATAATAATAGTTTTCGCAACACCTGCCTGGAAAGTTCAATTTTCAAGAACTGATCATCGTGGCGAAAATACTTGATTCGATATCCGCACCCTCGACCATAACATGCAATTTAATGACATTAGTGTGTAAAGTATTTTTTTCTCACCAGCATCTTGAATTACCTACTTTACGCACTAGTGCGAAAAATAATGACTTTTCGCACGCAAGCAGCATTCAATTTTTCTATAGTAAAAAGTTGCAACGCAGTGATCAAAGAAATAACGATAAACTATGAAATTTAACTTCGAAGTCAGAATGTATGCTAGACGTGAGCAAAGGGGCGAAACTGACAATCGTGAAACAAATTTCGCTTCCAGGTGTATGTCATATTCATTGAAGGTCGTGACAATAACTGCTACTATTATGCTACTCTTTAGTTAGTGCGTGCCCAAAGCCCTTTTCTTTTCGGACTATTGCGTAAAGTTATTCCTGGAACTGGATAATAAATTAGTTTACGCACTCGTGTTATAAAACTGGAAGTGATCGTCAACGCTGCTGATGTCGATTAGGTACTTTCGCCAAGACAATCAGTACCCAAAAGTTGCACTTTGAATGCAGGTGTTGCAAAAAAGTTTATTCTTTATCTGTATACGGTTTTTCGATTTTTTATCGTAGACAGTACTTTTGTAGTATATTTTCTCATTGAAAATATTAAGTCAATGAAATAGATAAATATACAGGGCTGAACAAAAGTGTCTAGGAAATCCACAGTTTTTTGGCTAAATCTATATTAGAAGAATAACAAGCCACAATTTTTGAAGAACTTTTCTCTGCTTCAGTGACAGTATTTCATTTTTTAATAGGCTATGACATTTTTCGAAATATAATGTCATTGTTGTTTTTTATGAGTCACCCTGTATATTTTTGCATTTTTAGATAGTTACTTTTCCAAAATTTAAATGATAAAAGGTTTGGTTGGTGTACGTCTTTTTGTTTTATCAAATAAAAAGCCTGCCATATTAGTTCTCTATATAAATGTATAAATATACAGGGTTGTCCAATTGGAAAAACCGCCGAAGATGTCATGTCTCGAGAATAACGTCGTTGGAGAGAATAAAAGTTATTCAAATACAAAAAATATGGATTAGTTTAATCAGGTGTTTCCACACTTTGCTCAATCCGGTATATTTGACATTTCCTCTCAAATTTACCTAATTAGCTTATAAAAAATTATAAAACTACATTTTATTAAATTCACAGTATTTTTTCGGACCAAATTGATTAGATAGAGGCGTATATTAGTGTAAATGTTTGTTACACTTTTTACTGTGGAAAGAATAGGAACTCAGTACAAAATTGGTAAAGCTAAAAAGGGATTTTCCGAAAAGATAAAAATCTTCAAATGAAGACAACTTCTGGAGCACAATTTTTCTTATTAGCACCAATGAAGAATATGAAATACACTAAGCACTTAGTGACGCAGTAAAATAATAGTGAGGGCGAAACGAAAGCTTTTGATGCATACTATGTTTTACTATAACAAAAAAATAGCACTAAAATGTTATTCCAGCTGAATAAAGCTAGGTAAATTCGATTCCCTTCCACATTTTGTTTTGTGTTGTCTCCTCTGATCAAAAAAGATGAGGAGGGCAACTGGTAGAGAGAGTAGCAAATGATAATATTATGAACAATGATTTCTATAGTTGGTAGAGGTTTAAAACAGAAAACAAAGTCAACATAAAATAAAATTTATTAAAGAAAAACAAATAAAGTTTAAATGATATAAAAAATAGTATAATATGGTTGGGTCCATCCAAACTGTAATATTCAAGAGTAGATACATTTGACCTTGCTAATATTTTTTTATTAGAATCAACATTGCTTGAAAAGGGTCTGGTCCAGTTAACTATGTATACAGGGTGAACCAGAGTTACGTGCAAGCTCCAAAACTTTTTCTATCCAAGCAATCGATTTAAAGTTTTTTTTAAACTATAGATTCGACAATGTGGCACATCTTTAAAATATTTTCATTTATATACAGGGTGTCCTAAACTAAGATGAGCAAATAAATTATGTTTTCTTAAATAGCAACCCCCCAATTTTTGGTACATTTTAGATTTAGGCATATAGCAGGTACTAGGACTGGACCTGCGCAATCCCTAGACCTCCTATAGATTTTTATCTCTGGAGGTACGTGACGGAAAGTGTTTTCAGAGATTGATAAAAATTGCAGATGATATGGAAAACAGGATAACGTAAGCCTAATGTTTAATTGATGGATTTATACTTTCCAGCATTTGGGGTGTATTAACTAGAAGATAAGGAGCTTTGTGACTTTTTTTGAACAAACCATATTTGGCAAAAAATCTTGAAAATTTCACAAAATAGACCTCACAAACCTTACCCTTAAAAAATGCTATGTTATGATATGCAATAAAATAAAGGGTATTCTATTTGAAAAAAAAATGATGAGCCGTTAGTGATTTATCTTTTTTATAATATCGCAGTAGGTCATGGAATATAGATTAATTAAATTTCCTCAAATGCGATAAAGTTTAAGCAAGCTATAATAAAGTTGGTTTAGTTATCTTGAATAGTATTATAGAAATATATATTTTTTGTGGGGTTATACACTATACACTGAGCATTTTTGACATTAAAATTGACATAAGTCAAAAACTGTTACAGATGCGTTTACGTTATTTCCACAATTTGGTGAAAACAGAATTTAATTATTTATCTTACCCTGTATATAGATAAAACTCTAGAAGTGTGCCTCATTGTCGGACCTATCGTTTACAAAAAAATATCAGATCGATAGCATGGATAAAAAAAAGTTATTGAGTTTGCACTCATCCCTGTGTTACTCTATGGATATATGTGTATACTGAGTGTCCCAAGGTATTAATTTTATTTGGAATATCATGATATAATATTTAACAAAAGAAACAATAACATTTTATGATTTTCTTACTTTATTTAATTAAACCTACAAAAATAAAAAATTGCCTCAGCCCATGTTTTTAAAAACTGGCGAACCCATGCATATGATATATTCTAGCAAAGATAATATTATCTTTGATTCTAGACTACGTGAGGCATCGGTTTAAACTTTTTAAAAACATGGGCGGAGGCATTTTTTTATTTTTATAAGGATAATTAAATAACCCAAAAAAGACAAAATGTTAGTGTTTTTGTTGTTATCAATAAAAAATACCAATTATGTGCTATCGCGGTATTCCCAATAGTATGACACGCAATTTTTGATGATAATATACCTATAGGGGGTGCCTTCTGAAAATAAAAAGTGAGCGGTAGCTACTACGGGGCTGTCAAATGTTATATGTATTTAATGAGTCATTATGAAGGTATTTTGATGCCATTCTAAGAAAACCGTTTTTTATTTTTTTATTATCTTGTCAAACAAGCAAGATATAGCCTTTATACGATATCTTGGGACACCCCGTATCTAAATATAGTGCTAAAAGCACCCAAGTAGATACTTGCCATAGTTCAAATTGAATCAGCCTGTCAGACATTGGAAAGTTTTAACTTTACGTCGTTAATTATGTCATTAAGCAAAATTTGAATTTAAATTCCAGCCATCTGGAAGCTTTCACAGTTATCTCACCAGCAGGCAACGAACGGGTTTATTTTTCTTGCAAATTATCCACAGACTTATCAAATATAGCTCGGGATTTATTGAATTATTACAGTTTGCAGAGATCCTTTTGAGTGTTCTTTCTGGATAGAGTGCATGATGAACAAAAGTTATCGAAAAGAAACCAAAAGTCAAATAACTGAGGGCGCTTAGAAGCGCACCATAGCGAATATAATCAAGCCTTAATGAACTAATTCCATCGAATTTTCTTTCTTTTTTATTAACGATGAACGAGGGTTGTGGGGAAATGATCTCTTGATTGCCCGTTAAATAACGAATACTTTGCAAATTCAGGAAATTAAGAACCAATATTGCCATAGAAAGTAATCGCTTTTCATTTTTTAAATATACATCTTTCATATTTTCAGCATGCATTTGAATTTGCATCATTTTTAAATATTTCATAATCTAAAGATAATTATTATTATACATATTAACAGTGATGATCACAATGCAGAAATAAATAGATTAGATGTTTTCACTTGAATAAAAAACGTGAATCAAGCATATTTATTTACTATAACATTGATATTAATAAATCAAAGGATTGGTGGATAATATTCCATGACTACAAAGACTTGATCTTATCAAGCAAATTTAACTGTTTTGCATATCATAAAACTGATAATACGTAAGAAATAGTTAAGAAACTCATATACCTACACGTCTGACCAAGCCGATCAATTAAAATTACCCTCGGCCTACTCGAAACGTTTGTTATGGACATCTCCAGAAAACTGTTCTGCTTAAAATACAAAATCAACTCCAATGCTTAATGTAAAATGCAACTGTACTAATTTATATAATATTTCTTCTTAGCTTTATGTAGAAAATTATATTGAAATATTGTTGCTACTGTTATAACATGTTAAAAGTACAAACTTGTGCCTGTCAAATAATAATACTTAATAAATAACATTTTTTTATTGCAGAGTTAATGCTCATTTGATTAAGCTGCGCTTATATTTTTATTGAATGTTTCGTTGAAAATAATCTGAGGTGCACGTGGTGTGAGTTTTATTTTTCACTGCAATGAAGAAAAATTACTTCATTCGCCTGAAAATTTCCCCTCCGAATATATTTTTATAGACCAATGTTCATCATTCAATAACTCGGTACAATGATCAATATGGAGCTAGTTCATCAAGGTGTTCGAAAGAAAAACAGCAAAAGAATACACAATTAAACAATACAAATAAGTGTGTTTCAGTGTTGTTCTAGGCACTGATATGGAAATATTGAATGTCATAGAATAATAATAGCCCAGCCTTGTTCATGTGGTGCTGGTCAATGGTAACTATGGCACCTAGAACGTCAATGAAGGTATAATGAAAATATTTAAGATACTGATGATTAAAATTATCATTTCAAAATCCAATGTTGCTTATTTAAAATTGTTTCTCTTGATTCTTGGTACCTGTTCTTTTAAATATTTTCGATATACCTCCTATCAGTCAATCATTCTAGTATGTGTAATCCTTGTAACCAAATCCTGTATCCAGCTACAGGAACTGTTGTTTTCGATTACAAGGAAAACAACGAGCGGAAGAGAGAGTGAGTAGTATATAAAGAGTTTTCCAATGAGAGATCCCATTTTAATTATAAAAAAATATCTATTTATTCTTAACTACCTAGTGGAAGAATATTCATTTGAATTCAAAGTTCAAACCCTGTGATTATGTGGCCAGTGGAGCCAAATCGCATAATCTGCAGGGCTTGTGTGGCACGTAGCACCATTCTGCTGACAATTGCAATAGGCCGAAGACAGTCATTTTGCATTCTACGGTCGCCTTCTGAATTGACTGAAATCACAGCATCTTCATCGTACAATGACCCCTTGGGGATATGGAGTTTTTTTTGAAAATTGTTCTTGAATTTTAGATCTAGATGTGGCAGCTCTATATTTCACAAGCCCACTGAAAACAGTCGTATTCAGCTGCTTGCAGCATTGTAATATTGGAACCCGACAACTATATACCTACAAAAATTTCCACGTACACTAAAAACGATATAGATGTGTAGGTGATTCTAGTGTTTGTATTTTAAAAGAGAACTTGAAATTAAAAGAAATAGGTTCCACATAATTTGATGTTTTTAAGATGTTTTCGTGAAATGTTGGTATTCATTTTTAGTTTTAATAGAGACGATAGTTTTTAAATTTCTATTAATATTATATATTAGACATTAAAATACATTTATTTGAAATTAATTCAATACAAGTTTTATCCTTCTTCAGACTACAGACTACGTATATGAAAATTTAGTGAGATTTATTTAATTTTTTTTCAAAACATAATGATATTTTCCGTATTTTTTTGTATTTTTAAAAAAAAATTAAAATAATGAAATAAATTTAAACAAATCAATTTAATGGGATGTTTTTCTTCAAGCCACAATCGACGTAGAAGATAATACTAAGATTTATCTTTTTTTTGATTTAAAAAAAACTTACAACTTATATTATTTATTTAACGGTTTGGTAATATTTTCCGAAGAATTTTTTCACAATTTTTTATATTTTTTTATTTTTTTTACCAATGATATTAACATTAATGGAATAAATCTACATACCTAGTAAATTCAATAAAAAATGTATTTTTCCTAGAAACGATATAGTTCTAGTGAATTTTTGGCATAAAAAACTAAAAATAAATCAAAAGTTTTCTTGTAGTTATTCAAGTGAGCCGGAAAAAAAATACTTTTGCAATATTGGATTTTATTTATTTTTCAAGGATTTTTTTAATCGCTTGTATCTAATTATTGCCATTTTCATTGTATCTACATAGAATCACAAACAATTTTCAAGAAACTTCTTGGAAAACATCCACAAAACATTTAATAGTGTAGGAGTCGTTTTTTTATTTTTTAGGTTAGGTTAGGTTTTCTAGAAAATTACAAGCAAATAAATTCACTACAATCATCAAAGTCATTTGTAGTTAAAGGCCAGATTTTTTTAATTATTATTTTCAAGTTACGTTCCAAGTTAACGTAGCCCCTGCCTGCATTTCTAATACCCTTCTTCTTCTAAGTGCCGTACGCTCGTTCAAACCCTCCGCCAAGCACTACGCTGCTTAACTGGGATGATCGAAGTCGGTCAGTGTTAAGCCGCAGCCACGCGCTCCGCTTCCAGCACACAATCAACAAAAATTTGGTGTTGTTTTTTCTTGAATCGAATTAAGCTAATCGCCCATTATTTGGCAAAGATTCAGGGCTTGTTTTTCAACAGATTAAAAATATCAATGAAATTTTAAGTAGGACTACTTAATGGAAAACCCTTTATTTAATAAGTATTGACGACTGTTGCAGCGTCCATACTACAATGGGTACCTAATAAGGAGCTCTCTAAGAGTGGCTTCATCGTCATCACCATCATCGTCGTCGTCCTGTCCTTCTTCCTGCGTCGCATCCCTGCCGCTGGAGCGGCGTCGTCGGCGCGTCGTCGAGGTGTGAGCGTCACGGCGTTCCGGTTGTGGTCTATAGTACTGTTGTTGTTGTGGCTGATGGTGATGATGATAGTGGTGTTGATGGTGATGGTGCAGCAGCGGTTGAGGTCTTTGGTGTGTGGGCGTCGTCAGCTCGAGCGGCGGTGGGACGGGGGCGGCGCTGGTCCGGCGTTGTTCGGCGACGGCAGCGTCGGAGGCACCACCTTCATGCTCCTCCACCGCGACGGCTGCTGGTGCTCACGCTCGTTTTGCTCACCTCACACTCTTCACGACCACACCACACTGCACATGCAATGCACTCTCCACCAAAAGACCTACAAGTAAATAGAGTTAATTAAGGCAATAATACGTGGGAAGTTCAATTTATCTGTATTTTTATCTGTCACGATAGAACTTTCAGTGAGGACGAGCGGCTAGAATAGACTGACTAAAAGTTCAAGACGCTTGAATGTCATCAGACGCATGTAAAAATACTATAACCTAAACCTATATAGTGCACACTACTCTGCGGAACGTATGTAATATAGAAATAAATGTAGTGTTTTTTTTTGCTTAGAGGTTTATTGTGATCTTCGAGATCCAAATTAGCATTTTCGACAATGACTCCGCTGTTAAAATTTAGCAGCAACCGGTTTTCACCAGATCGATTAATGAGTCTCTCATATTTAATGAGTGTGACCCTCAAGGGAATATTTGGTAAAGTTGATTAAGATCTTTTTTCAACATAAAAATGCTTGAACTTTAATTTAGTTATAATTTGATACTGTAAGTCGATAGGTACAGTAGTGAATCAAGAAAAAAACAATCAAAAAAGTAGGCTGTTTTTCTATTATGGTTTTGAATAGAAAATGTTTCGAAGAGAAATCATAAAATAAATTTCTTTCCAATGCATTTCATCCTGTTATTGACTGTGGCTGGATAGAATGAAACATTAGTAACCCATGCTAAAGAAATATATAAGATATTATAACTGATCAAAAATATATGGAAAATAAAGTTTATTCAACATTTGTACAAACTACTTTCTGCAAGTGTAGGGATAAAAATATTCAATAATCAATAATCTAAGGAGCATTTCCTTGTTTCCTTGGCATTAAGATTTCTTAAAGTGAGCTTCCAAACTTCTGTTGGTTCTACATAGTATTATTACCGAGAATATTACTGGATCAATATCATACAAATACAAAATTCTGTTAAGAGTAGAATTCAGTTATAAGGACTAATAAGTCTCTGTTTCATGGAATGGCTTAGAAAACATTTATGAATAGAAGAAACCATGAACAACAAAACCAAGAGTTAATATTATTCCGATACGCCGGTTCTCATGTTATTGCTTTTATGAATTTTACAGAACCAGTTGTCCCGCTAGACGCATAAGAACGGTCCTACTTTGTACACTTTGTATCACATCTCATGCATTCCAAATCGGGCTCCCGAAATGTAGTAGGGTATTTTCATCCCAGGCAATGGTCGGTCATCGTGGAAAGACCTCGTGAACTTTATGTATTAATTATCCTTATGGGCGATTTGGTCTACATTAATCAGGCGGTTAGCGCCGTAAAGCCCTTGGGAAACCCTGAATCGCAGGTGCACTCTGGCAGTACGATAAGGGAATTGGAGGAAGGAGGGTTATTGCTCTAGGTTGAAATGAGGTAGTTTCCCACTGTTTGGTAGGAATGAAATAGAAAACTGATTGAAAATATGATTATAGCTCCATTCACATTGCAAAAAAGCTTGTTTCTACCCTGATTGACAAAAAGAGAGCATTTTCAATATTCTTGATAATCAAACAAACAGAAACCCTGGTTTAGCTACATTAAAGATTTATGTGATTAGGATCCAATGAAAATTTAGACTGTGGGGGACAAATACGATATCATACGTATCTTGAATCGCAATATGAGTTATATGAAATAATGAGAAAATCAAAACAAAAAAGCAATCGGTTACGTCATAACTCTCAAACTAAACAACGATGGACAGATGGCACTAAAGAATGACCAAATCCTGGTAATAAAATACCCGTATCAAAATAACTAGAGTAAAAATATAAAAAAAATACACTTGGATTTGAATCTAGGAATCTGGATAATCTCATATTAACAATATGTAAGTTATAAGACTAAAGCATAGCGTAAGAAAACTAAGAGCATTTGAGATTTAGGTTAACGGATGCATGGTTAAAATATCTTGGATGGACCACTCAAACAAACAAAAAAAAAATTAAAAAAAAATATTTGTTCTTAACGACACAAAAGTATCAACTCGAATAACTAGAACTTCTGTTCGAGAAAAGAGATATTATATTCTGCAACTGATGTTGCAAGTTGAAATACAGGGAGAAAGGTCACAAGAGTATTGCAGAACCTCGTGGCTCAAGTACCCGTAGGAATTGAATAGGAAGACTTCCATCAAGCTATTCCAATTCGCTTCATCATATACCTATATAGAATTTGCAATGATGTCCTCTGAGTTCTTATCTCAGATGGAGATCTGTATCTGTACTAAGAAATACACACAAAACAAATACTCCATAAAGATTGGCTTTTATGTCATATCACTGACAACATTAAAATCATTTACGCAAACCTGACAAACTTACTGACATAGAACCAAAGGGAAATATTTTCAACAAGAGATTTTTCAAATAAATCTTGTATACCATAAAAACAGATTGTAAAATGAAAATTGAATGCAATCATCCAATGAAACATATTATCAATCTAGCAAAATAAATAAAGATCTTAGGCAATAACAGTAACGAGGTAGATTTCTCGTTTTGCTCTTAATATCGCGCATACAAATACACATAGACCTAATAATGTTTTAGACTGGTTCATGAAAATAGATTGATTCATTCACTCCGTAAGAAGGTACAGAGTTTGTATGTAAGGATTCTATCTCGTATAGGTATTTATATTAAACTAATTCCAGAAATGTTCAATTGGCATTAGGCCTGGACTGACAGCCGTCCAATCCACAACGCGAAAACCAAATAATAACTCATTTCAAGGAATATTTAATATAATTTCAAATATAATAAGTCTTTGTTCAGCAACATTTTTAGAGTAAAATTAATCAGCTTTATTCACAAACGACTCTTAGCACGATACTAGTTTAGTTTTTTGTTGCTAACGATAATATCATAATTGACAGATCTAGTATCAAATCATATAAAGCTAAGGTAGTACCAAAATTGTTCTGTTTAATGAGTATGGCTGAACATTTTTCGCGATTTCCACTGACTACCTTTATTATTTGTTTATTTACCTTATATTCTTCCTTTGCCTTCTTCTCCAATAGGGTAGCAGAGTCTACCTGTCTGTCTGTATGTCCTCTTCACACTCCAAATGGTGTATTTGTGGGCGCTCAGCGACCTCTCTGCTCTGCTCTCTTAGGGGCAGCACACAATGGCCACAACACAATCGGGGGGGGGCGCTGCTCATCGGAGGCGGCAACCGCCCGCCAACAACAACAACAACACCACCTTCGCACCTCTAGCCGCCCGTACGGCTCCCGTCCGCCCAGCTCCCACCAGCTGCTATATGGGCAGAGAACAAGAACCGCCACCGGTTATTGGAAGGAAATGCACAAACATACATACAAAGGTGTTAAGGTTTAAGCTTTAACAATGATCCAAATTGGACTTAAGACGTGGGTACAATACCTTAGATTTAGCAGACATATTATGAATATACATAAATGGGTTATATAGATCGCAATTAATTGAGGATGGGTTTAGTCGGAGAGATGTCAATAAATTTCACATTTATTAGAATATTCTAGTATCGTTTACAGTTCAAAATTTCATCATAACGTGTTGGTCATTTACGTTGAACAGTGTACATATGTGGAATAAAATATAGCAGATTTAAAGGGAAGAAAATCAAGGATTCAACATTCAACTAGACAATAGAAGAATCTTTCCACTTTCTTCAGTTCGACTTCGACCGATAACACAGTCACCGGTGGCATTATTTAAGCTTCTTTTCGATTTTCGTTCTCTTTACAGATAGTAGAAGAAAAGCTTTGTTAGAAATATAAAAAAGTTACAAAACCTAGAGCCAACAGGGGTGCTGAGTGGGTAAAATTCCTATGGATGTGAACGGATTGACGAAGATCTTTGAATTACAGCCATGAATATATTTCCGGGCAAGGGTAAGTATTTGTTTGCTTTATAAATACTCCTGCCATGGCAACATGTTACTCGCCTCATCAAACTATCATCGATGTAATTCAAAGGTGGTTCACCGCCTCCATAGGCATTTTCCCCCAAAACGCGCAATCAAGAAACAAACTTGTTCGAAGCTTTCTGCTAAAAAACAACCTTATATGTTTTATGAGTTTTATACACATACATCACGGCCTGCATAACAAAAAGATCAATATCATTTTTATTCTTATTTAACTTATAGAGCCCAATACAAACTATTTCAATGCTTCTCGTAGAATCAAAAACACAACATATTTACTGCGTCAAATATGTCACCTTAGGTACATTAATTAGCATACTGTATTTATCTGATTGGAGTAATACTTTCACCACAATTATTATTGTTCTGCGGATGAGATTAGAAAGCTTCTTTGGCTAATAGCTTTTTGTTAAATTAATGATAAAATAATGTTGATAGTCATAAAATTTTCCAGCCGGTTAGTTACTTGATCCTGATGAGTAGTGATAGCGTGATAGCTATCACAACCAATTCAAAATAAATACTTAGAAATATGAATGTTAGTCAATATTTTTCTCGACCCTTTTTTTAGGGTACAGAGACAAACAGTAATGTTCATATCAATTTTTTTTAAATGAACGTTTAACCAGAATATTAGTAAAGAAGCAGAAAATATAAAAAAATTATATGAGCATAAAATTTTTTCAGCTTTTTCTCAGTGATGGCGCTTATAGCAGATAGCTAAGGACTTGTAAGATTATAATTTTGGTATGTTTATGTTACCAAAGAGCGGTATCGATACCTTACAAAACAGAAAGGAAACCAAGAGAATCAGTCCATCCGGTCCCGAGATAAACTGACAAATCAATCGCTGAAAATATGTGTTTTGGACTCAGCAACCTCTAAAACGTAAAAATCTTTTGAAAACCGGACACCTTAAATGTTAGGATTTGTCTTTGGATAAAATACAAGATATTTGAAATAATATACTCATTTGATTGATAAAGTTTAGATTCGGCAATTATGTATGAAAAATTATGTCGACCAAATGACCTCTGAATACCTAGCTGGCCAATTGATGTCGCCCTACTGAGAGATTACATGACCAGGATATTTTGTTTCTCTGTTCCACCTGCTGTGTGACATGTGGCTCCATCTTGTTCAAACCACATGTCATTCAAATTCGAATAATTGGTTTCACTGAAAAAAAACATGAAACACACGCTCACATTATTCCATCCAAGAGTGGTCGATACTCTGTTCGCGTAATCATAACTGAATGTGTTAGATACCACCTGTCAAAACGCAAACTTTCAACATTTACAAGATGAAAATGGCTTGCAATTCAAATCCTAAAGCCCAATTTCGATCACCCTTTAGAATGATAATACCTATACCTAATGGAAATCACCTTTCCAATTTGAGCAAAGTATCATCATCAGAAAAAAATATACATAGCTCAGAAAGAAAAAATTACATGTTCTAATAATATATATATATATATATATATATATTTGAAGGTTTTATCTTAATGCAATGCAATGGAGTAGCTATATGGACAAAAGGTAACACAGAAAAGGGATTAATCTAGAAATCCAGAATAATAGACATTATGATGAAAATATAATAGTAATCACCGTTGCAAATTTGAACAAATTATCATCATCAAAAAATAAAATAAACACCTACAGAGCCCAGAAACGTGAATAACAAACTCCATCATCCTCTCATCGTTGTGTCTGTGTTGTATGTTTGTTCGCAAACACACACACACAACAACATCCTATGTTCGCAGCAGTGGGGCAATAAAATTTAATCATTGTCTATTCATCCAGACGAGAAGCGTTAATGGTCGAATTCCATTAAATTATTAATCAAATTAATATCCATCCAGCTCCTGATGCTGCTTGGTGCCGCCCCTACCGGTATATACAGAGTAACTACCACCGCAGCACAACAACTGGAGCAATAATGATTTTATTGCCCTACCCCCTCCATCTCATCCACACATAAAACTAAAGATATAATATATTATTGTGCCAGGCAACAACAACAAAAAAAGGCGCATCCAGAATTCAAACACAAAATACGTTCAGGCGGAACACGATATATAGAGAGAGAAGGAGAGATGGATGAGATGATCTCGTATGTGTGAAAAGGAAAAACCTGAGCGAGAAGTAAAGACAGAAAAGAAACTCGGTGCCGGCAAACATCATAATTGGTACGTGAGCGAGCAATGAAAAATTACACCAGGGAATAGAGCTCAGAAACACGTCGTTTTTCCAATGAAATGCAGGGTTTTATAGAATGCTAGATAATCTTCATACATACGGGGTGTTCCGTTCCAAATATCAACTTCTAGTTTCCCTTAATTTGAATATTCCAAAAAAACGCTGCAGTACCTTAAAAATAATATCGGGGAGGATAACTTTTCAACTAAAAATTTGCTCTGCCCCTTTGAACACACTGCCCCCAGATGCAGGCAAGATGTATCGGGTGATAGCTTATTTGAAATGTCCATTTAATTATTTTCTTTTGTTGTCTCATTTTTTCAAACAGGATATTCATTTCAGAAACCAAGAAAATAAAAAAACGTCCCAAGACAGTTATCACAACAAGTTCTCAATTTGTGCGTTTGGCGGAATTAGCCTTCGTCGGTCCTTGTATTCACTATTTTTTTTATTCAATGTCTTGAAATCAGACAAGCAAATGAATAAAAAACAAAGCAACCCCCCTCCCATTATATGCGAGATTACAGAGCGTGAAATTTTTATCCAAATAAAAAAGAACGGAAAATTTACAAAATTTAGTCATTCATTAATTTCTCCACGCAAGCCCGACTCGCACTTAATCGATTATCACTCTCTAAGACAACTACTATGGAAAAATACAATAGAAAACTTACAGAAGGTTTAAATAGATGATTTACAATGAGTCTTCGATCAACCTAAATGATGCATTCGTTTACGGCTTATGGACAGATAGACTGACAGACACAGAGTGGGGTTCCGTATTTCTATCGAATGAATGGAACGTTAAGAGTGCCAGAAAATATATCTGGCAATTGTTAAATAACTATAGATACGTCTAAAACATAAGAGCTTTCTTAGAAATATATAATTATGAAAGCTGCGTTTTTTGACCGAGTTCGAAAAAAGGAGAAGGTATACAATTCGGTTGTAAGATTCATTTTTTATGGCTGTTTGCGCGTTTAGCATAGTAAACGGACTCCGATTTAGACGATTTTTGTTTCATTTGAAAAAGGAGAGTTGTGAAATGGTCCTATATTGAGAAAAATCAAATCCAAAATCTCCTTGCCTCCAAAAACCGCCCACAAAGGGGGTGTAGGGGGCAATTTTTCTCGAAAATTTAAAATCCGAGACAAAAGAATTAATGAAAATTCCATATCCGGAAATGTTTAAATTGGACATTTTAAAAAATAATCATACTTTTCTGCGCTACAATCTGAAATATGTGTTTCAGCTATGTGGAAGAGGCAAATTTTTCCGATAATCAAAAATTTGAGATTAAAAAATTATAAAGGAAACCATATCCGGAAACGTTTAAATTGAACATTTTTTCAAAAGAGTCACGGTTTCCGAGTTTCGCAATGGTAAAGTCTGAAATATGTGATATGCGCATTTCCGCTATGTACAAGCTAAACCTACCTATATATTTTTGGGTATTAGTGAACGTTCAACAATTTCTATGACTAATGTTACACTAAAAAATATAAAATAAATATTTTTTACCAAAAATTGGACCGACTTTATCAGTTGTTGCACTGAAAAATACAAAATAATATTAATTCTATTGGTGCTGGTAATTTTGAAGTTGTGCCGTTGTAGTTTGTTGTTGTAGGCACCAACTCCAAAAGAACCAGAACCAACAGAATTAATATTATTTTGTATTTTTCAGTGCAACAACTGATAAAGTCGGTCCAATTTTTTGTAAGAAATATTTTTATTTAAAAAAACATTCGTTTTATATACAGTATCGCAGAATCTTTAGAAAATGCTACAACGTGCTACGATATGCCTGTCAGATACAAAGTTTCCAGATAGGATAATGAATGAACAATAATTGACTGTTATAGTGATTATAAATGTTTTAATATATGCAGCCCATTCTAAAACGTTGAACAATTTTTCACCGAGTAAATTTCTATTTGCACTCAGATAGCTCCTGGCCTAAATGTAATTTTGTTGCAGTAAAAATGCGAGTGCAGTTTTTTCTTCTGTGAATGATTGTGAGTGAAGAACGTTTTATGGCTGCACCTGAGGTGATAACTACCTTTGAAGATAGAGTAGTAGCGGGTAATTATAAGACAAAGAGATGGAGATATATCTACTATAGAGACGGCAGGGTAATAGCGAGATATATGGGAACAATCTGTAATGATGTAATAGAGATAAATTGACGAATATATGTAGCAATGTTTCATAGGATTCGTACAATATTATTATGTGATTAACATCGAAATTAGGATTTATCTATTTCCGTGTACAGTGCATCCCATTTTGGTTGAGACAGCCGGGTATCTCGGTTGTTGATGAGAATAGAACCTTGCCGTTTCCGCGGTCCTGTGTCACTTTTTTGTGAAACTCAAGATGGCTTAAATAGATTTTGCTTTATTTCTTTTTTTCATAAGTTACAGGGCGTTTTTGAAAATGCACACTTTTTGGACTTTCAACAGATCTACGTAGTTTCTCAGCGATAATGTCAAATTGAAAACTTATCCGATAGAGAATTTCATACAGAATCCTGTAGCGCACGCAATTATTTTTTTCTGTGTATGGTAATGGATATACGACTCAAACTTATGATTTTTTCAATGGAACACGCTGTATTTTATTATCTCATTAAATTCCTTATTTTTTCCTTCAAAATTATATGTAATATAAGAATTTAACTTATTTAAAAATGCTCCAAAATCACTAAGACATTGAATTTTAATACTGAGCTATGACTTTTCATACAAAAAAGTTCCAATTGACGGAATATTACTTATGAATTTTCCATGCAAGAAACAAAAACAATTCTAGCGCTATTTCACTAACAAAACACAAAACTTATTCATTGAATTGTTCGCGAACACACAATTGACACACGTTCTCAATATGTCTTATGCATTTAAAATTATTAAGGGCCGTCTTTGTGAATTCTGGAATAAGTTTTGTGTTTTGTTAGTGAATTAGAGTTAGAATCGCTTTTGTTTCTTTCATGGAAAATTCACAAGTAATATTCCGTCAATCGGAACTCTTTTGTATGTAAAAATCATAGCCCATTATTAGAATTCCATTTTTAAGTGATTTTGGAGCATTTTTAAAAACTTTATGTTCATATATTATATATCATTTTGAAATTATAAAATACAGGTTCCTTTAAAAAAAAAACATAAGTTTGAGCCGTATTTCCTTTACCCTACCCCGAAAAATATAATTTGGTGCGCCACTGGATTCTGCATAAAATTCTTTATAGGATAAGTTTTTAATTCGACATTATCGCTGAGAAACTTCGTAGATCTGTGGGGAGTCCAAAAAGTGTGCATTTTCAAAAACGCCCTGTAACTTATGAACAAAAGATGTTAGGTAAAATCTGTTTAGGCCATATTGAGTTTCACAAAAAAGTGACAAAGGTTCGCGAAAACCGCAAGACTCTATCATCAACAACAACCGAGATACCTGGCTGTCTCAACCAAAATGGATGCACTGTACATTTGAGCTGTCATAATGAAAAATAACAAACAATAATTAAATACCAATTGGGTAAGTAGCAACTGGATAAAAAATATTATTTTCGTTCATTTTTGAAATCAAAGAATAAAAACTAATAGTTGATTGTCTACAGAACTAAATATATGTGAACAACAAAAAGTAGCTACAGTTTTTGAGGAAAGGGTATGATTTATAATAAACAAAAAGTTGGACCGACTTTATTTGTTGGTGCACTGAAAGATACAAAATAATATTAATTCCATTGATACTGGTAATTTTGAACTTGTGCAATTGTAGTTAAATAGAAGAGTCTTGGCGCCAGCTTCACAAGTACCACCACCAATTTAATTAATATTATTTTGAATTCTTCAGAGCACCAACAAATAAAGTAGGTCCATTTTTTAAATATTTATTTCATTAGTCACGAAAATCTTTGAACGTTCACTAATACCAAAAAAAAGATAGTACTTATCCTATTACCCACGTATATTCTTTGCTTGTACTTGTTATTATTCAGAGATCTCAAAACATCGCGGCGGAAATACGCATATTTCAGGCTATACCACTGCTATAACTTGAAAACGGTAACTATATGGAAGAAATGTTCAATTTAAATGTTGCTACAAATAATCTGGTCTTTAATTTGGCCGTCTCGGATTCTCAATTGCCCCCTCCACATATCTGACATATACATATTTCAGATTTTAGCATCGCTGTATCTTGAAAACCGTAACACTTTTGAAAAAATGTTCCGATAATGTCTTATCCTTAATTCTAAAGCCTCAGATTTTCGAGAGAAACTGCCCACTCCACCCCCGAGCTGAGGTTTTTATGAATATAGGACCATTTCTCAAGTCTCCTTTTTCAAATAAGTCTTCAAAATCGGAATACGTTTACTATGTACAGCGCGCGCACAAACCAAAAAAAAGCAGACATTCGAATTGTATACCTCCTCCGTTTGGGTTCGTCGATCAAAAATCACACAGTCGAATTGTAATCTCCTCCTTCTGGAAGTCGATCAAAAAGAAAGGAAAGTGCAAAACAATATTTTAAGCAAGCTCCTTCTCCTACGGGACCATGAGCAACGAAACCTCGTTAACTAACGACTTGGCGATATTTACCCACCTTCGTTCATACTAATTTACAAACCTTGAGACTTGAGTGCACGAAAGCTGGAGAGAGCATTTTAATAAAAAAAAGAATATATAGGAGCATATCTGGCGGTGACGGTTTTCCCATAAACCGTTACAATAAATTTCTTACATCGAAGGGGAGAGAAACATATGTATGTAAGGTACGTTCGTGTATTCCAATAGAGTGCTTAGTAGTGTCAACGACAAATTTCGATAATGAGCCGCGAAAAAGGTAGAAAGTTTATAATTTGTAACTAATATCGCCATATCTTGCAAAGTAATACATAACGTTCGAATATTATTACATAGCTAGAAGGTAAATCAATTTTCATATCTAGAAAAAGTATCAAGCATTTGAGTATACAGAGACTTATTAAAGCTAATGTGATTAATTAGCTATTAAACATAATGGCTGGATATTATGTATAACTAATAAATCCATCAAGATATTATCGATAATAGACAGCTGTAGTTGTGGTAAATGGGATAAGCAAGGTATCACATGCTCTCAGTTAACCAAAATGAGGTGAAGAAATTAATTCTATAAATAAAAAAGACAATAAATGCCAGATGTTGATTACGCTAAGACCAATAATAGTAACAAATGCAAATCTTGACTTCTTTAAAAAAAAGGAGAAGGTATACAATTCGGTTGTAAGATTTCTTTTTTATTTTTTTTTATGGCTGCTCGCGCGTTTTACATAGTCAACATACACCGATTTAGACGATTTTTGTTTCATTTGAAAGAGGAGAGTTGTGAAATGGTCCCATATTGAGAAAAATCAAATCCAAAATCTCCTTCCCTCCAAAAACCGCACCCAAAGGGGGTGGAGGGGGTAATTTTTCTCGAAAATTGAAAATCCGAGACGACAGAGTTAATGAAAATTCCATATCAGAAAATGTGTAAATTGGGCATTTTTAAAAATAATCATACGTTTCCGCGCTACAGTCTGAAATATGTGTTTCAGTTATAGGGAAAGGGCAAATTTTTCCGAAAATAGAAAATTCGACATTTGAAAATTAGAAAGGGGACCATATCCTGAAACGTATGAATTGAACATTTTTTCAAAAGAGTTACGGTTTACGAGTTTCGCAATGGCAAAGTCTGAGATATGTGATATGCGTATTTCCGCTATGTGGAAGAGCAATTTTTTTCGAAAAGTAAAAAATATGACATGGCCAAATTAACGAAAAGATTATATGTAGCAACATTTAAATTGAGTTACAGTTTTCGAGTTACAGCACTAAAGTCTGAAATATGTATATTTGCGCCACGATGTTATGAGATCTCTGAATAATAAATAACAAGTACAAGCTAAACCTACCTATAACTTTTTGGGTATTAGTGAACGTTCAACAATTTTCATGACTAATGTTACATTCAAAAATGTGAAATAAATATTTTTTACAAAAAATTGGACCGACTTTATCAGTTGTTGCACTGAAAATACTAAATAATATTAATTTTATTGGTGCTGGTAATTTTGAAGGTGTACCGTTGTAGTTTGTTGTTGTAGGCACCAACTCCAAAAGAACCGGCACCAATAGCATTAATATTATTTTATATTTTTCAGTGCAGCAACTAATAAGGTCAGTCCAATTTTTTGTAAAAAATATTAATTTTTGACTCAAAATATCACAGGAGCCTAACTAACTAATAACCAATTATATTTTTCTTTTATCATTTTTAGCCCATAGAAGTTTTATCACTTGTGGGTTGGATATATAATAGGTAGGTACTAAGTAATGTTCCTGTTAAAATAATAGATAACAAAATAGCTATTTGTGTATTAAGTTGGGAAAAGTATTCCCAACAAATTCTACACAATATTTTGTAAAATCAATTTCTTAGTATTTTTCAACTCAAATAGGATAATCAAGTTCGTTTTGATGCAATGTGTCATTGCTATGGAAATGACAGTATCCAAACAATAGCTATTTATGCATTGGGAAATGTGAGATTTTTCTGTTCTAGTTTCCTAAAATTCAAACTTTTCCGCATCCAATTGAGCATTGAAAAATTGTATAATTACTAATCGGATTTTACAAATGTATTATGATCAATCACTATCTCCAAGTCTTACTATATATATTATCAATAATAGCTAGATTATTTGGATAATTCTGCTTCAACAATAACTTTTTTCTAATTTGGGTAGATATTATATTTGATATCTAGATTAATCACTTTGGCTGTAAAAGATATACATAGTTCGTTAAGTAAATTCCGTTTGTCTGTATAAGATCTTCCTAGAACCTGAATAATACGTGTAGCAAATATACAAAAATAGTGGTATTTTAATTAGAATGAAATGGGGGGAATGGGGCAACAGTCTCCTGACAAAATTGTAAGGAATACGTATAACCAAAGATGTAGAAGTTCTGATACACTTAATGCAAATGTGATATTCAAGAACGTTTTCTTCTAAATATATAAGGTACAATATTCGTAATATAGGCTTGCTTGTTTCATTATACTATGTTACCATATAACATAAGCCAGTTATTTATCAAACAAGATCTCAAAACAGTGTATTTCTTTGTTCAGATAGAACATAAATTTGATTATATCAGCAGCCACGAAGGTGCGTTTTCATAATTATTAATAGTATCAAACTTCTTATGCAAAATATAAAATAAGATCCACATATTTTTCTCACCTCTATTCCAAAGAGAAACATTATTTTGTCCTATGAGTTCCTGGTCCTGAAACAAGAGATATAAATATTATTTAAACGGTTGCGCTTCTTAAGAAATAAGTATGAACTGTAGTCGTATGAGTTTTAATTTAATTATAGGAGGAAGCATTTATGAATAAATTTATAAAACTTGAAGTGATTCGTTTACTGATATTATAAAGTTTTGAACAAAATTATAATTTATGTATAAATGACGGTGTACAGATACTTGAACTTGAGCTAACTTCAGTCTGATTCATACGTTGGTTTTCACAATATATAAGGGCCTTGAGTTATCAGAAGCAACAGTAAGTACCTATCATACAAATGTATAGAAAGTGATATATAGTTTTTTTGTAAAAAATATTTATTTCACACTCTTGAGTGTAACATTAGCCACAAACATCGTTGAACGTACACTTATACCATTACCCATGTATATTCTTTGCTTGTACTTGTTATTATTCAGAAATCTATAAACATCGTCGCGGCAATACGCATATTGACGTCACCACTACCGTAACTCGAAAACCGTAACTCTTTTGAAAAAATGTTCATTTTAAACGTTACGAGATATTGGCCTATCTTTAATTCTGCCATCTCAAATTTTCGATTTTCGAGAAAAATTGCCTGCTCCACCCCCTCGGGGGGCGTTTTTTGGAGGAAAGAAGATTTCGGATTTGAGTTTTTACGAATATAGACCATTTCTCAAGTCTTCTCTTTCCAGTGAATAAAATATCATCAAAATCGGAATACGTTTATTATATACAACGCGTGCACAAACCAAAAAATAACAGACAATCGAATTGTATACCTCCTCCGTTTGGGTACGTCGGTGGATAAAATAAACATTTTTATTATAGACGCTGAAAAAGTTGAAGCATTATCAAGCAGGCTCTGATGTGTCTTTGATGAAAATAGGTAATTTTTGGAACACTCTTCCAACACCCATCTCATATCTGTTTCACTGTTCATGAAAAATAATTTGAAAGCTAGTGCAAACACTAAAAATTCACACATACTTTTCTAGATGACACATTCATTGGTTATCTAACTAGTATGGGAAGCTGGGAAAATGTTCTGAAAATTGCCTTCATGCATCAAGAATAAATTTTATGATATGGTCTATTTTTTTGAGTGTTCTTCATACCTACATTGAAATTATTTTGTTTTACCAAATATTCATATATTTGTTAGTAGTAATTGATTTTCTTATTAATTATTATGATTTTTGGTAAGATCTTGAAATATCTCGGATAGGTAAATTTCACCTTTTTTAATTTTTTATTATTTTTTCTCACTTTTAGGGAAACATGTTTCACACAAAATTTTTAGAAATGGATCATATCTATAGAACATGCAAATATTTTTGATGAACTTTTATTAACGGCTATTGCTTGAGAACTTTTTTAAAAGTTTGGACATCTGCCATTTTGAAACACTAGTCCAATCATACCCATTTTGGAACTCGACCGAAATATTTGTATGACCATGGACCCACTAAAAACTCACCCTGTACATTAGATTATAGACTTATGAAATGTTAGCTGTAGTAATTAACAGCTAGATGTATAACATAGAAACTGGAAAAACTCTTCCCAATTTCAAAAACTAAAAATGCCTCGTGCTTTGACCAAGTATGAAATTAAACGATACAACATGCGCTTGCATATGACCTCATTCGCTTGTGGAGACACATGGATGGACGGACTGACCGACGGACCAGCGGACGCAATGACCAATTGATGCCACACTACGATTCCGCCGAGCTAGATACGTTTGTTTTGGGGGATCCAAATGTAATTAGAACTAATAGAGTCGCGCTCTAATTACGACTGATATCCTTCGTCGTCTCTCTCTACTCTCTACTATACCGATTGCACAATGCACATTTGACCCGAGAGAAAATTGAGTTTTTCACCACAAATTGGAGGGATCCCACCAATCCGTGTACCTATTCTTGTATAAACACATGACAGACAGAGACCGATGTTGATACAACACCAGGAAGCAGTATGGATACGCGAGTGTAATTGATTTCCAGTAAATAAACATATTTATTTATTGCTATTCTCTGCTAATTGTATTCTAAATTGCAGATGAAGATTTTTCACTTTTAGGGAAGAATGCTTGAAACAAAAGTTGTAGGTACAGATCGAACCTATAATTAAGAAATATTTTTGGCTACTTTTTGAGATTTTTAAGAGTTAACGAACTCGACCGAGATATTTGGTCAATCGATTTTGGCAACGAATTTGAACTTGATACCTTTATAGATGCGATCTCTATCGTGTTTACCCTCCTCCTATATCGTATATAGTCAATATCTCGCTCATTAAACAAGATAGTAGAAAAAATAGAAAACTGTTTCGAATGGCATCAAAATACCTTTCTAATGACTAATAACTCATTAAAAAAATTATCACATTTGATAAATGGCTCTCTCTATATATGTTCACTGAAAACTGCGTGTCATTATATTTGGAATACTACATATTTGGTATTTTTTTATTAATAACAACAAAAACATTAACATTTTGTGACTTTTTTGGGTTATTTAATTATCCTTAAAAGTAAAAATTACCTACGCCCTTGTTTTTATAAACTTCAAACCGATGCAAATGATTGATCTTCTACAATACGTATGTTTGTTGTTGTTGTTATATCGTGGTATTCCAAATAAAATGACACGCAATTTTCAATGAAAATATACAGAGGGTGCCGTTTGAAAATAAAAAGTAAGGGGTAGTTACTGTATATTTTTTACTAAGCCATTAGGAAAGTAGATATTTTGATGCCATTCACAGCAGTTTTTTTTCAGTTTTTCATTATCTTGTCAAATAAGCGAGATATTTCCTGTATACGATACCTTGGGACACCCAGTATATAAAATATAAATATGCTTTGACTTCTTCGGATAAATCCTCGAGTCAAATGTGTATCTGATGAGTTCTAAAATGAACGGAATTGATGATTCATTCGTTATCAGGAATTCTACAATATAACAAATATAAAATGAAATAAAAACATAAGGTAGGTACTTAACATGAGGTTATGTTAAACGTATATAGCCTTATTCAGTAACAACAACTTTAGTTTCGAGAATAGTTTAGTTTGTTTGTTAGTTACCATGGTAACGATAATATCATATGTAACAGTTTTAGTATCATACAAACCTAGTACCGAACTTAAAGTTGTTTATAAGTAAGCCTGTAAATATTTTGGAGTAGAAGTTAATAGTTCTATCGATATTAGGAATATATTTTCCATATCGGTTTCACTCACATTCGGATTAATTACATCAGATTTTTTGCTGTTATATTGATAAAAAATAATGTGAGCGGTCATTTCTGAAATAAATAAAATACAAAACCGTTAGATTTTCCATCAAATTTTCAAGTCCATGTGCTTTTTGAAATCATATGTTCAAAATATCTAAGAAAAAAAATTTTCGCTTTTTTTGATTTTTTTAGCATTCAAAGGGCCTTTTCGATGGAAAGAGTTTGATGAAAACTTGAGAATTTGAATATATACCATTTCTCGGTTGTCCTCTTTCAAATGAAAAGAAATCAGTACAATTTACGATGCGAATAGAAGATATATGTATAAAAATAAATATTTTGTCACAAAAAATTGGACCGACTTCATTAGTACTAGTAATTATAAGGTGGTACAGTTGCAGTTAGATTGATAGCTTTTGGCACCAACTTCACAAGTACCAGCAACAATAAAATTAATATTATTTCGTATTTTTAGGTGCACCAACTAATGAAGTTGGTCAAATTTTTTATAGACCATATCTATTTCACACTTTTGAATGCAAAATAAGTCATCAAAATCATTCAACGTTCACCAAAGAAGAAAATACAAACTATGTTAAGCTAGCAGTGACAAGTAAGAAGAAACAATGGAAATCGGCATGAAAATTTGTTGCTAATTACTTGCTAAAATCCCGATTTTGTTGCTCGAATCAGATTCGAGAAAATCGAGTTAGACCACTGAAATTTTATTTTTTTATATATTAACACCACCTGAATTTGTTGCTAATTTGTTGCTGGAAGATAGTACAAAGGAAACAGAAAAAATAATAATAAACTTTTATATTAAAAAAAATCAAAAGTCCAGAACTCAGAAAATAATAAACAGTTAAGATATCCACTGATTAACCTGAATTCAAGTTTTGTTGTTGACGCTATCAGAATACTTCCATTTTCTCTAATAAAGACTTATCTAATTAGCAACAAAATTTTTGATAGAAATTAAGAGAGAAAAGGGAGATATTCTGATAGCAACACAAAAAAATTTGTTACTTGCTGGTTATTCAAGCACTAATAAAGACTTATCTAATGAGCAACAAAATTTATGCTGAAAATTGACAGAGAATGGAGGTATTCTAAAGTCGTCAACAACAAAACTTGATTTCAGGTTAATCAGTGGATATCCTAACCATTTATTGTTTTTTGAGTTTTGGATTCTCGTAGCATTAGGATGATATACTATAGGGTGCGTTTTTCTTCTAAATATTCTTTTATATTTTATTTTTTGGATTTTTTATAGATTTTTTCTTCTATTTTCTTTGTACTGTCTTTCAGCAAGAAATTAGCAACAAATTCAGGTGGTGTTACTTCAAAAAAATCAGTGGTTTCACTGCTATCTAACAGAGCAGTAACTCGATTTTTCCAAAACTGGTTCGATCAACAAAATTGGTATTTTAGCCACTAATTAGCAACAAATTGCCATGTCGGTCTTGATTGTTTTTGCTAACTTATCACTGCTAGCTTAACAGAGCTGATAATACGTAAAATTTACCCAGAGATTTGAAAACATCGCAGAAATACACATATTTCAGACATTCCCACCCCTGTAGCTCAGAAAACGTCATTTAAAAAAATCTAATTTAAATATTTCTAAATATATTCTCTCCTTTAATTTAGCCGTCTCATATTTTCAATTTTCGAAAATAATTGCCCCCCACCACATAGCCCAGACACACATATTTCAGACATTACCACTGCTGTAACTCGAAAACCTTTGATTTAAAAAAATGTCCAATTTAAACGTTGTCGGATATGGTCTCTTCTTTAATTTTGTTGTCTCAAATTTTCAATTTTATAAAAATTACTCTCTCCACCCCGTTCTGGGAAGAACATGTTGAATTTCAATATTTAATGGGACCAATTCTCAATAGTACTCTATCAAATTAAAAAAGAATTCTCCTCCGTTTGATTCGTCTTTCAATAAAAAATCTAAAGCATTTCATCCGGTTACTCGATCGGTCAGGTCTTTTGCAGTCAGCTCAACATAAACTATAAGCTGAAGGCATTCCAGCCATTTGCTGCCAAGTGGGAAGCAATGCCCTAATAAAATCTCCTTGGAAGGAGCCCACTGAATTATCCACTTCGGAAAGTGCTATTCGAGGATAATATAGCCCAACTGATGATATTTACCTCAGCTTTGCCTACATCGTGGTGCTATCTAGCGACGTGAATGTAACCTAGTACCTAGGTGTGAGAGAAATACCCAATTTGCGGTTCGGCGGGTATCTCATTGAGTCAGCCCCGACACAAGATAAATGTACGCATTACAATGGTTGCAATTAAAGCGAAACCTAATTAGAAGATAATTGGATAGCGAAAGCCCATGTTGACGCCCCAGAACCCGAAGCAACCCGAACACACCTTTAGACAGGGGCAACAACGGGAAGCAGTGTTTGAGCCACTATTGAAATTCAGAACTCCAGAAAGTGTATACCGGGTGACTCTACAAGTTCTGACGCATGTTTTAACCTGAGAACAAACTTGCCTAGTTTGGGTGCTATACTTAGTCCTAAAGTTTATAATCGCCTGTCAAATGGATTCTGCTGAAATTTGAGATTAAAAACAAACATTAAGATTAGGAAAAAATATTTAAGTTCTTAAATAAAAAGCTACCAATAGTATAACTGCTTTGAGAGATACGTGTATCTAACACGTGATTGTGCACACTCAAACAATATTACTGATGTTTATATTAGTAAACTGTCCTTTGCATGAATGTATATGTGACTCAATTGTTCCAGGTCAAAATAAGATTACCTTTAATTTTTCTATAGATAATATTCAATAATCTTTATTAAGATTAAAAATTAATCTTGACAGTCAGCGAAATGCCTCCGATGTCAGTAGACATAAGAAATGGCTGCGAACCCCACCTTTTCCACTTGACCGAATGTGATAACCAACTATTTATTAAAAATTAGAAAAGCAGATCACGGTAGTTTTTATGCCAATGTCCGTTAATCACTGCCATGTTCACTGAAACCACCGAATGAAAAAAGCTCAAATTTGGTACTTCTACAGAGTAAATAATTTTAAGTTATAGATATAATCAGTACCTACAACTTTTGTTCGAAGCAATTTTTCATGAAATGCACAGAAAAAATAATAAAGAAAAAATAAGAAATATTGGTAAATGATGAAAACTCAATATAAACTTGATGTAATTGTACATTTTCTGAAGAACTTAATATATACCCTGATTTAAAAAAATATATAGTATATTTATTGACTAGAAATAGGCGAAAAAAAATGTCAGCCTGGAAGCTGAACGCGAACACTATCTGCTTTATATTCAACAGCCAAAACAACAACCTCTAACACTCTAACCGCAACTGGCATGTAATGACATGTAGATATACCAATGAAAATGTTCAAATTTCAAATCAATGAGTTTTGAGAAATTTACCTTTCCGATGGCTATAGGCCGTCGGGATTTTTTTATGTATGGCTGCTCGCGCGTTTTGCATATTAAACGTGCTCCGATTTGAAAGAAGAGAGTTATGAAATGGTTCCATATTTAGACAAACCTCCTTTTCTTTATAAGCCGCCCCCGAACGGGGTGGAGGTTGCAATTTTCCTCGAAAATCTGCGAGGCAGAATTAAAAATAAGATCACCTACGGAAGTTTCAAATCGAAATGTTTTTCAAAAGAGTTACGATTTTCGAATCACTGCAATGGTAAAGACTCAAATATGTGTATTTCCGCTATGTAGATCTTTTAATACTCACAAGTAGAAGCAAATAATATACATGGGTAATACAATAAGTACTATCTTCATTGGTATTAGTGAACTTTTAACGATTTTCATGACTGTGATTATGCGGCAAGAAAAAAGTGGGAAATACATAAATATTTTTACCAAATATTGGTCTAACTTTATCAGTTGGTGCACTGAAAAATACAAAATAATATTAATTCTGCTGGTGCTGGTCGGTATTTTTGAAGTTGGTGCCAAATGTCTTCTATCTAACTACAATTACACAACTTCAAAAGTACCAGCACCAACAGAATTAAGATTATTTTGTATTTTTCAGTGCTCCAACTTATAAAGTAGAGCTCAGAATGTTTTTATCAGTACCAGAGTGTTTTCAGAGAATGTTCAGTTATTTTTAAGAACTTGAAAATTAGTATATTATATTTGATTTGAAAATATTGTGAAAATATTTTATCTAACTAGTCCTACCCAAAAATGCCCTTAAATTGAATGATTTTCCAGATTTGCAAAGACCTAAAAGACGTAAACTATATATCGGGTGATTTTTTTAGCTTTCAGTAAACTTAAATTAAACTTGGAATAATTCAGACCAAGAAAGAAGTTTGTATACCTACTCATGAAGAGTATGCGTTAACTCTTTTTAACGCACGATGCAAGCTAATCGGATTTCTCAGTGTTCGAAGGATGTATCTGTGAGAATGTCCATGTCATCGTAACTCCCAAACGGATGGATTGATTATG
The DNA here is from genome assembly GCA_958507055.1 of Crioceris asparagi. Classification (NCBI taxonomy): domain Eukaryota; kingdom Metazoa; phylum Arthropoda; class Insecta; order Coleoptera; family Chrysomelidae; genus Crioceris; species Crioceris asparagi. The sequence goes on from OY293828.1 coordinate 9,910,698, forward strand.
ATTTTTTTTCTGTTCAACAGGTATCTCGTGGCTCTTAAACGGATGAACCGATTTTGATTGAGTTTTTGTTTTTGTTTGAAAGATGAGATGATTGAGTGTTCTTAGTCAGTTTTTTTATCGAGGACAATACTCATACATAACAAAAATTTCAGTATTTAATGTATTTCCTAGTATCCATATATTATACACATTGTGATCAAGGGTATAAATTTTATTGATTGCAATAATAATGATGATGATCATAATGCAATATACATACGCTAGCGCTAGAATATCGATTTGGAACTGGAACAGAAATATGGTTTTAATATGCAATAAAAGCTTTGAATGCTATAAGCTACTATCTCTTTTCCAAATAAATAGAGACATTAGATATAGATACAAACTGATTCAGATAATACAATCATTGCCAATACAATGAAAGTGTTCATAAATATTTTTGAGGCTAGTTAATAATATTTCAAGTGCTACAGCTCTTTAATGAATAATTTTGAAGGGCAATACCATGAGTGTGTTCTTAAGCAAAAATATTTTTAACAAAAAAATAGGACTGACTGTTTTTATTTAAAGTACAAGTACAAGAAGTACAATATAATTTTAATCCTATTGGGGCTGGTAATTTTGGTGGTGGTGCAGTTGTGGTAAAGACAATACTTCTAACCCAAACTTTAAATGGTGGTGACGATCTCCATTTCAAAAAGACAGAGAGTAATAAATTATTATAATGATTATCATTATTTATTATTATTATTTATTATTATTTATTATTATTTATTATTATTTATTATTATTTATTATTATTATTTATTATTATTTATTATCTCGCTCTATCTATTTTTAAAATGGAGTAGGTATATCGCTGTAACTCAGATTCATTAGTTTGGTTTCTTAATGTTGCTAGAAAGGATAATTCTCAATTTTCTAATATTTTTGGGTAGAGTATAATGTGTTTGACCAAAGAAAATAGAAACATCACCGTTATTACCAGTGGAAAGAAGCATTAATACGGATGAACTGTATAACTCCTCCGTTTTTTGGTATTCTCTAAAAAATAATCAAAATCGTCTACGTTCTTCTATGAAGATGAGAATGCAACATTAGAAATTCCAATTACCTATCTACTATTCAATTGAAAATAGATTTATCTAGTATTTTAGAGAGAAAGAATCCAATCTTGTTACCCTAGCCGCTGTTAAATTCGCTTTCAACTACATTTGCCTATGATGGCAAAATGAGAGCATAGATACCTGAGCCGGAACTCTATCCTGTTTATAATTGCACCTGTACATCCGCTCCGGTGCATCTGGAAATAGTTTCCAGGCCCGTGGAATCCAACACCTGTCCACAATCACATTTTACCTCGTCTAATAGGAAATACCTGTAGCGTAAATCATAGCTATTATATTGTAGAGTTTTTTTTTGTGAAATGACTCTATTGTAATGGTTATGCACTTTTCGAATAGCTATATGAAAAATACAATATTTGTATAATATCACAAGATTCACAAATTAAAAAAAAAAACTTTTTGCAAACACTAAGGCCGAATTTATCAAATGGTACAATGAGAAATACAAAATCATATTATTTTTATTACGTTATTTTCTATTCTTTTAAATAAAAAAACAAACGATCTATTCCAGCATTCTTAGAGAAAAATCTCGTTATCGCAAATATTTCATAGTTCATACATTTTATGGCCGACTTATGAAAAATGGAAAAGATTCTATGATTTTGACGATTTTTCTTTCATTCAAGAGAAAAGAAAAGAGAAGAAAGTTGTTCTATGAATAAATTCAAGTATTTTTTCCCAAAAAAAATCCTACAAAGAAGAAGATTTTTTCTGTTTTCAAAAAACAAATATTTGATACAGATAAATTGAAGATGAGATCATTTAGTGAAACCTTTAGATACATTGAGTATTTCAAAATGGTAAATTTATTGTCTGTCCACTGTGTCGCATTCCTAGGATTAACGATGAATGAGAATCTGTGCTGGAAGAAGCATTGTGGTGACCTTTCTGGTAGGCTTTCAAGTTTTTCATATTTTATAAGAAATCTATAAACAGTTTTAACGCTGTCACAACTACTAATAACTTTTTATAATGCTGAGATTCAATCGAGACTGCCATATGGCATTTGCTTGTGGGGCGCTTCTTCAGGTGCTACGGATGTATTCATTTGTCAGAGACGCATAGTAAGATCTTTGGAAAGGATGAGCAGGACAGTCTCTTGCCATGATCTCTTTGTGCGTTATGGGATATTGCCTCTGTTTGGATTATATCTGATGGAGTTGGGCATATATGTTCACCTGAATAGAGAAAAATTTCTCAAAAACTAAAATATACATGAGAAGAGCACACGCTCCAGAAATTATATATGCGTTTAATTCCCACGGCTCTACATAGACAGAAAGTCCGCAAATTGTTTGAGTCCAAGACTCTACAATCACAATCAGGGAGGCAAGGGGCAGAGTTTGCTTCAAACAGAAGTTGAAGAGGTATCTTTTGTCTACTCTTTGGAAGAGTATCTTCCAAATGCTTTACTGATTTAAATTTGTGATCTTTGAATATTGTAGTTGACTCTTTCCACCCATTGTATATAATCTATATAATTTATTATGGAAGTAAATGGAAGAATATCCTGATGGAACGAAATGAAAAGTATCTCGTATGAAGGAAGACCTCTGTGAAATTAGCAAATGGAAAATATACGTCAAGGAGGTTCAAAATAGCAGCCAGACAAAATTCTAGAAAAAAATCTAAAAGCCATTCAGCCTCATTCATCAGCAATCTTGGTCCGCTACTTTAAATATTTTGTTTTAGTCATTAAGGTAACGATAATATCATACTTGATAATTTTAGTATCGAACTGAACTATTATCGAATTAAGAAGATTTTTGACCGTTATATCACTGAAAAATGTTAATTTATTCATATGAATATTATTTTCAAGTTTATTTAAAACTCAAAATCTTCACAGAAAGTTCAAGAGAGAAATGAAATCGGTCAAGTGCAAGTCAAGTTGGACTTGCACACAAAGGGTTCTGTAAATACAAGAGCTCTCTACCTATTACGATTAATGGGTTACAGCCCGCTGACAGACGAAAGGACGGATGAACGGACCGACGGACTCGCTGCGGATTTTTAATAAGTTATATACAACTTAATGGAAAATGAAATTTACCTTGTCGCTAGCTACCAGATATAATTGTTTTTGAGAACTGATTGAATTTTAGTAGTGAAGTTGGTTTTCAGCCTAGACATGAGGTATGCTAATTCTATATGATGAGTTGCAATTTTGTTAATGTTAACCATTAAAGTGAAAAAATCTTCTCATCGGTATATCGACTAATGCCAAGGTTGAAAAACAATCAATTATAGATGGAATAAATTATTCGAAGGAGTAGATATACAATCCGACTAGGTCAATTATTTCAGATTCCATTGCGGAACTAATATTATCCAATTAGCAAGAGAGTGAAAATATGCAATTAGAAAAATAATTATCCATATTTAGCCTAAGTTACACTCATCTACAATGATAAAAATATATTAGAAAACAATTTTGTGTTATCATGACATTTTTTTTCTATTTTTTTATGAATGCTTACCTACACTGTTTGGATATTAACTCTAAGTCTCTTAAGCTAATTTATTTAAAAAAATATTATTGAAAAACCACCTGTCGAGACGGTCGGTCCTAGTTTTTATAATGTTAATTGTATTGCTAGAAACCTATAGGCTTATTCATAATCAATTTTCGTTTGGTAGTTTTCGTTTTTTGTTTGTTAGGTACTGTGGAAACCATAATAAGGGTATCTCAACAAGAGCACCGGATTTGAATTTGCCGCCATTTGGTTTGTGCGCATTGTTCCATGTTCATTTGTTTACAGCTGTCATGTAGAGGCCGAGCGATTAAACGTTAACGAGAAATATTCAAACGAGCAACGTTTCATTCTTGTGAAAACTCACTACATTACATGCAATTTTCGGTCGCAACAATGCACCAAATGAGTTGACAGTTCACAAGTTGTGGAATTGTAGTTAGATAGAAGACTTTTGCTACCAACCTCACAAGTACCAGCACCAATAGAATTAGTATTATTTTGTAATTTTCAGTGCACCAACTAATAAAGGCAGTCAGTCAATTTTTGGTAAAAACTATTTATTGTATTTACAATTCAAAGTTTTGAGAGTAATTATTTTGTAACTAAGAAAAATTACATTAATTTTTTTCAAGAAAGACGTATAACTTTTACAGATGTGATTGAAAATTGAGGTGTGGGAATTTTTATTGGTTCTCATTTGAAATTTGATAATTTCAAATAACGGTACATCCTTCGGGTTACTATCAAGGAACAAATTATTGAGTGAATTAGGTTTTTCTAGAATAACTTCAGGGATCCATGGAATTAATCAAAATAATGATAGTTTGTAAACTACACTTCAAAAACGCTCCCGTTTGGAGTAAAATGGCGCCGAAGTTTAAATTATTTTTTGGTTTTTATTTTATTACTCGTAAGCCTGGGGATGTGTGTTTGGTTAAATGCTAAGGGTAATGTAACTGATAAGTGTTCAAATCTTTAGAATAATTGATATGCAGTGTATTCTTTTTCTCAGGGTCAACTGCACGGAAGTTTGTAAAACTTTTTAGTTTCACGCCACTGGATGAATTATTATTTTTTTCTCAAATGTTCCTTTCTTTTTACTTACTTTCCATATTCTTAAACTTTTTTGATATGTCGCTCGGTTTTCGAGATAGCCCACTAAAGTCCGGACAATGCTTATATTGTTACAGCATGCCTTGAAAAACAAAACATATCCTAGCGTATTTTGACGTAAGACAGTTGACACTTTCTGTTTGTGATTTTTGTTGTGAAAGAAGATGCCTAGAATTTTTACATTTTACTGCAAACGGAAGCGTTTTTAGAGTATCGTTTATAATACAAATTATCATTATTTCTCATCGATCCCTGAAGTTATTCTAGTAAAACCTGAATCGCCCTGTATACCTAATTACATCAGTTGTATTAAATCTACGATTGTCTTTATCACGATTACATTCACACCTTGTGTATTCGCTCATAAAATGAGCCTATGTCGTCTCTCTAATAGCGGATTCGTGTCAAACATGTAGAGCAGCACACTCTTGTTGAGAGCTACGCTGCTATCTTTAGAGGAGGATTATGTTCAGACTGACGCCTAATTATATTAATTCCATTTATGAAGCGACAAGTGTGATTTAAGCTTTAGATTTCAGTAGATAGATAAAAAAATTAAGATGAGAGTGCACTTTTTGATTATTTTTATGAAACTTTATAACACGGTAATCATTTAATCTTAACTTACACCTATATTGCAGGTTTATTGGTAATCCGGTGAGAATATTCTTTATTTGTACATTATATAAGTGAATTTTGTATTAATGTAATGAAAACATCCTTAAGCAAATATCAATTGAGGATTAAGGTCAGTAAAACATCTCTCTACTGGGAGGTAATCTAAAATTAGCTAAGCTAGGGGATAAATCTGTGTTATTTATCAAACGCTTGATGATTTGGAAATTCATCTGTAGATAGATTTTAAGACAATCTAATAAAATATCTACAAAGATTCGACATAGAAAAAGCTCATTTATAAATGGATTTTTTGTGATTTTTTAAATTCACATGGTAATTAAAAATGAGGATAAATATTTGTGCTACCTAGTAACTTTCATGAAATTGTATGTTATTTAGATTAAATTTAATAAATAATAAAAGTATTGATACTCTAAACCCAGTAAATAAATATACTTTTCGAACCCTATATAGGAAATTAATTTTTTTTAAAGTTATAGATTATTATGTAGACAAGAGAGGAAATGGTTAATTTTTGAACATTCTTTCTCTATGTCTTCTAAGCCATTTAATAAAAAAAGATATGAGTTACTTATAAGGAGCCTTTCTAATTGATAAGCCACATCTCCATACCGAAAAATAGAAATAAGACAAATGCTTGGATTATTGAAACTAACTTTGATTTGTTAGATTTTTTTCTTTTCTCATAATTACGGCTTTAAACTTATCTTTTAGTTAAAAAAGCTCTTTTAAGATCTTGGGAAAAGCTATTTTTGACCGACGACCCGCCAACAAAGGAGGTATACAATTCGACTTTCTGCTTTTTTATTCGTGCGCGTGTTTTATATAGTAAACGTACTCCGAATTTTGACCGACGAACCCCGATCAGAGGAAGTATACAATTCGACTATCTACTTTTTTACCGAGTTTGAAGATTTTTGATTCATTTGAAAAAGATGCAAATATCCGGAAATGTTCAAATTTAACATTTTTTTCAAAAGAGCCACGATTTTCAAGTTTCTGTGATGTTAAAATTTAAAATATGTGTATCTCCGCTACGTGAAGGGGACGATTTATTTCGAAAATTTAACATCTGAGGATATCACATGAAATACTAGATTGTTTGCAGGAACATTTATAATGAACCTTTTTTTCCTTAGAGTTACGGTTTTCGTCTTACTGTGGCGGTAAAATGGTAAAATCTAAAATGATTAGAGGAAGAGGAAATGTCTCTTGCCTAACTTTGAATGTTATTTTTAAATAAGTAGCTTTATTAGTTTTGGTTGTTTGGCTAAGCTGTTTCTGCAACAATATTTATCAGGTCCCATATTACTGGCTAGAGAACTAAAAGTTCATATTCACACCCCAGTCAGAGGCATCTCTCTGCCTGTCAAGTTTAATACTAATACAATTAAGGTTAATCAATATCACCTAGAAATTAGACTTTTTAACCATCATTGCGACATGGAACCGTAGAGATAGAATTGCTGATATGTTAATTTGTTATATGAAGTCAACGAATATTTAAAAATATTCTTGCCTAATAATAATCATTTTTTATATTTTTCTTGAAATTTATACTTGTAAAATAGTTACGTAAAATAGGTCCTCTTGTGCTAAGAGACGATATTGAATACAGATTAGATTTTCTTAATTTAAAAGAGCTAAAAAATAACTTTGAATATGGATATTAGTTTCTTCCTGGCAGTTTTCGACCGACGAACCCAACAATTCGAGAGTCTGTTTTTTTTGTTTTTGGTTTGTGCGCGCTTTGTATATAATAAACCCACTCCAATTTTGATGATTTTTGATTTATTTGAAAGAGGAGACTTGGGAAATGGTCCCATTTTTGTGAAAACTCAAATCCGAAATTTCCTTTCCTCCGAAAAGCGCCCCCGAATGGGGTGGTGGGGTGAATGGGTCAAATTTTCTGGGAAATTTGAGATGGCAGAATTAAAGATAGTACAATATCCGGAAACGTTTAAATTGAATTTTTTTCAAACGAGTTACGGTTTTCGAGTTACATTGATTTTAATATCTCACATATGTGTATTCTTTCCATGTGGTGGGGGCGATTTCTTTAAAAAACTGAAAATCTGAGGGTACCACATGAAAGACAAGGTATTTGTAGCAACATTTATAATGAACATTTTCTCCTTAGAGTTACTGTTTTCGAGTTACTGCGGTGGTAAAATGGTTAAATCTAAAATACTCATGCGTATCTCCGCCGCGATGTTCTGAGATCTCTACCTAATAACAAATACAAGCAAAGAATATACGTGGGTAATAGAATAAGTACTATCTTCTTTGGTATTAGTGAACGTTCAATGATTTTCTTGACTAATGTTACACTCAAAAGTGTGATATAAATAATATCTACAAAAAATTGGACCGACGTTATTAGTTGGTGCACTGAAAAAAACGAAGTACTTGTGAAGTTGGTGCCAAAAGTTATCAATCTAACTGCAACTGCACGACTTCAAAAGTAACAGCACCAATAAAATTAATATTATTTCGTATTTTTCAGTGCACCAACTAATAATTTCGGTCCAATTTTATGTGAAAATTATTTATTTATGTTATATGTTATAAGTAGGTGTAAAATTGTATAATTTTAGATCCACTTTTGCACCTAGAGAAAAAAAATGCTATTGTATATTGTACACCAATGGCTGTATATTTCCCATGTACCACTTGGCAGGATTCCGATCAGTATAGTATTTTTTCCTGTTCGCCCTGATATCGAATTTCCATGAAATTCTCGTGTCTTGACATCTAGAAACCCAACTCAAATCTAGCTACTCTTGCTCGTCTTTTATATTCAAATGACTATAGATTGATGAAAGTACGTGCGTCAAATAAGAAATCAGTGTACAACGCTTTCACATTTGCTCTGGCATACACTTACAAATATTATTACCCGTCTTATAGCTCCATTTAATACATACAAAGAAAATTGCATCATCGCATCTGAAGAAAATATAACAATAAAAATTATATAATAAACAAGTTTATCAACGCTGCCATAACAAATGTATTGTAAAAAAACGCGTACAAGTGGAACAGATATTTATGGGAAACCTGTTTTGTGGTTATGAATCAATACGTTGTTAAGATGGTGTAAGATTTCAGATACCATAAAACCAATTGTATACATAACAAATTGTATCATTTTCGCTGCACATATATTAACAACTAAATCCGAGACGATTTTAGAAAATGTAGGACCTATGTGCCCCTGTAGTATATTAATATGAAGAAATACAAAATTTGGTATCTACTTATCGATAACTTATCTGCTAAATTGTAAAGCAAATCAAGCGAAAACTTATATTTAAAGAATAATTCAGTAGGTTTTCCATTGAAAATGAAATTATCAAAGCGATGTTTCATGTCAATAACGTGACATTTGTTATTCTACAAACTAGCAGTTGTTATTTTCAATTGACTGACATTTGGCATTGGCATTGCCATATTCAAAGTTCACAGTCATTGATTTCCGTAGAAGTGTGGTGACCCATGATTTGTATGATCTAGCTAATTTACTTATTTGAGGATAAGTCAAAGTTGTGACTAGAGGACTGCCTTTTATGTTGTGCGTATAGGATCATAGAGGGCGAAACTGACCGAATATCTTTCAAACTTAACGTCAGTCTTTACTTAACCTAAATTCAAAAACGTTAGTGCGACACATATAGTTTTATAGCTACAGTAAATTCGTCAAGTTAACAAATGGAACGATGGAATAATTAAACCGAAAACATTTTTGGACCTTAATTTTTTACAACATTCGGAGGCATTTATGTCAACAAGAATGCCTTGCTGAGCTGATTTCGGTTTTCGGTAATGAAGCACCACATCATTCGACAGTTTCTCATTGGTATGGAGAATTCAAGCGTAGACGGATTGGCCTTGGCGATGATTCAAGGTCAGGTGCACCAAAAACGGCTGTCACCTAGGAAAACATCGATGCTGTGCGTATGCTCATCAGGGAAGATCGACATGTGACATATCGCGAGTTGAGGCTTCATTGGGGAATTCAAAGACCTCAGTTCAAACCATTTTGGATGAAGAATTAGGGGTAAGAAAATTAGCTTCCCGCAGAATACCACATCTGTTAACCGAAAAACAGAAAGAAGTTAGACTCAAGTGGTGTAAGAAAACTCTAGACCGCTTTGCGGCAGGAAACTCTAAGAACGTCTACTGCATAGTCAGTGGTGATGAAACGTGGATTTACCACCTAATTCTATTTACCTATAATTTGATCCTTGAAAGGGAAAGGGAAAGTTGGGGGAGGTGGCTTGGAGTCACATATGTATGCCACATATGGTATCCATGGTAACAAAATAGGAACATGGCCCTTCTCTTACCAAAAAACTTCATGACGCATATCGCCAGCTATCCCCAGGCCTTTGGCTTCATTTTTGCGATTTTTTTTCCACAATGCATGCGGTATAGAAGTTTAAGTATATGGGATTTACTCATATGAACTCGAAAATAAACGTCAGTTGTCTGTTTTGTTGTTCCAAGATGAAGAAAGGCCAACAAAAGTCATCAGTTCTCAAAGTCTATCCAAAAAGATGGTTGCGAGATTTGTCTCAAAAGCAGGTCATGTAGCAATAAAATTTCTCTGGAAGAGCAAAGGACTGTTACTGCCGATGGTCTGATATCTCAATGCTGTTTACACTTTCTGACCGGAGGAGGTATACAATTCATCTGTATGTATGCTTTCTATAATATTCACACTTATAAATCAAATGATATAAATATTTACAATTTTTTATTTTGTAGTGGAATTTTGTACTAAGAAACTCTTATGTTGAATAAAAACAGAATTGTAAAATTTATTCATGTTTTATGTTTATCACTCTGTATATATGTAACCACATATATACAGACACCTACACCTACTTAACTCGAAATGGATGGAAATTTAACATAGATAACTGGTTTGGGTATAAATTTTAAGCTATTTGTTAAAGATACAAAGGTGAATGAGAAAAAACAATTCCAAGAATGATATTATCTGCATTAGAAAAGATGAAAGAACTCTAATCATGTATGATACCTAACGATAATACTTATATTAATAAGAATAATAAAAATACATATCAGGATGGATATAAAATATATCTTATTATACTCATAATGATCTCAATAAAAATTGTAAAATTTGGATTAGCCATAATCTAATCTTCATTCTTTATACTGAACCCACAAATTTATGACTCAGTAAACTGTAGAGTATCTAATAATTTACATCTATATAAAGAAGCTTTAAAATGATCAAGCTCTATAATTCAACTCAGTAATCTTATCAGATTATTTTGTGCAGGTTGGTACAAATTTTACGTTAAATCCCATAGTTTCACTTTTCCTCAATAATAACGATGATTTAGGTGAAAAATGTTTGCCTTCAAGCTTATGCATAATAATTGATCAAACATGAATGACTCTTGTGTAATTTTTTCTATTTTATTACTTCGAATTCATTGATAAAACATGATAAAAACATTAAATCTGTACGATGATGATATTGATTATCTATTTGATATTTATCCATTTTCTCTCTGTTATGATTGAGAATAACAAAAAAGTAAACAATCGGTGTTTATAATGAAGAAATCCTATAATTGAAAATAAAGCTGAAACAGATGGCAAATGCTTTTAGAAATATAACATGCTAATGTTTTGATGTACATAGTCTATTGGATTATTGATCAAATTAAACAAGAAAATACATGTTACAAGGTTTGTTACAAATGCATTGAATGATATAGTGATTTCGGAATACTTTCTCGAAAACCACTTTAATATTTGAATGAGGAGAATTAATTTAAACTTAAATGTATTTCGATTCGTAGATACCTACTTATTTTATATTACACCATTTTGAAAAACTGAATTTCGAACAAGGAACTAAGGTTTCACGAGATTCGAAATTCGAGATTTCTATTCTCGATTTCAAGACGAAATGAAGAATTACACTTCGAGATTTTACGAGATCGAATTTTTTTTCGAGATTTCTCGATCTCGAAGAAATGCATGTGCTGCAATAGACAAAGAATAGATACTACCTCTATCTTGTTTGCAATAGCTCAAAGCTTTTGTTAGGTCAGAAAAGTGAAAATAAAAAACTATGTTAGGAAATATTTTTAATTTATTTTGATCATGAGAAAATTAACAAAGCATAAAAAATAGCAAATATAACAAAGCAAATATCAAAAGTAAAAGAATCTCGCTGGCCTGTAGTCAGCGCAAAGGTAAATTTCTCAAAATTCATTGAATTGAAATTTGAACTACCTTTTCATAGGTATACCTACATGTCATTACATATAAGTTGCCGTATGTATCATAGCCTTGCGGTTAGAGGTTTTTGTTTTGGCTGTTGAATATAAAGTATACAGGGTTCGCGTTCCACTTCAAGGCTGATTTTTTTTCGCCTATTTCTTATCAATAAATATACTATATATTTTTTCAATCAGGGTCTATACTAAGATCTCCAGAAAATGTACAATTACATCAAATTTATATTGAGTGTTCATATGTTATCAATATTTCTTATTTTTTCATTATTAATTTCTATTAATTTTTTCTGTGCATTTTATGGAAAATGGCTTCGAACAAAAGTTGCAGGTACTGATTATATCTATAACCTAAAATTATTTTTGATGATATTTACACTACGGCTCTTTTTTGATATTTTTTTTTAAATATTTAACGGTCGCCATTTTGAAACTACTTACACGATATTGCCCTATAACGAACTCGGCCGAGATATTTAGGAGATTGATTTTTGTAGCAAATTTGAAATTGATACCTCCAAAACTGCGACCTCTATCGTGTTAACAAATTTCGTAATATCCCATATATATATATATATATATATATATATATATATATATATATATATATATATATATATATATATATATATATACTAACTAACAGACATATAACAACTTGCCGTTGAAATTTTTTCGAAATTCAAAAGTGTAAACGATCGCAATAGGTACATTTCTAAAAGAAATTTACCTAGTAAATATTTTCATATTCTTAAATAAAGTCCGCTAAACTATTAAACGCAAAAACTAACTTTAAATACTTGAAAAAAACAAGAAAAATAATTATAAACATAAGATAAATACAGATAACATGATTTTTTAATATAAAAAAAGTACCTTAACAGATAAGAAAGTTATTGTTTTTATACTCATAAATATGTTTGTTACACAGCCAAGAATTCAAATACAGTAAAAATTGAGCCGATTCGTTCCTTTCTAATGGTCAGTAATGCTCTTGAAAACAGTTTCTCTGCAGGCAGTGAAGTAGCTTGTAAACTTAAAAAATATTTTCGTCACATAATTTCAAAGATGAACAAACCCTTTTGCGACCCACTACTGCCGGGCTCGGTCGTTTTCGGTGCGGTGGTGCTTATTTCAACAAATTTCAGTTTTTGTGCTGACTCGTTAACTAATTATATTTTTATTACTTCTAAACAATATTTCAATATCTTGTACAATGCTATTTTATGATTCTTGCTTACAAATAATTAAAAGATAATTATTAATAATTACTTTAGATATTAATTGAGACGACATTGTTCGGTCAGTCTGTCACAAAGCGTCATAAATTTAACTTTATTCCTATTGTATTCTTCAGAAATGTTCAATTTTATATATTATACTTCCAAGGATATTCTTCTGACACAGTTTTTGCATGAATAAAATATTAAATTAAAAGATAAAGAATTCGTGTAATTTTCACTTTTTGGAAATTTTTTTTTCGATACAATAGTCGGCGGTTTTTTTGGTACACGCGGCATTTAGTTCATAGATAGAAAAAAATTTACTCTATCTTTTGGTACAGACTTGTGTTATATGTACACTTATATTATTTTTCAATAACATATAGTTTTATTTTCGAGACAGTCGAAATTTCGATAATCTCGAATCGAGATCGAGAAATTCGAGAGTTATTTCTTGTCTTGACGATCAAGAGAAATTTCCTTCGATTTCTCGTCTCGATGAAACCCTACAAGGAACACTCATACGATGTATCAATGACCAGTAACACCTCCACACATTATCCCACTGGATTCTTGCATATTCATCTATAATTGATGTACAAAGTGAAAGGATCTAGTCAAAAAGCATTCGAGAGGATGGGGGTTATGATAATCCTTTGAAACTGACACACTAAAGAGTGGTCGAAATATTATAGGAGATTGGCAAAATAAGGATTCATTCAAGTTTCATCTAATATTAAACTTTAAATAGTAAAGGCATTGTGTTTAACTGATTTGCAAACGTATCGCGTCTAATGTAGATAGCTTAGGTGTAATTATATGTGAAGCCTCCATTAACATCAAAATGTATGGTTTATTCCATCAAACACTGTCCAAAAAACAGTTGATCTCCTTTGCCAATGAGTTGGTTATATTAGAGAATAAAATACGCCCTGTATATGTAAGACAAAAACGCTCAGAGCGTCAAATTTAAATTTGATTGATTTAGATTATGACGTCATGGAGTGATCCCTGTGACGTCACAGAAAAATAGCACTATGCAATAGTATAACCTTAAAGTTGACAGTCTGCGGGATAAAAAGGTTAAAATGTTGGCAGGTATTGAGAATTCCAATGAAAAGCAAATTTGATCTAGGTGACAATGACAGTTCCATAAATTATTTAAAATAAATAGTACAAAATTTAACGGAAAACAAAGATTTAAGATCTTGAATCTGAGAGGTTGTAAGTATTGTCTTTATTATGTAATTGTGTTAGTTATACTAAAATAAAAAAAATCTGTCAGCTGCGAGTCAAACTTGCAAACGAAGGGTTGTACCATTGTGATGAGCGGACGAATGGAAGTAGTTATTGTTGTTACAGCGGTATTAGAAATACCTACACATTTTCTGCACATTTCTACTCTCTACCTTTACGGTTAATGCCATACCGCCCGCTCAGAGACGTGCGGACGGACGGATTTATCATTTGATGTTAAACCACAAATAGAAATACCCATTCTGTGAACATTTCAATTATCTACCTATAACAGTTCATGAGATAGAGTACGCAACTCTTCTTTTAAATTTTTTGTATAAGTAAGCCAATTATATTTCATGAATATTTTTTTCTTTCTCAAATCATCATTAAAATCGATACCAGTTCACTGATCAAAACGCACGAACAAACAAACAATCAATTCATATACCTATTCATTATGAACTCAAAATGTTTTGTTTTGTCTTATAACATAGACTTATCTCAGTAGATTATCTGAGCAAATCACAATATTCTATGTTATGCATTTGTAATGTTTTCCTGTAACTGTGTTTGTCAATATGTTTTGATCATGAATATTTTTTAATCTTCAAATAGTAGAATTTGCTAATAAATTATCGGTTAGTTGAAGAAGGTATGTACCAAAATAAGTATAATTAAAGTTGCCGCCATCAAAGATAACAAGTATTTAATAACTGACCTATGACTACAAGCCAAAATATAATAACCGTTTGCTTACATCGCATCAAGTGAAATCGAACATAATTTTAGGATCAAAGACAATGTCAGTTCAAATGCAAATGGAAGAATATGTACTGAAACAGTAGAAAGCTTAATTTGAACTATTAAGGAAATATACCTAATTAATACGGAAAATCTCAGGAGTCACAAAATGGAAGGTACTTATATTAATCTGGCACTGCAAAATCATCCGAATCAAATGTTTAATAGATGATATTTATTTGCTAATTTTTTGATTTTTTGCCGTTTGAATAATTTTATTTTCTCGAATTTTTAAGATTATTCAGAATTTCAAAGAAGATAATTAGTAAATATTTCCCGCTATCGAAAGGAGTACTTTAAAATGTGAATTTATTTATTTTTTTCAATATAAACTCTTATTGCTTAATATCAAGCTATTAGAGCCTACCGTTATGTAATATGGACTGCAGCAAAATATATTCAAACGGCAAAAAATCAAAAAATTAGCAATTAAATATCATCTATAACATATTTGATTCGGATGACTTTGCTATGCCACCTTAATATACCTCAAAATGGATGTCTATGTGATCAGCTTTGTAAAATATCTTTTTTGAGTATACCATATCAAATGACTATCTAAATCAATGCCCAAATACTTGATTTATTTAACTAGATTCATGCTCACTGGAGTTTCTCCTTTGCGAATTGTATGGAAACCATGTTTATTGCTGGAGTAAGATTTGAAGGGGATGTACTGAGCTTTGCTAAAATTTATTGAGAATAACTGACTGTCAAACTATTCTGTTAGTATTCTAAAATTTGTTTCCGCATTCTGTTAACAGTCTCTATCGTTGAATATGGTTGCTGTGTCAACAGCATTTAGCCCTAATTTGAAGAGGTCAGAAAATATTGGGCTTATAATGGTTCCCTGGGGAACACTATATTTGGAGTTTAGAGATTCACTTATCGAGTCAGTAATTTTTATAAGTTTTCTACAATATTAAAAAAAAGGATATACATGAAAAGTATTATATTGAAGTAGTATGTTTATTAACAAGAATTGGTAAGAAAGCGTGATAACAACTATTTCAATGTGATGGAAGTCAAGGTAAATATATTATTCAAGCTCTGGAGGTATTATTTATAAGACCTACTTCGTTTTTGTAGACAGATATTGAAATTGATTTGCATATAAATCTTTTCCCATATTGTAAAAATGCTATCGAAACACAACACAACAATGATTTTGTTTTGACGAAATACTCGGTAATATCACAAATAAATAACTATTGGAGCATAAACAATAACAATTTTTCCTAGTTCACTCTTATTTGAAGGAATAATCAATAAAGAATCCACATACCTAATGTGATAAGAAGGAGCTGACCCAGCCGATAATATGTGTCGATAATAATGTTTTTATTATAGTCGTTCTTAAACACTCACAACTGAACTACACTGAGGTTCACTAAAGCAACAAGTCAGTAACAACGTTCACTCGACTGACATCGCGATCAACTGATCGGATGATAACGATAACTAAAACTGGCGCTGAAGATTTCTTGTTTGCGGAAATTCCGGGGACTCGAAACCGATGATAAAAAAAATGTTACAAAATGTCTGGGAGGTAAACAGAGAGAGAACGAGAGAAAACTGTGACAAGCGCGGTGCAACGTGTTGTTGACGTCGCGAACGAACCGTTCACTAGGAGGCTATCACCAGATATCTCCGAGGAGAGGAGTCGAGTGTATATACCTAGGTAGTTGGCCCAGCTCAGTCACTTCGCCAGCGATTGGTGAAGGTCAAGTCGTAGAAGTGTGTCATCGCTAGTAGTAGTAGAAGTAGTTCTTTTATGAATTATTTGTTGAAAGTGTTATGTGAGGTGTCAGTAAAGTTCATTCTTCAGCATTTCTTTGCTATCAAGTTAGATGGTAGAAAGTGCAAAGGAAAATATGGAAATCATAAGGATTAACTTGTTGAGTATTTTGTAGCTACAGAGAAATACCAAATACGATGAAACAAACAACTTGAGACACATGCTAAATATGTGTCATCGTATGTGACGAAAACTTCTTATCGTCATCGACTGTGCTGGGTATAGAAGACAGTAAAAATAACAAAATCTGGGCTTAAATATCTGACCGCCGTTTTGAATTAGCATCAACATTTCTTAATAAAGATGGATTTTAGAAAAATCAGTCTTTAGGAATTTTGACCCACAAAAACCAGTCCAATCAAAAAGTGTTAAATATACCCAATGTTGTGCCTGAAATTATTTATCATTTGTAAGAAACTCAAAGAAATCACGTCATTCCCGTTCGAGATATTCGCAGAAAACTTAGTAGGCAAGCAAGCAAGTTAATCCGCACGATAACTCAAGAACGGAACAGAATTTCGACCAAGGGTTTTTTGCTGTTAGTTGGTATCGACCCAAGGAAGAGCCTTATTGTTTTTAGTGAAGTATAGATATTCTGGTGTCGAGTTACGGCCGAAAACCCCTATTTCTTAGACCATTTTCTAAGGAAAATCGTCGGAAATCGCAAATTTCTTCTTTTTTTGGGCTAAACTAAAGTCGAAATGGTATAATTTGGTATAATTTAGCTAAATATATCAAAATAAGACTAAACATAACATTTTCGTTAGATAAAATTTAAAATTGTTGGTACAAGGAGTATGCTAATCGGTCTGAATTAGCCCATGAATGCTTACTGCCTTCGTTACTTGTATTATCCAGCTTCTTCTATCCAACCAATAATTTTCTTCAATTTCCCTGTCTCTATGTTTAACCTAAACTCACCTAATCTATTTACTCTACAATTGTCATAACATGACCTGATCAACTGACGAAGGTCTATCCTATTATTATTATTGACAATGACTCCCATACCTCTTTGTTACGGACTATAATTTTGAAATATAATAATTCCAGGTAATCTTCTAATAAACAGTATGCTTGAAACAATAGCTTCATTCATTTGATGAGAATTTCACGACTATATTTAATTGTTGCATATATCTGCCATATATAGATACGTGATAAAAAATGTATCACTCCGTAAACATATTTAAACATGATAAATTCAAACGCAATAGAATTGAAAATATGTGCACTGCGATGCTCAATAATATACACGAATGCATTTGAGGGTTCGATGAACTCGAATTATATTAGCAAATACATTTTAAAGATTTACACTATAGGAACGTTAGTTGTGTAGGTATTCTTTGAAATAATAATGTTGTGTCTGATAACTTTTCGATCCGACACTGTATACTAATCCTGAAAACTGTAAAATATTTCTCTCTATCTCTCTTAGATAAGACTTTAATAAGTAGTTTCAATGTCTTCAGTGATCTGCACACAGTTGCAGATATACTGAGGTTAGTGCAAATTCTTCTACAATTGCACAACTTCAAAAATACCAGCACCAATAGAATTCACATTTTTTTGTATTTATCAGTGCATCAACATTTAAAGTCGGTCCAATTTTTTGTAGAAAATATTTATGTTACACTTTTGAGACTTCATACTTTACCTCTGCTGTAATTCGAAAACCGTAGCTTCTTATGAAAAATGTCCATTTTAAATGCTTGCTAAATATGATCTCTCCTTTAATTTGGCCGTCTCATATTCTCAATTTTCGAAAAAAAGTTGCCCCGTCCATATAGCGAGAGTACACATATTTCAGTCTTTACCATAGCTGTAACTCAAGAACCGTAACTCAGTTTAAACGTATCCGAATATGGTCTCTTCTTTGATTCTGCCGGTTCAGGTTTTTGATTTTGAATAAATATTGCCCCGCGACCCGGTGGGGTTTTTAGAGGAATTGAGATTTTGGATTGAAGTTTATCCAAATATGGAACCATTTCTCAAAACTCTTCTTTCCAATGATTCAAAAATCACCAAAAGCCATACGTAAAAAAACAATATGGGAGAAAAGCAAACTGACAATCGAATTGTATACCTCCTGTCAGAAATGGAACACTTCGTACATACACCACTTTCATGGATGCCGGCCCTATGTGCTCTTAGTCTCAAAATAATACGATAATACTCTAGCAGAATTATGCTGTAATATAATAGAGGCGAACCAATAAAATCACATACATGAATGAATAAATAACAACACATACATTTCTGAACATTATCTTCGAGCTCAGTACAATTCCACGTTCCATGGTAATTTTATTGCTGTTTATTAAAAATATTCTCGATAATAGTGTATTTCTAGAATTTACCGTCCACGATTGTATTTTGAATACTAAAACGATTCGGTTTTAACCACAAACTCACGCAAATATCTTCGATATAATCAATATTTCCTTTCTTAATAAATAAACATAGTAGCAACGAAACTGACTGAAATATCCATAAATTGACATCGAGAAAGACCAGAAAATTTTTAGACATTGCCACTGGAAACGATAAACGTTTGGTTAATAGCAGTAACCTAACCTTCAAATAATGGCTCGTTATCAAGTCTATGAAGTGCATAAACTGATATCGTTCAGTAGACTGATGACATAATTTATTGGTGTTGGAGGCTTCACCTGAAATAACAACATTTCACCCATATTGAAAGTGGAAAATTGGTAATCTTTGTCCTCTAACAAGGTTCAGATTGCTAGTGTTAAGTGCTTAAGTGGTTAAATTTGTATGCGATATCCGAAGAAGTATTTAGGAAATATTATGTTAATGTAGGTAAGTACAGACCGGGTAACATTTGGCAGGAAACATGTTGTCAACATCGCTGCCAACATGTAACCCATCAACTCACAACATGTCAGCATATACTCGGCAGCATAGTGCCGATATTGGGCAGCATGACATCAAAGAATTTTATTGAGTGTTGTTTGTGTTTTCAATCTGAAATGGAAAACATCGCTCTTCTAGACGATTTTGTCCACAAGTATGGTAGTGGCAACCAAACAGAGAAGTAGGTACTTCAAAATCAGATTTTGTCAGTCTGACGAAATTGCGGAATGAACTACCATCGTTTAAATGCACCTCGCCATTAAGATGTCCCCATAGCTTGTTTCATTTTGTACGAACTGTCACTGCCACTGAAGCTATTATAATGAAAGAAGCAGTAGACACATCCATTTTGAAATGCCAATGGTATACTCTCGTTTAATTAGAACGCGCGCAACCATTTTTAGTTTGGACGAGCAACACTGTTGGTCACATGTATCCGGATACAAGATGTTCTGTCCAACCAAAATGTTGCCAACATCCCTCAACATGTTTCCAATATCCGTCAACAGGTTGCCAACATGCATCAACGTGTTGCCAAAAATTGAGAACATTATGTAGTTTGGTTTGTACTTATAGTTAGAAGACATGTCGTACTGAGAAAAGCCTATATATATCGAATCAGGCAAATAAGTCAGAAACCAAATTCTTATCTCAGAATTACAAGGCTGATGTTTAACGGATTGGTGATTGCTTGAGAATTTATTTTGATGTCAACAGCTAAAACCATGTCTAATAATACCTTATATTATTTGTAATTATTACATAAGCTTATGCGAGGTCTTGAATTCTTCCAGGTCATTTGGAATTATTAGACGTTATTAACATTCCGGTAATCTACACAATTAACATTTTCCAGAATTTTTCTATCAATAGACTACACCTATACTAATATGCTGTCATTAGTTGATTGAATTTTTATTATATCGGTTATCACTAATTGGGCCCTTTACTGATTAGATTAACTATGAATTCACATTCTAGATAGTGTCATGCATTGTTAGGTAATATAATATACTGATAAATTTATATGAATAATTATATTGAATAAATATCAGGCTAGCTCAGAGATCCCTAAAACATTGTAAGACATGTACAAACAAATGTATTTATTTCAGCTTTGATAAACATAAAAAAATGAGTTAATACTGAATGGTACGAAGAGAAAATCTAAGGTCAAATACTTCTGTACCTATAACCTGTACCTAACCTTGAAACCTGAATCGTACACAACTGCATAGGCATGTTAATTTTCCACATGGCGGGGCAGATGGACGGTCCATTCGATTATTTCATGGGCCATTACCTACTTGGAAAATGTGTAGCAAAAGAATTAAATTTCGAATAAAAGTTCAACTCATAGATATATAGCAACGGGTCTGAGATCTCGAATAGTAGGCAATGAAAAAATATCAATATTTTTTACATGGCACTTGAACATTATGAAATTTTCCATTCCATCCGATTCACCTATTTATTATTTGATAGAGCCCACAGAAACCGATAGTTTCATACAGGACAAAGCCATCCATGAATAGCAATGTAAACAAAAACTTCAAAATGAAACTATAGATTTTTTTTTCAAACATTTTAAATATTCTCTATTACGCGCAATTCAAATTTCAATACAAATAGAATTTCGTTGTTTGTCATGAAAAGGGGATGGTTTTATATATTCTGAAACATTTTATAGACCCAGCCATCATAAGAACCGCTTATTAGAGAAATCTGAGAAACTCATAAACAAACCTTGGAAATTTGTGAGAAAAGTAAGCTAGAAAAGTTCTGGATATGCAAAAAAATTTTTGAGGTTTTCCAATGGTCAGTGTTTAAAATAGTATTTTGTAAAATAATCACTTTTTGACCGACGAAATCTTAACGGAGGAGGTATACAATTCGACTATCTGCTTTTTTGGTTCGTGTGCGTGTTTTATAGAGTAAACGTACTCCGAATTTGAATTCATTTGAAAGAGGAATCTCATATTCATAAAAACGAAAATCCGAAATCTCCTTCCCTCCGAAAATTGTCTCGAAGATTGAAAATCCTAGATGGCAGAATTATAGACACCAAATTTTCCGGAAACGTTAAAGTTACGGTTTTCAAGTTTCCGTGATGTTAAAATGTGAAATATATTTTTTTTTGGGAAAATCTGTGAATGAACAATTGATGATTATATGTAATTATTTGTAGCAATATTTATATCGAACATTTTTTCCATAGAGTTGGAGATGTTCTTAGATTTCAGAATAATAGCAAATACAAGTAAAGCATACATGGGTAATGGTGAACGTTCAACGATTTTCGTGACAAATGTAACACTCAAAAGTGTGAAATAAATAAGTTTTACAAGAAAATGTACCGACCTTTTAAGTTGGTGCACTGAAAAGCACAAAATAATATTAATTCTATTGGTGCCAAAAATTTTCAATCTAATTGCAACTGCACAACTTCAAAAAAGTAACAGCACCAATAGAATTAATATTATTTTGAATTTTTAAGTGCACCAACTAATAACGTCGGTTCAATTTTTTTTATATTTATTAAAAAAACGGATTGTGGCAAAAAAAATCTAAGATCTAGGTATCCGGAAATTATGACAAGCCATGATACCGCACTGGATTTTTTGGGCTAACTTTTTCAGAATAAAATCCAAATTTTCTGACCAAAAATATGCAACTGGGAAGTGCAAAGTTTCACCCTTATAAAATTATTCTAGCTCAAGAACTTGAAAAGACGTTTCAAATTTAGTGAGGTGTTGATGGGACAGTGTAACGATAAATAAAATTTATCAAGCAAATTGACTTTTCTGATGAGTCGATAATATATCTTGATGGAAAGTTTAATCAGCATAATTGTCGACTATAAAGAATCTCCATTGGATTAAAAAAAAACAGACCCAATTTCCATAGAAAAGTGACAATTGTATCGTAGGGCAAAGTATAATGATATATTCTTCTGTGAATGATAAATTAAATGATGATATAAATGTTTGCAGCTCCTCAAAGAGCAATCCTTAAAAAAAACTGCTCAATACAAAGGAAAAGATAACTTTCTAGTATCAAATATCTGGCCGGGGCTACAACAATTTGCAGTAAGTTCTCGAGATCGCATATCAATGAAATCGACGAATTAAGGCATTTGATACTACACCCACACTTATAATTCTATAAATAATATAGAGTGCCCCTTTTAGGGGACGACGAATAAGTCAATAATTTCTGAGTAACCAATATTAATCAAGTCGAATGTGGGATGAAAAAGGTATTGAGCGTTAATAAACGCTATATAATTTCAAAGAAGTAGGAATGATTTGTACTTAGTTTGATGGAAATGCAGTATGCCAATAATTTGGTGAACTGGTATACTGTTTTGATGATCTCAAGAATAGCCTATAATTAGTTTACCAAAACGTTAATTTCAATTATTCAAATATATTAATATTACTTGAGGTTAAATTGCTTCTATTCTGAAGATGAAGATAATTATTCTATCATTGTCAATTTGAAAGAAGTCAGGCAATTACTTGAGAAAATAATTTGCTAAACTATACATGATTTAATTTTTTTCTCTAACCTCCATGAAAAACTATCGAGTATTAAAAAGAAATAGATCAATATCCATGTTATAATCAATTCCTCTAATGGCGATGAGATAATTTATTTAACCTGACAGTTACCAACGACACTGTGTCGTCTCTCCACTCTTCGCCCGCTGTTCCGGCTGTGCATTCACTCGCCCGCTGGCTGCAGGGCGGGACGCTGGGCGCGCACTTGCCACACAGCAGGCAAAGTTACATACATAGTTGTCCTGGGTGCGGCGACGGCGGCCGTGAATGGGCCTTTCTGTCACAGGGCATTTAGCTTTGCCGTTCATCTAGTTAACATGCATGTTGTTTAATCTATTTTCAACACGCCATGTGTCACACAGACGGTGGTTGTCACATTCGCCATTCATGCACCCCCTTCCACGATGGGCACTTTTGCCTGCCGTCAAAGGCGGAAGTGGAGACCGGACATGAAGCAGCCCTGTGTGGTTTTTGCTCTTTTGCAAGGTTATCGCTAGGAAGCTCTTGCTCTCGTCCCCTTTCTCTCTCTCTCTTTCTAACTAGCTTCCCCAGTGAGTATATGTATATATATATATATATATACATATATATATTAGTTGGTTGGCGTTGAAAATAAATTATAGCGCCATAAGTCATGTCCGAGAAGACATAGAGGAACGAGTTATTACGAATCCGGGCTGGTCCAATCTGCTCTAAAATGCAGAAATGATGATCAACAGCCAATGGTCAGCAAAGTGCGCTAATATGGAGATCGAGATTGAAATTTGATCTCAAAAATGTTGCTTTGATACTTATATGGATCGTCTAAACTAGGCCCAATACATGTATAGCTTTTGCCTGATACTTCGCCCAAGGAAAATTTAATGAATATCCTACATATATATTTATTCTCCGTATAGTTTGGTATAAGAATTCTAACAACGATGAACGAAAACGCAGCAATAGCTTTATAAATGGTTACTGTGGGTTATCCTGAGGAGATAGTAATAGAATTTCGACCAATGGGCGTACACTAGTACACATAATTATGAGCATATACAGTGTTGCTTTACTGTACTTATCTAGTATTAGAAGATTTGATAAAAACACTCAAATTTGAGTTATGAGAATAAATCAATAAATACCCAAAGAGTTTCTAGTTTATAGAGGTAGTATGAGAGATTGATATGTGGACTGGCATTTGGAGAACACTGTCAATAGACTTTTAAACAAAACAGCATTTTCACTGTTTACCACCTTTGTATGATTTGAGTTGCCTTATTTAAATAAAAAAAAACATCAGATTTTTCGACTCATGAAGATGTTGATATATGGCCATTTCAAACAAATTTCAAACTTTTAAGTGTCCTGTTACAGGCAGTAAAGTAGCTTGCTAAGAAAGCATTTTAATCAAAAGTTAATACGTTCTATACCTTGAATGTTCATTCTAAATCTAGTTCAAACGGAAGTTATTTTAGATTTTATCCAGAGTTGTTAGTGACTCCATTTCTAGGGTACCGTATATCCGATAGAAAAAGGGAACCCTTATATGACCACTCTAGGCTGTCTGTCCGTCTGTTACTGTCTATTTTCTTCAAATTTATAAAACAAACAGAAAGTTCATGTTTGACAATGATTGTTTTTAAACAATCTCTTTTGATAGGGTAACATTATCCTGAAATTAATGACATAGAAGATATATATATATAATCCATATACCCTTTCTACCAAATATAATGGTGTAGGCCTTACAATCTTTTTATATCTACACAAATTTTTACCATACCTTCCTGTCATATGCCATGCAGTTGCTTCTTTCCAGTTCGTCCCTCTCTTCTCCAGCAGTTGTGTGATTATTTTATCTCAGGTCTTCCCTGGTCGGCCCCTTTTGCGATTCTTCTGTATTCTAGTTATCCATGCTTTCTTAACTGATCTACTTTCATCCATCCTCATCCTCTGCAGGTATCCGCACCAAGATAGCTGTCTATATTGTCAATTCTGTCTCTTTTGGTGACCCATCTTATTCTTCTTTAGTACCGCATTTCCGCCGCCTAAATCTCACTTTTCTGCGGCTCTGTCAATACCTATGTTTCATAACCAAAAGTAAATACTGGTCTATATATTGTTTTAAAAACACTGATTTTTGTATCTCTATTTATGTCTTTTTTAAATAGTTTTTATTACTTTCGGTTCTTGTATCAATGGACTCCGCAGCGATTTCTCAGGCCCCATACGGTCTAGAGACTTGAAATTTCGAATTCGTACTTAGATCGCAGACATCTCGCCGCCTGTTAAGCTCCAAGTGTGATCCAATATTGGTAATTATAATTATCTCATTCAATCTCATTCAACCAAGATCATTATTTTGTCGACATGGAACGACAATGGGATCCGTCACTGGAATTACGCATGAGCATGGAGCGCATATATACGTCTCGTTCTCTGGTTTATAGGTACTTTCTGGAAGATCGTCTATGGTTATGTCGCAATTGTCAGACGTCAGACGTTATTGTTAATTCAAAGTTTAATTTTGTGTTGTGGTAGACAAACAGTAATTTGTTATGGAATTGCTGTTGCTGGCAAACACATATACATAAGTATAGTTAAAATCGAGAAAAGGATAGCAATAATAGGTACTCATCAGTACGGTTTAAATCTTAAATGCCCAATAAAAACTATTTTTTATTTTTTTTTCAAAAATTTCACTTGTTGTTTATGATTTTTTTTTGTTTAATGCGAAGTAGAGCTTATTGGCAATTTGTATTCTGGTATTGACATCTATTTCCAGTTTTCCCTTTTTCGTCTAAATTTACTCCTAGGTACTGGCAATGATCTACTAATCTAAATCTACTACGTAAAATTTTGAAAAAAATATAGTATATTTGCAAACATATACAAGAACTTTTCCACGCGATCCAGACTCTCTGGTTGACATATGTTACAATGAATCTTACTACTCTACTAATTTTCTCGTTTTCTATAGGAAATATCATTCTTGACAAAAAATACACCTATTCCCTACATTGTGAGATATTCAGTCTACAAATTTCAGTATCAGCAGCAATTTTAGGAACTACAATACATTTTAGCGATTTTCATTCCCAAATTCGCTATTCTACAGGGATTTTTGATGCTATCAAGCAAAGTTTTCTTTTTCTCACGATGCCCAAATTTTATTTGCCTTAGGTATTCATTCTTCGTAGAAACTAAATCATGTTCATTTGGTTGACCCATATGATATTCTCAGACCGGCGTACAGACAATAGACACAAAAGTGATCTTATTACGGTTCCATTTTCTCATCGGATATACGAAACCGTAAAAAAGACCAAACATGTGAATAGTTTTCTCAGCCATTCTTAAAAAATATTCACAGTGTAGTAATAAAAACGATTCAGTTTTGAAAGCGTTAAAAACAAATCTTATGTAGCTCATTTGTACGCGTTAGTAAATTCCTCATATTTTTGCAAGCACACTATTTGTTCATTTACATGAAATAAACTGCTAGCTTTTATTATTGTATAAACCTCTTCATTGCACCCACAAGTTTTTAAAGCGTCTATTTAATCGTCATCGTTTGTTTCATGTTCCTAAATAGGCAACATAAGTACAAATTTGAGACGAAATAAAAAGCAAACGAATAACCCACCATCCCGCTTTTATGTCTCACCCTTTAACCGTAAAAATAACGGTTTTACTCAAACGGCTGCAGTTGCAGTCGACGGCAGCATGGAATGTTGAATTTCCAGGAAATTCTCCAGTTTAGGAAGTAAAAATTGCAACCATTGAGAACCGCTTTATTCCATAATGTAACGCTCGTGACGGGCTCGGCACAGGGAGCGCACGAAAGGAATTCCCGAGGGTAAAAAATAAATTGTGATGCACCTGAAGACGAATAGTTCCCCATTTGCAATTTATTTATCGCTGGATGATAATGCACCATGGCCTGCCTGATGTGCCTCGTTGTCGGATTCGCATCGAATGAGGGTGATTTGTACTGATTTGACGCACCACCGGTAAACGCTATACAAAAATAATGGCATCATAAGAACGACACTAGGATGTTATGTATCAAATAGTGCCTGATGGATGTAATTGACAATGGGAATAAGGAAAAAACCTTGTTGTATATATGTATAATGAGGACTACATGATTTGATGCTGGAATGAGACAATTTTATGGATCATTAGGAATTGGGTTATTTTGTATTGTTTTGCTTTCCCTGATCTGATACCAAAAAATCTTCCCCTTATATTAAAGTAGATGAGGATAATCAAAAATAGGTACATGTGAAAACCGATTTCTGATAAAACATGATTAGAAAAGATTGCTTTACTTTAGCGTTGTAGCAAACTTTTCAAGATCGGTGATGCTTATGCGCTTTAGAGAAAATGTGTTTCGACCAATATTTGACCGCTCATGAATAACTTTGTTGATCATTCTGGGTGATCATGGGCTTAAGTATAATATGAATTGTCTTTTATGTGCAATAACAGATAAATTCATTTAAATTTCACTGTCTCTGTTCACCGGATCTAGAAGATACTCGCGTTTATATAACTGTCCTTACGTATACAACGCGCTTAAACCTATATATTATATTTTGATTTTGTGAAGATGGTAGCACAATATTCAAGAATATTTTTATTTCTTTTCTTTTTTTTTCAGAACTTTGAAAGAAGTTGTTATTTTCCTTGAAAATAATCTATATTTTTAAATGGATTTTGCGTAATTTTATGTACAGATGCATTTTTTCTCGATTTTGTACGAGTTTAACAACAATAGTTTCATTAGATTTTTAAGTTTTAGGCATTAAATTACTCATTATGTTGTTTAATTCACATAATATAAATAAGTAGGTACAAATGAAGTGACAAGAGTTTGCCGATATGACATTAAAGTCAGATAAGATAAAACACAAGCTTTTTGATCGACGAACCCAAAAAGAGGAGGTATACAATTCGACTGGTCCCATTAAAAAAACAATTTTAAACATACCCTTCACCTCAAAAATTTTTCCCAAGGGGGTGATTGGTTAATTTTTCCCGAAAATTGAAAATCTGAGACAGCAGAATTAAAGAAAATTCCATATCCAGAACAATCTTAGGTTTTCGCGTCAAAGTCTGAAATATGTGTTTCAGCTATGTGGAAGGGGCAAATTTTTTCGAGAATCGAAAATTCCATATTGGAAAATTAGAATGGGGACCATAACCGGAAACCTTTAAATTGAACATATTTCCAAAACAGTTACGGTTTTCGAGTTACAGCATTAAAGTCTGAAATATGTATATCTGCGCCGCAATATTTTGAGATCACTGAATAACAAGTACAAGCTAAGTCTATACATAGGTAATTGGATAAGTACTATCTTCTTTGGTATTAGTGAACGGTCAACAATTTTTACGACTAATGCTACACTCAAAAGTCTCAAATTAATATTTTTAAAGAAACTTTGGATAGACCTCATTAGTTCGGGCACTGAAAAATACAGAATAATTACAAACTACAACGGCACAACTTCAAAAGTACCAGCACCAATAGAAATAATATTATTCTGTATTTTTTGGGGCACCAACTTATAAAGTTGGTTCAATTTCTTAGGATAAAATATTTTATTGGTACTAGTAATTTTGAAGTTGTGCAATTGTAGTTAAAATTAAGACTAAATAATATCGTACATCTTCAGGCAAGGAAATACGTTGTTCAAATAACAGTTAACATCTCACAAGAACAATCTTTCTTTCTTCATTGACAGAAATCGGCTCTTTTGACCGAATCCATGAACGGAGGAGGTATTCAATTCCTTTCCTTCATTTCCTTCATTATAGCTTAGTAAAGTTTCGTTAGGTAGGTATCATTCACATTCATCTGACGTAAGTAATGACGTTAGGTTTAATTCAGCGACCCACTCAGGAAAATCATGTTTGACCGTCGAACCCAAACGAAGGAGGTATACAATTCGACTGTCTGCTTTACTTTTGGTTTGTGCGCGCGCTGTATACAGTAAACTTACTCCGATTTTGATTCATTTGAAAGAGGAGACTTGAGAAATAGTGCCACATTTGTAAAAACTCAAATCCGAAATTTCCTTCCCTGCAAAAAACACCCCCGAAGGAAGTGAACGGGACAATTTTAATTTAAATTTAAAATCTGAGATGGCAGAATTAAACAATATCTGGAAAAGTCTGCATTTTCTCAAAAGAGTTATGGTTTTAGAGTTACAGCGAGAGAGAATTTCGCTATATCGAGGGTTCAATTTCTTTCGAAAATTGAAAGTTTGAGGCGGCAGAACTAAACATGGGACAATATCCGGAAAAGTTTGAATTGAACATTTTCTCAAAAAAGTTACCGTTTTAGAGTTACAGCGAGAGAGAGTTTCGCCAGACCAGATTATTTCTAGCAATATTTGTAGTGGTAAAATCGTAAAATCTAAAATACTTGCGTATTTCCGCCGCGAAGTTTTGAGATCTCTAAATAATAACAAGTACAAAGAAAGAATATACGTGGGTGTAAGGATAAGTTTTGAGATCTCTAAATCTCTAAATAATAACAAGTACAAACAAAGAATATACGTGGGTGTAAGGATAAGTTTTGAGATCTCTAAATCTCTAAATAATAACAAGTACAAACAAAGAATATACGTGGGTATTAGGATAAGTACTATCTTCTTTGGTATTAGTGAACGTTCAACGATTTTCCTGACTAATGTTACACTCAAAAGTGTGAAATAAATATTTTTTACAAAAAAATGGACCGATGTTATTAGTTGATGCACTGGAAAATACAAAATAATATTAATTCTATTGGTGTTGGTACTTGTGAAGTTGGTGCCAAAAGTTTTTAATCTAACTGCAACTTCATAAGTACCAACACCAATAGACTTAATATTTCAATGTATTTTTCAGTGCACCAACTAATAACGTCGGCTCAATTTTTGTAAGAAATATTTATATAGTTACACCTATCCCCCTGCATGTCAATGTAATTTCCGTATCCACCAACCGTTAGACACTTGAATAAATTCCATACAATCAATTTAATTTCGTCACATTTCAGAAAATCAAATAAATTTCAACTGAATCTCGCTTAGGTATCCCACATACAAATGTTTGATTGTGTGTATGTGTTTGTCTCAATGAAATTATTCGCGGCAATTATATTTCCCTTGAAAATGTTTCTGCCACCGACGCTTCTCTCCAGGCATGTATTATACAGCGGGAATACTTCGCTGGCAGCACATAAAAGAGATACGGATTACACCTAGGTATATAGGCTTTCACGAAATCCTCCAAACCGCTAAAGCTATTAAGGATTACTACTACACTGGCCGACAACTGCTTGGTCCTGTTTTTCTCCTTTATTTTTATCTTCTCTTGTGTGCACCTACGTACTCTCTCGTTTAATTGGAAATCGGCCACTGACCACCACACATCACACACACAACCGTTTCCCATTCGATTCCAGCATGTTGCCGGTTTCTTTCTTTATGAACGAAAAGAGCGAGAGAATAAAGAGAGGGTGTAATGTGTGAAAATTTGCAAAAAGCACCATCAAACATACTCAAAGGATCATCACACGTGATTTGGTGAACACCATTTTGGTTATGTGCTTGGGAATAAGTTACGTAAGTAGGTAGGTAAATGTATCGAGCGATCCAAAAAAAAACAAATCTTCGCATCTCTCAACTTGTTACTTTTTGGAGCTGAACTATTTTATCGATCAACATTGAAAGAAATGCTCAAACTAATCTGATGATCATAATAAATATTTAAAATGTCTACAAGTTTTTTCAAATAATTATATCTTTCATTTTGCATACCTTTGGAAATAACTGTATTGAATAACAGCTAATTTCCAAACTGTCATCTGTCATCATTCTCATCTTCAGTTTGTTTGACTCATTTGGTAAGTCTTCTTAAAAAATCTCTAAAAATATCTAAATAGCTGCAAATTTAATCAAAGCTCTTCTACATATTATCTAAATTACTTGAATATTATTTGAATTGGTGGAAATACATGGATTTATTTCAGTTCATTGTATAACAGTTTCAATTAAATCAGTTAATCTATTACCCCAGTAGTCGAAATTCGACCGTTATTCATTATTTTTTAAATTCAAATGGTTTTGATGTTATTTTTGGTCAAAGATGTAGTAATTGCATATTTTTGCATAATTTTGGAAATTTTGTTCTATTACATCAGTTGCAAGATTGTGCAAAACGGCATTAGCGTGTGTTGTTTACCTAATTCCTTACAATACATATGAAATTTAAAATTTTATGTTAGCAACAGTTCAAAAAGTACAATGACAACTTAATGTTTCGAATTAACGCCGGTAATATTACTTTACCCTTATGACAAAATAAAGAGAATGCAGTCCTTTCACAAAAGTGACTTTAGATTCCAAATGTTTTGCATTGCAAATCCTGCGTTGTAAATGCATTAATCCTCTACCAAAAGTATTAAAATTTCTTGAAATGACATTAAGTACGCATTTAAATGTATCCCTTGGAATAATGCAACACACAATACAATTCTACCACGTAAACCATATTTTTTTATTTAATTTAATTTAAAATGTTAACGCATAATACATAAGCACCTTCAAAATCGTTTACAATCACATATATATATATATATATATATATATAAATATATATATATATATATATATATATATATATATATATATATAAAAATATATATATATATATATAGATGAGTAGATTCAGCTTGAAATTTCATCTAAATCATCTTCCGACTTCCGCCATCTTCACGCTCTTAAGGTAAGTACAGACTTACAGACCGGGTAATATTCGGCCGGATACATGTTGACAACATTGCTGCCAGCATGTATCACATCAAGTTGGCATATACTCGGCAACATATTGCCAATGTTGGGGTCTTTTTTATAAAATATTTATTTAAAAATGATTCGAAGAATGAATGTAAACTTTTGTCTTCCTTCTTCAAAGCAGAAAGAATAAAAATTACAAAATGATAAATTTTAATGAAATTTTTTTTTCTTTTTACATAGCCCATGAAAATTTTTTTAAGAAATATGCGCATATTATATTATATACAGGATGTGGCCGTTTAAATACGAAACAGGAGAGTTTTCGGCTCTTTGTTGTATGTTTTTCAAAAAAAACTCGTCGGTAATGTTTTCTTGGGGAGACAACCGATTTTGGTTTGGACGAACAACACTGTTGGCCACATGTAGTATCTAGATACAAGTTGTTGGGTCCAACAAATATGTTGCCAACATCCGTCAGCATGTTGCCAACAGTTGCCAACATTTGACAACATTTTGTTGTTTGGTTTGTACTTACGTTTATGGACAATATAACACAATATTATGCCACAATGGTAGTGAAGTTGACAAGACAGAGCGGATATATAATCACAATTATGATCAATGTAAATATTTATTTTGTGCAGTTATCTTTTTTTGTGTTGGATTCATGATAAATTAAATAAGCGACATACAGAGTTATTTTCTGGGATTATTACGGCTGCCATCGTACTTCGAATGACTTCTTTCAAATATTGTTCGATATTATTTTTGATACAAATCATAATTCTATACATTTGTTTTGCATAAGTGGATGTTGATGTTCCAAATTTAGCATCATAAGTAAGCTTAACTGTGTACTGAACTGTATCAAATCATATTTCAATTACAATTATTCAATTGTAAAAAAGGCTTATCCAATTATTAGTAGCAGCGGTTGTTGAAACATCAATTTAACATTGAAAACTGAATTACCTTTCTGTTTGGACGCTTCTGGAGCTCGGTTGATAGAAAATAGAAATTACATAACAACAATTGCGTAGTTCAGTTGCAATAAAGCAAAATGTATTTCTATACTATTGCATATATTTCATATGATATAGGTATTTTCTTATATTTGGATATTTTATAACTAGATAT
This sequence comes from Crioceris asparagi, assembly GCA_958507055.1. Classification (NCBI taxonomy): domain Eukaryota; kingdom Metazoa; phylum Arthropoda; class Insecta; order Coleoptera; family Chrysomelidae; genus Crioceris; species Crioceris asparagi. The sequence goes on from OY293828.1 coordinate 9,943,759, forward strand.
TTTAGCCAATGTCCCAAAAACATCAAAATGATTATATATTGAAGATTTGAAACCAATTTATGAAATAATGAATTACAACGTGAAACTAAAATAACCATACAAACATATATCAACATTCTTTTAGGGCCGATTTCATAATCAAATTGAAACTCCTATTAATTGTAATACCACATTAAAAAAAAAATTTATTGGACGAAGAACGAAAGATAATGTGCCTGACGCTGTAAAAGTTATTGAATAATGCACTATTTTTATTCTGTCATCAAGATATAAGTTAAACAAATTGAAGAATTAACTAATATCAGATTAGGTAGGTATTCATTATGAAATCGACCCTAGGGAAGTTATTATTATTATTAAACTGTTTGGATTTAATTCAGCGAGAAGTCTTGTTACGGTTTTGGAATTAAAATTGACTGACCTTAATTAATTATTAATTTTTGAGATTCAGAAATGTATGTTTAAAAAAAAACAATCAGTATGGAAGCCAGATTATATTCTAATTACTATTTAAGTGACTTTGTCCTTCGACTGTTCTCATGTTTTGTAATATGTCCAATGCATATGGCTGCATTTCCCACAATCGTCTACTGAAGAAACTTGGATAACACGGAGAGAGGTCAAATTATATCGTACCTTAGCAAAAGAAAACAATCAGTTATTCTAAATGATAATTCTTCTCAGCTTAGCCCAATAAATCATGGAGTCCCACAAAGGTCTGTAATGAGACCATTGTTATTTATTATTTATTTTATTAATCTGAAGAGTTTCATGAAACCTCATTGTTCGCTGACGATACGACATTCCTAGTATCAGCTGAAAATAATTCTTATATCAGCCATTGATGATTTGACCACGATATCAGAACAGTGGAACATCGGTAACAAATTAGAAGTTAATGACGATAATATAATAAGAATTATTTCAGGAATAGGTGATTTAGATCATTGCCAACAATACCTACTTTAGGAAACTGAGAATAATTATATTGCCTACCTTATTTATACAACTCTTAGATGACATAAAAAACTTTAAAATTTTGATGCTTTCAAAAAAAACAATTAGAAATGTTTTGCTCAGACACTGCTTTTATTCTGTCAGTGTCTATTAGAGTTTTTGTTTTTTACTATTGAATTCTTTCAACTTTCTTACATTTTTATTTATTTAAAATTCTAGATTATTCGTGCAATTTTGTTATTGATTTTATAATGAGTTCTTCTTTTTTACTATTGACTTTTTTACATATCTATGGATTTTCCTACTACTAATTTTCCATTGTAGTATTCTAGCTCAATAAATATCAATATTTATATCTTCGTGTTTTATAGGCTTTTGTATTTATTCGCTTTTTCGTTTCTTCTGCTATTTTCTTCCATTTGCTCCATTTTATTATTTCCTCCTGTTATATAAGTGTGTTTAAATTATTCTTTCCCATCTTAATAATTTTGACATGATGCCTCCAACAAGTACTATCTTATTAAAGTATTTGTTATTCACGCTTATGAATGTGTTTTTTTTTTCGAATATTTTGAGTTTTTCATCATCTGAGCTTGTTATACGGCAAACTTCATCGCTGATCTTATTGTAGTTCTCTGCAAAGACTGAATTCTCTTGGTACTTCATCAGATCGTGATTTCTAATCTCCATGATCATATTACAAAAGTCTTAATTGAGCAGAAACTCAGAGGCTGCCGTTACAATTTCAAAATCAAGGAATGATTTATTATTTAGCTACAGAGGCTGAATCAGAGCATTTATTCTCTATACTGTGATACATTTTGCAAAAGTAACTTACCCCAGTGTAAGAGATTTGCAAAAGACAGCTAAAAAGATATAATATAAAAACAACAAAGAGATGTTTGAATTATATAATATAAGCAATGTTTATATTTGTGAGTTTATAATAAAAACTCAAATGGAGTTCCCATCGAACAAAGACGTGCAACAAACAGTCAGTTATATCTGTTATTACATTCATCATTAGCATTTTTCCGCCGATTTGAATTTTTTTCTTGAAATTTGTATTCATATCCAGTATCTTTCACATAAAGCCTAAAAAGTACCTACTGTTGGATGTAGTACAATTAACTACTATTCTTAATTTCTTCTCGACTATTCTCAATTTGATGTTATTTGATATTTTAATGCAATCATCACTTTCACAACATCTTTTTATAATTCTTTAGATAATATTCGCTATAAGTATCACAGTATCTTCAATCCAAAATTTAGTACTCTAGCGCCAGTCTCATCAATCATCAATATCAAGCTTTTCTTGACTTTAAATTTCTTTCCAACATTAAACTACAACTGTAAGATATCCAATCATTGTCAAACATATAAGAAAATGATGTACGAGTCCATGTACTACTATCGAATTATCAACAGGACTCACGGACCTTATGTAGTATGTAGTAGTCTTCTCCGAGATCTCGGACAATGGTCTTTGACTCCAAATACGCTACCATGGTTTGTTCTGTGTTAACAGAGAATTTCACATACCCAGCTTAAATACGGCGAGATGTATAGAGTATTTTCGTTTAGTTTCTGTAAATAATTTTGCTAATGAATCCGTGAACGGCACGATCAACCATTGCATTAGAAGTGTATATTTTAACAGTAGATAAGGTTCTGAGTGAATAGGTTAACTAGCTAAACAGTAAGATACTCGCTGGCTGAATCTATATAATCGGATATCCCATTATTCTTGAAATGTTAGAGCTATCTTCACATAGATAAATTCCTCGGCAGATATAATTCACACTTTAACATTCTCAAATACTACTACCATCAGGAGACACAAAAACGACAAAAAGGATAAGCCTGAATGGCAAATTCTCCCGTTCATCACATTTTTTTATGACACTCTCCATGAGAAAGGATCTCGAGAACTTTTACTATCAAAACTACACCAACGTACAGCACCAAGGCTACAACAAGAGCAGCCTCATCTTTTTGTCTGTTTTCACGTTTTCTTCCTCTTCCTCTAGTTCCATCCGCTTGCCCCCAACTTTCTTGTTGTGTTGATAAAGTAGTTGCTTTATGCGACCCACCCGACATAATATGTATATAACTTCCCCGAAGATACCTTCTTGGCAATGTTCCATCGGAAATACCCTCCGTAAAAGACGGAGGACGTTCTTCATAACCTACCTACTAGATGGCAACTATTAGTGCTGTGCGTCGATTAATAATTATATTTTGGCAGGTGACGGCGGAAGCATCGATATCGCGAAAGGCATCGACAGGAAGATAATTATTAACATGATAAATAATAGTCGAGGTCGTTGTAGAGCGTAGTGAAACAAAAGAAATATTGCCGTTCCAGTCCCGTTGTTGGATGATCAATACATTTTCATGAGTTAATATTTTCTCGTAGATATGGGAAAACACTTTGATGGATAAAGGATATTTGAAACAAAATTTGGAAAATATTAGGAAAATTTAGTTAATAAACCAGTTGTCTCAAATAAAATGATAAGCTGATGATTTTTGTTTTTGACCGACGAACCCCAAACGGAGGAGGTATACAATTCGACTGTCTTCTTTTTTTTTGGTTCGTGTGCGCGTTCTATATAGGAAATGTAATTGAATTTTGATGATTTTTGATTCATTTGAATGAGGAGACCTGAGAAATGTTCCCATATTCATAAAAGCGCAAATCCGAAATCTCCTTCCCTTCGATAACCACCACCGAAGGGGGTGAAGCGGGCAATGTTTCTCGAAAATCAAAAATCCGAGATGGCAGATTTGATGGTAACAAAATAAACATTTTTTCAAAAGAGTTACTGTTTTCGAGTTACATTGATGTTAATATGTCAAATATTATGTGTCTTTTCGATATGTGAAAATTGAAAATCTCATGTTACTACACGAAAGACAAGAATATTTTTAGCAACACTTATTATGAACATTTTTTCCTTAGAGTTACGGCTTTCGAATTAATGCGGAGGTAAAATGGTTAAATCTACAATACGTATGCGTATTTACGCCTCGATGTTCTGAGATCTCGACATTATAACAAATACACAAATACAAGCAAACAATATGATTGCGTAATAGGATAAGTACTATCTTCTTTGGTATTAGGGAACGTTCAATGAACAAATATTTTTTACAAACAATCTAACTGCAACTGCACAACTTCAAAAGTAACAGCACCAATAGAATTAATATTATTTCGTATTTTTCAGTGCACCAACTAATAACGTCGGTCCAATTTTTTTTTTAAAATTTCTATTTGAATTCATTATTTCTATTGATAAATACAGGGTGTTTATTTCCAAACTTTCCAACACAGATTCCTAGAAATGTGAACATTATTAAAGAAATCGCTAGAATACGAACCTGGGGCAAGATGTAAATTTTGGGTTACTCATTATTATTCCTAATCACCAAATAATGATGGATTTAAGTCTATAAATCAATTTGCTTACATAAAGTTGAATTACAGATTTTGCTTACTGGATGGAATTTATTTTAATAAACAGTTTAATTATATTCATATTGTAACGAACTTGGGATGTAGCTTCGGCGGCATTGGCATCGAATAGTCGTGTACGATTTGTCAGAGGGCGGAGCATCTCAGCTAGTACGTACGATACATGTCAATGTCAAGATTATATCTCGAAGCATCTAATGAGTTCGTGCTGGTGGTGGAATGTTCGTGGCGTTGGAAGATATTAGTGGACGATTCGAGAAGGAGGGGCTTACCTATATATTGGAGAGGATTTGCTGCGGGAATCAATCCAGGGCAGTCAGCCCGCTGCAGACAGTTAGTCAGATAGTCAGTCATTCAGTCTGTCAGTGAGTCAGTCCGGTGCAGTATTCGAGTGACTACTGCGGTTCGGTGGAGACGGGCAGTATGGTGCAGTCCGTCGAGACCGGCAGTACCGTGGAGACGGTAGTATGGTGTAGAGCGGGATTACGGTGCAATTCAGTGTAGTTTGGTCGCTAGTAGGGGTCACCAACATCATAAATAAATGACGCTCAGTTCAAATACGGTTGTAAATATTGTAAATATAAATTACACATAGTAGTGAAGATACTGTGATATTTTAGAGTAGAAATAAATAAACTTAAAGATAAATAATTCCCAGTCATTTTTATATGCCCGTTACAATATGTTTTTTTTTCTCAAGAAGGTAGGTATTCCATACTACCCCGGTCTCCCACACATAATGTAAATTTTAAAATTTTTCCTTATTTCTTTTTGCAGAAATCTAATCTATTCAAGGCTGAAATTTTATGCACTGATGGAAAATAGTCAGATGCTGTTATCATTTTTGATACTTAAGATATTTAAGAAGAAAATTCACCATGGACATTTTTGATCATATACTTTTATTTATGTTTATAATACTTTTCAACTGATACTTCTCATATTCCAAGCACTTATCTAAATCATAAAAATAAAAGAAATTAGTAGTTAAAATACGTGAAGTTTTATGTTTTCCTTGTGTTTTCCCTTTTAGTTGCATAATATTCTATTCTGTTATTTTTTTATTTACCTACTGCAGTCATCTCCCGCACAAATTTTTAAGCCTTTTCCATTTTCACGGACACTGTCCATATCTTTGATATACATTGTTGCAATTTTTGCAAATAATTAGGTAATATTAATATCTAGTTATTTTTTTGATAATACTTACTTAAGGTTACTAAATAATTATATTCAGTTATTGACCATTCTTGATCAGTTCTACCATAACATCATAATTTGCTTGAGGTACCATAGATTCCTTAGCCTGTAACAGAGAGAAAACATGTTTTAAAGATTAATAACCCAATATTGTGAAAAAGTATACAAGTTTCAGAATACTTTATCTCAAATAAAAACACCTTGCTTCATTTATATCCCAAATTTATTTCTTTACACTATATTCATCACAGACTGGATAATAATTACAATACTACCTACGGTGTACAATTTAAATTTATTATTTGCACTATTTAAAAATTTTCATATTAGAACCAAGCCCTAATTATTTCCATTGTTGCTGGCGTCATACTTGGAACCCGACTGCATCGATCGGACTGCAACGTACTGAACTCCGCAGTAGTAGTAGTAGTGAAAACATTTATTGATTGATTGCTATTTGTACATTTCTAGAGTATATTTGATTTTCTTCTGTCCTGGTAGGGAGCTGTCCCCCTTCTCAGGCCGAACTCCGCAGGAAATCCTCTCCAATATATAGGCTCCATCTAGGAGTTTAAACGATGATCTTCCTATGCCACGAACACTCCACCAATAGCGCGAACACACTAGGAGTTTCTCAGTATAGATATGGCCTTGGCGTGTATCGGTGACCAATAGCAGTATATCTGACACTCACGCATTCCGGACCTCACTAACAAGCTCCGCCCTCTGACGAATTATACCCATTTCCTCGTGATGGCCGCAACTCTATAATCATCCCAGACTCGTTGCAATACTATACTATAATCCTTACAGATATTTCTGTTTATACGTATAAGTACATGAAGAAAAACTAACTGAAGCTCGAAAACTATCGGACATGTCTATCGATTAAAAAAGAAACAAATTCAACGTAAATGGTCTATAAGTGAAACAGTTACAGTGAAGTGATATTACCAATTTCAAATTTTCTTCGCTGCATGAATTGAATATCGCTTTGTATCTTGAATAACATCAACTGGAATTCCATGATGATGCAAACTCGCGATAGCTTTCGTTCGCTGTTTTCAATATCATAATTGCAAAAAGCCCACTTCTGATGCATTCTCATACATCGTATATGCCATAGCGCATGTTAGCGTGATGATGCCCAAAGCTATCGAAATGTTTGGAAGCGTTGTCCGATTGACTGAGCGTGCTATGAAATATATTTGAACATACAAGAGAAGGCGTATAGAGATCAATAAATGCAGAAAAGTATTGATACATTTCAAAGAGTTTGCTCCAAATTTATTTTGTTTTGGCAAAAATAGCAACAGGATATTGGACTGGAATTATTAATAATGATAATTTTTCAATTAGGTTCGCAGAATTATAACATTGTATTAATTTTGGGTTTCGAGCATAACATAAAAGGAATGTAAAATGTAGACTCAGAACTTAGGTTAGGTTACTTGGGCGAATCGATCTCTTTCAGATGTAGTCTACTTGGTGGCCTTAGGCCCATTGTAGACTCAGAACTTATTTTCCTATAAAATTATTAGAGATCAAACCTGAAATAACATGCGTGGGTACTTTTATAGTACATTCAGCAAAGAATGAAATTTATATGAAAATTAAATTAATCCCAAGTAACTGCTGAATTTAGTTACGAATGACTAACAAAGGCACTGGATTGCAAGAGACAAAACAGTATCACAATCATTGGGACACATAGGGAGAGTAAAGTCATCCATATACGAGCGGGATTTCCTAAAGATTTGGCCCTTACAGCCCTACAGTAGATTCCTAACCTGTGTACTGTCAAAAATTCCTAACAAAATTCAATTATTTTATGTTTTGAGGCCAGTTTTTCTGAACGTTTTATTACGTGTCTGTTTGACGATCAGTCGTTTTTGAGGATTTCAAAAGTAATTATCCATCATGTCTCTCAATTTTCCGACAATTCATACATTTGATCCAGAATAAATACTAAAACTAGCAGAACAATTAAAACAAACTTTAACCAAATGCTACGAAAATTGACTTTAATAGAAAGATAAACAAAATTTGAAGCACTTTCCATCTGCAGATAGTGGATACAAATTTCAATTGAGGTAGGTACTTCTCTGAGGGTTTTGTAGATGAAATCTCTGGGGCTATCCTTGAGCATTTTCCGTTTAACTTTATGAACCTAAAGATGACCACAGGTCTGGCAAGAGTCAGAGTTAGTCGAGCCAGTATTATGAGAACAGCCTTGGTATGCGGCCTTGTGATTTAGCTTATTAGGTTTCACAATACCAAAACCAAGGGACATAAATCATCATGCACTTCTGAAACTGGTCATTTTCCAGAAATTCTGCATTTTTTGGATCTCTTTGGCGAAGGTAAAGAACAAGAGGGGTATAGTGCTGTTTTTTGCCAATGACCTTTCTAGGCCCGGGTCAAAGCTCTTCTGCATCTAGAGGGTATCAAACTATTAAGGTTAATATGAAAGATTCAAAAATCAACGGCAATATCTCTTCTTTTACCATGCATTATCTATCTATCTATATAATGATAACAACGATAAACAGATTCTCCATCTGTATCATAGTTCAAAATGATATGACAGGTGTTCACTGTCAATTAATTAGTAACACGCACATAGATATACTCTTATATCATCTCTAGACGTGCAATCCTTATCGCGCAGCATTATTCAGCACGGTGTCCCACTATTTTTTCATGCAAATGAAGCGGCGCTTGATCTTGCAACGATGGATTTAATTAGGTGATGTAGCAGACTATACGCTTGAAGAGGTCCTTTGAGCGGTCCTGTGACTACGTGATCCTACGAACACCACTCACTCAATCTCTCTCTCTCTCTCTCTCTCTCTTACTCACTCTCTTTGTCGTCTCGATACGACACATCAAATAATGCTCGACACGAACACCTCTCCACCTGAAGAGAAGAGAGCTACATACAACAACTAGAGCTGTTCACTATTCGATGGACGACGAGCAGCTTTAGCCAACAACTTGTATGTGTTATATCATCATCATCATCATCATCGTCGTCGCGTCTGCCTCTTTGGTGTAAAGTGTAGTAGCACACAACAGAGTGGGGCCGTCGGTTTGAGCCATTTTAGAGTAGAGTGTTGTGCGCTACTTGTATGTTAATTGCTCCTCAATTTGTTGAGAGAGTGACGACAAAGTGGTCAATGATACAAATTGATACACACCGAGATTTAACATTTAGAAAAGTGCTGCTTCTTTACCTCAAATTAATTGAATTGATCTACACAGTCTACTTCCATTCAACACCTTCCTCAATATGATCTACAGTTGAAATCCCAGAACGTCAATTAAAGCGATCTCCTTGAAGTCAATTAATTTCCAAAAAGTTTTTATGATTTCCAAATTTACCACATAAAATTCGTTCCCAGTTGTGCATACAGTGTGTACAAACTTGGTGATGAATGTTTGAATATAGTATACCTTAGAGGGGTTGTTAAATATTTTGATAAAAATAGAATTTTTGGAAATGTCTAAGAAAGAAGAAAATATATTCTATTGGATTATTCTTTAGGCGGCATTTTTACTAACATAATCTGTTGTTAAAGCTGTAGGAATCTCAGTTATCAATACTATTCCCTTCTATTACTTCCAGTCTGTTTGAAATAATTTTTAGTCTAAAGGTTTAACGTTTGCATAAATATTTCTTACAAAAAATAGGACTGACATTATTAGTTGGTGCCCTAAGAACTTCATAGCTAGGTTAATTTTATTGGTGCTGGTAATTTCTGATTTGGTGCAGCTATGAGTAAATAGAAAACTTCGGGATGGGACGTTTTTGCGCCGTTTGTTGTGGTGTATTCAATTATTACAAAAAGTATAATTGTAACATTAATTGCATACATATACAATATCGTATTAAGCAGTAAAAATAAGGGTGACTTTGTGTAGGTTTGTCTATACCAAAAATTAGTAGTTTTCGAAATAAATGTCAATTTTTCGTTTTTCTATGAAAATAATAATAACTGTCAAAAAAAGTCAAAGTTATTTAAATTTACTTATTATTTATGAAAATTGTGAAAATGTTTATTTGAATACATTTGCGACGAGATATTCACTGAAATATCTCTATCCAACAGTTTGAACAAGGCATTCGAGCCGGAAATAATCTAAAACTTGTTTTACAGAAGTTGCTGGATAGTCCATATTGCGTCACAAATTTATTACATGTTCTTCAAATAAACATTTTTACTTGCAGTCATGAGTAATAAAACATTTTCCGACAATTCTTTATGATTATTATTCTTGATTCACATTACGTTTTTTAAAAAATGAAGGGCTATTCGGCGGCGCCTAAACGTCCCAGGCCAAGAAAACTTGAAGGGCCCACTTCAAAACTAGCAGCACCAACAGCAGACACTACAAACATCTCTAATCTTTGCCAATAGAATTAATCTTGTTTTTATTTTTTTCAGGGCTCCAACGCCACCAACTCATAAAGTCATTTTCTATTTTTAGTAACAAATATTTATATCCGCACTTTATGGTGATTTATTTGTCATGAAAATAGTTAAACCACATTTATATTAACTGATGGGGTAAGAATCTTGCATATTCCTATAGCTGTAAATGGGAAATCCTTGATTTTCTTAAAATGTCCAATTTAAACATTTCTGGAAATAATCTTTTCTTTAATTTTGTTTCCAAAAATTTCCAATTTTCAAAAAAATTAACTGGAAACCACCCCCTTTGAAGAGGATGTTGGTTTTTTTGTGGCACGATCTTGTAACATCCTCTTTACAATGCAAATATAATAATCAATATCAGTCCACGTTTACTAAACAAAAAAATGGTTCAAAAATAAGTAAGCTCTAGCGTAAAGTGAAGCTACACATTTGAATCAAATTACTTATGTTAGGTTCTCGTCCGCCCGGAAAAGTTTGGATTATTTGTTGATAAACATATCCCTACTATTCAATTTTGAATAGAATGTTTAACAGGATTAACACTTTTTATTTAGAAAAAAAATCTTTATTGTACCCACATATACTATCTAGTAGCGAATAAAAACATATTCGTTCATGATATTAATTTGAAAATAGAGTACCTATTTTCATGATGAAAATCATCTCCAAGAAACATATTTATACAATGATTGAAAATAGTCCATCATCAAAAGATATTATTTTCGGTTTTCGTGATATTGGAGCGGATATTTGCCGAAGATACATACGTAGGTACAGATTTAAATGTTCCGAAAAAAACCTTTGAAGGTAGCTAGAAGACCCAGGACAATACCATCCAAGTGGAAAGTTAAAAATCCATTATTATGAAATTTACGATTTAGCCAGCTACGAGCCGTCTGGCTTTTGTTACGACAATGTCAGTCCTATAATTAAACTACCTACTGATGGTGATCAATGTGCGGTATCTGTGAATTGAAATCTATTTCCGAATAGATCGGTTATACTCGTATTTGCGAACACAATAATAAATGTCCTATCCATAGAACCAAAGCATTTACCTAATGGTCATTGATATGGATAATTATTGTATGTTCGGCTGCTATGCCTATTGCTTGACTGCCAATAACGCAGCATCCTAGGATTAGTGTAGCCTTTGAACTGCAACTACAAATAACTACTATATAGTGCTTTTCAAACTGAGAATGCAGTGTGTGGCAACTTATGGAGTATGGAGCCTATCGTTGCTGGCGCGTTTTTATGTCGGAATCGACTATTCGTCCTATTTAAGGCAAATTTTATCTTAACATTCTTATATTCAATAATAAATACACGATAGAAATGTGATGTCGTCGATAAATGGTTGCTCCTCTTATTTCATTGAAGAATTAAACACATTTTCATGTACAAGGAGAATGTAAGAAATATATAATTATTATTTTCTAAAGCATCATTAACGATCTGGCAATGGCCAAAGCGATCGACAACTGCCGTCTGAACATTGTGGATAACAGTAAAATTTCCCCTGCGCAAAAAGATCTGCTCTTTGAATTCTACAATGAAAACTGTGAGTTGCCATTTAAAAAACATATCGATGACGTCATATCATTTTCTTGGCTCATCCTGTATATTTCATTTTTCCGTATAAAAGCTCTAAGAACGTTCCACGGATCCGAGCGTTTTTCGTTGATTATCTCATTTTAAGTATTCGCATTTTTATGAAGGCAATATAATATATAGTGTTCGAGTTGTCCCTCTGTACACATCATAGGCGTAGCATTTCATAGGCGTGCATGCCAGTCAGCGAATTTAGTCCTAGTACGTGTACCTAGAGCGCAGAACAATTTGTAACAAGTTGTTCTAAAATAAGTCATATTGGCTGTGCAGTAAAAACATCTAATTTGGATTTGGAGTACTCTTTTGACCTAGTTTTCCGTTGAAATCATCCACTTTGCGTTGAGATTTAAGCTATCTAATAATCTTTGAGGATCGTCTTCACATCTCATTGCTTCAGCAGCATAACAAATAACTTTAATTAATATATCCTTCATCAATTCGTATAATTTTCTTATTATTTCGTCCATTATTAGTTTAAAATAAATATTTCTAGCCCATAGAAATACTCGCTTTTGTTTTACGATTTCATACAATTCTCAATAAATATCGTAGAGAGTAGGCACTCTAAGTTCTTTGGCGGAAATGTATTTTTGTATCTGGACCGACGGACATTTCAAATAAAAGTGGATGGAGCTAAATTTCCACCGTGCACACCAGAATGGGAAGGTGGGCACCTGTACGGCCGAGCTAGTTCTATTTCCGCTGCAATGCAACGATTGCCACGCCCATTTAACTGTAGATCTCTTATCAAAAGTTTATATATACATCTTCCTTAAACAAGTTTCAATTCGAGAATTTCAATAAGAAAATAGGGTGTGCTTTTTGTTTGCGTTCTAGAACAGCCAAATATTAATTTGTTTTCAATGTCATATTATTGCTGGAAAAGCTCATTGAAGAAGTAAAAATCTCTTGGACTTTTTGTTACTTTAATTGTTTTTTTATTGAGTTTGATAGTCAAGGTAAAATCACCAACGTCGTATTATTTGACGATGTTTACTTCCACATGGTAATATACCTAATGCTTGAACATCAAAGTAATATAGGTACATTCAATAACTAGGAGTATTATGTATTTGCTTTGTGCCGTACAAAATAGAGATAGAAACTCAAAGTGTGATGGCATTATTACTTTGTTTATATAAGTAGCTGCGGTGAAAACACTTCTTGTTATATCTTGCCGTTTCTTGCGGTTCGAACTTTATGTTTGATGAGTTCCTATTCTCTAAAGGGAAGGTTACCCCTAGGAAAAACAACCAAAACTTTGAAATAATCTCGAGATGTAAGACCAAATGATAGTATTCTAGAAAAATTTCTCAAAATGGGTTTTCCAGTTATATCTAGAAAGGGAATATCTTCTACTTAGCCAACTGTAAAATCAACGTCGAAAATATCCCCTTCCAGTGGCTAGGCCTCGAGGCTCACGCACTTCACTTTTTGAATTTACACTACTGTAAGTATGCAAAAAGCAAGTGCTGTAGTCTATTTTCTCAGAAAATTGTTTCTTACTTCGTTTTTGTGCATGCAAGAAATTGTTTGAACTAATGAATGTAAAAAGTAGTTTATCTGATAGAAATATATAGGATTAAAAATTATAACGCAAAGTCAGATTTGACTATTGTTTGGCGTAGTGGTCTATTTTAACAATTTCCACATTAAATTTATAATATATAATAAAAAAGATTTTATAAAAATATGGAGTGGAAGTGGAACAAATAGGACAAACTGAAATGCTACAAGAAGAGGAAAATGAAATAACCAAAGGAAGAACTAAATCAAAAGGACATAAATAATGGAAAGGCGCCCAGATATGACAGAAAACTATTGGACAAAGAGGTGAAGACAGAGTGCTAGAGATCTATAACAAGATATGTAGCAAAGAAGAACTACCTGAAGACTCGAAGAAAGCGTTGATTATCCCCATACATAAGAAACGAGACTGCAATAACTACAGATGAATAACCCTGTTATGTACAGTGGTGAAAATGTTTGAGAAAATAATAGAGAAAAAATAAGATCAAAGATCGAAAGTACATCAAGAATACCAGAGCGGGTTTAGAAGTGGAAGAAGTACACAGGTTCATGTTTTCATGATCAAACAAATCACAGAAAAAGCAACCCAAGAAAGAAGAAAAGTTTATATGGCATTTCTAGACCCAGAAAAAGCTTTCGATTTGGTACAAAGACATAAAATATGGAAACTTTTGAAGGACTAAGGAGTAAGCTGAAATATTATAAGATATAACGCAAAAAATAAACGAAGGCAACTTAAACTCAGTAATTAGAAGCAACATAGCATCAGAAACATTTACAACCAGTGAGTAGGTACATGACTAAGACAAGGAGGGAGCCTCAGTCCTGTTTTATTTATCATATTCATGGATGATATTATTAAGAAATGCAAGCCCAAATCCAAGACATTGCAGATGAAGTACTAATAATACTGACTGAAAGTGAGTAAGACCTACAAATCAATTTAACCATATGGAACACGACATTGAAAGAAAATTGATTAGAAATAAATAAGAATAAAACCAAATCATAATGGTTGGAAAAAAATATCGAAAAGCTGAATGTAGTGCTAGATGGAGACCATATAGAACAAGTAGATCATTTCCAATACCAAGGAGTACAAAGTCTAGACGAAAAAAGGAAACAAGAAATAGATATCAACACCAGAACACAAAAAGTCAATAAGCTCTACTTCGCATTGAACGAAAAATCTATGAGCAAACAAGACATAAATAGAGATACAAAAATCAAAGTATTTAAAGCGATATATAGACCAGTACTTACTTCTTGTTGTCTTAAAAATCATACACATATTCCAGATTTAACAGATGCCGTAATACGAAAACCTTTTTTGAAAAAATATCCATTTTAAATGTTGCTACATATAATCTCTTTTTGAATTTGGCTGTCCCATATTTTAATTTTTCAACGCTCCACATAGCGTAAATACACATATTCCAGTCTTTACCATTGCTTTAACTCGACAACCGTAACTCTTTTGAAAAAATGTTCAAATCAAACGTTTCCAGATATGGTCTGACCTTCAATTCTACCGTCACAGATTTTCGATTTCTGAGAAAAATTGCCCCCTCCACCTCCTTCCAGGAAGTTTTTGGAAGGAAGGACATGTTGAATGTCGATTTTTTTAATGCGATCAATTCTCTATAGCCGTCTATAAAAGAATTGAAAATCGGAGCAAGTTTACTTTTTTTGAGGCGCAAACATCCATAAAAAATAAACATGCGGACAAACAATCCAATTGTGTATACCTTCTTCGTTTGGTTCGTCTGTCAAAAATTAACAATCTTTCAACCAAAGACGTTATCTAAATATATCCAATTATACCACATTCATTTAAAAAGATGGCAACTAATTTTAAATTGATCTGGGTAAAGAAACTATGAGAATAAGTTTTTTATTGGATCGTTCCAAAGGAGATTTTTCGTTTAATCATGATACGTAACCATGAGACTTTCTTCAAAGCTGTAGATATCTTGTTTGTGCTCAACAATCTACAACGTCCACCACAAAGGCTTCCGTCGACGTCGACGAAGGCGTCGTATCGAAGAAGTAGTCAGCGAGCGAATCTCCTCCAATAAAACCTTTATGCCTTGATATAGAGCAGTAGTAGTGGTAAAGTAGTAGTAGTAGGTATAGGTAAAAGGCAGGGGAAGAATTCGGGCGAGAGCGGATAGCGGATCAGGGCCTTCGCCGCCACCGCCGTGTGTATGTCCTCCTGTACTTCTCTCTTTGTGGTCGATATCGAGGCGGTGGCTGGTGTGCTGTGCCTTTGCTACCGCCGCCGCCGGTTCAGCTAGCAAGAGATTGCATTAGTTTGGCGGCGCGATACACATTCCCTTGCCCCCCCACCCACACCCACCTCAGCGCCGCTTTACTTCGCCGCTCCCCATCGCCATTTGATTTCTGTTATTGCATTATTGCGGATCGGAATCTTATATTATACTCGATGCTGCTGCTGTTGGAGTTACAATAATCTCGTTTCCGTGTTCTTTCTTATCTGCTGAATATTTACGCCGTTTTCATACTATGTACAGGAACAGGAATCGACGTACCAACACTCATAAAATTTATAATACGGTTTGTATCCCCTTAAGCTCAATTTAATTTAGCCTTTTGGTATGTGATTTCGATATACGAATCACACAGAGCAGTCTCGATTTGGATGTCATCACAAATAACAATAGTTCATTTGAGCTTTTAGTTAAAGATGCGCCTTAAGATGTTGATGGTATGTTTCATCAAAATCGTTAAGACAGTTTTCGCGCTACTGATCTGAGCATAATAATTTTAAGGCTATTGTCTAACAACTGTTTCGAGCAAGATCATTCTGTATCACATGCAAGAATTCGATAACCTACAAAAACACAACAGTTTTGGTGCTGAGAAAAATATTTAACCTAAACTTCTGTAGGAAATTTCAAATTTGACTTGATTCAGAGATCACACAATAACTTTATTTTATTATTATTTATAGAGTTTTTAGTCGTTATATCCTGGAGACATCTTGAAATTCGATACTGTTTATATATTAAAGCTTCTTTTTCGTCAAGTTTGAAAGCAGATAATTTGATTATAACGCCATCATATGTACACTAAATCGCTTGAAACTGACTATGTATATCTATATACTCGCAGGAAAATTTAAGACTGTGAAACACGTAAGCCTAATAAATTTATCTCAACATGTCAAATTTAACGACCAACGTTAAAAGTTAACACCCAGCATACAGAATACCAATCATCGTTATATATGTGATGCACTTTACAAAATAGCTTTTCAGATTTAAGGCACGTTATACTTTAACGTGTCTTACGAATTGTCGTTTAGCTCATGAATAGATCCAATATTCTAGTGAATAGAAATATTTTTTGACAACTAGAATCACTCAAGATAATAAAAAGAACTGAAATGTATCACACTAGTCAACCCAGATAAACAGTGGCCAGATTATGGAGAGGAACCTGGGTTAATGCATGTAATATGTATTGTCTATAAGGGAAGAGATAAATATTTGTTATTACCTAATGTTTGGTGATGATAAAACAATATTTATTTTCGACCAGAAATGTTTATTTCATTTTTTGATACAAAGATTAACGACGAGTTTCATGCAAAGAAATCATTGTCATTCTTATATGCACATAACAATTATATAATGATTTTTACTTGCCAAAAATTTTATGTAGATTCACGGTTGTTATTCGTTTAGTCTCTATTTATTTCTACTAGCTTATTTACTATAGTTGTTTCATCTATAGTTCATTAATTACTTCTAGAATTAGTAGATCTATTCTCGATCCTTCCAGAAACTATATGTGAGGTATAGTTTGTCACACTATTGTCAGTTTGACAAGCCTCTAGATCATTATTATGTGCATCTAGATAATCATAGAACATTCTCGATGAATGTCATGTCAAGATTCACATATATAAAGCCGTGTCGATCACGGGTCACAGTCAGTCTTATAGAGTCAGTTAATAACAGTCAGTCTGTGGAATCAGATGTTAATAGTAGTTCAGTCCTTAAAGACAGTGACAGTTTAGATTGTCAAGGTGACAAGTGGTGACAGTTGTACCATAACAGAAGGTCGTGTACATAGTGTTGGAAAATAAACCATTGGAAGCAATATGCGAACTTTTGAGTATTACGCAAGTGAACTCTGCCCACAACGTTTAGCATAGGGTTAAACGTTACAATAGTTATTAGCTTAAGAGAAGTAATAGACATTTCCAAAATAACAAAGAAACTTTTACAAGGTGCTATGTTAGTTTCGGATTTTACCCTGATTAAAAAGCGATGATAAACACCAATGAAGATTTTTCATGATATTTCTTATTTTTGAATATATTAAATCACTCCCCATAGATCAGATCTCTCGTATCAAATTTTAGAGAGCATAAAATATTATTAGTGTTTTTATATTATTATACTCCAAAAGGAAGTATTTTACGTCTAAGATACATGGTGTTTTTTGTGACTGAACAGTATTATTATAGAAAATACAAGGAGCCACCTGTGAAAATGTCCAATTTTGCCAGCATGATTACAGTATGATCTCACGAGAGTTATTCTTGCAAAATTCTCATAAGCAGATCGTGTGGAACTCTGTCAAAATCTTTTTCGTTGTCAAGGAAGCTATAGGAAGTCTATATTAATATCGAGGCAACATTGTGTCAGTGAATATTTTTCGCTAATTTCGTTATCCAGTTTCTTGAACAAGTCTGTTTACAGTATTTGAATGTTGACTTCGTCGATGCATGCGTCTTTTCATCTAGAATGATTCCTTAAAAAATTCAAATATATCTAGAATACAGTCAATTGAAATAAATGTTATTATTAACAATTAGATCTAAGGCTTTAGATAGCCTTGCTACATAACTCGTTTTCTGGAATTTTTATTTTAATTAAGTACAATGATAAACTAATACCAGGATCTTTCTGATCTGTCGACTTAATCCCATTTCGTTAAGTTTTTTATGCAAATAACATGAGTCATAGTTCCTGAAATTTTTCATTGTCTGCGCAATATTCTTAATATTTTACGCCTTTTTTTTCGGCACTATCAAATCAAGTATATCATCCGTCATTCAAATGTTCCTTTTCTAGCTTAGGTGCATTATTCTGAATTCAAACTATCGATAATATATGATATTTATTTCTCATTTAAGAATATTCAACAAGGATATCGACTTTCTCTCTATAAAAAGTTCATAAGGCTGTTATAATTTTGCTTGGTAAAATATACAACAAAGTTCTAGTCCAATTCTAACCCAATAACAATTAAATCTATGTCAATAGATAGCCATAGAGCAAACGCCCTTTCTGGGCTTGTTATTTTAATCAAGTACAACGATAAACCAACACCAGAAACTTTCTGATCCCATGAATGACTTGGTCCACATCTATCTATCTCTATCTTTCAAATACAAGCTGTAGCAATTATTCCGCTTAGCATATATATAGTAGAGTAGAGCATTAATAGCGGTTTAACTTCAATAGACCACAACGCGGTCACTCACTCACTCTCTCAAATATTAGCTTTTCCGTTATCCGCCCATTCCAACCTCTTCCTTTAATAGACGTCTCTCCCTCCAACACACACACACATATGCCAGCTTGCATTTTTCCAGGTAATCTGCATTGCTAAAGCGGCCATACACACAAATAAAGATTGTACGCTGCTATGTCAAGAAGATTAAGCTGAATAATTTCTTGGATTTGGTTCTACCATCTAATGTCTACAAAAAGAATTTTCAAGTATCAAGAAATCATAGAAAATGACACTCTGTATGTGAGATTTCTTATATTTTCTTTTGACATCACATATGAAACGAATCTATTCGGCTGATTGAACAAGCTTCGATTATCTAGTGGAGGTGTTTAAAAATATCAAGGCACAATCGTTAAATCATCATGATAATAAATTGATTCAAAACTTGTCTTTGTGTATAAGAGAGAGTGAAATAGATCATGAATGATAAATAACTTTGTTGATGTGCAAAGGACATTAACAAACTAGTGCGCATCTTGCGCATCCACCATTATTTCAACTTCAGCTCAACTACAACTTTAACTACATTATTTGGTATCGCTACGCGTGTAAACCTAGCACGATCATTTCAACAAAAACAAAAAACAATTGTATATACCATAATTTGCCGTAAATTTCCCGTAAATTTGCCGATCTTGTATTTCTTGGAAAATTCATGGTCGTGCTAAGTTTATATAAAGTTAGCACCGCCATAGCCGTATCTTCCTCAAACAACAACCGATTCTCTTGGAACTATTAATTAAAATTACCATAAATTAGCCGTAAATTTGCCGTAAGAAACAAAATTTGCCACTCTTTTTTTTAAATTCTTGTTTATCCTAAATTACCGCAACTATCACCTTATCTTCCTTAAATAACAACCGATTCTTTTGAGGAAACCACCAATGTTTGCCATAAATCAGCCCAAAAGAATCGGTTGTTGTTTGAGGAAGATACGGCCATGGCAGTGCTAACTTCATATAAACTTAGCACTACGATGAATTTTCCAAGAAATGCAAGAGCAGCAAATTTATGGCAAATTCACGGCAAATTATGGTACAATTGTTTTTTATTTTCTTTGAAATGGTCCTGCTAAGTTTACAAGCGTGATATACGCTACACAAAAATTATAGCACGTTACTTGATATATTTTTGTTTTCTATAATAGTGGCCAGAGGGAAACAATAACCACTTGTTGTTTTTTAGATAACCAAGATACTGTTCATTCAAAAATATAACTAACTTGTTGTTATTTAGTCATGTTGTGTAACCATGGATTTTGTTAGCGTGCCAAGACAAACAACAATGGCCATATTTTGAAGTAGGACAGAAAATTTTTGAAATTTGATGTTTCATTTGAGAATAACTTTTTCTCAGAAATACGCTTTATAGTAGGTGGTTGAGGATTTTAAGCATAATGTTTGATGAAAATTATTGGAGCCGTTTTCGCGCCACACTCTTGAGAGAGCAATATACTTAATTTATTATCAGCGAGTCATATAAATACCCTATAAATCAAAACGACCAATCAAAGGCTGAAGATATGTTTTTAGGACTCAGGGACCCCTAAATCATAAAAAATGTACACGATTGCAATGCCTTCCATTCTATGCTACTTAGAGTAGCGGTAGGAAAGCAAAAATCTGGTGTGTCCACTCACACGACTTCCTAGCCGCTCTCAAACGAATATCATGGGATATAAAAATCGTCTCATAATGTCATGTGACCATTCATTTTTTTCAGTGGAGCAAGATAAACAACGCCATGGCCATATTCCATTTTCAAGTTACAAGGAACCGCTTAGTCAGAATATGAATAAACAATAAAAAAAAATATTCACTGTACATAAGCATAACTTTTTTCCTGCTTTTTCTCCGACTTACGCGTTATAGCAGCTTTAAAAGGCTTTAAGCTGAAAGTTTAAGACAAACTTTATCAAAATCAGTGACAATTGGATCCTTTATAGTCTCGCTTTTCTTTTTGCCAATCATCAACCCTCCTAATCTCTGAAGATAGGTCAAATTCAAAAAATCCATCCTTTTCTAAATGTTGTATAATAGTGATAATGTCAATATTGTGCCAAATGAAACGTTTTTAGGGCTTCACTTTGATAGTAATTTTGACTGGTCTATCTAGATTGACGAAGAGTGCTCCGGCTCAAAAAAAGTTTTTATACAATTCTTAATTTAAATCAATATCTATATTTCGTAATACATATAGAAGTTTAGGTGTGTTTTGTTTTTTTTGTGAGCTTCTACACTTAGAGTTAATATTTATCCTTAGATTTCTGCAAAATTATGATAACATGGCAACACCTCTTTGAATGCCGCCGACAACGAGAAGTGGGGTACCGGCGGCGATCAATAGTCGACCGCCGGACGGCGGCAGCTCGTCGTTCCGGTACATTCGCACAAGCTAGTCAAACGTTCTTCCTCTGACACTAACATTGCTCCACTTGATGTAGTGAACGGGAGCTTCAGAGTACAATGTTGCCAACCTGTATCCTTTGGAGGAAAATTTAAGCGGAAAAGTTGAAGATGGATATTATGTTGCAGGAGTAGGTATCCCTTATTGCATAACAGATTTGAAGGAAATGATAACACATTCAAGGAATATTTTATAAAAGCTAATGAAAAAGTTGAGCACTTAATCGATTACATCCAAGTATTTCTAAGTACAGAATCAGAGATAAAATGGTGTCAATATTTGTGTGACCTGTATCTATAACTATAGTATACGTCACCATAGTGGACGCATTAAAAAGTAGCACTAATCACATAAGTTCAAATATATTGATAAAGGTCATCTATCATGTCACTAAGCCTCATAACCTATTCAGTTAATCTATCACTACAAGAAGGTCTTATCCCAGATGTTCTGAATATTGCAAAAGTTTTGTCAAAATGGTAATGAGACTAGGATGGACAACTACAAACTTATTTCTTTACTATAAACAATATCAAAAGTGATTGACACAAACAATATCATTCAAATAGACCATTCAATACACTAGGCCAGGGTCAAAATGGTTTTTGAAAAATTATTCAACTCAGTAAGAGTTCTTATCTTAATCATTGAGTGAGTTGAAGGCATTGGTTTATTGGTTTATTTTTGATTTTGCAGATCATGCATTACTTACAAAAAACGAGCAAGATACTTTAAAATATTTACTTCTTCAGTACAGTTTTTAATTACTCATTATTATATAATAGTTTCTAGATACCTACATGTCTGTTTCACTGTGAATCTTTTTTGTTCTACTATTTCGAAAGTTGACGTGTCCTTCATAAAACAAAATAGATATATTATAATTACGTCCAATGGACTAGATACTCAATACTTGAACACTGATCTAAAGCGAGCAGTAAACCCAGTAATCTATAATCCCGATGAAACTTCAGAAGGTTGAATTTTGAGACCAACTGAACTGAAAATGTTTTTTAAGTGTAAACTATAATGCAGACCTAGGCCAAATCTTAGAAGTAAAAAAATATCTTGCTGCGAGCATCCTCGAAAAGATACAAGTTTTCGAAAGACATAAAAGCAACTCTGGCTTATCTGAGGATTAGTTCAATCTTCAAAGTGGGGTGTTATAAATAACCAGAAGAATTTTCAGTGGCTAAGTGCTCAGCAACCGGAAAGCTGGCGCTTTATACAATTTAAATCGCTCTAATTATCAATTAAACATTATTTATAATGTTCACTTAATTTTAAAAATGAATTCGAATTGGTGAGTCACTGTTACAAGATGAACTACTTTAAACTGAGCCAAAAAAAACATAATACGAGTCATTCCTTCTATTTTCAATAATACCAAGTTCAATTTGACTAGGTCTATATATTTCTTATGCTGGTGAATCTTCAACAGGTCCACAATAAGCTGAAGAAAAAAACCCATTTAATATACACATACATTCTTGAACCCATCGATCGTCTCCATAACAACGGCATTTTTCATAACGGAAAATTCCCCTCACACCAAATAGAGGGTTATTAACCTGCCCATTTCAAAGAGAGAACTGAAACTCCCCACCCCACCCCACACCAAATCCATATAACCTCAATACAATAAAGTCATCAAACTTAATTGATATCGGCGATATCCAGAAACCGAACGACGTGTGCGAGAGGGTGGTCGAGTCGTCGGGAAATATTTGCCAGAATGCACTTCAAATAAATGTTATTGGAGCAAACACAGAGACGCTGCCACAGAATCATCCATTTTTCGTCGTCGTCCCTTTGGCTCGAAGCTGAGCGCGAGAAAAGGGATAGAGATTACGGACAGCGTCTGGATAAAGAAAGCTGCCAAGGCAATGTCTGGATATGTGTGTGTGTGTGTGTGTGTGGGTGACCTAATTCTAATAAAATCCTGGCATATTTTTTTTACTTGCTCCTAACATATTTTGCATGATTAAGACTCACAGATGGTAGTATTGGTCTACAAAACACTTACTATTAGATAAGGTTGCATTATGTGAAATTGTTTGAAGAATTATTTATAATCCAAAAGCCTATAATATAAAGAGCTTATGAATAAGATGCAATGGATTGTGCACGTGATAAATATTTATCTTAAACCTAGAGGATGCCTTTGAAAATGGCAAATTTTGCACACATGTACGACGTCACTTAAACGGTTAATATCCACTCATATAAAGTCGTCGATGCATTTTAATCATAGTATTTTCATACCACGAGCTCATTGACTAATATTGACTATTGAAAGGATTGTTTTTTTCGAATCAAAAGATTGTAGTGAGAGTACAAAAGTAGCTCGCAAACAAAATTGAAATCAAAGTGGAGTAACGCAAGGATACAATCCGTCACCCCTGCTATTCAAATTAATTGCTAAACCAATTTCCAATGAAGCTATGAAAGATACCGGGGTAAGAGTAACGGTTAAGTAATGGGTTAATATTAGAATACCCAAGACATGCAGACAGAACCTGTTAAATAAATAAGATAAATACTTTTTACAAAAAAATAGACCGACGTTATTAGTTAGTGCACTGAAAAATACAAAATAATATTAATTCTATTGGTGATGTTAATTTTGAAAATGTGCAGTTGCGATTAGATTGATAACTTTTGGCACCAATAGAATTAATATTATATTGTATTTTTCAGTGTACCAAGTAATAATGTCGGTCCATTTTTTTGTAAAAAATATTTATTTTACACTTTTGAGTGTAACATTAGTCACGAAAATCATTGAACGTTCACTAATACCAATGAAGATAGTACTTATCCAATTATCCACGTATATTCTTTGCTTATAGTTGTTATTATTGAGATCTGCAAACATCGCTGCGGAAATACGCATAAGTATTTTAGATTTACCACCGCTGTAACTCGAAAACCATAACTCCAAGGAAAAAAAAATTATTATAAATGTTACTACAAATAATTATGTCTTTCATGTAGTACCCACAGATTTTCAATTTTCGAAAGAAATCCCTCTCTCCACATAGCAAAAGTACACATATTTGAGAATTTAACATGCCTCTACTTCGAAAACCGTAACTCTTTTGAAAAAATGCTCAATTTAAACTGTCTGCATATTGTCCTATCTTTAATGATACCACCTCAGATTTTCGATTTTTGAGAAAATGTGCCCCCTCCACCCCATTCATGGGCGGTTTTTGAAGGGAAGGAGATTTCGGATCTGCATTTTATGAATATGGGGCTATTTCTAAAGCCTCCTCTTTCAAATGAATTAAAAATCATCAAAATCGGAGTACGTTTACTTACAACGCGCGAACAAACCAAAAAAAACAGACAGTCAAATTGTAAACCACCTCCGTTCGGGGTTCGTCACGGAGACATTTACAAAGCGTATCGGAATAGTGTGTATCTAACTTAAAAAAGAAACTAAACAAAATTACAAACATAGTCAATTAGTTTACATGGAATTTGTCTGTAAGAAAAGACTTTAATTCAAATTCTAAATTCAAATAACTTCAAACTATTACAATATTTTATTTCATTTCGCAGTTGATTAAATAACTTTATTCCCAAACATCTTGTAGAGTCTAAAAATACTTTTCTTCTACCAAAAGATAATTGTAGCCGGTTTCTCTGTCTTGTATTTAGACAATGGCATAGATTCACAAATAAAAAAAAGTGGTTTTGTTCCTAAAAATGTAGACACATTTCAAAAGCATAAACTGACACCACAGTTGAAATTCTATGACTTTTAAAATAGTCTGGACATGAGGCTACTCTTGCAAGATTAAAAATACATAAAAAAATTGTGCTAAGAATATGTATTTGGCCAAGGTAGAGTATCTGCAGAGACAAAGACCATATCTTGACCTGAAGTCTACTTGAAAATAGTGAAGAGACAATTGCCTGGTATTCAGTATAACTTTCATATTAGAGAAAAAAATACTATACAACTTAACTTTCCAATAAGATGTTTGTATGTTTCAGTTAAGTTATTATCCACACGAGCTCCCAAAGAACCCACTTTGGTTTGAGTCTTAGTTTTAGTACTATCATTAACAACAATATCAAAACTATTACACGTTTTCTATACATTATAGAATCGGACCATATGTGTTTTTGACACTTTAAAATATAGACAAGGAAATTATGAGTCCCAGAAGTGAGCCTTGCGGCACACCAGTGTCAGATTCTCTTACGTCAAATTTGTGGGATCTTGTCCCCTTTTGGCTATCGTACCTTATTTTCACATATTACTTCACTCAAAAAACCTTTTAAAGAATAGTAGGAAGACAGTGACACGCCAGTGAAATCTAACAAACACGTAGAAATATGTTCTATTTACAGGTTTTTAACATTATTTCCAGTTTGGTCAGTAAGCTGTAGGAGTTTTAACATTATTCGGTTTACTGTTTCCCAGAACCTCAATAAAAAGAGATATATCCAGCAAGAATTTCTAAATAAACCATTTTAGATTCTTTCCTTTGCATAATCATCTAGCTGGTATCAAATCTTCAAGGCATATTGTACATACTTTCAGAAGTAAACATCCGAAGTTTTATCAAGATGGTAAATTGATATCTCCATGGTTAAGGAAATGATCAGAATTTACCATTATCACATAGCTATCTTCATCTACTTTCTAGAAATTGCAATACCTTACAATTTGACATCATCGATCCAACGCAGGACTGAGAATAATTTATATGAAGACACCTCCCAAGTTACGAGGTAGGTACCTGCATATCCGTCAAACATTCTTCATGCTAAAAATAGTACAACCTACATTGTGCAGAACCCTTCTGCCGCCCTGCTAACTACTAGACTTTTGAGCTTCATTCGGTTTGTTAATTATTATCGAAGGTCTATCGAAGCATTAATCTTTCTTGGGCGAGTATTTCAAGTAGAGACGCTGAACTAGTTATAGAACTCAAGTAAGTGCAGGTAGGTAGGTATATTTATTTATACACACAGGCTATAGGTATATCGATACTGATCCTCCAGTAATTGCAATTAAAGCAATTCCAATGAGTGTTCGGTAATTGCATTGCTTCCGATGCTTTTCCAGAAAGCGATAGAGTTTCGCTCACGCCATATATTGGCACCAATTTAACCCTTTTGCCAGTAGGTATTTTTGATCTTGAGTAAGTTTAGAGTGTAATATATAAGAGAAACAAAGAGAATTACTTTTGGTTATGCATTGGCATGTCTTTTTTAGTACAATATTAAAAATAGAGTATAGAAAATGATTCACAAAAATATGTTTCTTAAGAAAAATAAATCAAAATTCCTAGAAAACTCAACAGATTCTTTTATTCTATATGTCTGATGCAACGTAACTGATTTTTTTTCTTTAGTTTGCAAGGTGTGAGTGTTCTTGACTATATTTTTTTAAGTTTAAGGTTTACATCGATTTGTAACAGCTCCCAAACGAGTGACCAGATTTTAATTTAGTTTTTCTTAAAGGTTAGTTAGTTTTTTTAATTAGATTTCATGTGTAGGTATATCTGTCTGTGGGATCGTAGTTCTAGAATTTTCTTTGCTAGTTTTGTCTTTGGGGTTTTTAAGCTATTTTGCAAAAAAGTCTGTCTCAAACACCTACGGATACCAGTTTTCTTGGCGGTAGGCTTAACGATGCAGCAGATTAAACACATTAACACATTCTGAATTCTCACCTAATTATGCCAATTTTTATGGCGATCAGTTAGATAGTATAAAATTTGATGCACTGCAGAGCTACCTAGTGTTGTGTCAAAAAACTATTTGAATACTAGTAAATCAAGCCAATTTTCTCGAATATTCCAAATTCAATGATTTCCACCCTATAAAATTCCTTATAGCTTAAAACGTCGGAGAACATTTTTTGTATCCCTGGTAAAGTTATACCTAACCTAACAGGTACGATGTGTACGCTCCCGACTCTTCATTTTTCAAGCCAAATAATCCCACTGAGCAGATCAATTTCATTTTAATTTAATTAAAGGTTGAAGAAATATCTTTATACTTATCCTAGAAAGCAATATCATTGTGAAGCTAAATAACATTTACTAATAGTATATAATAAATCTAAACATAGTCACAATAGCTGCCCTCGTATTTATCGAATAAAAGGCATACATCCGAAAACCGTATTGTATTCAATTCCCATATATCTCTATAAATATCCTGCCAAAGGAGAGATCGGAAAGGAATGCGAGAACGTAGGAGGTCATCACTACAGAAAATATATTTGATGTAAGAATTGATTTCATAGGGAATGTAATAAAAATATCTCTTCTCAAATATCATCGATCATAGGTACCTTTCTACGAATGTTTTTATAAGTACTCGAAATAATGTGGATACTTGAACAAAATAGGGGTCATTTCTTTTCCCATCTTGTACAAAAACTGAAAATATATATTACTATGTGCATTAATATTCACGCGTTTTTGAATATATGGTTAACAATCCTTCAAGCAATAGATAATCTCCACCTTTCCGGTTCCCATCTCCATGTTTTCCTATCGACAGTATCCTCGTCATCCAGTTATCTTTCTAACATCGCCCTTCTCCTTCCTACTGGAGCGTCTCGATCTGCTCCTCTTTCGTCTGCCTGGTGGTGACCAATTGACCAATGCAACAGAGCATTCGGTCAACAGTTTTTCATCATTCTGAATAGATTACTAAACCAATTAGTGATTTTCTTTGAAAACAGACTACTATATACGTTCTTATTCTTATTTCCTCATTCCTCTTCATCTGCATGCTCGATACCCGGAGCGATTATTCGTAAGTAATCCATTTATATGTCGCATATCTGCAGTCATCGTACAAACAAGCCGTAGCACGGAACTGACTCCACCAAAGACTGACTAAATCACGAGACAAAGTAAAGAAAGCTGAACATTCAGATCCTTAGTTTTCATTTACGTGTTAATTCAGTCCTGATCTATTGAATTTTGCATCAAGAAACTTGAAGGATTTAAATTATTTAATACATATTGTCTTAGACTCATTGATACATTTAAAGAGTTGGATAGATATATTCTCATCTTAAAATACGGTAGATCATGATCATAATCATGGTTCTCTTATATTTAACTGATTCCAAAATGTTAAGGGCTCTTCAAAGCTTGTATGACATAGGTTTTCTCCCGTTATATAAATACAAAATGAATTTCTTATGCATAAAATTATATACAGGCTGTTTCAAATTCGACTCTCACCATTGGGATCTCGGAAACTATAGGGAATACGAAGATGGTTAAATTGGGACAAAGTTGCGCATTTATGTGCTCAACAATACGCCGTTTAAAAAAATTGAACATCTCGAGTAGTTTCGAAGATATCCGGAAAAAAACGAATTTTCGGAAAATCATTTTATTTTTTCTGGCTTTACTTCTTAATGAATTTCTAAATAAATAGCACAATTACATTGACACTTTTTTCACTCTATCCAATGGTGTTAATAGTTTTGTAACATGACGTTTCGCGTACGTGAGCCAATCATGAACTTTTTTTTTTCTTATGGCTGCCATATTGGTGTTCCACAAACTTGAATAGCCTTTTCTATTACCTTTTTGATAATGTATTATAAGTTAACCTTGTTGTCCTAAGAATCTGAAAAATTAAATAAATCACTTTTATAAAGTAGATGGCTTTGATTTTTCCAATCGGTGACACGTAAATGACATTCAGTATTATTGTCAATTGCTGAGTCGTTGAAAATGGATTTCTCCAATGAAGAAAAACGAGATATGATAAAACTTTATTACAAGAATGGTAGAAACAGTATGAATACATTGGCAGTCTTAACATGTAGGTATCCCGAGAGACGACAACCCCACCGATATTTATTCAACTTATTGGATACAAATTTAGCCGAGCACCATTAGAAAACCCAGACAAAAATCTAAAGACAGGACTGATGAAGAAACTAAAGAAATCATTATTAATTTATAGGTACATAAACGAGCCAAACCCATCGCGAATTTGGTCTATTAGTTTGGACAAATTTAGTTATGGTTGTCGTCTCTCAGGATACATCTTATATTCACACTGTTTCTATCATTAGTGTAATAAAGTTTTATCATATCTTGTTTTTCTTCATTGGGGAACTCCATTTTAAACGACTCAGCAAATGACAATAATACAGAGTGTCATTTACGTGTCACCGATTGGAAAAATCAAAGCCAACTACTTTATAAAAGTAATTTATTTAATTTCTCGGATTCTTCGGACAACATGGCCAACTTATCATCATCATCAAAAAGGTAATAAAAAGGGCTATTCAAATTTGTGGAAGGCCAATATGGCTCCCATAAGAAATTCCATGATAGTTTCACATAGACGAAACGTCATGTTACAAAACTATTAACACCATTGCAAAGAGTTAAAAAAGTGGCAATGTAAATGTGCTATTTATTTAAAAATTCATTAAGAAATAAAGCCAGGAAAAAAATAAAATTATTTCCCAAAAATTCGTTTTTTCCGGATATTTCCGGAACTACTCGAAAATCTCAAACTTTCTAAACGGCGTATTGTTGAGTACATAAATGCGCAACTTTGCCCCAATTCAAACATCTTCGTATTCCCTATAGTTTCCGAGATCCTAATGGTGAGAGTCGAATTTGAAACAGCTTGTATAGAACATAAGAAAAAAAATCTATTACAAAAAGAGGAAAAAAGTATCCGGCTAATTAATCAAGCTCTATTAAAAGTTCAACGTATTGACAGAACTCTTCAAAACACGCGCTTGTGGATTTTTCAATTAGAAAGACTCGCATTGTTCGATTTTTAATTTTAGTTTATATAGAAGAGTATTGTCCTTTCGCCAAACAAGATAATAAATCATGGTGTAGTTTATTTAGGAAAAAGAGGTCATTTTTCATTTTGGTAAGGATTTACTAAAGTGAAAACACATGTCGCATAGCCAGGTCATTAATCAATAGCCGAGTATGGAAAGTCGATGTTAATTAAAATCAACATAGTAATTTAGAATAACTGCAAGACGGGGAGCAATTGTTATTTATAACTTATAAAAGTTGAGATTTCTGATCCACAACATGAAGAGTAGGAAATACACAAATCTAATAAATGTTTGTTATTCTGGTTGTTACATTATTATGCACTGTGCATATATGAGGAAGATCCCCCTTGAGATACACGGACCGTGTAAGAAATACTGTAAATCAAAACGTAATTCAAACCTTCAAGATGGCTGAAAACTGGGACTAGTTCAGTCAGATCGACTGATTTGCTTTGTAGATCTAGCAAACAAGTATTCAAGCATATTTCAATACTGACAAATAATAACGTAGTTATACATTGATCAGTTATTGGATTATAAGATAATGGAACTCTAGGAGTAGAAACAGCAACTCAAAAATTATGGCATCAAATATGGACGCATCTCATCTATCAAACTTTATGAACGAGACTGCTTTGATTATCTTATATATAAATAGTTTACTTCATGGGAAATTGCTTAAATTACGCTGACAGCGACAACACCAATATTGCTTTATTTTCTTGGTGAAGTGAACATCAACTCTAGAGTAATATAGTACCTTAGCCATTTTAGCCTAAGACTGAGGAGGTTATAGAGTATCACCGACATGAATCTAGCTGGTCCATCTGGATTAGGACCATTGCCGTAATATGTTACCCGTTGTTGAACTCATCTTGGGCAAATAACTATTCTGCAGCTCATACTCTATGGTATAGTGTCCCTTAAGTGCGATCGGAACCTAAGCCATTGTCGTCAGTTAAATTATGGCCGTGTAAATCTACCATGGGCACACCGACAGACAGAGGTAATATATATATAGAGCAACTGAGTGAGCTGAATTTGCCTCCAAATAAAGCAAGTGGGTGAGATGAATTTGCTCCAAGGGCCAAAAAGAAAATCGAGCTTGCACGAAATAATCATTTACATAATCGGAATTTACATAAATACTGAACACTGAATATTCACAAGGGACCATGCTGTGACTCAAATACTATGGCCTCTCTATTTTGCGTTCTCTGCCTCCTTACAGCTGGGATTCACCCGGAAAACGGGCCGTTATTAATTTTCCTCTAAAGCGAAATCTATTAAAGTTCGCTCTATCTCTCTCTCACAAATACACACACACAATCCTTGTCTCCACCACGAAACATCGACTTCTTGCCTCATCCGAAAGATCCTTCAGAAGTAGTTTCTCCTCTCTATTCAGCGCGAAATGATTTACAGCACGACATAAGAACAGCTTTCGAAATAGACAGCTAGTACGTGTGAAAGGAATTATTATTTATTGAGCTCTTTATTCAATAAATTCCAGAAACTATTTAATTTCATCGATGAGCAAGAGATAAGAGATCGTTGCAATAACTTTAAGTATTTTGACTTTTTCTTAAAATGATTGTTTTCGCTTAGTAAACGTGAAATTTAAATCCAACAAGTTTTTCACCCAAAAAAACACCTCTGAAAGGGGGAAAGGGGAGCTTTTTTCTGAAATCTAAAATATTAAATGGCAAAATTAATGAAGAGACGGAATCGTTTAAATGGAACATATTCAAAAACTAAAACAGCCTCAGAGTTAGAGAGTGAGAAGATTTCGAAAAAATGTTGTAAATATTTATTGTAAGTCTCATATTTAATTCATTTTCTCTTCAAACTCCAAAATGTGAAAAATTAACTTTATTAGTTTGTGAACTGAAAAATATGAAATAATATTACTTCTATTGGTGCAGGTACTTCGTTACAAATAAAGCTTGTAGATTAGGTGTAAGCCATGAACTCTTCTTTCATTTGAAACTCGCAGAAATCTAACGTAAAGCGAGTTCTATGAAGGTAGAACTAATTAAAATTATAAACATTCAAGATATTTACTTACTACGTTACCTATTCATATAAAATTTGAGCTTGGAAAAGAGGAAAAGAAAAATGATTTGGAGTCATTCATTTAAAAATATCAATCAATTGAAGTATAATTACTTTATTCGTTTGGGTTTGACATAATAGAGCTATTAATCTTTCTTTCTCGAACAAAAAGTTAGGCTACAATAAGAAACAAAAACTTATGCCTTGATGAGCATTCTGAAGAATTCTTCGATTTTGATAGTGGGATGTTATTAAAGACCAGATTAATTCAACGCGGGAGCGATTCAAACTATTGAGTTATTATATATAGAGTAGGCAAATAGATAATATGCTGCACTGTAAATGGATATGATCCATGGATAAAAACATATGGAACATGAACGTTCAGGGCAAACATTAAAGCCAAGTGAAAGGAGATAGATACTCTGCCCTCAATTGTTCTTCTTCTTTCTATTGGGACTACACATTTTTTATCGATTTGCCAACTCTTTCTTTAAAATATCTTCTTAATTTTAGATAATAGTAGAGGTAATAATTCATGATTTTCTTTCAGATGAAAATTTGACTTGACAGTCATTGCTAAACTACGTTAATATGGAAGCAAATTACCTAATTCAAATTTTTATTTCTCCAGTTTGATAATATAGGTACAAATTTCTCAGACTTGAAAGCAAAAGAATTGAGAAAATTCCATCAAACCATCTAATGCTTTCACTTCCACGAAAAGATTTAAAAAAATACCAAAATAAAGAAGTCAATATGAATATCTGAGAAAAGTGGAAAATCATCTGCTGCTTTCTGATATCTTTCGCATTATATCCAATAGAATATCGAGAGCGCTACTCACTCAATAAGTTCCGAGGAGTATAAATCAATGGCACTTCATTAAAACAAAGTGGATCGTAAAGCAGCCGGCAGCTATCACCGTCCCGCATTTTTGGCGTTAAATTCCTACTTCAGCTCTTCGAATCCATACCGTCTTAATAATCGAAATTAACCATCCACAGATTGAGCACTCTAAGCGATCGATGAGCAGAAGGGATGGATAGCAAAGTGGTTGAAAAGGGGTTCGGGGAGAGGGGGAGCAAGGAAGTCATCGACTACTAGAGGAGGAGAACCTCCTCCTCCAGGTTGCAGTTTATACCATCTCTCTCCTCTAGTCAATTAATTTATTAGTCGCAAAAGGTCCTCTCAGTATTCCGCAAGCACTAGAACTATTTTGCATAAAATAAGGTTAATTAATTTGAGCTACCAGGTAACCTGGACAGGTTTGGAATTGTTACTATGTCCGATTCGTCGTAGTAACAGGAGGACAAGATTTTGTGTGTCGGCCCTCTCTCGATTTCCTTGAAGTTGAATATTTATTATACCGTTATGTTTATTAAACATAACGAACGTGGTTAATAGAGTGTTTTTGGTCAGTCACTTTAAACGTAAATTTCGTTATAGTTGTGGTTAACTTTTTCGTTAATAACCATAACTTTCCTCGCAGATCACAGAGTTTTTAGTCGCACAAGTTTAAGTAACTGTCACAATTTTAAAAGACTTTTTTTTATTTGATCTTACTGAAAATACTCTAACTTGTAAAAAATCACTTAAAACTTAGCGAAAAGTTCAAAAAATTGATCACAAGAGAAAAACATAGACAGAAGTGTCAATGTCAAAATAGTCAAATAACGATAAGCACTCTATATACAGATACCGCTAATACTCCGTAATTATCCACGTCCGTTATGCTTAATAATCATAACGGCATGACAGGTCGGTACTGCGCCGACTCCGTATAACGATAACCATGATTCCAATGACAAATGTGCTGACCAAAAACACTCTAATTGTGGAGGATTAGCGGTATCTTTATATTGAGTGCTTTTTGAACTTTTCGGTAAGTTTTAAGTGATTGTCTTACAAGTTATTGGAGTATTTCCAGTATAAACCTAGGTACACATTTTGTGGATTATTTGAAGCTTGTTAAGATCAAATAAAAAAAACTCTTTTACAATTCTGACAGTTACTTAAACTTGTACGACCAAAAACTCAGTGATTTGCGAAGAATGTTATGGTTATTAAGCACAAAGTTAGCCACAACAATAACGAAATTGACGTTTAAAGTGACTGACCAAAAACACTCTATTACTTAAGGTTGTCCTTATTCTGTAAACATTATAATAGTAGATCGTCATCTAGTGAGACAAAACGAAAACTATTTTCACCCCTAGGTAAGAAAATACTTCCTAAACAGGGTTGAAAATCTAGTTTTTAAACAATGAACTATAATAAAAACATTTCTTATCTATTATTTTGTATGCTAGTCATTGGTATAAGAAAATAGTAAGAGAAGTAGTTCCATTGCAATAATATTAATATTAAGATGTATTTTTCAGTTGCAGAAGTATTGCAATCAATACATTCTCTTATGTTATGATTTTCTCCCAAAACAAACTTTGAACTAATTATAAAAATATATATTTCTGGACCTAGCGAAGGCCTTTGATACGGTCGATCACAAAATTCTGCTCGAAAAAATGCATTGCTACGGCATCAGAGGGTTAGCCTGTCAATTAATAGAAAGTTATCTTTCTAACAGACAACAGAGGGTAAAAGCTAATGGAACTTGCAGTGATTATAAAAATATAAACATTGGTGTTCCACAAGGAACCATTCTGGGTCCACTATTGTTTATTTTATATGTCAATGAAATTTTAAATGGTATGCCAAATGATACGATATTATCTTACGCTGATGATACAGCTTTGATATCAACAGGGAAAACTTGGAATGAAGCAATAACAAGCATGAATAGTTATCTGCAAAAAATTGCCATTGGCTTGAACTAAGCAAGCTATCACTCAACGTAGATAAAATGGTATATATGACTTTTGGAAACTATTGTGATAGTGTGCCTAAGGATATTCAAATAAAAATTAAAATTAACGAAAGGCCTTTAGAAAGAGAAGAAAGTTGTAAATACCTTGGAGTTATCTTTGACTTTAACATGAAATGGGACAAACATATACACTAGATAATAAAAAAAACTAAATATCTTGTATATATTTTCTATAAAATAGCAAAAACAATGTCTACAAAAACTCTAATGATGATATATATATAATGCATTTTTTCACAGTATGATAAACTATGGCATAGTAGCATGGGGCGGAGCTTATAAAAGAAGTATGATATTATTACAAAAACTACAAAATAAATTATTAAAAATTATAAACAAAAATACATTTACCAACTATTTAAATTAGAAGCACTTCATTATCATTACACAGAACTTAAAAATAAATTTGAAAACTCAGATAATATAACCAGGAAAAAAGTATACAGCTACCAAAATGCTCGAAAACTGTTAGTGATAAAAGTAGCTATATAATTGCAATTAAAATATATAATCAGTTGCCTAATTCTCTAAAGAATTTATCTAGCAAAATGATCACTGTTAAACATAAATTTAAAAAATGGATATAAGATAATAATACAACTTGAAAACCAGTGAATGAATATAGTGGAAATAAAACAATATTTTATTCATTTTCTGTCTTTTCACGTAAACTAATTAATGATAAATTAAATAAATGTTCTTTAACTATGTGAATAGTAGGTATAGGCCTTAGGTATAAGTATTTTTTTAATACATTTTAGTAAGTAAGTATTTCCATGTCTACGAACAGGTAATATTGTTACCTCTGTAGGAATTACATTTGCTAACTCTTGCAATTATTATCTGGATAGAATAAATAAAATAAAAATAAAAGAAATAAGGATAGTAGTTGCTGTATCAAATCACTTGAAGTCCTGAATTCTGAGAGTTTGTCATGACAGAGAAAAAAGAGCTACATTGTTCTCTTTAATTTTAATCATACAATCCCACATTTTAGTGAAACATTTCCATTGAATATAATTATCAAAGCAGGTGGGCCAAAAAAAAAGTCCACATCAATAGACTGGTAAATTGAATCGAAAAGACGCGTAAATTACACAAATTCAAAGCTGGAAAACCGAGTATATCAAAAACTTTCTTGCCAAACTAATCTAAGAAATGCACTGATGTGAAAATATTCGTATATTAGCAATAAGCTATACACATCATTAATCTAAATATTTGTTCAAAGATAAGTTTTTTTTTATTTAATATATTTTATAAAATTAAACTTAGGTATTACCTACTGACTACAGGCCGGTGGATTTTGTGTTCATGAAACGGTTTGGGTAGAGACCCTTTGGGTTTTGTGGGCTTGCTTTGAATTCAAGGTAGTTCGTCCTTTACACTCTATCGATATTTCCAAAATATTATTGAAAAAAGTTAATCGCATGAACCAAATTAAAAAAAAACCGTTTGGATTCGAATATAGTTATAAATATGAATATCTGTCTGGTAAACTCTATAGCACTCATTGATATTTAATTTCTTTGTCTAGTTCAACTCTAGAATGTTCAGCAACAGTTCGAATATTCGCTTTATAGGTTCAGATTTTTTGTAACCAAAATGCTGCAATACTTTTCTCGTCGCACATATCAGAGTGTTATTTGATTTCATCACATTATATATATATATATATTATTTTCAATATAATTGCGGAAAATTCGAGTAGAGCTCATATCTCGAGAGTTCCGTATTTCTATAATCGAGGTAAAATGTAGTTGGTCACCATAGCGAGATAGTTTGGAGACAATGTTTAGCGCTTCAAACTGTCGTGCATGGGATCTCCGATTCAAATTTTCACGAATGTATGCTTGGCCAGTTAATGGAAAGCACTGAGCAAATGACCACATGTCAGGTACTTATATTTGTGAAATTACGCTTTTGATAAATATAATCCAGAAGTTGTGAATATGAAGAAAATGATCAAGAAGATTCAAAAACTTTGGACCTCAGTCAACTAATGAGAGAAGATATTTTATTTAAAATTGAAAAGAAAAGAAGCAAATATAACACTTCGAATCCACGATCGCAAGACTATGTGTCTGTCATGTCCGTAGCTATTTGTGGAAATGGTGCTCCAGAAGTATTGGTGACTTCCTAACTTGTCCTTGATAAACTATAGCTTCAAATGATCTCATCAGAGATTGACGGAACATCGTAGGTGCTTTTTTGCCTGTTAGATTCAGACATATCCTAATATCGATATTTAAAGAGTCTTTCTCATGCCAGTAATATTATCCTATTTAGATTGTATCTCAATCGCTTAGATGTGATTATCAACAATCAAACGTAACACTCTGTTTCCGCTGCAACTATTCGTGATCACTTCCTCCCCTTTCTAACGGATCGTTTCTCCCATTGAGACAACACATTTTCCGACCCAGTTCACAATGTGCCACTACTACCATCACCTAGCTGCTTTCTCTCTCTCCTTTGGATATACATATATCTATCTATCTACCAGTGTAAACAGTTTCCGATTTCCTTGGTCGGTCTCGTGTGTCTAAGCACACATAGTGATTGTGTGTGTGGATGCTAACTATGGATATCTATCCATCGTCAAACATGGAGTCTCATCGATTCCTTGTTTGGTTCAATTGTTTATGCAGATGTCACCGTCTTATCGATTGCTTGGTTGGTGTTGTGTTGTGTCCATAGTAGTATATATTCGAATCATCGTCCATCGGGATTGAATAGAACAGGAAATTACATTTCAACAAGACAGTTTTACTATCGATCTAATTTTTCAGCTTAAACTCGATTAACTCCACACTGATATCGTTCATTTCTGACGACAATAATTATATATTTTCATTTAGAAAATCTATACTACGAATGCAACTCTGTGTGAGTAATATGAGAGAGATTGATGATTCAAATTGCACATGAGTATTTCCGTTCTTCCAATTTTTTATGTGCATTGTTTTTTTTTTGTATCAGATATTCTTTATCTACGCTGTTACTTATGAACTGACCTTAAATATATCTGAAGTAATAATTAATTGTTCCAAAGAAACACAGACATAAGACACGGATGTGAGGTGGAAGACATAAATAGATAGGGACGTAATCGTGGAATAGCCTGGAATGATTGACAGGACGGCAACAGAAAGACTAGCAAAAATTGCGCAAGATGGTTGCCCACGGACACGATGACCTTTAGGGAGACCTCCAAAGAGATGGAGAGAACCTGGGACATCAACATCTCAAGATAATTTATCTGAAGCTCTATAATACATAGAAGAAGAAAGAAATATTTATAAAGTTTGTATGGAAATGTGGAATGAAGTTTTTTAGTCCTTTAAATAATGTCGATGACTGCAAATTTGTATAGGATCTCGTTGATTCTCCTCAAGCAACAAGCAAGGATGTCATAATTTATCAAAAGAGGATATTGAATTGTCTTTCTCTAATGTATATGTTGCTCACAGTGTGAATTTTAAACAAGATCACACAGGATGCTCTCTCCATACGGAGCTTCGTATAGTATTGTATATGATCGATCTATACTTTCATAAGAAAATAAATAACCACCAAACAAGCTACGTATTCTCACTACACAGAATAAATAACACAAACACCCGGACATACACAATCGATATTATTTTCCTTCAGTTGGTGCTAGTGCTGTCGTGTTTACTATGTATGAGATTCCCCGAGTCATCCTCGGGATCGGAATATGATTTATAAGATGCATCGTTCATCCTTTGCCAAACTGAAATGAAAGGCTGTTTCGAAGATGAATACTCCAAATCCTGATATGTATGTAGATATAGGTGAAGGAGAATAGAAAAATCTCCATAATAAATATAATCATGGATCACCAATTTTTACCAAAGTATTTCACGGATGTCCTAAAATTAGCCTGCTAAACTTCACCAGCGGAAGTTTAAAAATAATGCAAAAAGTTCGAATAAACATAGGTCGAAAAATGTTCGTTAAGAGAGTTGCAGCCCTTTTAACGTATGCACCTGAAGATGATTTATACAATATCTCCAAAACTAATGAAGATAATGGAGCGAAATTTTGGGAATCTACCAATATTTTGACCCCCAACATGACAATCATGACTGGGGCATTATCATGTTTATAGGTTATGTTCATTCCTTACTTATGGCTTTACTTGTATGAAACAAATCAAAATATAATTTTGTCTATTTATATCAAATATTTTGATCGTTAAATGTGAAAAATGATTATCATAACCTATTAAACAGGTAATTAGTTTATTTCACGAATGAAAGCTTTTGCCTTGAAAAGAAGAAATACGGATCAATTCAACCGAGGGGCGTAAATCAGTGGCGTGACGATTTCGAGATAAGAAATGGTATTTCAATTTTATTATATTTTTTTGAAAATTTGAAATCACTGACAAATTAGAAATATTAATCACTTACCTTCGGTATACATTGAGTAGATCACATTTCGCACTTCCATTTTTGAATTTTATATATTTATATATAATTGCAATGGGTTTTATTCAAATTTTATCCAAAACTATTTAAACTGTATGTAACACCTATGAAATAAAGATTGCGTTGCCTTCGGAAATAAAAGCAGCACTCTATTGGTATTGAAGGAGATAAGCTTGAAATACTGATGTTGCAGCTTGGATCGACAAACGTAGTAGAGAATTTCATGATAATGAGATGCGATGGAAAGTATAGCGTGATGTACGTAGCTCGTGAATGATTACAGGCAAATGCTATCATTCATGAAACAAACTGAAGCTAATTCTAATCAGGGTAAATTTTACGATTTTACAACGACGGAAATTTCAGGCGTACCAACTAACCTGTAAAGTAATAAAATTGGTTTTGAATGCTAAGTATTTATATCAAAAATTATATTATATTCCAATGGCATTTAATATTGGGAAATTTAGAGAATAAGTTCAAACTTTTACTAAACCTCGAAGGTAGGTGCACAGGTATTCTTTCAACCAGACGAGTTTTGGAGGTGAACGGAATCTAACAAAAAGAGATGGAAAAGCTCTCCACACAATAAACGTGTATCCGGACTTTAAAACTGAAGTGGATAGAGAGTGGAGGAGAAGCATGAGTGGCTCTTGAAAATCGTGAACAGCTCAAAGGGTTATCGATGGATAATTGAAAAATATGTAGTATTAATCACATCCAGCCATTAACGCCAAGTTTGTTTTGATTTGGCCACAAAAAGGTATTTTTTCACTTGGCTAAAAATTACAGCCAATAATGTGTAATTATAATAACAGCTTCTTCTAACGTTGCTTAGCAACACAATTTCAATTCATTTGAAATGCGAGCACCTTGAATTCTTTAGGGAGGAGAACCTGCACTAAATAAACCAATTTCACATGTCTTGTTGATGCATTGAATGACGATCTGGTTATTTTGGAGCGTATTAGACATAAACTGTGTATATTGTTTTAAACAGCTGAGAATATGCTGAGAAAATTAAGGAAACATGAGATTGTGCTCGAATTTATTGAAATCAATGAACAAAAAACTGCGTTAAGGCAAATAAAATATAGTTTGAATTTCAATTATTATTGAGAACAAGATTGTGGCATTCGCTAAAATCAGATGTCGTGTATCAATAAAATGCTTTATTATTCAAACAATACTCTAGAGAACTCAACATTTTGGAACATTCTCTGTTATTTTTAAGAATCTCATCAACATGCATTTCATGAAACCAAATTATACCATTAGGTACAACTTTAAAGTGGAAGGATGGGAATACCTTGTAGGGCAATGCTATAAAAATAGAAATCCTACTATTTCAAGTAACGACCACATTTTCCATTGCCTAATATTTGAAGTGGATATAATTGATAAAGATCGCGCATGCTATGGAATAATTTAAAAGTATTTAGAGCTAAAGAAATCCACAGATTCGCAATGATGTATATATTTCCTTGTTTTTCAGATCGAGATCGCTCAAAGCATTGACGTGTATCACGCAATGTGACTTTTAGAAAGGTTTTGAACACTATTAACTCTTGCAGCCCCTATGGGCAATTATCAGCCATATCTATAATCGAATTTCGTTCTCCGTCTTTCACTTATCAATCTTCCATTAGACGTAAGAAATATATGCCTATTGCTTTTAATTTTTGATATATGATACTCGATTCAAGGCAATCGGAAATTTGCATTATTAGGCATAATTACTCATGGTAGTTTGGCATTGCTCTCTAACTTTGTAGAAAGTCTTCATCGGTTGGTCAGCATTGAACGCGGAATGTTAAGCAGTCATTTAAAACGATAGAAGAAATAAACAAAATGTATGAGTACTATTGAAATCTTTGACGAATAAAAAATCATTTTAGTGACAAAAAATTCAATTCAGTTTTCAAATTAATCACATGGACATTACGAGTAATTTTCAACGAACAAAAATTTCTGGTAACAACGCGAATAGGATTGTAATCAATTCGATAAAACCAAAAAGTCAGTGCAAATCTCTACCTAGCGAAGCCAGCGAAACATAATTGATAAAGTTCATTGTTCAGTAACCAGTAATTTAAATGCTCGTTATCTGATACATATGATGATTCATCTAGTTTCCTGATCATTGTGTGACTGAAAATGACATTTACAATATGAATTGAATGCATGAAGTCATGAAAGTGATAACATAATGTATCAAGAGCTATTCATCTGCTATTACAATGTTCTACCAATTGCAAAATTGCACCATTTCATTGGTAGTACAAATTATACCTACACAATAATATCACAGATACATCAGTCAAGTGATAACGCAGTCATGCGATATCGCTTAATGAGACCGTCAAAATGTGAGCATGTATACCCGAAAATTTGCATAGCACAAACAGAAAAACAATTTAATTAACGGTACACAGCAAACGAAAAACATATCCAAAATGGCGGCAGCAAAATTTAAATGTACAAGTACAAATGCTTTTATAAATGTGAATTCAGTTCAGTTAGTTCGTACAGAGCGGTGGAAAAAATGTCACCTAACTGTTCCGGGAATGATATGCTAATTTCGGTGATATTTGAATTAAAATGGTAGTGTTGTATGTGCTGGTCTGTTTCTGAATGAAATTATTTTTTATAGCTAACAACATCATCACCACCTAAATGTAACGCAGCTAGCACACGTTAGCGTTTCAAAATTTTACGTTTAGTTGAAGGAGTTTCCAGAATAATATCAATCAAATTTACATAAAGATACGAATATACTAAGCGAACAAAATGATTACACTAGTTATGTTAACAAGAATTGCATACCAACTTCTATATAGGAACACATAAAAACTAGATTGTGCATGTTCGAGTCTCGAGGTCCATACAATCAAATTGATGTCGACTATATGCGAGTGCTAATGACTAAATGAAATTATATAACAGAGCTTGCCTTCAAGTATACCATAATTATACACGGCATATTGTAGATGATGCAGAGAAAGTTTTTCTTGAAGATTTATAAAAAAATACTTATATCTCAAAAGTAACTTTTCAGGCATTAGTAGAAATTTTGATATTATTCCTGCTGATTATTTTTACCTTACCATTAAGTAGGCTCGACTCTAAATTGTAACTAGGGAAAGCTTTTTACAAGGAGCCTTAGGCTTTTTTCACACGACCGGCAAATCTGTCAACCGGCTAATTCACCGACTGGCGAAAAAAACGGAATTATTTTTAAGAAACGGCAACCGGTTGGTTATATATTTTCTATATGACAGTCAGTGCCGTACTGCTATCCGACGTAGACAGAGCTTGGCAAATTTTTCAGCTACCTATTGTGAAAACTGAAACGTGCGTGTAATGAAACAAAGCGTCCATCAATTTACCGACCGGCAGCCATGTGTTCGCCGGACAAATTTTAATTTCGCCTGCAACCGGCCGACGACATCACCGGTACCGGTGCCGGAACTTTGTCAAGTTTCATAAGCACCAGTGTGAATTAATTCCGTCCAGCTGATCTTCCGACCGGAGATTTAGCCTATCGGTAGATTTACCGGTCATGTGCAAAAAGCCTTAGAACTTGATTTTGATCTACATCAAACAGGCATAATCCTGCTGAAACGACTTGAGAAACTGTAGTTCCACCTCTCTATAGAGCTCAAAACAAGTAAAAAAAAAGATTTTTAGCGATCTTTTAAAAAATGTTTGCAATAATGATGTAACCATTAAAAAAATGCTCTAGGTTCTATTCAGAAATCTGGCAACACCAAAATATTTTCATCTCTATTTCATACAAATACATATACTTCTACCTATCTCTTCAAATAAAAAAAATATCTTATGTCAGGTTTAAAGAATGGCCTATTTGCTTCTAAAATTTTCGAGATATATGAGATACTGTAATGTTACCCACACCCACGCCACTGCACGATGCGACGCTCTCTGACACACTCTTCAGGAAACACCTAGATGGCCAACGAAATATCTGCAGTCGATATAAGTCGGAAACTTTCGAAAAGCATCTCGGCGTCTTATTCGATAGATTTAAATACAGCGAGAGTCAGTGAGTTTTGAACGTGCCAATCGGTGAAATAAATAATGTGATATAAATTGTCAAAAGTGAGTTAGTAGTGAACAGTAGTGTATATAAATTTTAGTATGTGTGTGAAGTTTGAATTTTTGTGACATTAAATAAATACAGGCGTATTCATAATCGAAACTTACGCTACAAAATTAAGTGCGGAGGTCTTACCTTAAATTAGGTTTATGCCTCTTATGTTAGTGTTATGGTAGGATAGTGTTTTGTTTTTTATTTCAATGCGATACTAGCTAGTTCCTAATTAAGAGTGGATTATGAATACGCCTGATAGACTTTATTAATAAGTGTGTATGTGAATTTCTATCCACTTATGAACATAAACATAAAACACGCATTATCAATAATCGCCTGGAATTTGTTGAGTTTTCAAGGTGATCTGTTGTCCTTGAAAGAATGTGGTGAAAAAAAAACTTAATATTATGACTAAGTTCCTTCATATAATATTTTTAACACATAATTGTTCTCGATCTTGAAGACATTTTCACCTGCAGGAAAATACCTATGTATCAGAAATTTCCTAAACTCTTCTCAGACATATAGCAAGCATCTCTTGAGGAAACACTTTAAAGTCGGTTTTGTTTTTCCATAAATTTTATTTAAATTGTAGTCTGAAACACACGAACAGAGGAACAATGGAAGTAAAATGACAAACCTCTATTTGTAACGAGTGCTTCACTTTGTTGTCCTTTTCTATTTTCGAGCGAGAGAGAGACAGATATTGTCAAACATATATCTACCTACACAATTTTCCAATTCTATCTGGATTCATTGTTTTTTCTCTTTTGTATTGAATCGACCGTGAGGATAGGTATTATTTTTATATTTCAATGAAAAGTATTGGTATGCACTAGTTATACTCATACACGTCGACGGAACTTCTGAATCAGATATTGTGAGGTTCTATTTTTGACCGACGAACCCAAATGGAGGAAGTATACAATTCGACTGTGTGCCTTTTTTTTTTTTTTTGGTTTGTGCGCGCGTTTCATGTAGTAATCGTACTCCGATTTTGATGATTTTTAATTCATTTGAAAGAGGAGGCTTGAGAAATGGTCCCATATTCATAAAAACGGGAATCCGACATCTCGTTCCCTCCGAAAACCGCCCCCAAAGGGGGTGGAGGGGGCAAATTTTCTCGAAAATTGAAAATCTGCGTTGGTATAATTAAAGATAGGACAATATCCGGAAACGTTAAAATTGAACATTTTTTCAAAAGAGTAACGGTCTTCGATATAGAGACATTTTAAATTGTCAAATATACCTATTTTCGCTATGTGGAGAGGGCGATTTCTGTCGAAAATTGAAAATCTGTTTGCAGTACATGAAAGACATAATTAATTGTAGCAACATTTATAATGAACATTTTTCCCTTAGAGTTACGGTTTTCGAGTAAAATCGGTGTTAAAATGGTAACAACTAAAATATTCAAGCGTATTTCCGCAGCGATGTTCTGATAT
The DNA here is from genome assembly GCA_958507055.1 of Crioceris asparagi. NCBI lineage: Eukaryota > Metazoa > Arthropoda > Insecta > Coleoptera > Chrysomelidae > Crioceris > Crioceris asparagi. The sequence continues at coordinate 9,988,709 of OY293828.1, forward strand.
TCAATAATAACAACTACAAACTACAAGCAAGGAATATACGTGGGTAATAGAATAAGTACTATCTTGATTGGTATTAGTGAACGTTCAACGATTTTCGTGACTAATGTTACACTCAAAAGTGTGAAATAAATATTTTTTACAAAAAATTGGACCGACGTTATTAGTTGGTGCACTGAAAAGTATAAAATAATAATAATTCTATTGGGGCTGGTACTTGTGAAGTTGGTGCCAAAAGTTATCAATCTACCTGCAACTGCACAACTTCAAAAGTACAGCACCAATAGAATTAATATTATTTTATACTTTTCAGTGCACCAACTAATAACGTCGGTCCAATTTTTTGTAAAAAATATTTTTATCAGTACATTGGATTCTACAAATGAAATTTAACAATTTTTAGCCATAATACATATTTAATTCATACCTCAGACCTTTCTAACTTGCTCAAACTTAAGTTAGTATTAAAAGACTTGATTGTCTCTCATTTGCGCAACTGTTTTTCTATTGTCTTACAGTTTTAGCATTCAAATTATTATTCTCTATATTCGCATTAGAAACAAACTAACTGATATACATTTAAATTGAAAATTTATCAAGTAAAGTTCCTTGTACAAAATACAATTAAATAGATTGTTTTATCGGTATCCAAAGTTCTTGAACAAGAACCGACTAAGACCATCGATCATATAACAGTGACGTTCAAAAAACCCGGTCACCAAAAATCTCGCACATTTTCAAAACAAGTTGTCTCTTATTTGTTTTTTTTGTAAACTGGTAATCTTCTTATGAACACTTTGGTTTGCTATCAACTTTATTAACTCTGTAATTAAACAAGACCTTGTCTGGCTAAAATAATCCCATTCAATGACGTGGCATCGAATGATCAAGATGAGTAAAAAAAGCTTGAGGAGTTGCCATGAATTATTCATGTAATGAAATTCGGAGATCCCGGAGGCTGTGAGGCAAAGCAAGTTGGCGTTGAATGCGCCTTTGCAGTTGATACTATAGGATTGAGATCAGGGCTGCAAGCTGGCCGAACCATTCGTTCAACACCCACTTTGTACAGATATTCGCCAACTATTCGTGCAACGTACTGTATTATCATGCATTCATCGGTCTCGTGGTACACAAGTCTTTGTGGTATTATATTCTGACTTACCATTCGCATAAACTTTTAGGTCATTTTGGACAGCTGTAGTTCTACGATTCCATAAAGTATTGGGACTAATGAAATGTTGATCAATTGTACTTGCCTTCAGTTTTCCGATACATTATACATAAGAATGTATGCATGTGACCAGTGCATGTAAAGTGTTTCCTTTAATAAAAAACAGTAACTTCTTTAACAGCAAATAATGGCATGAATAAAACACCGAAATTTTTATAAGACATAGGGCTACATCTTGATACTACCTTTTTTAGTTTTTATATCACAGAAGGTTTTACATATTTCGGATAAAAAACTTCTCATTCACGTACCGCGTACTTTCTCACATTAGACTTTGAATCAAAATTGCCAACACAGTACGTACTTTTATACAAGAATTGGCCTCTAGTTCAAATGAACGATTCAGATTATAGCCAATGTTGAAAAAGTGTAAAATTTTTGTTGGCCAGATTTCGTAAAAGACCAGTATAGTTTTAAAAAATCGATAACGAAATAGCACTGTTTTCTGCTATTTTTCAGGATCGTATTAGAAGTATTTTGTTAATTCATGGCCTCCAAGATTGCCTGATCTTAACCCAGCAGATTAGTGACTTTGGAGTAATTTGAAAAATTATGCTGTTTAGAACATAAGCCATCAAGCTAGAAGAGTTAACAATAATTGTAACAGCAAAATACGATTATTCGCCATAGTCATTGTTGGATATAAAAATTCATATTATTAAAGCAATTTAAGCAAAAATTTGAGTTGTTAAAAGTATATTGAAAGCTAAAATATTTGCCTTACATTACGATAACCTTGTATATTTAATAAATTTTTATAAGAGACATACAAAATTCACGAGCAAATAGACATTCAGTAAAGTATTTCCACGTTCGTTTTACCATCAGACATCTCCATTTATCAAAAATAAATGTTGCATTTTGCGTGAAATAAAATATTATATCAACCTTGCAATACGCGTTCAACGATATCACTCGAAGATTTGTAACCGAAAATACCAATAAGTTATATGGCTGCATTTACATTAAAAATGAATAAAAATACAAAATCGTGAGCTGAACAGCTACTATAAATCAGAGGAAATTACTAAATTTGGAAACATACATCAGGTTCAACTTAAAATCCAGAAAATCTTTAAGCCAACCCACAAAAAAATGGCCTTTCTACGTTTTTGTTTGTGATAATAATCCGTGCAAATGCTACCTAATTTATTAGGCGGATACTAGATCCTAGGAGCTGTGAATGTATTTCCATACCCATGTAAGCTGATTACATAAATACCATTCAAATGATTATGTATGAACAAATTGCTGGAAACGAGTTTTTAGCTTTAACTAGATCTTTGAAGATATTTTACTTACACCAAATTTTGTTATATTCAACATGGGTTGCAGCCTTACTTGATGAGTGTAATAAATTCAGAAACAAGTTGAATATTTTTTTTATTTTAAAATAATTATGATAATTCCAAATGAAACACACTTGCTCTTAAGTTGCTTGCACTTCTGAAAGCATGTCTTAACTTGTTTGTCTGTGAGATCCTTTATCAGTTGCCTTGTGGTCTCTTTTTTGACAGACGAAGCCCGAAAGGAGGAGGTATACAATTCGACTGTCTGCTTTTTTTTATTTGTTTGTTCGCGCGTCTTATATTGTAAACCTACCCCGATTTTGATGATTTCTGATTAATTTGAAAGAGGAGACTTGAGAAATGGTCCCATATTCCATATTTGTAAAAAATCAAATCCAAAATCTCCTTCCGTCTGAAAACGGCCCCCGATGGGGGTCGAGGGGTCAATTTTCTCGAAAATAAAAAATTCGAAATGAATTCTGGCAAAGATAGGACAATATCCGGAAACATTCAAATTGATTTGTTTTTTTCAGAAGAGTTACGGTTTTCAAGTTAAATTCATGTTAAAATCTCACATATGTGTATTTTCGCTTTGTGGAGGGGGAGATTTATTTTGAATACTGAAAATCTCTGGGTATCACATGAAAGACAATAATATCTGCAGCAACATTTATAATGAACATTTTTTCCACTAGAGTTACGGTTTTCGAGTTATGCGTATACCGCAGCGATGTTCAGAGATCTCTTCATAATACCAAGTACAAGCAAAGAATATGCGTGGGTGATAGGATAAGTACTATCTTCTTTGGTATTGGTGAACGTTCAACGATTTTCGTGACTAATGTTACACTCATAAATATGAAATAAATATTTCTTACAAAAAATTGGACCGAAGTTATTATTTGGTGCACTGAAAAATACGAAATAATACTAATTCAATTGGTGCTGGTACTTGTGAAGTTGGTGCCAAAAGTTATCAATCTAACTGCAACTGCACAACTTCAAAAGTATCAGCACCAATAGAATTAATATTATTTCATATTTTGCATTGCACCAACTAATAACGTCGGTCCAATTTTTTGTAAAAAATATTTATTAATGTTTATAATCTATAGTGCGTTTCAAACTCAGAATGCAGTATGGATTCTTATGAAGCGCAGCGTGTTGTTAGGCCGGGCTCGTCCAACCCTCAGTCCCCATATTAGGCAAATTTCGCAGTTGGTTTTTGAATTAAATCTCAACATTATGATTATCTTCAATAATTAATAATAAAGCAATGAATTTGAAAATTACAGAAGAAATTTTCACAAGTAAAGTTAAAGAGCGGCGTCACTGTGTGCCATCGTTTTCCCACTTGAAATACACAGCCTATACCCGGCCACACTGCATTCTTATTGTGAAACGCAGTACAGTAATATATTGAAATTAAGCAATGCTTTAGTTGAAGTGAAGCCATTCTGCAACACATAAAGAGATCCTTATGAATGAACGCGCCGGCGTACCTAGATTGTTGTCATAGCATTTATCGACTTACGTTGAGGTATTTGAGAGCAATTGGTTGATGATTTATTCTGTGACTAATGATGTCATTTTTTGATTCTGTTGTATATTGTTTGATAAGTCGTTTGCTAATGGCTGTCCGAAAAAAGGATATTCTGAATGAGGGGGAAAAACCTATCAAGATCTCACAATGCACAAAAGCTCTATCAACTACCGAAATGCTTTTAGCGCAGAGATGGAATTGGACATTAGGTTGAAGTATAAAAAAAACTTATTGAAGCGAACGCGAATTACTGATATGGATATTCAACTTTGGAGAAGTTGGCTTTACAATGCTTAGTGTTTTTTTTGTGTGGAACGAATCAACATTCGCTTCGTCAATAATGGCTTTATAGAGTTTTTAGAACTGTTTGCTAAGTTTGATCCAATTATGGAAGAATATTAGTAGAATCGCCACGCCAATGTGAAAAATTGTCTTTTACTTTTCTAAGTAAAAAATAAATTAATGCATTAAATGGATAACGCAGTTTCAACAAAATACTTGAACCAAGAATACTGGAAACAGGAGATTTAAAAAAATCGTGTAAAAGTTCATAAGCATATCTTTTGTAAATGCGTATTTGCGCACCATGCCATGCAACAAGCGGCTCTCGCTTAAGAAGACAACAGATTATGATCACGAAGATAAATAAAGAGAACAAATATTTAACGTAATTGTCAAGATGTTTCTCGTAAACAAGGCTACGCCCCTGATATGCAAGTTCTGTAATCTTATGTTATGTACTCTCCTGTTTCCAGTCCTCTTGACTTAAACAAACCAACACTGCAAAAAATGGCATCTTTAACAACTCTCGGTAATAATAAGAATTGACAATCTTGGCTCAATTTTAAAGAAACATGAAATGAATAAGTTCTTTATTATTTTTTTAAGCTAGTAATTCAGATAGAGTAGCCTACCTAGAAGTGCCGGATCTTTTCAATATTGATAGATAGGTACTCGTAGATTCGTCAAGAATTTAAATTCCGGTCTCTTTACACCTAATTGAAGTAGCTTTACAGACGGTATATTTAAACATAGCAGCATACTGATATAAAAAACTATGAAAATAGTGGTTAAGGAGCGCTGAATTTTATATATAGATACTTTGTAAATTTTTGATAGAATTTCTTTTCAGATAAACTATTCAGTGAATATACCTAAGTAAGTTTTAAGACATCGAGACTATATTTTTCTCAGTATACTTCTATCGGACGGACCTAGGGGGATTTCGCACCCTTATTATATATGGAGCATATTTAAATATCATCATAAATTTATCTTCCCTTTATCAATATAAGAGGTGATGATAACCATTATGGACCTCATAGTATGGAGAACGCGAGGATACATCATTCATGTACATAATACTTTGGCATCAATAAAATCACAACTTAAGTGTTCAACGAACGAAGTCTTAAATGGTAATGGTACTATGAAAATGCTAAACACGTTTCCTAATAACCGCCTTGGAAGTAATTCAAATTTATCACTTGATGAGAAATCGATAGCTGAAATGTTAGATATATTTTGCCATTGAAATATAGTTTTCTCAACAAAATTTAGAGAAAGACTGCAGTTGAAATTACTTGTCAATTGTTAGGTAGGATTCAAGCCTCGTAGAATATGAAAAACTAAAGGTTATTTCACTTAATTGAGAACACAAATAATATAGCCTTATACAGCTAAAACAGACTATTCTTATTTAATTGATAGCACCCGGGGATTATGAAGCTATTTATCAATAAAAGAATTTTCAGAATCAGTATCATAAACTTATATTGTCTGAACTGAAGCCCGCTAATACAATTAGAGGAATACCTACTCGCAGCTCAAAATAAACCATCAATAATCCAGGGCAATACTTTCTTGAGACTCAATGTCTCACTTCACAAGATTTATAGGTGTTGTTGCCTCTAGAAGACAACCTCTAATATATCGATTAGGAGTTTTCCTTTTGCATCGCTAGCACTATCCAACTATTTCATAAACACTGCATTTCCCAGCGACATTGAGTTCTTTACACAACAGAACTGAACATTTTTCGAATCCAGACATTCACAATTTAAGTTTTGTTTTGAGTTAGTTTCGATAACTTCTAGGCAAAAAGAATGGCGGGATATTTGTTCTTTGTTTTTGAAAAAAGGCGTTCCGGTATGTCATTTCCACAATAATTGCGGCTTTTTAAGAAACACAGAGCAAACCCATCATTGACTTTAATTTTCTGAGAAACAGGGTATAACTTACATTTCCGAACACAACGAATATGTTCTAAGAAATCAGACGAACAACAAACAGGCTTCTTTCTTCACGACGATAACGCCCCAGCGCACTTATCAAATCTTGTGCAAAGGTTTTTGTCAGAAAACACGATTATAACAACTTCACCAGTTTCCTCAGATTTACAGTTCCACTGAATCGTCGACAAAGGAACAATTGAAAACATGTGTCAAATGCTCTGAAGATCATTCCGAAGACTGACTTCCAGCACTAAAAAATGAGATATTTGAATTTCAGCCTGTATTTCTGAAAGTGAATGTGATGAGTATATGCATAGTTTAATAGGAAGTAGTAAAGTATAATTATATCCTTAATGACAGCCAAAAAGTCTGTACTACAACATATCGGACATAATACACTATTTTTGTGATTCCAAGAATATCTAATTTTATCTCAATAATCCCTTATTCAAGTATCTATAACTTTAAAGGGTGTCAGAGTACAAGACGAAAGTTTCAAATATTAAACTCCTCATCGTCAAGTAGAAAATTGAATTATGCAAAAAGTACGGGGTCTGAATAATTGAGAAGACGATTTCTTCAACGAACTCAAATTTTCAGTCGACTCCAAAGATTCATGAATATTTCACGGGGTCACCTGGTTTGTGCTGGCCGATGGGCTCCCCTTCCACTACCATCACCTACTGGATTCACGACCCGAAGGAACAAATTAAAGGGTGGCTGTGACCCGTTTAAAAATGGAGGAACGTCGTTGGAAATGGAGACTATTCTACATGTAAATATCATAGTATATGCAACACACTGTTTTATATTGATTTTCTGTGGTACTATTTTTGACAGATTTTAAAAGCAGATTTCATGTGAATGTCCAAAATCCAAAATAGTAACTTAAGTAGTTCCCAAAAGGAGGACATATCCAATTTTTTATCACATTTATGCTCATGACTTGGAAAATGGCTAACAAGATAAACTCCCGATGGCCTGTAGTCAGCGGAAAGGTAAATTTTTCAAAATTCATTGAATTGAAATTTGAAAAACCTTTTCATTGGTATATCTACATGGTATTACATAAAATTGTCGTATGTGTCATAGCCTTGCGGTTAGAGGTTTTTGTTGTGGCTGTTGAATATAAAGCAGACAGGGTTCGAGTTCCACTTCAAGGCAGAATTTTTTTTTCGCCTATTTCTTTTCAATAAATATACTGTATATTTTTTTAATCAGGGTCTATATTAAGATCTCCAGAAAATGTACAATTACATCAAATTTATATTGAGTGTTCATGTTTCATCAGTATTTGTTATTTTTCTTTATTAATTTTTATTTTTTTACCTGTGTATTTTATGAAAAATTGCTTTAAACAAAAGTTGTAGGTACTGATTATATCTATAACCTAAAATTATTTTTGATGATATTTACACTACGGCTCCTTTTTGATTTTTTTAAATGTTTGATGGGTCGCCATTTTGAAACTACTTACCCGATATTGCCCAATAACGAACTCGACCGAGATATTTGAGAGATTAATTTTTGTAGCAAATTTGAACGTGATACATTCAAAACTGCGACCTCTATCGTGTTAAATATATATATATATATATATATATATATATATAATGATGAATTTTTAATGATTGGGGTTGCAGTCAAAATGCCAATAAAATTAAAACTCTTTAATCAAAGTCGACCTTTCGGTAACGCTTGTTACCTTCATTGGGACAAAAATCGTGAGATTAATGAAATTTACCAGCTACAAACATTTGTTATTATGCATTTAACTTTATAAGTTAAATTAATTAGACAGTCAAGAATTCACAATTCATTTTATATATATATATATATATATATATATATATATATAAAGTTTTGAACCAAATGTTTTTTTCGACTAACAAGAGTGAGACAGCGAGATAATGAAGAAGTGGACCAGAAACTAGAAAAGTGCAAGAAGGTTCCGATACAAAATTAAAAGTAATAGAAGAGAAGCAACCGCTCACAGAGCTCGGGCAACGATGGAGATTTTGAAACACCAATTTCCGGGTCATGTAATGTCCCATTTGGATGATTTGAACCGGCCGGCCAAATCACCAGATCTAACCACGTCAGAATTTTCAAGATCTTGTGTATATGTGTCACAAAAAAACATGAACCTTACAAGACTTGAGGGCCAACATTGAAGAAAAAGTCACCAATTTGGGGCCAGATGTTTTACAAGCGGCTATAGAAAAAGCATCTCAGAAGCTGCTAATTTGAACAATATAATTTTCTATACCTACTTGATTTCATGAATTTACATCAATAAATGAAATGTATGTGGAAATAGAGCTAAAATTTTTCTATGCCAACCAATTTACATTATGACAAAACTGTTATCAGACCCGTATAAAGAATTATTTTCTTTTTAATTAATCACTTCTTGGCTCTTGGTACACTAATCTGGTATGTGAAAAGAATCTAAACATCTTATTCTCTAAACTATACTGCAATTAACTCTGTCAGTAATTCATCGCGGAAAAACTGGCCAGCAATCTTAAAAAAAATAACAGAAAAAAAAGCTAAATCGGCACGACAGTTCTCGGTCGAGAGAGCATTTGTCAAAAAGACTCGCCTCGTATTTATGTCATCCTCGTCACGGTCTCTGCCCTCAGCTTTTCCCAACTCTTTGTCCATGTCTCTGTTACTTTTTTTTTTCTCGTTGTTGTTGCTGCCTTGCTGTTTCCCGTTATGTATTATCGTGTTTCTTTAAAATGATCTCACATTCCAGAGACCTGTGTTCTCCGAATACATATATCTCCATGGTGTATATCTATGCTTTTTTCCTCTGATGGCTTTTTACGAATTAATTTTTCGAGATGCAGCACACCACCCTTCTGCCTCATTAACTTGATGATAAGGTTTCCTCGTCTCACTCTCGTTCTTTCGCTCAGAATGGACGACGAGATTTTCATAAGAAAAAATGAAGTTATTCTTATGGTAGGTACCCAGAGGCTGATAAAGTGAGGGATGGTGCGCTCTGCTAGACAATATGGTGAATGTGAGAGATATATAAATGCTGAAGGACATTTCGTATGTTTTAAGATTTGTCTAGAATAGAGTAAGCCGACAAAAGTAACGTCACCATAATGAAAAAATCTTAACGACTATTTTGTGTTCTATGGTATGCAACTCGTAGGCACTATTGGCAATACAAATAACAATGTTATTTGATCAAGGCGGCCGAGGAGTCGTGGGATATTACCGTGACTCTACTCATTCAAACAGTGTTTCGACAGGATATTAATTTTATTCAAGTGATATTTAGATACCTATATGCTCATTTAACAAAAGCAGCGTACTCTTCTATGTGAACTTCATTTTTTAAATCATAAATAAAGATAAGTTTTTTTAGGTTATTTTGAATGTTTGTGTCAATTTAATTTGTTGGAGCAAAAATATTGTAACGGGCATATAAAAATGACTGGGATTTATTTATTTACAACAGTTTATTTATTTCTACACTAAGTATTTATATCACTGATTAAATATCCATAACTATATACAATTTATAAGTATTCACTATTTATCTAACTTAACACTATTTACATTTACTCCTCACTATTTACAACTACGTACAATTTATATTCAACTATTTACAATTTATATTCACTGCCCCAGACTTACTCGTCAGCACCGGGCGATTGCCCCTGATTGACTAACTGACTCCGCAGCACTCTCCAATATATAGGCAAGCAGAATGGCTCTCGTATTTTCTACACCCATCTTCCAATGCCAAGCGAGCTCTCCCGAACTTGCGCGAAGTTACTAGAAGCTTCGGGAATATGTCTTGTCCCAGGCATGCATGGCTGACCAATACCAATAGCGGTATGCAACACACCACCCGGTCCCACCAACGTCCGCAAGGTACACCGCCTTCCGACGAATCGCACACGCCCAACATTATGGCACCGATCACCGAAGCCAAGTTCGTTACAAATATATTAAGGGAGGATGGCTTACTCTGTATCCTGTTCTATAAGCAGCAGTGGTTGAAATAACGTCCTGTGAAAAGTTGTCAAATTGGGGTGTTCCACAGAATTCCACTGAGTGTCTATTGTTGTATATGTTTTCTTCGCGCATACTAATAAGGATGCGCTGCGTGATTTTGCGCAACACCCCTAAATGACATACGATAACCTAAGTCAAAGCTACGCTGCTCTTGTTAAATGAGCATATATATAAATATAACTTCATATTTTAGCAAAACACTGTTTGAATGAGTGGAGTCACTGAATTCTCCTATAACGTTCGTGTATGGTAATCCCCCACGAGATCGCGGCCATCTGGATCAAATAACTATCTATTGCCAATAGATTTATTTTGCAACCAAGTTTCATATGCTTTTTTTATAAATGAAGTAGTATTATACAGGATGAAGCATCGTTTAGGATAAGGTGTCTGAATGGGAAACCAAGTACATAATATCATTAAACTGATCTCAACTGATTGGATAAAGAGTCTCCATATACACAATGTGATATTATTTTGAGCTATATAGGGCCAATTTCTCAAATGGAACAGCGTATATAATTTCACATTTTTCGATTCTAGATCCCAAATGAATGTGAGCTACTTCAATTCTTCCTAAATCTTGCATCTCTCCAGTTGTCTGTATATCTGAAGATTTTTCGAATTTTATGGTATGAAGAAAAGTTATTAATTAGTTTTGAAGCTAATTCAGATTTCAAAAGAGGCCCATTTAAGAGAACTATTATTTTATATACAATATTGATTTTATTCATGTTAAAAATAGATTATTCTTTTATATTTTTGTGATTTGATAGGAAAGAACATGAAATCAATATCAATAGAAATGCTTATAGGAAGAGGAAGATAAAACAAAGCTGTCTTATGGCCAAAAACTCTGTGCTGTTCGCGTCCTCCGTGTATCATATGCATTTAGAAAATGAAACTTTCAACCATCAACAAGCACGTTAACAATCAGTTCTTTGAATTCGAAACTAAAATCGATGCCGCCCCAGCCCCAATCACTTCCAGAAGTTATTCTCCAGAAAGCAATAAAATAACCGAAGACCATATCAGGAGCAGATATCAACCGAAATATCTTCTGATCCTGCATTTATGAAATGCTTTCCACATGTGTCATCTGCATCTGGTCGAATACTGGTTGAAGGCGGTCCTCATGAAGTTAAAGAGAATAAAGGTAAACATAGCTTTTCGCTATAAATTATTGACTACCTGTAAGGGCATTTGAGCGAAGTTGATTAATTTATTTTTTGTCACAATACCGTTTTTTTGCTTCAGTTGCATATTGTAAGACAATAGCTAAGCGGGAGAAACCTTACAACTTCTCTCCCATTTCACGTAAGCATTATCAACTTTCAAAATGCCTTTAGGGCAACGGTTGAAAAATTCAATGCGGAATATTACTTAATTGCAGATATTGTTCAACTTATCGAAGATTTCTCAAAATAATTCAGTTCAGTACCAAAGGTAGTGGGTTAGCTTTCCTTGGAATGAATATAAAATAATTTCAAATTAATAACGGAAACTTTGTAGAACTGCTGATTAAGTTTGATTAATTTGTGGCAGATAATCCAGCGCGAATATGAAAAATTGTCTGTCTTGTGAAAATAATGTTCTTGAGCAATGAAATTTATAAAAAAAATACCTGAATTAACAAAAACCGATTGATATTATTTGAAAATAGGAGATTGAAAGCAGGATATAAGTTAAATTAAACAATTTTCAGTATTAATAAGGATTGTCACTTGAAACTAAGTTCAAGAGAAATAAGTAATCCAAATTTGTCTTCACGAATGATGGCGTCTGCCTTGAAAACACGAGAAACTGATCAATTTAACCGAGGGGAGTCAATCAGTGGTGTGACGATTTTGAAATAATATCCGCTATTTCAATTTTCTGTATGCCTTATGGAAATTCATATAATTAGGGAGAAAAAATCATCGATTGATTAAATACGATTTGAAAGGTTTCTTAATCACATTAATGCACAAACATAAAATACAAACATTTAGCTCGAGTTATGTATAAATTTAAGTTGAATATAAATTTAATCATCTGAATTCCCTGAAATGTTACTTTGACTTTGTGACGCCTATGAAATAAAGATTGAGTTGCCTTGCGACATACGGGCAGCGCCCTATCATGGTATACAGCTTGAAATACTGATGTCGTAGCTTAGATCGACAAAAGTAGTAGAAACAAACTATATGTTCCTGGATATGTTCCTTAGCTAGTGAAATATTACATTTATCAAAGTTACATTTTGAGTTAGAGTGTCTTAAAGGAAAAACAAGTTTCATTTGTGTAAAGTCTGTCTGTGACTTTCTTTCTCCATATATGTACCTGATTGTGAGGTAATGCTATTCTAAGACCAAACAAAAAGTGAAAAGACACAAAGAATCTGGATTTAATCAGTAATTACTAGCATCTGATGTGATGGCAGATAATCTTGATTACAAAGTTACGGATTTCCTCGGGAACCAAAACTTTGAGCCATACATAAGAAGCCTCAGATGAGATTGCTACGGATAAACCCTTAACGGAGGAGAAGCTATTTGAAATAAACTTCTTCAAATACATTTTGGACATGTAACACATAATTATCTGTATGAACGATTCACATTTTTGGAAACTCAAAGCAAACATTCTCATTTTTTCTTTGCACTTTAAAATTAAAATAAAATAACATTTAAATTTTATGGTTATTTTCAATTACAAAATAGGGTGGTTAGTTAAGCTACACTTATTTGCAGTGCATTTAGTAAATCATTCATATTAAAGTTAACTTTAACAAAGTGTGCTTCACTTTTTTCTCATATATCTAGGATACTATCATACCGACAATTCAGGGGAAGCTATATTTTTAAACCGATTCATATTTAATTTATTAACTAATCCAAAATGATTGGACTTTGTGAAAACGAACAAATCACCGTTCAATTGTCAAATATGTTCACACACTACAATAATGAGTTATTTTCAATCAATATTTCACGCATGGCCTTTGTTGAGTCTAATCGTGTTGGTATTGTTAAAAGGCATCGTTTTAATAGAGGATCATGTATTGTGGTCGAACGCCATGTTTGCTATGATTAGTACGGCTATACACTGTTTTATCCGGTTTTCAATAATGACGTGGATCATTAGACTGACTCAATCCTCTCAAATTCGAGCTGAATAATTTTAACACCAAATAGGCACGTAAATAGCAGTATTTTTATAAATTATTTGAGATCTGCTGCTATAAATCAAATAAAGGTTGGTATTAACAATCTTATTGAAAATTATGAAGAACTCACATGTCATTCTAGAAATCTTCTGGAATAAAATCACATTTAGATAACTGATCCAACAAACTCTATAAAACTTTGGGAGGTTGTTGAAGCTTTACCAAAAAACTCATACGAACTGTACCATGTAGCAATGGAATCAAATTCTTTGTTTAGAAATTGCATAATATTGAAACATCAATTGTCACTTTCTGGAGCAAAAATATTTTACTGATTAACATTGAAAGAAATGCATATACCTAAACTTATGTAATGATCATGGCAAATATTTTAAATTTCCATATGTCCTCAAAAATATATTTCACGTTCAAGTTCACTTTGCATAACTTAATAACATTTGGAAATGACTGAAAATAATGTCCGGACCGTTGGCTCATTGACTGACGAACCCCGATCGGAGGAGGTATACAATTCGACTGTTGATTTTTTCATATTCACACCTTTTCACGATATGAATATATTACTTTTGGTTTTTTTATAATCAGTTTTTTGGAATTTTGACTTACAAAAACCACTCCAAACAAAAAGTATTGTGTATTGAGTTGTGCCTGAAATTATCTATCGTTTGTGAAAAAACCAATAAAAATAACTTCATTGGTGTTCGAGATATTCGCAAAAAACATGAGTCTGTAGGTAAGCAAGCAAGAAAGTTAATCCGCACGATTACTCAAGAACGGAACAGAATTTCGACCAAGGGTTTTTTGCTGTTAGTTGGTATCGGAACAAGGAAGAGCCCTATAATTTTTGGTGAAGTGTACATACTTTGGTGTCGATTTACGGAGGAAAAACCCTGTTTTTATACCATTTTCTAAGGAAAATCGTCAACAATCTCAAATTTGTTCACTTTTTTGGGCTAAAGTCAAAATGGTATAATTTAACTAAATATATCAAAATACGACTACCGTACTACTGAAATCAGTCTGCCCAGAAATTGTTGATACAAGGAGTATGCTAATCGGTGTGAATATGCCCATGAGGGCTTACTGTCTTCGTTATTAGTTTTGGTTCGTGCGCGCTTTTTATATAGTAAACGTACTCCGATTTTGATGATTATTTAATCATTTGAAAGAGGAGACTTGAGAAATGGTCTCATATTCATAAGAATGAAAATCCGAAATCTCCTTACCTCCGAAAATCGCCCCCGAAGGAGGTGGAGGGGGCGAATTTTCTCGAGAATTGAAAATCTGAGATGGCAGAATTAAAGATACCAAAATATCCAGAAACGTTTAAGGTGAACATGTTTTCAAAAGAGCTACGGTTTTCGAGTTTCTGCGATGTTAAAATTTGAAATATGTGTATTTTTGCTATGTGGAAGAGGCAGTTCAACGATTTTCCTGACAAATGTAACACTCAAAAGTGTGAAATAAATATTTTTTACAAAAAATTGGACCGACGTTGTCAGTTGGTGCACGAAAAGTTACAAAATAAATATTTCTTACAAAAAATTAGACCGACGTTATTGGTTGGTGCACAGAAAAATACAAAATAATATTAATATTCGTGCTGTTACTTTTGAAGTTGTGAAGTTGCAGTTAGATTGTTAACTTTTGGCACCAACTTCATAAGTACCAGCACTAGTAGAATTAATATTATTTTGCATATTTCAGTGCACCAACTAATAACGTCAGTCCAAATTTTTTTTTAAAACAGTGTTCATTTGAACACACCCATGGTTTATGACAACTAATTACCATCTGACGGTAGCAAAAACATAATTCTTTTCATTTAAATGGCCTTCTTTGAATGAGTTTTTTATATCGCTCGATAAAATCTGCTTGAAAATCTAAGACCATCTGAAAATGTTCGATTTAGTATATTATGCTCATAAAAAGCCCTTGATGGAAGTACAAAGATATCCATTTATATCTTGAGCTAAAAGGACCTTTTACGATAGGTCTTAAAGACAGCATACAAACAGTAGAGGATGCAAGTTTAGTAATGATGTTAGATAACTATGGCGACCAAGATCGCCCGAATTTAGCGCCCCTGCAATTCAAGGGTGTCAAAATTATGTTATGCTGATCATAATTACAATTCATTAATAAATAGTATCTGAATTTGTATCTTAATTTTACATCAACAACAACCTCTCCCAGATTCATGTTTGACTTTGTACGTGACTGCTGATCTAGACACTTTCAGGGAATAGAGCAAAAAGTAATACCGATGCAATTTCCACAATTCCATTAAAGTAAATAATATACTTGAGATCAACTCCCTACAACATTTTTTATCCTTTATATCCCATAAGGAAAATAGCACAGCACAGGTAATAAACTTGAGAAAAGTCTCTAGATGGTTCCATTATCCTCCCATTTCCATTTTTCGCGCTTCTACGAAATAGTGTAGGAACGGACCAACAACAGGACTAACAAAAGGGAAACCGTAATTTTTGGTGCTCAGTAGAAAAGTAATATCCTGGAAAAGACTCCTAATAATTCTCCACATAGCAAATAGCCTTAACAGAATTATAAAGCAGTTGCTTTGGCACACTTTATTGTTCTTATTTCCTCTAACCCACATATTCCTGCAAAAGGGATCGATTCATATATGCCAGGCCATATATAGGAAGGTGTATATATATATATATATATATATATAGGTATATAGTCGATTAGGATTTCATAAAATTTTCGCGTGTGCCTCCACCGTCGTGGCAGGGAAATTACGCTCGTAACTACGACCAATTTAGAATTCAATTGGACCTCCAACCCCCACAGCGTGAGCGCACTGGTTCGGAAAGACTAGAATTTAATAAATTGTCAATTAATGGATGGAGGAAAGGTGGCTGTGTACCGCTACGAGAAGCGGGCTGACAGTTTTTTTTTTTTGAAAATTTGAAGTAAGACTAGATATCTCAATAATATTTCCAAGGTAATGGTAAAATCGTTCAGGTTTCTTTCTACAGATCTATATTTGTTCACTTCGAAAAATGACGAATCCATTAACGCTTGAGCCCGTCGATTTTTCTTTTTACTTAACACTGGAATATATAGAGTGTGTTCGGAAAGTGATATGACCTCATGATTTTTTTTAAACGGCAACCCTCACTGTTTTTAGTAGAATTAGAAAGAGCACATCTTACTAAGTATGATCAGCTGAATCAAATCCTATCTATTTCCTCTTGTTTGGATACTGGAAAAATTAAAATACTTACCTACAGTTTGTTTCACGAATGATGGCTTCTGCCTTGAAAACAAGAGATACGGATCAATTGATCCGAGGGGTGTAACTCAGTTTGAAATCAAACATATTAGAAATATTAATAACTTACTTTCAGTATACATACAGTTGGAGTTAGATTGAAAAATTGTGGCACCAACTTCACAAGTACCAGCAACAATAGAATTAATATTATTTTGTATTTTTCAGTGCACCATTTAATAACGTCGGTCCACTTAAAAAATATATTTATTTTACATTTTTGAGTGTAATATTAGTTATGAAAATCGTTGAACGTTCGTTTATACCATTACCCATGTAAATATTATATTATTTGCTTGTACTTGCTACGAGTATTATTTGGAGATCTCAAAACATCGCGGAGGAGATACTTATGTAAACTTTACCACTGCTGTAATTCTGTGGAAAAAATGTTCGAAGTAAATATTGTTAGAAATAATTTGGTCTTTAATTGGTCATTCTCAGATTTTCAGTTTTCGAAAGAAATTGACCTTTCCACATAGCGAAAATGCACAGATTTTAAATTTTGAATTTTGAAAAAATTTTCAATTCAAACGTTTCCGGATATTTTCTTATCTTTAATTCTGCCGTCTCGGATTTTCGAGAAAAATTGCCCCCTCCTGGTTTTCGGAAAGAAGGAGATTTGAGGAACCTGGTTCATGAACACAGCTATTTTAGTTCAGAGGTTTGAACTGACCTTTACAGAACCGACGCCAAGTCCTTGAATATTATTGAGGAATTACGGGCTTTATTAGTACCTACTTCTGACTCAAAACAATAATTGATATTGCTCTAAAATGCCATAGTTAGATTATGCTCTGTTAGATAACAGCTACTGCTACATGCCATATATAATTAAGACAGGACTTTTTTTCGGTAGCTTTCGATAAGCGAATAAATCAGACAGGTCATTGATTAATTTCTGTACATCACAGCTACTCATCAAGGTGAGATTCGTGAGAGTCGGAATAAATAATTTCTAATTAGAGATATTCCCAGTAGACAATCGGAAATAAATAACTAGTTTTTTTTTTAAATTGTGCACGGAATGTCAATAGCAGTTGTAGCGAATCCCGATGGCACGTGACTGGGACTCCAAATGTCTGGAAAATTGAATTACAACCGTGGCCAAACACAAGAAGAAAATAGAACGCCCATGATCGCTAGCGAGAAACTTTTCTATACCTAGTGTAGAAAAGTGAAGTTTGGTTATACATACTGTTTAAGAGTTTTCTGGATTTTCATTCAAACTAGAATTTATTTCAGAGGAAAAAAATCATCTTCGTGTGTCTCACTCAGACGACTATCCTACCGATCTCAATTACGTCATGAGACCATTCATTAATTTAATAGCGTGCTGATCGTATTCAATTTCGCTGTAAGAGAAACTGTTTAACCAAAATATAAATAAAAACTTTGGCTGTTTATTTTTGAGCATAATTTTTGTTCCTGCTTCCTGTTTTCAGCTAATGTCTATAGCAACCACTGCGAGCAGAATGCCCAGACTGTGTCACCGGAGAGCATTATCGATGCCTTACAAAATAAGGAATAAAGGAAGAAAATTGTTCCAACCACTCTCAAAATAATCATGGCACAGACAGACAGACCAATGACTGGTTTTTGTACTCTGCAAACTCTGAAACTTAAACATCTGTTGAAAACCAGACATCGAAAATTCAACCCGATTATGATACTTTCGTAAATGTCCTACTTTGGGTATGAAAGTAATAATGAGCAATAACAGAAAAAAAACATTTTAAAGAATAATAGGAATTTTTGAGTACCTACAGATGATTTCTAGGAAAAGTTTGCAGAAGTCTGATCACTACTCAATCCTCTTTCAAAAAGAACAACAGTTTAATAGTTTCTTTGAATTGAACATATCTGTAATCTAAATGGTGAACTTTCTAATCGTACAGATTTAAGAACACTTTGACATATTTCCATCTGAATATTGAAGGAAAAATAATTGGATTTTCAACCCAGCTTAGAAATGAATTATTCTCATTTATTCATTTTGTATCATGCTTCAAATTCGTCTACAGTCCAGGTGCATCCAATCAAACTTTGTCGTATAACAAGTTTTTAAATTTGAAATTTAATTAAAAATAATTTGCCAACCTATTTTATTGAGAACGTATAATGCTGGAGAATTGGATTCGTTAAATATAAATCAGCTTGTTGAATATATATAACTTCTTCTAATACACAAATGAATTTCTAAGTTATTGATGCATTGCTTTCGTCTGCATATTCGTTAGATGGTTTTTTATCTGAATTTTGTGTCGGCATGGAAATTAAAAAATTTCTGCAGGAAGATATTTTAATTGTTCCGATTTTAGAATATTGGCCTATCTAAACGCTTTAAGGAAGATTTCTATGTGTACATGTATGGAAGTATGTATAATTAATTGTATAAAAAGGGTTTTTGTAGCTAATATTCGGCTCAACTATCTAGAGAAATGAAAAACGTCGGTTTGATTTAATTGGATGCAAAAGTTATTAGATATTCAGCAGAGTATATTTTTGTTTGATATCTAGAAAAATATACGAATATTGAAATTTGTTATAAGTAGTCAGTCTTTCGTCATCAAATTTGGTACAAATTCAATAATTGTTCATTGACAGGGTAAATTTCAAAGATTTGAAGAGTAATCAGAAACCGATCTTTATGTGAATATCCTCAGTTCGGACAATTGATATATTTCAAGTTTATCTTTAAGATTTGAAATAGAATTGTAGCTACATTCACGTTATAATACTTCTGATAATTTTCGATCTGATAAAAGCCTAAGGACCCCAACTCCGTTTTTGCTCATCAAAGAATATACTTTAGGGGATCTCTTTACAATAATAGCTAAAAATATTCTATTTCTATAATGATACAGACCAAATGGAAACCTAAACAAACATTTATCGTTATACTAAAGAAAAACTAATGATATTAAAGTTATCGTACAAAAAAGTATTGAATAAGCCCAGTTATTCCCAATTATCTAATTTATGGTAAATAGGATCAGAAAATTGAAAAACTTAAAATATGTTATTTTTGCTAGTAACGGAATTTCCAGTTTCTCTCAGATAACTGGGATTCATTCGAAATTCAATTGTTGCTTTATGTCTGTCATGATGCTTGTGATAATTATCTAATCGAAAACGGAGTAAAATCCCCACCTTGAATTCCATAAATTGCTACCACTTTTGCATGAGAGCTTAACCTCATTCTCGAGCTTACCTACTTCGCAGGGGGAAGGATACGCTCTTGTAGTACGATAGCCGGGAGAGAATACTGTGTCATTCCTTTACGGTATCCAGAGAAAATTCAATCCTGAACGAGCAGCTATCCTGGAAAGTATGCAGATGAGAAAGAGAAGAAAAGAAAAAAGAGGACAAGAGCTGATTTCCGATCATGTATAATCCAAGGACCATGATTATCTCCGGGAACGGAATTCAAATGGGCGATTATCAATCAGAATAATGGAAAGTTCAATTAGTGAAGAAAATCTTGCCTAGTAATGGAGAAATTATTGGATGGTGCAATTAGTGTATTGAGTGATTTTTCTGATCGAAATTTCTGATCAGAACTTGAGCTGCTTGTTTTTTATAGAAATTCGCAGATTGATATCAACGTGAGTCCTACGAAGACAAATGCCTTTTTCTCATTGTAAAAAAAACTTCAAAACTACTTTATAGGGTCTTCTGGCATTTCTTGATACTATAGGCAACTTATCAAACACAATATATCGTGTGATATCCATCAAATGATAGACGAACGAACAAAACATTTTTGGCTGACTGACTGACATCACAGAGCTCAGGCCCCTGAAGATAAAAATATGAATCTAGAGGGTCCATCAAAGAAGAACTTCTTAATGATTAACGAAAATTTATATACGCCAATATTTTTGCTCTCTCCTCATACCTACGCTGTTGCCGTGTTCGGTTTTTGGGAAAGATTATTTTTGAACTATTCGGAATCAAAGATTTAATGGTTAGGCTTGTACAAATAAATCCCGGATTAATGTGAGACCCATCTACTATCCAAGTTATAAATTATTTTATATTATTCTCTATATTCCATAAATATGAATTACATGGAAATTGTCTACTGAAATTGAACAAACTCAGACGTAGGATACTTAGTACAAAAGTATACCAAATATTAGTATTGTGTCTCCGCCGACTTTTGAGAAATTTTAATTGAAAAATTGGAAAAAACAAACTCGAAAATTACCTGATTCAGACTATGAAAAGTGAATTCCTAGACATTGAAGAAGAGAGAGTTTAAGAAACTAATCCGTAGATGAGTGCTACTTACCGTTGGTTGTGCTTTTCATGTATTCTATCCAATCATGATAGTGGGAAGCTGTAAAAAATGAAACTGATGCAATCAAACTTTGAAAATACATACATAAAAATAGTTCAATTTCAACAAATTAATAACTGTTATTTCTTGTATATTAAGACTTAGTTTGATAGGTCTACCATAGGAAGAATAAATAATCGAATGAAATTCTTATACCGTTTTTATTCTGTGGGTAAAATTAAAGCCTTCAACATCATATCAAATTGAAATAAATCATGGCGGTTTTTTTATTAATAATTTGTTACTATTGCTTAAATCATATCCGACTAAATAAGTATAATCATAGTGTTAATTAACAACGAAAAAATCTAAGGCACAAATAGCATAAAAAAAGTTATCCTGCTGCAAAAAATAATTAAAACGGAATAAACAAGGATATAGCCGGGTGGATAATCCGCCGGCGAAAAGCTGCAGGACATTCGTTATCAGGAATTAAGAGCATTTAAGCCAAATTGGACCTAATCAGACAAGTAATAACTAACTGCTGCTGCTGCAAAAAAAGAGTTTCTTCTTTTAATTTATTCATGTAGTATAAAATGCTTGGTTTCTCTTAAATAGGAAAACAGCAGGCAGTAAAGGATGGACTTATAGAAACTGCATAGAAGATTCTAATAGAAAAGGATGACTCAAAATTAAACTAAATGATAATATTACTAAATGAATATTAAGGTAAAAGTCTAGTTTAGCGGTTCTTGTTATAAAAGCCCAAAGAAATCAAATATTTGCATAAATAGGTGAATTTTAGTATAACTTTCAATAAAATTGAGGCGGAATGCGCTATTTTTAATGATTTGTTAAAAAAAAGAGAGAAATGTTGTTCTACGACATTTAGCTGAAATTTTCGATTTGGAAGTATCGTTTCAATCCCAAAATTAGCAAAAATATACGTGAGATAGTAAACATAGGTTCGCAAAAAAGTGAGGTTAAACAAAGCGATGATTTATTTGTGCGGTGTGTTTGACGTTTAAAAACTGAAAATTCCAATGTTGCCAAATATTTGATAAGGAAAGCATAAGCCAAATGTAAAATTTACAAATTTTATTTTTTTCAAAAATACTTGCTTTATATTAGGTAAGGCAACTTTTGATGTCGAAGGTGACGAACTTTGTCTTCAGGCTTTCGAAAATATGAATTCAGTGATTGCGTTACTACAAAATATTGAAAAAGAAAATAAAGAAAAGAGAGATCGCGCGTACTGGCCAGAAGTTTGCAAAGTACCAAGTTAATTGGCGATTCAAATAAATGGCCTCGTTTCATCAGAAACGTTTTTTTTCAACAAAAATATATGTGATCATAATCGAATGCTGATAGTTAATTTTTGTATAGCAAATGGAATAAGTGAGAATTTATGTCACGATTTCTTAGAAAATAATTTTGATGAAAATTTTAACAATCGTAGGCGTTATGAAATTTCTGCTAGATTCAAAATTTACTTAATTCCAATGAGCGACGTGCAAAAGCTATAGTTAAAATGTATTACATCAAAAAATGGTTTATTTAAATGGAATCTTATATATTATAAAATAATGATGTGAAATTCAAAATAAAAGTAATTTATTATAAAGCTAAGTCTTCTATGAAAAGTTTCGTTCAGAACGATCAACACTTGCAATTTTAAGAAAAGTTAAACAGTAAATTTGTATAAAATGTTAAGCTCAGTTGTTATTGTCGTTATTGTTTTCTAAAGCAAATATTCTTGGAAATGTAATTTGTAAAATAATCTAATGCTGTGAAATTTATACTGGCAGTGTTGGCAACATTGAAATAAACTTATGTTTACTATTTTCACGCATATTTTTGCTAATTTTGAAAGATGTTAGCGTTTAAAATAGAATGCAACGACGATTATATACATTAATTTTTTCAACAAATCATTAAAAATAGCGCCTTCTGCCTCAATGTTATTAGTTATGCTAAAATACAACTATTTTTGCAAACATTTGATTTTTTAGGAGTTTTATAACAAAAGCCGCTAAACTAGACTATTACCGATATTAATATATCAAACATATATCAACATTGAAATACTTACAATACAAATACTTTCGAACTTCACTTTGAATAGGTATCTTAGTTCTGAACAGTTGATCGATTCTCAGTTTCACTTCGTTTGAATCATTAGGTATCTAGGTAAATCTTGTTTTAAACGCATCTAAAAAAATTGCTGGATATGTCAGCAAAGTGTGTCCAAATGACGACGAACTGTCATCTGATTCTATCAAAGATATGCTGAAAAATGTATCTAATTTTCAATAGCCTAAGTCGAATTACATTTGTTGGGATCGTTCGATATAATCTCTCCTGGTATATACAACATGGAACAAATCATTTCTTTAATCCAGCGCCTAGATATGTAGAAAAAAATCTTTTAAAATTCAGTTCTGTACCTCCCTACATAATGTATTAAACATTTTTTATGGCATCTTGGAATTGAACAATTTTTGAACTACTAACCAAACAGAGGCGGTACCTATACAATTATTCAATTCGACTGCATGTCTGCATGTTTTTTTATATTTGTTCGCGCCTTTTGCATAGTAAACGTGCTTCGATTTTGATGATTTTTTTTATTTCAGAGAGGAATAATGAGAATTGGTCCCTTTGAAAAAAAATAATATTAGACATGCCCTTCTCCACAAAATCCTCCTCCAAAGGGGGTGGTGGGGGCAATTTTTCCTGAAAACTGAAAATCCGAAGATTTCATAACGGGAAACTTTTAAATTGGACATTATTAAAAATAATCATAGGTTTTTGCGTTATTATCTGAAATATGTTTTTCACATATGTGGAAGAGGCAAATTTTTCCGAGAACCGAAAATTCGAGTTGAAAAATTAGAAAGGCGACCATACTCGGTGTTTAAATTGTTTTTTAAACAGTTACGGTTTGCGAATTATAGCAATGGTAAAATCTGAAATATGTGACATGTATTTCTGCCAAGGGGCAATTTTTTTCAAAAATTGAAAATATGGGACAGCCAAATTAAAGAAGAGATTATATGAAGCAACATTGAAACTGGACATTTTTTGAAATGAATTATGGTTCTCGAGTTACAGCAGTAAAGTCTGAAATATATAGATATTTACACCGGGATGTTTTGAGATCTCTGAATAATAACAAGTATTAGCTAAGCCTTATACATGGTATTAGGATAAGTACTATCTTCTTTTCTTTGGCATTAGTGAACGTTCAACAATTTTCATGACGAATGTTACACTTAAAAGTGTGAAATAAATATTTCTTACAAAATATTGGATCGACTTAATTATTTGGTGCACTGAAACATCCGAATAAATATTAGATCTATTGGTGCTGTTACTTTTGAAGTTGTACCGTTGTAGTTTGTTGTTGTAGGCACCAACTCCAAAAACATCAACAACAATAGAATTAATATTTTTTTGTATTTTTCAGTGCACCAACTAATAAAGTCGGTCCAATTTTTTGTAAAAAATATTTATTAGAATCTTTATCTGTCTGTCTACCTGTATCCAGCACTTACCTGTTGCCGCACAACATACTTAAATAACAGAACGGATTTTACTGTAACTCGGGACAAAAACATATCTCACACAATCAAAGCGTGTCTACAGTTTATTTATATTATTGTTGTTGAGTGTCAATGGTATTAATCTAATACTGAGCCATGTGATATAGTATCAAACTAGGGTGAATGCATAGGAAATACCAATAGAGCTAGAGATATATCTTTACTATGAAATATCTCCAAATTCGGTTCAAAGTGTTCACGGTTAAGTTGTTTGTATCTAGACAAGTTATTTCTTCTTTTTATCAGCGAGTTTATTATGAACATCTTTTGTGGAGCAAAATATTTAGATATGACCAATAACCCAGCGATTTATCTTTTTATGTTCTTATCATTTTTGTCTTATGGATATAAGTATTCTAGACATTTTTGTTTCTCAAAATCACAATTTTCAATAGTGTAAATCAATTAATCACTTCATGTTAAAGCATGATTTTTGATATTTGCAAATGTTTCAAATTCACCCTATATCTAGAGCTATATTTATAATTTTATAATTATTGTATACTCAAATCTAATGCTTTCTACAACGGATAATAATTTAAAAGGCTAAAGGAGCACCCACTAACCTTTAGAACCAGATTGTTAGCTGTAGATAAATTAGAGTCACGCAATCTTTGCTAGGTATGGCAGGATAACATTTTTGCTAATCCAAATTAGATAGACCGTCACGTAGGAAGTGCCAAACATATTTGTCTGTCTGATAATCTCTTTTGGCCTACTACGACTGTTATTTCCATTATCTGCGTCACGCAATTGTTTTGTAATCGTTAATTTTTGTTGCACCTTTTCGACATTCTAGATGTTAGTTTAGTGTTTGTAAGATTTACTAAACTTTATTGAGTAATTTTCTAGTAAGGGATATGGCGTAGACATATTTCAAAATCTGGTCAAAAAATCACATTATCAATTACGTTATCAACTGACACTAAACTACTCTTTCATTCCAAAATAAAACCACAAATCAAATCCGAAGCAAGCGATTTTAGACGGACTTAAAAAAAGGAGGAGGTATACAATTCGACTGTATGATCACTTTTTTATCACTTCCATTGACCAGAAGTCTTTTAAGAGAGTAAACTATGTAACACGCGTTTCTCCAACTACATTGGAATCATAAAGCTCCAGTGTTGGGCTGTGTTGGCAAGATATTTTTTTATGTCAGCTAGGCTTAAGATTTTCTCAAAGAATTGCAGGTTTTATTTGTATTCATTATTACTTTATTACATAACTGAACTGCCCTGATGCTTCAGCTAGCTTCAGATTATAATTTATAATTAGAATTATTATTTGCTTCTTCAACTCAAGAAATATTTCACTCAAATACAGCAAGCTCTCCATCTCTGAAACATAAAATCTGAAAGGAACTTTGATTTAATTGACTATTATTGAAATAAATCAATAGAAAAACACAGCCGGATTTCTTTCTATATTTAGTGATTTCAAAATGTCAAATTCAAAGATAGCTGGAAATGATCTCTTTTTAATTCTGTTACATAAAATTTACAATTTTAGAAAATTTACCACCCTCTACCCCATTTGAGGAGGGGTTTTCAAGAAGAAAGTGTATGCTGTATTTTAGTATTGAGCCATCTCTCAGTACTCTTCTTTCCAATAATAAAAAGAATCATCAAAATCCGTGCCGTTTACTAAGAAAACACACCGGTACATTTTATATCGTTCATTCTGGCGAAGTCCGACAAGAATTTGGTTTAATAGTGTTAATTAAGTTCGGTTAGCATCTGTGAAATATATTGATATTTCCTGCAAATTTTGTTCAGCTGATCTCTGTTTTGACTTGTAGCTAACAAAAATAATAGTATTTGAATGAAAGATTTTGAGAAATAACCAAAGTTATTATTACGCCTAATTTTTATGAAACATCATATGAAATACCCAATGCTCAATCTACACAAGTCTTTACGACACTGAAAACGAAGCACAGGCATCAGTATTCAAGAGGAGAAACCATAAATTACTCGATGCGTGTTCCTTTAAATAACGGGACAAGCTTTAACCACTGTTCCGAATTCAGAACAACAACTTTGGACCATTTTGGATATATATTGTCGCATCCATTGAAATATTCAAACAAATGATATATATATATATATATTCTACCATAGGCTTCTTTTTCCTGCTTTTAATATGTTGATTTTTTTCTTTATGGCTTTCGACGACATTCTGGTTAACAGGATACATTTATCTTTATACAAAGGATGAGTTCAAAAGGTTCCAAATTTGGCGGAAACACATTAGATCAGTAATTGAGTCAATATAATGATCTTTACTATTATGTTGTAAAACTTTTATGTACACAAATCTTAGTTCGATACTACATTAGTTTGTTTTTAGTTAGTATGTCAACCGCTAGTCACCCAAATTCTGGAACCTACCCCAACGTTATACATTCACCACCCCATCAGCCGTCACCAACGAATCGCCACATCGGCTGCGACTATTCCAAGATGACGCCGTCAAAACAATAAAAGTCGTATTCGAATGATCATTTTCTCGAGTTTCCGATGCTCTATTTGCAATACGATACGATGCGAACCGATGTATGTGACTTTCTTCTTTCGCCGAACATTTTATTTGTTTGCCAGCAAGAATCACACGATGATAGCAAAGAGTGACATCATCAGGATCGGATTGCACATAGCAAACATAACATCAACCCATTCCAGTTAAAACGGAAAATATGGGATAGTTGAGTAGATACGCCTGCCTGTCGAGGCTGGAATAGATCAGCTTAGGATGCCAAATTGTGAGTGGTGGTCAGAAATCAGATCTAAATGTGACTCGATTAATTTGACCCAACTTACCTTTAAGCTACCTGCTCAAAAAACATTATCTCTAGAGTAGATAAGACTCAGAAATGGTCCATATTATGATTTACCCAGTAGATCTTCACATTTAATTTCTTCTTCGTTAAGTACTTATCATCGACGGTAAGCGATTTTTTTTCTTAAACTGTTACTACATACTAGGGAGCCTACATTTCAATGTGGATTCCGAACCTCCGATATATATCCTTCCGATATACCGGGGTAATATACTCTCTAGTTCCCCATACCTTGAGACTGAAGGAGTATATCTACTAAGCGACAGCCAGAGATTCGAACGCATGCTCGACCCATCACCGGTTTCTCAAACACTCTCTACGCTCGGCTGTGCTCAGCATCCATGATTGAGTCGGCCTGTTTTAGACCGCATCCAACCGCACTACTCACTTCAGATTAAATGAGGATAATCAATTTGAGATGATAAAAAAAGACAAATACAAACAGCATATTTAACCTAAGAGTCCATGTCATAAGAATGGAAACATGTAGCTTCCGAAAGCTGGGTATTTTATGACGAAGAGCAACGTATTTTAGGCATCGTTTCACAAGATTAATGTCTAACATATCCACTTCTTCAATTTGCTCCTCATTAACATAACCATAAAGTATTTCTTTTTAATATTAATAGGTATATAATCCCCAATTTCCTAGTATAAGTGAGGATTCCTACTAGGCGACGCGAAGAAGCGCGTCGCGTCGCGAAATTTTCTGCTTCCAAAAGTTTACATGCTTAAGGCGTTAAATATCGCGAAGCGCTGCCCCTGCTTCGCGCTCTGCAAGTGAATGTTTCGATGACAATTGTTTCAAAAATACAGACTACTGATTCTAGTAACTTCTTGAACGTGGCTAGCAAGTGGAAAAAAATACCATGTGAGTAGATGAAGCTCATATAAATGACCATCGTAGTCTTTTCGCCTCTCGTGTTTCCGCTTGTGACAAAAGTGAGCGCACTTCGTCCGTACCCAAATAGGTCGCCATTGCAAGTAAATCCGGCCCTGATTCGGCTGCTACAGAATAAATGTTAATTATTATTGTGAGCCACATATGCATTCGCATCCACGACATACAATAATGATCGCCATCGGTGCATATCGTCTTTACTAGGATGTAGGATGTGAGAAATGCTTATTGTTGAAGTTTGTTTCAAATGGAAGCACATACAGCTCGCATATATATATACCTACTTAGACATGTGTGGGTCCTTTTGGCTCAATTCGAGTTTGAGCAATTTCCGATAGCGATACTACTACCCCTATTATTTGCAACTACAATACATAGTGACCACTTGTGCAGAATTATACCGCCGAAGTTCTTTGGTGCAAATAATATTCAGCAGGAATATTATAGACATAAAGTGTTTTCTACATTTTGTATTTGCATAGGGAATGTACCATGTTTGAAACAAATTTATTTATATCAAGACTAATTATTATTGTAGATTTGTTATCTATCTATACAGTGTGGAACAGACAAATGGGATAAATTCATTATTTCAGTTATTGTACATATTTATAAAAAATCCTGAGAATGTCGATTTTTATTTCCAAACACTCAGTTTTATGCCAGTGTGTGACGTCATTACCGTTTGAGATATGACGTTACCAATTAATTTTTCAAACACCCTTAATATTCTTTCATATCTGAATTCTATATTTAAACGCAATTTAAATCATAATTATGTTGTATAATTAACAGTCTTGATGATATTATAGACAGTATACTTGAACCTATAGAAATTGAAAGGAAATTAGCTTTATAAACAATTAGATAGGCTAATTTTTTTAATGTTCATTAACGAACACTTGCTGTTATTCATTTTATGGCAATTTACTTTTACTGATATATTAATTTTTTGTTTTAATTTATCAAACACCTACAAAAACATGATTTTAAGATGGTTATATGTATTTTCAAAACTATAAATTAACGAACACAATAAGATACATTTTTGAAATGAAAGTATCTGCAATAACTGAAATAATTCATTTATTCTATTTATTCCAAACTGTATATTATTTGACTTAGGTATGTGACTCCTACCAGATCCATTCAAGTGATAATGTTGGCAGTGACAGACAGACAAACCAGGGGCTCTAACATTTTTTATGCAACTTCCAAAATATTCAGCTGAAAACCCTTTACTTCCTGCTATAACTCGTATATCTGTGAAAAAGCAGCAGAAAAAATAATGCTCAAATGAAGTGTAAAATTTTCTAGATGTTTACTTCAATTTTGATCTAATATGACCATTGTTGTCTTGTTGTTGTGTTGTCTTGGCACGCTAGAAAAAATTAATGGTCACATGACCAATCGATGAAATTTGTTTTTTTATTCGTATGGTATCGATATCGCTTGCCTGTGACACAGAATGAGCATCCTGCTCGCTCTTTACAATAGCCAAAAGACATTTTTAGCTCAAGATTGTAGCGCGAAAATAATAATATAGGTAATAGTAGTAATAATAAAGCGTCTTTGTAGAATGTAGAATGTAGAAATATAAGCTAAATAAACTAGTCCGCGACTTTGTGCGCGTGGAAAACTGTATTCAATTCCATTCCATTCCTTGTAGTAGTTTTTGCATTATGCGTGTAAAAATATACAGAAAGACAGACAGACGCTATAAAATGTAGCCTATATTTTAAGTTAGACCTCTAGTAATACATCGGTGAAAACTGTATTCAATTCCATGCAGTAGTTTTGTGTGATGTGCGTGCAAACATACAGATAGACACACAAAAATGCTAAAAAAACTGTTGTTTTGGCTTCTTTTGTTCTAATAAAGGCCCCCCATATTATTTTTCTTAAAATATCTTTAATGTACAGTCAAAACCCTACTATTAAAGCTATAGTAATTTTATACAAACATTGCCACCCTTTTTTACACCCTTAGCGGTTGAATTTTGCAAAATCCCATCAAGAGAGCAAAATAAATTTTCAAAGAGTAAAAAAATATTTTTGAGCTCAGGAGAAAAAAGCTAGCAGGTGACTATTAATTTCTTTTTTTTGTTCTAATAGTGAATGGTTTTTTACCCTTTTATGAAAATGTCCAATAGAACATTTCTTATTATCAAGAATAGATAAATACTTATTGTAATGTTTAATATCTCCTATAATATTGTAACTATAGGCCAGGTCTGACACGGGACACAGCTCCCTACAGACCAAGAAGAAAATAAAAAATAAAATTAACATAAATTAGAATTGTAACACAGGACGAAATAATAAATATTTTTTGAATTGAATTTTTTAACAGCGTTAGAAAACTACGAAGAGTGATGGTCAGGCATGGTGAACTTATTTACGAACCTTTAATTTACACTACGATTTTTTTCTTTGAATAATTTTTTGTTGAAGGTAGCTGGGAGAAGAAGTTGAAATTATTCTATGAACAGAAACCCACAAGATGCAAATGAATAAGTTATCCATCCGTAGCCAAACCAGCTCGTTTATTTTTGATGATATTAATCTGTCAATTTTTTTCAGACCATAACTACATGAATGTGCAGCAAGTATTTTGGAATTTCTATAATCTACGCTCAGTTAATCCATTTAAACATGGACATACTATTTATTATATTGAAATAGTTCGGTAGCACTAATGATTCACAGTTTTCTCCTTAGCTTAAAGTTGATAATTGATCTGTTACAATTCAATGGTTTGAGCGCTAAATAACCTATTTTTTAGACATTAGATATATGTGCGTTGAATCTCAGGTTTGTTTCAAGAGTAATTCCAAGTTATTTGGCCTTATCAACTATTTCTAGTTATGTAGTGCCTACAAAAATGCGTATATTTGATTTAAGATGGTCTATTTTCCGTTTTTGTGAGAAAGCCATAACAAGATATTTAGTAGTTTTAAATTATTTCTTTCAGCATAGTCTAGAATTTTTGAAAGGTCATTATTTATTAGTGTAGATGCTCGAACAACTATATTACTATCAAAAATATAGAAAAGCTATACATATATCATCAAGAAACCCACTAATTTGCAGGTTTTAAACCATTTTGAACATGTCTGTCTAAGAGAATGGGGCCTAAAACGAATCCTTGCGGTACCCCCGAGGATATATCTTCCAGAACTGAAGGATCATAATCAGGAAGAACCACCAGTTGCTTGCGGTTTTTCACCTCCTAAAAAAGTTGACTATATCATCGCATCCATAGTCGGTAACTTAGTTTGGCACAAAGAAGATCAAAATCAAGGGTATCAAATGCCTTAGAAAAATCGTACATTATCAAAGCAGCAGATAATCCCTTATCTAGGACACCAAACATTTCATCAGTAAGTTTCGCAAAAGCTGATTGAGTAGGTGGAATTATGTCGTTCAGTATAAAAAAATCATATATTTGCGGTTGAACATGTTTTTCTAAGATTTTAGACAATACCGGTATTGCGGTATTAGTGAAATAGGTTTGAGATCAGAATATGACTGGGGTTGATTGAATGGCTCTAAGGGACGATTTCATAATCAAATTTAATCTCCCATTAATTTTAATCCCTCATTGAAAATTTCATATTTGTTTTTGATTGGACATATAATTCAAAATTACTTTAAAAGAACGAAAGAAAAGGTGACTGACTTTGTAAAAGTTATTGAAACATGCACTATTTTTATTCCGTCATCAAGATATGAGTTGAACCAATTGAAGAATTAATTAATCTCCCATTAGAGATTCATTATGAAATCGGCCCTATAGATTTTGATAAAAATGTGATACATTATTATCCTAGAAGTTCATTATCTGCTATAAGGCATATCCCTGAGAAAAAAGCTGCAATAAAATCAATACTCAAATCAATTTTCAAATTTTCTGCTAATATGCTTGCTTAATGATAAATGGTCGCACAATTCAATCGGACGTTTTTGTATTCGATGAAATGTGCATGAGAGCAATAAGAAAGTCGTGTGGATATATCAGATCTATTTTGTTATTGAATGTGAACTAACATAAGATATGAAGTTGTATTTAGTTTCATTCTAGGTAATCCATTAAACACATGAATTGATCTTTTCGCTGGCAGCGAGCCATTCAAAGATTTTTTCAATGTTTAATCATATTTGATGAACCCGCAGAATATTTTTATACGTCACTCGGCTCAGATACTTAATCTGAATGGCTTCATAACCATCACATCAAAACCGATGGCATCCACATCCTCATTAGTTAAGTGTCTGGCCATTTCAATATCTCTATCTACACGGTCTTTACTACACCCTATAAGTCGATGGAGTGCCATCGAGAAAGGCCTCTTATACATAGTTAAATACCCTATATGGGAAGGCTTACCCTATTCGAGAAAGAGAGTTATTAACAATGAGAGATAAGAATATCTTATTAATGCAGAGAGATATAGGAAGGATACAGGATCTGGTGTATTTTCCATCTTTTAACAGCAGAATGAAGGTAGTAAACCTCGATATATGGGTACGGTACCATTGAGAATTAGAATATATGATCAGCAAGTTGAAAGATGATAAGCACAAGGTATGAATTCTGGAATAAAGAATGTCATGAGAAGCAAAATGATAAATCAATACAGGGTGCTTCTTGAGATAACTGCCAAAAGGTAATATAAAAGTGTGTCGGCAAAAGCCTCATCGAAAATGATTACAGTGGGAACGAAAATAAATTTAGAAGATATCTCTCATATAAAAATGTTATTAAAACTGGTATTTTGTACCGTTTTAGAGGAAACGTGCTTTGATTTTGTTGATTCTACATTCATTCGAGATTGAGTACTTACTGTTGGTCCGACACAGGGGGCACCTCTCTCACTTATTAAGTCGTACCTGGAAAACAGAGGCCAGTACGTTTATGCAAATAATATAAAATTATCCCGGTAAAGCAAGGCATACCATACCCCAAGACTCGGTTTTGGGACCGCTTCTATTCGAAGTATATATTTTATAATTTTGTTTCACCTAGCCATACTTGTATTCTTTTTGCGGATGTCACGAACTTGATAAATCGCTATAAATCGCTCCTAGGAATCTTTAATTAAAGATCAAAAAAATCTTTTAAGGAAAGCGGAAACCTGTTTGTCATCAAATAAACTTTCTTTAAATATACAAAAAAAACACAGAAAAATAATCTTTTCAAGGAACAAAGTAGCTCAACATAAATCTCACGCGTGTTTTCTTGGAATTACACTCGATAATAAACTTTCCTAGCGCAACCACATTGATTTTGTCCAGAAAAAACAGCATATTTTTTTCTGTTTCACTCAGTCATCTCATATGGCATTGTTTTTTTCTTCAGCCTTCAAAAAAAGCTATAAGAATATTATCCAAAGTCGGTCCTCGTGAACATTATCGTCCTCTATAAAGCTAGGCATAATGACACAACCATCAACTTACATATTCAACTCACTCATTGAAATTCATAGCCAAAAACATTCCCTCTGCCTACAATCAGACATCCACTGCTGTGACAACCGCAGTTCATGTATAATCAGAACTCACTTTTTTCTTTCTAGGAGTAATTATTATTTTATTAAATTTCTGACTTTTCACAACGTAACGTGATGAAATAAAACTATCTATCTATCGATTTAAGTTTACTTGTATTGATCATATTTTCAGAAAGCTTTTCTCAGCTTTATCTTGAAGAACATATGATTTCTTCAAACCTTTGTACTAGATAAATTCTTAAACAATCTAACAGGTTAGCAGTTAAAAGTTCTCAAAAGATTGGAAACTAAACTTAGTTATTTCGGACACAAGTGCAAATAATATTTCAAAAGTCGTATGTTATTGTAAAAGGCATGAATACGAAGTAATTTCCTTCGCGTTAATCAAACTCAAAAGACTTGTAAAATAAGGGTGTGTCAAATAATCGGGACTCAAAGGTGACAATCCAAGTCCCCAACTGATGTTTTATTTTCAACAAAATCATTCTTCGAGATATTGATAAACGAACTATTAACCTACAACAATGAAGTGGAAAGGGGAATTTCATAGAAATTATCAAATTTTTGACCGAATTCGAAAAATGAAGAAATTTAATCTATACGTTTTTAGGTAAATTTCTTATAGAAACTTACACTTTTGAATTTCGAAAAAATTTTGTTGTTATATGTCTATAAGTTAGTCCAAAAAAACATTTTGTTCAGAAGTTTATATATATATATATATATATATATGGGATATTACGAAATTTGTTAACACGATAGAGGTCGTAGTTTTGAAGGTATCAAGTTCAAATTTGCTACAAAAATCAATCTCTCAAATATCTCGGTCAAGTTCATTATTGGGCAATATCGGGTAGGTAGTTTCAAAATGGCGACCATTCAAACATTTAAAAAAATTATCAAAAAAGAGCAGTAGTGTAAATATTATTAAAAATAATTTTAGGTTATAGATATAATCAGTACCTACTTTTGTTCTTTTTCATAAAATACACAGGTAAAAAAATAAAAATTAATAAAGAAAAATAACAAATATTGATAAAATATGAACACTCAATATAAATTTGATGTAATTGTACATTTTCTGGAGATCTTAATATTTTTAATGTTTAATTTGGAAATTTTTCAACAAAATATGTTGTTTAAGTGAACGTTTTCATAAATAATAAAACACCCAAAAATATTAAATAAATTATTTGGACAAAATATTATCGACTTTATATCTTGGTGTATGGAAAAATACCAAGAAATATTAATTATATTAGTTGGTGCTGGTACATTTGAAGGTGGTGCCAAATCTTCTTTCTATTATCTACAACCGCACCACTTTAAAAAAACTACAAGCGTCTATATAGTTAAACATATTTTGAATTTTTCAGATTACCAAGTAATAAAGTTGGTTCTATTTTTTGTTAAAAGTATTTATAGCTAAAAGAGCTTTTATAACACCTATTCAAAAGCGATTGTCTCGCTTTAATAAAGTGACCTTAGACAGGTCTTGATCGATAATATTTTTTACAATTAAAGAATAGGTAACTATTTACTTCAGACTCTAAACTAATAAGAATAATAATTTAAACCAAATGTTTAAAATGCTCGCCGTTCCTCTACTAACAATATGAAAGCAATCAATTCTTGGGTCACTCTTTCCAAGACTTCTGCAAATATTAGCTCAGAATCATCAGTAATTCTTTGTCTCAATGGCTCCAAGCATTTTGGTCGTCTAACTTAAACACGTGATTTTAGATAACCCCAAAAAAAATCTAGTGGGTTAAGGTTCGGAGAGGCCTGAATCTGAATCGCGTACATCCAATCCATCGATTTGGAAAATTCGCATTCAAAAAATCCCTATAACATCGATCATAGTGGGAAGGCGCTCCATCTTGTTGAAACCAACATTTCCAAATTTCCATCAATAAAAAATGGGCTTATAAACCTATTTTGGATAATTCCCATTCAAACATTCAACTTTTGTAAATGCTGTGTATGTGCTTCATGAATCCAATGAGGATTCACATTTGACAAATATCTTGAGTTAAGGAGGTTAACTGTTTAAACAAAAACTAGCTTTATCGGAAAACATTACCTCCTACATTAGCTGATCAGTATTTTTAGTAAGCTTTCCTACTTATATTTCTCCATAGCTCTCTGTCTCCAGTTTTCTCTCTCCAGTTCACGATTCCCGCCCTACTAAGGTCTTCCTTCACTTCCTTCATCCATTTTGTCCTGGGTCTTCCGCCTCTTCTTTTTCCTCCTGGTTCCCATTGAAGCATTGAGTACGTTGTATCTTTTTCCCCAACTCTCCATACATGACCTAGCCACTTTTCTCTTTGTTCTTTGATTTTCTTTACAAAATCTTCTCCTTTCAATTCTAGTGGTATTTCATGGTTCATTCGTTGTCTGTATTCATTTTCACCTGTTTCTGTCTTCTTCATCCTTTTGGGTCATTGTTAATGTTTCAGCGGCGTACATCATTATTGGTCTGATATTTTTTTTATATATGTTGATTTTGGTTTGCCGAGTGAGTATTTTATCTTTTCATCTATTTCTGTACTCCTCTCTCCATTACTATTTATCATGACACTTAGATACTTAAATTTGTCCACTTCTTACAAAGTAATTATTTTTTTTTACCTTGCGGATACAGTTTCTTCTGTTACCTAATGCAATCCTCCTAAATTTTGTTGTAAATTTTGCATTTTTTTAAATCGTCACATGTAGTTCATTTGTCAGAATATAAATAATAATAATATTCCTTTATTTCAAATAAATTACAGTTATATAGAAAAATGAATTTAAAGAAATGACGTCACATAATAGTTATGAAACCCTTTCAAAATATTCCCTCATATTATATGGTTCCAAGCCGATAAGAAGTTGTTGGACTTTGTATCAAAGTTCTATAGTTTGATATACGTTTTATCTCTCTTAATAATCACAAATAACTCAAAAAAACAAGTTTGAATACGTGATGGATTATGAAATGTGATTTTCAGCGGCGCAGTCACCAATATATCAATAGCGACAAAAGGCGTTTCTACATCATAGAATACATATCTTCTTTCTCTCTCTCTCTTTCTGGTGAGCTTTGAATAATGGCGTTACACATAGTTTAATGGATCTGTTCATTTATACCATTGGCCACACAAATATTTGAAAAGGTCTCTCGCTGTATTCGAAGCACTCTGCCCGCCATTCTCCACCAAAACGAACAATGCCAAAAGCATCGATTGAATGGTAGGTAGGAGTAGGTACCTATATTATCCCATCGATATTGTATTATCACAATCGAAACACAATTAAAATGGTGCTCGTTGACGAATGTGTGTTAGGGGTTTTTTCCGAAAAGGCAGTTACAACTGATCAAAGGTCTTATTTTCTATGATGTAGTAGGCACCAATTATTATAGTTGGGTACAAAGAATTCTAGAGTGCTTTGGAATTGCAGGATGAAGGAATGTACCCTATAATATAGCAATTGAATTGACTTTGTTTGTATGTCAGAAATAATCAAAGTTGCAACGTTTTGATACAAGAGGCATTTTTCCAGACGATAGTCCAGCAGGTACAATTTCAGTGAAAACTCGAGCATGTGCGAATGGGGCTCGCGTGGAGAGAGCTCTGTATACTGCAGTACTATTAACAAATTTTACGTCAGTAGATTGAGTAAATTAGTTTCGGTGGTAAGGGAGAAGAAAGATCAATTTTTATAATGAGTGATCCAAAACTAGATATTCGACGTAGGCTATTGCAAGTGAAAACGATTTCTCAGCATGTCTTTGCTAGAGTCAGTTGCGTGTGTTTGTTGAATGAGGCAACGGCCATATTAATCACACATAATAAATGAATCTGTATATGCCAATTTTGTTGAAAGATTTATTTTATCCGAAGAGGGGGGAAATACGCAGCCGCACCACCAGTGGCCATGCGAGACTCACCGGTGTGTGGGGATATTATACCTTGCCTGTACGACCCACAAAAACCCTTCCTCTTTCAACAAACCTCAACTGTGAAATTGCCACCCTTGACCCGCTTTAGCATTACAAAGGATGGCCTGTTCTGTGCTGGACGAGGCTTAGTTTCGTTTCTGTCACTCGTCCTTTCTTCATATCAGTTTTCTGGGTTGCCTGGTTCATTTTATCTTGATCCGTGCTTTCTTTCTACATTTCCTTTTATTGTCGATTGCTCTTTGCTCGGGATGTCGTGAGAGCCTGGTCTTCTTAATAAGTATCCCGGATGTCATCCACCAAATCCTCTTGTTTCTTTGCTCGCAAGACCATTTCCACAAAAGTGGTTACGAGATTCCAATTCTCTGGGCAGGTAAAAAACGTATGCTCAGCATCGTCTCGGGTATGACCACATGCCACGCAGTTCGGTGTCACAACCTTTCCCCGCTTAAACAGATAGGACCTAAACCTAAAGTATTGTCCAGACAATAATTATGTAAGGTAATAATTTACCTACTAAAGTACTTTCTTGTTCCAAGCTTCGGCACTTGGTAAAAGACGTGCAGTCCACCTTCCTCTGAAGTCAGCCTCGTAAATCTCCTGCCATTGCTCCATAGTTATCCATATTTTATCTTCGGCAATCTTATTGTTCTATTGCAAGTTTGTTCTGCTCTTTCTGTTGCTATTCTTCTATCGTAGATAGTTTTTCTTTGAAGCGCATGTAAATCTATTGGGATAACACCGGCAATGGTTAGTACCACAGACCATGCGGTATGCGCTGCTTATTCTGAGAGCGGCCCTACGGTATACTCTTGCTGTCCATTTTCAGTGCACTTCTTTTTGTGTCGTTTGTCGTTTCCCCTCATATCTCCGCTCCGTAAAGTAAGATCGAGTTGGTTACGGACATGAGAAGTGTTCTCTTGTTGACTGTTGGACCTCTTACGTTTCTTATGTGACGGCTCATTTATGCTGTTACTGCTGAAACTTTGTCTTCCTCTCTTCTTATATGTTCACTGAAGCTCATTTTCTTGTCTAAAGTAAACCCGAGGTACTTTATATGTTCTTTGGTCGCGAAAGAATTTTTGTTATAATCATTAAATCAGTTCAGGTTTGTATATTTTTTTCAATATTGATCAATAAATTATGTCCGCTTCAAAAAGTGACAAGAGATGTTTACGGAACAACATCGTACTTTCAGAGAGCTTTCGTACTGACGTACGTTACGTAAATAGTGAAAGATACACAAAAATAACGATGGTGCATTCGTTCTTCTTAAAAAGTTATAAGAAAATTCCGCGATAGCATATATCTATCTTTTAAGGTTAACTCACAAGTACCATATTCCTGATTTTCAGATCATGGCCACCACCGTCTATTTACCAAAGAAGTTATCCAGCTATATATAATTGGAGCTAACAGTGCGAAGCCTGAGCAAGTACCTATGTAGTTTATTTTGAATTGAAAAAAAAAATCAAATTAGCCCTTACAATCAGAGTCCTTGTTAATGCTATTTCTTCATGGTTGAATCATCTAACTCTGTAAAAGAACCAAATTTCATCATGTTTCATTTAGTAGTTTTGGAAAATCTAGTACATGATTATTGCAAAATAAAGTATACTTTCCACAAATTCGGATAGACATACATTATAGGAATAATTTAATAAGAGTAAAATGCACGCAATAATCCAATTTTCGCTTAGTATAAAATTTTCTTTAATTTTAGATTTAACCTAACAAGGGTTTTTTTGTTTTTCTAGCCCAGTAATAGCTATTGTGATTTTTTTTGCTTTGATAGAAAGGACAAATAGAATTCAGAGTGATCTTAAAAGGGTTTCCTTTTTTTACGGAATGTGCGTAAATCTAAAGCAAATATAAAAAAATGAATTTAATCGATTTTATAAAATAGATGTAAGGAGACTGATTTGAAATAGATTCTTCTTAAAATTATTTTTTAATGTCATTGGAATGGCTGAAAACGTAATTTTATAAAAAAATCCTCTAGAAAATGGTGTATATATTTGAAATGTTGTAGTAATTTGAAAGAGTAAGACTACCAAGGTACATATTTGTCAAAACTCAATCACGATAGGAAAACCAAAATGCTAAAATTCACAAAGTTTCTTGGAAGTCGAATGAGGAGTATTCGAGAATTAGGGTATCTGATTTCTGATACCACCTAATAAATTTAACTGTAATACTATTAAACTATAAAATATATGAATTATGAATTCTTTGACACTCGGTATATATGTATGTGTATGAAATTAATACTCTAGATGCTCTTCAAAGAATATTCATTCTTTGAAAATTAATTCCGACTGTTTGGCTCTTGACAAATCGGCACTTAAAAAGGTCACATAATAAATAATTGGGTATTATTAATAATATCGAAGAGCTCGGCCTGTCTCTTGCAAAAGTTTTCAAGCCGAAAAGTGGCTTTATTCATTAGGAATCTCCACTCGAGTCCTCATTATTCATTTCGCTTCTCCACTTCGCCAAAGAAACGCCCATCCAGATCCAAGAGCGACTCGTCGTCCCATCTGGCTCATTCCAGGAGGTAAGTATATTTAAAAATATCTAATCGAGTTATGAAACATATACAGAATTTGTATGTCGATGAGATCACAAGTTTTTTATATAAAATATTGATAAATGGCTGAAGAGGAATCAGTTTATTTATTCGATGCTTTATTAATTTTTTGATGTATTCTCTTCTTTTAATGAATGCCGTTCCTCTGATTACTTGCCTGCCTTTATCTTTAGTTTCTGCTGGATTAGCCACCAGCATTAGCTCTTATCTTCCAAGTTTCTTTATCTTTATTTCATCCGGCAAACCTCAAAAATGCCGATGTAATTATACCAAATCAATGGCACAAGTTTTTTAACCATGATGATCTACAACAAACAAGAACAGTTTCACTTCCCTTTGAAGAATTATGTGAACCAATTATATTTATTATATTTTGATCCATTCTCGTAAGGTATTGAATAGCTTTAAGTTCCATTCACTAGTATGTAGAAGAGAAAAGATTAATTCAAGGCAAAGAAATGTAGGAATATTTCGTATAAAAGACGATTTTCCTCCTCTAACATTTATCTTTAGATTATAATATTTTAACACAAAATAAGTATAGATTCTTTTATTGCAACTTGAATTCGTTAATAGATATCCGTCTTTCTATTCGTATGTTAACTCAGCTCTTTTTGTAAATAATCCTTATTGTTTTTAAGATGAACCAATGAATATATCCTTATCCCACCATAATTACCTAGTTCAAGCAGCCGATAACTTTTTTCTCTTCTTGAAACCTATGCTTCAGTATCACTGAACTCTAAACTAAAGAGTCTAAGTAGTCTATATGTCTTAAATACCATCATTGATTAGAATATCAAATTTGGCTAATTTATATCATAAATATACTCAAGTCATAAAGTTAAGAATGCCCGTGTCTTCGTCTTTGTATAGTGTTTATGTCACCGCTGTCATTCAAAGTAATGGCCATCGAAACGTGGACCAAACTCCGTACTGCTTAACTTTAGAAAAGAAGTTGGCTCGTGTTGGCCAGTGAGCTCCCAGCTCCTCGGAGAAGTCCCAACCAGACAGTACCCAGAATACTAATGTTACGCCACTGCATGATTTTCCATCATTTCTGGAGCAAAAAGTACATCCATCTTAGCCGCTGTGGATGTGTTAAAAGAGAGAAAAAAAAAATCAGCATGTACGCAAAAGTAATGCCAACGGTTTATTTATGAATATATCATATGCGATCGATTGAAATTTCAAATTGTGAATGCAGTTTCAAAAGATGTTATGTAATCAAATGATTAGTCTCAGAATTAAATCCGTGCAAATTAAAAAATATACAAGCAGTTTGTACAATAGAAACGATTAAATAGATTATCTCCAAGAAAAATCCATAAAATGAATTGTAATCTACAACTTGGAAAGCGAGTATTAAAGAAATTTCCATTTATATTATATTAAAATATTTTTTTACAAAAAGTTGGACCGACTTATTAGTGCTGTTACTTTTGAAGTTGTACAGTTGTGGTTAGATTGATAACTTTTGGCACCAACTTCACAAGTACCAGCACCAATAGAATTAATAATATTTTGTATTTTTCAGCGCACCAACTAATAACGTCGGTCCAGTTTTTTGTAAAAAATATTTATTTCACACTTTTGAGTGTGACATTAGTCACGAGAATCGTTGAACTATTATTCATGTATGCTTTGCTCTTTGCTTGTATTTGCTATTATTCAAAAATCTAAGAACATTGTCGCGGAAATACGCATATTATAACTTTTACCACTCTTTTATCTCGAAAACCGTAACTCTAAGGAAAAAATGTTCATCATAAATATTGCTACAAATAATTAGGTCTTCCATGAAGAACCCACATATTTTCATATTTCGAAAGAAATCGCCCTCTCCACATAGCAAAATTATACATATTCGAGAAATTAACATGCCTCTTACTCGAAAACCGTAACTCTCAAGTTCTGTGGAATCAAATTCTTATTTCGGAAACAATCAATTTTTTTACCAAAAAAAAAGTATTGAATAGAAAAAACAGAAAAGATTTTGTTATAATTATTTATTTTAAGAACTAACTATAAGTGGCCCTAAATGTCACTAGGTATTCCATCATTGGACCGAGTCCAAATGAAAACCTTCATCAAAAAGTTCCACTCGCATGTACACACCTATAAGTATGAAACCTTTCATCGAAAAGTCTCACTCGTACGTACACAACATCACAAAACAGAGGTATGGGTATGGAACCCTCCACCAAAGAGTCCACCCGCACTTACACACCATCGCATATCCTCCCAACACACATGCATATCGAATATTCTACGAGAATCCATCCATAGAGCTCAGAGATATAGGTATGGAACCCCCCATCAAGGAGTCCCACTCGCACACACACGCCATGAAATTATTGTATCATCATTGGTCCTTTAGAAGTACTTAAACAAAATTTCAAGTCGATCCGATGTTTTAAGTAGGTGAAAATCGTGTCCAAAGATTCCGTTACATACATAATTATAATTAGCAAGCTAATAAAAGCGTGTTGAAAACAACGAGAATTTAAATTCATAAAATATATTTTGTTAAATATGTCATCCTTAATAACGTAATGACCATTATGTAATTAGCACAAACTACAAACAAAAACTAATCACATAGATCATACATAATTTAGTATCATAAAGTTTTGAGTTTTAAAATACATACAATGATAGTATTGGAAAATATAATATTTAATAGTAGATATATTATATGTTAAAACAGATTCCTGAGATTGACTTTTTTATTTATAATTTAATTATTTCTTTATACCGCACTATAAAGTCCTTGAGTTGCGGAACATTCTGGGTGTGAGTTCTACTCGTACTTATTTTATATTTATGTAAGTACTAAGCTCTCCTATTTTGATGATAATTCTTTTATTTATTTAACAGGACAGCAGAGAAATGTAACATTTGATAGACATCAGATTCATTTATCAGATGTTTTTGTTTTCAGATATATAAGATTGAACTAAGATTTTGAAATCCATTAGGACTCATCCTTTCGTCACCTTTAAGGTACCAAGCCCTAATAAACGAAGAAGAGAATCTGTGCATTGCCATTACAATGAAATGCAGTCTTGGAAACCCTATAATCAGGTGAAGCATAACGACTTTCCCAAAAATTCATCCACCCAAGCCTTCAAAGTATGTTGCTGGCAAGTCAAATATATGGGCCAGTAGTAGTAGCGGAGACGGCGGCGGCGACGTTAAGCAGCAGGGCAAAGCAGCAGGCAGGA
Organism: Crioceris asparagi; assembly: GCA_958507055.1. Lineage (NCBI taxonomy): Eukaryota > Metazoa > Arthropoda > Insecta > Coleoptera > Chrysomelidae > Crioceris > Crioceris asparagi. The sequence goes on from OY293828.1 coordinate 10,032,423, forward strand.
TGAACATTCACCGACGTGATCTCGCGCGCCAGCAGGACAGTGACGTAGCTGCTGGTCGTCCTGGCAACCCTCGCGAGCAGCACGCGTGACGTCAAACGAGCTGACGGCAATGGGCGTGGTGGCCGCGCCGATAATGTACAAGCAATGTTGCCACATTTCTGTCAAATACTTGAACTGTTGCTTGGGGTTTCTTCTGACATTCTCTATTTATATTACATAGCATAGGTATATATTTTATGAAAAATTGAATGGTGAAACACGTATCATGTTCACATAAAATAGGTGATTATCTCGATTTTATAAAATAATATAATTCTTTCGGTGATAATAGAATATAAGTATATCACATTATTATATTTGTCGATGAAATTTCTATAAATAGAAAGCAAAAATTTGTCTTATCTTCGAATAGAGCCAAATAAACTAAAAGACACTTTAAAATTCTTGAGGTAAGCATTCAAAATCTTTTTCATGAAATACCTAAATGGAAATGAAATGATTGTAGAATATGTAGTGATGATAATCACTGATGTATGCAACCAAACATACCTCTGCGACACATATTTCGTATAAAATCTTATCTTTCGGTAATTTGTATCTTTTCATGATTCCGTCAAAATCATGATCAAATTGCAACGTTGTGAGAATGGTGCACTACATGCATTAATCTACTAGAATCGGGAATAGAACAGCCTACTTATACTTTAAAACTTTTTGTACGACTGAGACGTTGTTTACACGAGGCATTTAATAGTTTTTAATATTTTAAAAGTTTTTTTACGAGAAAATACTTTTTCATTTCAACATTTTTTTAACAGGTATATTCAATAATAGAACCAAGAAGAACAGAACTATCATAGAACTTTTTTTAGTTCATGGATGGAACTCAAGATGGGACTAATGGCCTTGCGCATATCGCATGGCGGGCTCATTTTTGTTTTTACATAACCTCAACTGTCAGTTTGAATAAACGTTGAATTTTTGTTTACCGTTTATGAACAAATTAAAAAGTGTGAAGAAATTCTAAAATGGCACAACGCATGAAGACGTGTCCGAACTCCTCAAATCTTGAATCAGCACCTTGCGAAAAATTTATCTCCCGATTCTTAAGCAAAGAGAAACCTCCGACAGTACAAAGATGCAGAGACAAAATTCCAAAATCAAATACAAATCAAAATCAGCTGAGTAAAATGAAACCGAATATGAAGCAACAAAATGTAGCTTCTCCGAAATATAGTCAGTGCCCCAACAACTTATTTCAATACAGCGATGATTCTACTTTAGTGAATGAGCCTCCAAGAGCAACAAATCTGAGGCACCGTTCAAGATCAACAACTGTAGATAGGGAGCCATGGGGCCAGCTCCTAAAACAACAAAAAAGTGGAGAAGAAAAAATCTCTGTGTTTGGAAACTTTGACCCATTAAGGACCTTACATTTCCTAGCCAAAGAACTGAAATACCAAATACAGGCCGTTTTGCCAGGTATAGATATTGTTTTATTAAATTGTTTGTATTATGTATCTTGAAAAAATAATTTAAACTCAATGTTATTACAGATGATAGTACTGTGCAACAACTTATTAGTGACATACAATATGCATTGAAACGAGTTCCACCTGAAGTTGCATCAACAGTACATTTACAACAAGCTTTGGATTCTTTTCCCGGCAGTAAAAAGAGCTCGAAGACTGATTGTGAAGTGAGTTTTGATTATTACCGACATATTTGATACCCAACAGCATACTTAAATCATATTTCCACCATATCTGACAGGTAAACAAAAAAAGTATAAGTACCCAAACACCACCATATAAAAACACAGAAGATAATGAGAAGCTCAATAAATTCATGCAGGAAAGTACCCTCAAATTTGACATGAGTTTCAAACAGCTGGAAAATCTATGTACAGAATTAAGAAGCGAAAGAGACTATATTGCCAGGCAACTGGAGACTGAAAGAAGCAATGTGGCACAATTAAGGAAAAGGATACATGATTTAGAAATCGAAAATGTGAGCTTTTATGCTATATTCTACATATATTTTGTTATAACAAATTTCTAAAGCATTCATATATTTTGAAATTTTCAGATGAACATATTAGGCCCACGATTAAAGGCATTAGAGGACGAAAAACAGAAACTAGAATTAAACTTTGCTGAAACTGCAAAAAACCTAGAAACAGAAGCACTAGCAACCACATCTGATCTAAAAGCACAATTAGCTGAAACGAAGAATGCTAAAATGCTACTTGATCAAGAGTGTAATAAATTGAAGCATCAATTGCGGTTGAGTGGTCTCGAGAGAGACAAATATGTGGCTGTACTAGCAATTCGGGACAAACAGATAAACGAAATAAGAAATGAAATGACTCAGCTTCAAGAAGTGGTCAATGAACAATTGATGCAATTGCATAATAACGCTCACCAATCGATGCCAGGCGGAGGAAATACCCAAAGTAGGATTGCTTAACTGTAACTATAAGTAGTAGGTATCTATTCTCATTATTTGTAGTGCCTCTGATGGCTGGTGGTGAATACCATAATAAAGAGAACATCGGTGACATTGGTGACAGTACTTTGTCAACCATTTACAGCAACGATGACAGAGCTCAACATATTTTTAAGCGAAACTCTGAATATTCCTTCAAAGATCTACCAGCTGGCGATTTGGATTTTTCAGCTTTGATGCAGCAAGACTATCCCGAATCAAAACACATCAAGAACGGAGCTGGTTCCAAAAAGGTGGAAAAATATAAAATTTAAAATTATGTATTAAAATTTATTTATAAGATGAGACAATAACACAAAATAGGTATTTTTTCCAGGATTTATCCGAGGAAAAGACTGAATCTCAAATGAATATAAGAAACATGTTCAGTGAAATAAAAAAGGCTGCATATGCTGTTACAAGTACGCCAAGACAACGAAGCCAGTTTAATTTGCTTTCGAATACTTAATGCTGACATTTCTACTGTGATGTTGAGAATTGTGTTTATATGTAAATCATTGAATCTTAAGATTTTTTTTCGAATTGCTCAATTAATTTATTTTATTCATTATATTTGTCTCACTTCCTCCTGTTCATTACATTCATTACTCTATTTCGCCAACTCCTGACATCCGAGATTTCAAAAATTACTCAAAGGATGAGTTCACTAATAACAGAAGTGGTGACAATTCACCACATTCTATTTAAGCCACATTAAAAAAAAGGCGAAAACGCTTAGTAACTAACATAATGAACTTCATAACCAAATTCTTTTTGCGAGTTTACTTGTGTAGACCTCTAGAAAAATACCCGATCGTCTTAATTGAAAAATTAGATGAAACATCTAAAAAACATGCCATATTAGACTAACTTGGTCCTGGTTAAGATTGATATGCACCTATTGAACTTCCAAAAAATATTAAAGAAAAAATGGATCGACTCTGTTGCCGCAATGAAAAATACAAAATAATATTAATTCTATTGGTATTGGTTATTTTGAAGTTATGCAATTGCAGTTAAATAGAATACTATTGGCACAAATTTCACAAAGAATTAATATTATTTTTTTCAGTGCACCAACAATTAAAGTCCGTTAAATTTTTTGTAAAAGATATTTATTTACCACTTTTCAGTGTAACATTAGTCACGAATATTATTGACCAGAAAATATAGTACTTATCCTATCACCCATGTACATTCTTTGCTTGTTCTTATTATTCACAGATCTAATAAAAACATCGTCGCGAAAATACGCATATTTTAGACATTACCGATTTCGAAAACCGTAACTCTTGAAAAAAATTCTATTTAAATGTTTCCGGATATTGTCTTATCTTTAATTCAGATTTTCTAGAGAAATTGCCCAATGGAGGGAAGCAGGTTCCGGATTGGAGTTTTTATAAATATGGGAAAATTTATCAAGTCTCCTCTTTCAAATAAATCAAGAATCATCAAAATCGAAGTACGTTTACTATATACAGCGCGCGCACAAACCAAAAAAAAGCAGACCGTCCAATTGCATACATCCTCCGTTTGGGTTCGTCGGTCAATAAAGATCCGTCTAATCCAAATAAAGTTTCATGAAAAAAAAACAGTAGAAAACCCTCGCAGTACATTTAGAGCGAGGTATAACCTCTCTGGAGAAAGCCTCTGTTGAGCAATTTTCGATGAATAACTTCAGTACTTTGCCCAAGGACTATAATACATAGTTTAATTACTTTTGTAAGAACTTTTGATATGTGCAACTATGTCAGAAACATGCTAAATTCGAAAAATCGATGAATTTCATAAGAACTATCACATTAAACAATTTATACCAAAACATCTTTAACTCTACGCTTTACAAGATTTATAACTCATGAAATTTATCTTGCAGTTTACTAAGGAGCGGCAGATTCTTTAATTTTGATTCACTCAAAGTTTTAACTCAATATCATTATTAGACTTTTACTCACTTAACGGCAACGATATCTACTTACCTAACAATGAAAATTTCTTATAGTCTCTATCTGTAACAACTGGGTTCACAGTTCAATTAGTACTGTTAACTCCTGTAATTATCTCCATAATGGTTGCAAAATTTACGTATCTGTTTAGATTACATGACAACAAACTTCTTACGATTTAATAAAATAATGAGACAAACGTGGAATAAGATACTCCCTATTTCGCCTGGTCGCAATTAAAAACTTCATTTTGTACGTCTAATTTTACGGCAAAACGTTGTCGGCTTAGTTGAATATAATATAACAGCGAGCCTTTTCTGCTTTATTATTTCAACTCTACATCTTCCTCAACTACATACAGATATTTTTTAAAAGTTACTGCCAAAACTTTTCGCGAGCAAGAATCAGCTAGACTTAATAATACTTTTCGTAGGTAATAGATTTATCGTTGGTGGCATGCGATTTTGTAATCATGCAAAAGTGCTACCGAAGAAATTGTATTATTTCCTGTTAATATCGCCAAATCCATCAGAGCAGTGTGTTCGTTTCTATCTGATATTGCGGCTATGCTTCAGTCTTGAAAACAAACTGAAATTTAGGTTTATTTATGCAAGATATTACAGAGCATGCAATTCAGCTACGGTGAAATGCGTCAAAAAAAGGAAAAACAAGGAGATAGGAAAATGTCATTCATGTTTGAAATACAAAGTCGGAAAAACAGAAGCGTCTATTTTTTTAGGTTATCTTCGCAATATGAAAAGCGTCAAATTGTCTCGTAGTGCGCCAATTCATTTTTACATTCCTACCGCTGCCCTAAAATGAATTTGCACTCAGAAAGTATGTCCACTTCGGTCTCTTCTTCTTTCTGGTAAAACCTACAGAGGCTGTCATCTGCCACACCGATTACGTACCTCCTAGTAGTATCTTGTCAGCATTTCCGACAGTTTCCTCATCGTTTTTCGACTTTGACTAAGAAGTAGTTTGCGACACAGTTTGGCAAAAAGGCTCTTTAGGAATATTTTCCTTGACACCAATACTGAACCTGGTTATTTATTCAGTCTTGGATATGCCTCATAATGTGACGTTTAGCAATTCCACAGGAACGCTCTTGTCTTATCAAAGTCTGATCCGCTCCCTGATTGGGTAGCTCATTGCTTTAATCACTTGCTGCCCTGAAACACAGGTTAGGGTCATTCTGTTGTGACTACCTATGCTTTTAAGGGTCATGTGATATCCCCATAGCAGCCTTGAAGTTGTCCAATATGAGATCAAGTACGGTGTTAAACTCTATATTTCTTTCGTCTTTGGTTTTCTGACAATATCATATTTTTGGCATTTTCATGTCTTTTGAACGATCTTCATGATCCTCATAATGTTTTGGAGAGCATTGGTATTCTTCTAGAAAAGTGGAAATCGTTCAGAATTTCAAGGGCTTCAGCAAACCACTTACTGGATTGAGAAATGTATTATAACGAACTTGGCTTCGTGTAGGAGTGTGCGATTCGTCATAGGGCGGAGCATCTTGGCGAGTACGGACATTAGTGGAGCCCCGATGGTACGTATGTAAGTCATTCTCCAATTGGTCACCCATAGATGCCATGGTCAAGATTATGTCCCGAAACATCTATAGTGAGTTCTCGCTAATGGTGGAATGCTCGTGACGTTGGAAGATTCGAGAAGGAGGGGCAATCCTATATATTGGAGAGGATTTGCTTTGGGAATCAGTCCGGTGCAGTCGAGTGAGTCAGTCAATTTAGTGCAGTCCATTGGAGTCGGTACGGTGGAGACTGGTAGTGCAGTGAAGACCGGCAGTATGGTGCAGTCCGTCGAGACCGGAGTACGGTACAGTTCGGTGGGTCTCTAGTAGGGGGGCCATTAATAAATAACGCTCGGTCCAAATACAATTGTAAATAGTGTAAATAATGAATTTAAATTGTACATAGTAGTCGATGGTTTAATATAAGATATATAAATAGACTGATATTTGGTGTGTAAATAAATAAACTTGAAAAATAAATAATTCCCATTTATTTTTATATACCCGTTGCAGTATCAACAGCTCAGCCCTTATCGCTACGTGTTTTCTGTACTATTAGAAGGTTTTGATGAATGAGATATGAATCTTTTGAACTTGACAGATTTGAGACTTATTTTGAAAATTCCTGGATGGATCGTGCTAAAACTCAGCACGTTTTGGACAGAATGAAGAAGAATATTATTTTATTTTCTGTTAGAATACTTGAATGAACTACCAGCAAAGCTTTAGTTTATGAGGGTCAGTATACTGGCAAATATTAAACTCTTTGATACTGGATTGAATATAGGAACACAGCCATTCTATAATCATGCATTCTATAATTTAAAATCGACATGTAGATCAGCAAACTCGAAATGAGGCGCTGAAATTACGAAGAAGAAGAATTTAGAACCATTGGCATCCAGCTCAGTAGTAATGGTAATAACTCCTTTGTGATGTACATGTTTTACGGGCGAACTCAAATATTCTAGCGCTGAACCACATTTAACCCTGGAAGCAATTCGATATGCGATAAATTCTAAAATAGAAAACCAATTCCTGCGACACCTATTGGCCAATATTTCAGGATAACAACACATCAACCGCATCTGCTTGACCTGCTCGCATAGCTAGGCTATAGCTATAATATAATAGCTTCACGCATCCCATATCCTTCTGCCTGCCTAGCGGCTGGTCATTATTATGGATGGTTTGTCTGGAACAACAACTGCATGCATACACACGAAGTATTTAACATAAAATACATCATTTATATCCAAATGTGGCATTGTAAAGATAATCTGTGTGGCGGGGCCGAGTTCGCAGCACAGGTATTCCGCCGCTCTCAGACACAGACAAAGGTGATTTATCACGTAGACCCTGACGGGGCCTATCCATAAATCATAGCCATGTATATGTCGGAGGACGTCGCGCAACTTTCCACAGGCAACCGGGAGCGCCAAGGCCGCCGACGGGACTTGGTAGGTAGGTACCTACCTACTTGCTGAAAGTTTGGTATCGCAGTGTGAGGACGTATGTATATATAGAGGAACGGAAATATAGGTAAAGATTCAATGGCTAAGGAGAAGCAGTGAATCTTAGAAGTGTCACGAAACCGAGGTAGGTACATATATTATCATAATATGTATACGAGTATACAACAGTTCAAGCTTCAATGTATGTGTGGAAAAATCCGCCATTGAAAATTCACACTCATTGGTAGCAACCAAACTCTCACATAACCAAGCTAGCTCTCAATTGTTCTAATCTATGATAGGTAACGATATTTCAATTAGATAGGGTGAATGCGCCAGTAAGCCCCTTTAATTATATATATTTTGAATCGCAAGCGTTTTTCAAGTTCCCTATGTGCGTATTAAAAATCTCCAGTTTATGAACTGTAAGGATACCAACTTCGCTTTAAGTCAGATCTAACTGAATTTCCGCGAAAACCTTTCAAATAGTTGTTGTTCGTCAAGCAGTGCCAAACATATTGGGCACAACAACGAGTGGGTGAACTTTAACACTAAGTACCAATTGCTGCGCAACATCGAGAGCTTTTCTAAGTGATTTTGCTAATGGATGTTTAGTCAAATAACCTTAATTCGATGGGAAACAATGCATTTCTTTTAATTTAGTGTAAAAAAACAAGGTGGCCGGCCACTAGTTTAGCAATTTTTGATAGTAACTAGAAGTCGACCCCCCTGGCCGACTACTGGCTCACTAGGGACTATTTTATTATTTTTCTATCACATTCAATAAAACCAATATTCCCATCATCTTTGTCTTATTGCATAGTTTGGTATAAGCTTATTGCCTGTACCAGTAGACGGCCGTGCATACGACGCTTGGAAAAAATCATAGAAGCCATCAAATCTGGTGGCCGACTACTAGAACTTAAGTCTTTTCGTAATTTTACCAGTAATCGGCCACAAGATTTCTGAGGCTACCTATTTCAAGAAAATTTTGCACGGAAAAGTTGATTTTAACAATTTTTAGGTCATGTCAGGCCGTGCGAAAGCAAAGATTCATCAACACAGCGATGAAAACTTAGCAAACGCTCTTGAAGCTGTGAGAAATCGTGCTTCGATAAGGGAAATACCTATGCGGAAACTATGGAATACTCAGGTCAACCCTACAGGACCGTACAATTACAATTTTCGCACTGGCAAAATTTTTACTGCAAAAATAGCATTCAACCATTTCAAGTTAATGAACGAAAGTCGAAAAGTATTTGGTAGCAAAGTCAATGTGTGATGTCACTAGAAATTACTAAATTACGATGAAACTACCGAGATTTTGTATGTGGGCCCAAAATACCTAGTTCAGGCCTGGTAAGAAATGACCAATTTTAGGGCGGCCGACTACTAAGATACTAGCAAAACGGTTCCTGTTAGAAATAAAAATTAAGTAAAAATTCACATTCGAAAATTTTCATTGAATCTGAGAACGTACAAGTCATAGATTCATTGTATTTAATTATCTTAGGTATATCAAACTTTTATGAATTTGCTGTACGACAAGTCCCTGTATGTTTTGCAAAAATCACATGATTAGGTATGGTACACAATTAAATTATAGATAGATCTATTTTGGGAATAAAAGTATCACATTTTACTTATGCTTCACGAAGCTCCTTTAGAGATGCATCAAAAATCAAATTTACTTCATTATTATTATTTATTGAATATCTCCTTATTTATTGGTGGGGGTTGGCTATTCCCCTAGTTTCTCAGCCTGCGAAGCAGGTTGGTTTGTTAAGGCTTGTATCCCTTCATTGAATTATATGGATAACAAAATGCAATGAGGCAAATAAAATCTGAGGTAATATTGAATGCTGTTTTGGCTGACAACAATTTTGTTGACCGTCTCCCCTGCTTATACAGTAAAACCTCTGTTTAAGATATTTTAACGACCATAACTCTTTAGCGACCCGATGGTCATCGCTATTAAGACTTAGATGTTCCTTTATTACCATTGCACTTCTGAGATTTGTATTCAGTAAAAACAAGCAGAAACATAAGAGCTTGCTTTTGTAGTACCTATTCCAGATATTCAGGAGGAGAATATAATATCTAGGTATTTCATAATGTTACGTGGGTAGTTTATCATGTACTTACTGTTATTATTTCTTTTAGCTTGTATTCATTCTGCTACCTTGTTTGCAGTAGTGTTGCTTGTGTATTTCATTATGTAATTCTGGAATTGTAGTAGATTTGTTCTCGATCCTTCCAGAAACTGTATGTGAGGTACAATTTGTCGTGCTATTGTCACCTTGACAAGGATCTAGAACATTAATTATGTTCGTCTAGATAATCATAGAACATTCTCGATGAATGTCATATCATGATTCAGGTATATAAAGCCGTGCCGATCACGGGACAGAGTCAGTTTATTGTATCAGTCAATTGGAGACATTAGTCGAAAGTAGTTGGAACGCGATAGTCAAAGTGACAAATAGTGACAGTTGTACTAAAATAGAAAGCCGTGTACAGTGTGTTCTAAATAAACCATTGGAAGCAATCTGCGAATTTTGAGTATTACGCAAGTGAACTCACCCCACAACGTTTAGCACAGGGTTAAACGTTACAATTGGTGTCAGAAAAAAAGGGATCTTCGCATTTTGCTGAGAATATATGGTGAATACCAGATCGAAAGATTACGACGAAATGGCGAATTTTGCAGAAATAATGAAGTACTTAGAAAATCAAAGAGAAGAACAAGAAAGAATTAGACAACAAGAAAAAGAAGAACAAGAAAGAATTAGACAACAAGAAAAAGAAGAACAAGAAAAAATTAGACAACAAGAAAAAGAAGAACGAGAAAGAATTAGACAGGAAGACCAAACAAAAATGAATCAATTTCTAGAAAATCAAGAAAGAATTAGACAAGAAGACCAAACAAAAATAAGTCAAATTCTAGAAAATCAAGAAAGAATTAGACAAGAACAAGAAAGACTTAGAAAGGAAGACCAAACAAAAATAAGTCAAATTCTAGAAAATCAAGAAAGAAGTAGACAAGAACAAGAAAGAATTAGGCAGGAAGATCAAGCAAAAATAAGACAAATTTTAGAAGAAGAACAAACAAAAATAAGACAAATCTTAGAAGAACAAGAAAGAGTGCGACAAGAAGATAAACAGGAAGTTGACCAAAAATTCGAGAAAGTTCAAGAAGAAGTTGAACAGAAATTAGAGAAAGTCCAAGAAAGTTTTGATCAAAAAATTCAATTAATAGAAGAAAAGATGTTGCAAACGAAAGCTGAAGTGACTCTAAGAAGATCGTTCAATGAAATTCAAAATGGCGTAGTTAATCCACTAAAAATTGAAGCCCCAAAATTCGATGGTAAACAGTCTTGGTCTACATATAAAAAGCAATTTGATGCTGCTGCTTTGGCTAGTGGTTGGTCAGATGAAGAGAAGGCCACTGCATTGATCTTGGCTCTACGTGGTGATGCATTGGAAATCTTAAATACCGTAACTGGCGGCGAACCTTCATATGAGATTTTAGTGGATCAACTTGAAATGCGTTACGGTGACCAACATCTACAACAAGTTTATCAAGCACAGTTAAAGAATAAGCAGCAACGGTCTGGAGAAACACTACAACAATATGAAATTGATGTTGCCCGGCTCGTTCGACTGGCATATCCTACAGCACCAAAAGACTTTCTTGATAGGCTAACGGTACAAACATTCATAGATGGTATAAGAGATATTGAAATGCAACAAGCCCTTCGGTTAAGTAGTCCTACAAGAATTGAAGATGCCCTTGCACGTGCACTTGAATACGAAGCTGCTAAACAGGCGTCCAGAAGTCATCTCAGACTGCGACAGACACGATGGGTCAATTCAACCCAAGAGAAGTCGTATGGCAATGGTAATTCCATAAAGCACATTATTAAAATGTTACAAAAATTGGATGGGCAAACAAATGAACAAAGAACTAAGACTTTGTGTTGGAATTGTGGACAAGAAGGACATATAAAGAAGAATTGTCCACAGCCACAAAATAGCAATGTGCAGGAAAACTCCAGTTAGCCAGTCTTGCGGGGCGAAGACTGGCTTACTCCAACCAAGCCCCAACATCATTAAAAATCAAAATTTCCCGACTGAGTCATGAAGGATCCAGCTTGGTTGTGAAAGGAAGAATATGCGGTCGGGATTGTAATATTGTTATTGATACTGGTTCATGTTCTACCATTGTGCGAGCTGATGTTATTCCTGCTTGCAAAATTGACCATCCCAATAGAAGTTATGTACTTGAAACTGCAAATGGAGTGACAATACCTGTCATTGGTACTCACGAGGCAGATATTCAGCTGGGAAAATCAAAATTCAGACATAAAGTATTTGTTGCCGAGATTTTGGATGAAGTTTTATTTGGGCTAGACATCATGAATAAATTTGGCTTCAATCTGAACCTCCAAGACCGAATACTCAAAGTTAATGAAGAAGAGTTGTTTATGTCAACATCTGAATCTAGAATAAGAAAAATTAAGGTAAACAGGACCATTACGATACCTGGATGGTCTGACAATCTCATCCATGTTCAAATAGAAGGTTCTAAGTGCAAGGAGGCACTGGTACTGGAAAGTAATCCAGAATGTCTGCCAAAGGAAATGATTATAGAAAACGCATTAATAAATCCATCAAGTGAGCATCCAATTAAGGTGAGAGTTTTAAATCTGTCCGAAGAACCTAGAGTTTTAATGAAAAATGAAGTAATTGCCTGTGCGGAACCTATAGTATCTGTCAAAATCTCAAGCAGTCAAGGGAAAACCATGTGCCAGAAAGGAAGAGAGTTGAAAGAGAGAATCATTTCTCAACTTCATAACCAACAGAAGGCGAAATTTGGTGATTTATGGGAGAAATACAAAGAACTATTTTCTTTTTCGGAAACAGATCTAGGACGAACTAATATGGTACAACATCGCATTAACACAGGCAACCAACAACCAATAAAACAAATTCCTAGAAGGGTACCATTAGCAAAACAAAATGAAATGGCAATACTTATAGATAACATGAGGAAACAAAAGGTAATTGAACCTTCGAACAGTCCTTGGTTGTCACCGGTTGTCTTAGTCACAAAGAAAGATGGCTCGACTAGGTTTTGTGTTGATTATAGAAAATTAAATGAAATCACAAAAAAAGACAGTTATCCTCTTCCTAGAATAGACGATACACTGGATTGGTTGTCAGGAGCGAAATGGTTTTCTACATTGGACTTGAAAAGTGGATATTGGCAAGTCGAAATGCATCCTGAGGATAAAGAAAAGACAGCATTTTCAGCCAATACTGGTCTATGGCAATTCAATGTAATGCCATTCGGATTGTGCAACGCTCCAGCGACTTTTGAGAGATTGATGGAAAGAGTACTACGTGGACTCATTGGAAAGAAATGTTTAGTATACCTTGATGATGTAATCGTTTTCAGTGAAACATTTGAGGAACACTTGAAAAATCTAGAAGAGGTATTTCAACGATTCTCACAAGCAAATCTTAAACTTAATCCAGAGAAATGTGCTTTCCTAAGAACTGAGGTGAAGTATTTAGGACACATAATATCCGCAAATGGTGTAAGAACAGATCCGGAAAAGACAGAAGTGGTTCATAATTGGCCTGTACCAAGGAACAAAACAGAACTGCGAAGTTTCTTAGGCCTGTGTTCATATTACAGACGGTTCGTAAAGAATTTTGCTAGTATTGCCCGTCCATTACATCGACTAACTGAGAAGGAAAGACCTTACAATTGGACTCCAGAATGTCAGAATGCTTTCGAATATCTGAAAGGTGCTTTGTGCTCTTCTATTGTTCTGGCTTATCCCCAGAGAGAAGGAGAATTTATCCTAGATACTGATGCCAGTAAAACAGGAATTGGGGCAATTTTGTCCCAAAGAATAGAAGGAGTGGAGTATGTACTAGCATATTACAGTAAGAGTTTATCAAAGGCTGAACAAAATTACTGTGTGACGCGGCAGGAGTTACTAGCTGTTGTCAAGGCAATAAGGCATTTCCACAAATATTTATACGGTCAGACATTTGTTCTACGGACCGATCACGCATCACTTAAATGGCTGTTCCAGTTCAAGAGCCCAGAAGGTCAGATAGCGCGCTGGCTCCAACAACTTCAAGAATATGACTTTAGAATTGAACATCGTCCTGGTATTAACCACAGAAACGCTGATGCATTGTCAAGACGGCCTTGTGTAGAGGACTGTAAAAACTGTTCAAGACTTGAAAATAATGTACCAGAAATTCTTAAAGTCAAACGAACTTTGATAAATGGTGATCCAAACTGGAGTTCGGAAATACTCAAGCAAGACCAACTGGATGATAATGATATTGGACCAGTGATGAGGTGGAAAATGGATGGAGCAAGACCTACTTGGCAGGAGATATCAGATTTGTCTCCTGTCATAAAAGGATACTGGTCACTTTGGGAATCTTTAGTAATTGATGATAACGTTTTAAAAAGAAAATGGGAAAGTAATGATGGTAAGACTGTCCATTTGCAAATAATTCTTCCACGGAAAAGAATTTCCCAAGTACTGCAAGAGATTCATTGTGGAGCAAGTGGTGGCCATTTAGGTATCAATAAAACGTTATCGAAGATTAGAGAGAGGTTCTACTGGTTAGGAAGCCGTGCTGACGTAGAAGACTGGTGTCGGCGATGCGATACCTGCTTTACCAGTAAAGGCCCAAATACCAGAACCCGCCATAGGATGCAGCAGTACAATGTGGGTGCCCCATTTGAGCGAATAGCCATCGATATTACGGGGCCATTTCCAATAAGCAGCTCTGGAAACAAATATCTCTTGGTCATCATGGATTATTTCAGTAAATGGCCAGAGGTAGTCGCAATTCCAAATCAGGAGGCAAAAACAGTGGCCGATGCCCTAATTGAACATTGGATAAGTCGGTTTGGTGTGCCGTTAGAGATTCACTCGGACCAAGGTCGAAATTTTGAGTCGGAAATCTTTCAGAGTGTGTGTAACCTAATGGGGATTAAGAAAACTCGTACAACTCCACTGCATCCACAATCCGATGGAATGGTAGAGAGATTTAACAGAACACTAAAAAATTATTTGAGGTCAGCAATCAATGAACACCAAACAAACTGGGATAAGTGTATACCGCTCTTCCTACTGGCCTATAGATCTTCCACTCATGAATCGACCAAAGAATCCCCAGCTGGCATTGTTCTTGGTAGAAATCTGAAACTTCCGTCTGACATCTTGTTTGGTTCACCAAGCGAACCTCCCACATCTGTAGATGCCTACATTCAGAGTTTGAGACGAAGACTCGAGGAAATACACAATCTGGTTAGAAAACAGTTGAAGATTTCTAGTGATCGAATGAAGGCCCGATATGATATTCGTGCAGAAACCGAACAATTAAAAATTGGTGATAAAGTGTGGTTGTACAATCCACAAAGACGAAAAGGTCGTTCTCCAAAGTTTGACAAACAATGGGAGGGACCATATACCGTTATCAAGAGGATAAACGACGTGGTTTATAGAATTCAGAAATCCCCACGCAGTAAAATGAAAGTGGTTCATATCGACAGACTTTCACTGTACAAAGGGACTGAGGTGACATTTGATCGGGACGATCAAAGCTAAGAAGGGGGCAGTGTTACGTGGGTAGTTTATCATGTACTTACTGTTATTATTTCTTTTAGCTTGTATTCATTCTGCTACCTTGTTTGCAGTAGTGTTGCTTGTGTATTTCATTATGTAATTCTGGAATTGTAGTAGATTTGTTCTCGATCCTTCCAGAAACTGTATGTGAGGTACAATTTGTCGTGCTATTGTCACCTTGACAAGGATCTAGAACATTAATTATGTTCGTCTAGATAATCATAGAACATTCTCGATGAATGTCATATCATGATTCAGGTATATAAAGCCGTGCCGATCACGGGACAGAGTCAGTTTATTGTATCAGTCAATTGGAGACATTAGTCGAAAGTAGTTGGAACGCGATAGTCAAAGTGACAAATAGTGACAGTTGTACTAAAATAGAAAGCCGTGTACAGTGTGTTCTAAATAAACCATTGGAAGCAATCTGCGAATTTTGAGTATTACGCAAGTGAACTCACCCCACAACGTTTAGCACAGGGTTAAACGTTACAATAATTACCGGTTGCTTTTTCAGTTAAACTTAAAAACCTGTCTTCGTCCAAACATTGTAATAATCAAATTTAAAATATTCATGAAAATAATAGACACGATACATCCACAATAGGTAAATACTAGGCACTCCACCCCAAATTGTACCAATTTCCTACAAAATTTCAGCATCCGATGCCTTCATATGATGGTGCAAAAATCGCGTGTTTATCAAACTGTAGTAGATATATATATATTTCCAGTATTCAGATTGCAGTCTAGTGCTGTTCGTATTATAATAATCTAATATGACCGTTATTTCGTGACCTGAAACTATTTTCGATCTGAACTACGACCTTCCATTCCGCCTACTACCTATATGCATATTATGTAGCTGCAAGATGCACAGTTGCCAAGTATAACGATGATATAAATGAAGACGGCTGCTATTCAAATTATTTCTCTTCATTCCGAATTTCGGAAAAAAGCTAGTCTAGTTCATAAGTTCAGTTAAGTATTAATTCTTGATACTGTGAATAAAAATAGTCGCGATAGCTCATTGGATTCCTAATTCGTTTGAGAGTGGTAGGAAAGGCGTGTGAGTGAACACATCAAATTTCTCTGTTATTGCGAATCCAATGAGATATCGATATCTATTCTAATTCGTAAGAGTACGCTCTTGTGAAGTAGACCTCAAATCAACCCTACGGGGAAAAATATTAGTTGTTCCCAAATATCTCTTTTCAAGAATTACTCCCTCCACCAACAACCAACCAGCCAGATGTCTTGTTTTGGCTAACCAAGTCTGTTCGAACGAATTGCTGACGATATGTGTGAACTGTAGTAACAAACAAACAAACACTCCCTAAAGTCGTCCTGATGAACAACCCAACAAAACGATTCAGCATACAGACTTGTTAATTAAAAGTCCGGTGAATTTTTTTGTTTATCGACTCTCTAAATTAGTTTGCGCACTGTAGGTAAAATGTCGTCCGCTATCGTGGCCATCTAGTGCTGCCGCACAGAAATGCAGAATACACAAAACTTAATTAAGCTCGTCCAATAGTAGGCAATGCTAAATATGGTATAGTGTGGAGTCGAACCACTTGAAACTGGCAGGTATATAAATATACATATACATATATAAATATATAACTGTTTATCCAGTTGATCCTGATTCGGACATTGTGTCTGTAATACTTATTCAAAAAGTGCAGAAAAGTAATTTCTCAATGCAATTTTATGTAGTAGGTCCTCTATATAAAGAAAAACTACTGCTTAGATATTGCGTAAGAATAGTTGGCTTAGGTTTACATATTACCCATTCATTGACAAATATTAAAATCGCAGATCATCAGAGATAGAGATGCGTCTTGAGAAAATGTTTACAGGCTTCTAGAAGTATTGAGAAAATAAATATTGGTAACTGTTTTAAGCTTGGTGGACATCTTGTGGCACAGGTGAGAGTGACCTTGGTTCACTACAAAACAAAAAAAAAACAGCAAAGTTGGTCCCTCCGTTTCCGTGATCTTTCACTGACCCATGGATAGCCGTAGGAAAGTAAAAAGGGTGTAGGTGAAATAATTGATCATAACAATAAGCGGTGTAAATGCTGTAAGTTTTAAATAAAATCAATAATGGTTCTACGAAATCCAAAATATCCATATGTACAATAACAAATCCCCTGATAAGAATCATCATTGACCTGGTGTTATTTTATTTCAATATACGAATTAAAATGTAAATGAATACAATATATATAAACACAGAGACCACTGAAATGCAGTAATTGCTAAAGCAGAAGTGTGTACCCATATAGTAGTTATTGCTGCAGCAGCTGAGCATGATGGGCACTTGAAGAATTACCAAGTTTGTATCCTAGTGAAGCCATTACAGATACCAACTGAAAATAGCTGATGAAATACGAGCACTAAAATATCATGGGGTGGGAACTGCACTTTGGAAGAGACAGATTTATTCTCTATTGCGAATAAGGGCGAGTGGCGACAAATTGTTTGTATGTGTAAGGATCTATCTACTATCGGAATTATGAGGGTGTGACCTGCACAGCCTTAATTTAGTTGAATTTATATCGGCCCTAGCTAAAATAGGAACAAACGTATCTCATACACTGGGTTCAATTGGATCAAAAATATTTCAATTAAAAACAATTGGGATATAAGGGCTGATAGTACACTTCATATGTTTCATGTTTTGGGCTATAACTGTATGCTAACCATATTAAATTTCATGAAATTTATGCCCTGGAAAATCTTTCATGTTACAGCGAGTTATGAAGAATGTGTCAAAGAATACGTTGTTGGTCGACATGTAAAAAGTCTATAAGTACCTCGTTCTACACGTCCCCTAAAGACTTTCCTCAAGTTCATTTAATTATATTGCAATTGAGCGAATATATGGATTAATTTGGGTCCAAAACACAACGTTTTGTAGGTAAGTATGTTAATTTTGGTTTATAAGGGTATATATTTACTTGTCATTTTCCCAATGTTTATGAAAATAGATAGCAAAGTACCCATCTTTTATGGACGTACGAGTTTGTTATGCCCAGAGACTCGTATTAACATAATAAACAAAAAGGCTACAAAATCAGTCTATCCTCATGTGAGGTAATCTTGGCAGATGGAAATAAGCCCATGGCTGAAATGTGTCTTTTGGACTACAATACTTTCCATACATCGCATAGCGGTAGAAAAGCAAAATTTGGCCAGCAATAGAAGTCATATGCTCATCGAAGAAGTCACAATAAGATATATCAAAAATCAAACCAACATGAACAGCATAGGTATATAATGCAAATATTGATTCTACCCTAATGTCTGATACAACTCGAGATATTTTAGTAAGCTTACACAAGGTAGTAAGCGATCATTTAACATGTCAATCAACAATGCTCTATACCAATCCTGACCCTGACAATCAAACATTGGAGGGAGAAGATAACTTATGCAGACAGGGCCGTAGAAGTGGAATTTACCAAACAATCAATTAGAACTGATAACACTATGCTCCCAAATTTCAGCCTGTAACAGTCTGATAATAACAGAAATTTTGACTTGAAGATGTCATCGAAAATAACACAATAGCAATTCACCCGAATTCACCTCTCCAATAATTAATATCGTTTACGGTCGCTACGCGTACGCCCGTCAAACTGTCGCTGCGGCTGAGAAGATAATAATAATTATTATGTACTTTCTGGAATGATTATCCTAAATATTATGTTCTTGATTTAGGTGGGGTGAATGCGCCAGTAAGCCGGCCCCATCTAGTGGTCGGCCACATACCCCTTTAATTATATATATTTTGAATCGCAAGCGTTTTTCAAGTTCCCTATGTGCGTATTCAAAATCTCCAGTTTATGAACTGTAAGGATACCAACTTCGTTTTAGGTCAGATCTTAAGGAATTCCTGCGAACAATCTACATTTTGTATGTGGGTCCAAAATACCTAGTTCAGGCCTGGTAAAAAATGACCAATTTTAGGGCGGGCGACTACTAGTATATGTACGGCCGGCTACTAAGATACAAACGGCCGACTACCAGCAAAACGTTTCCAATTAGAAATAAAAAAAATTTTTTTACAAAAAATTGGACCGACGTTATCAGTTATTATAATATTAATTCTATTGGGGCTGTTACTTTTGAAGTTGTGCAGTTGCAGGTAGATTGATAACTTTTGGCATCAACTTCACAAGTACCAGCCCCAATAGAATTAATATTATTTTATATATTTCAGTGCACTAACTGGTAACGTCGGTCCAATTTTTTGTGAAAAATAATCATTTCACACTTTTGACATTAGTCACGAAAATCGTTCACTAATACCAATGAAGATAGTACTTATCCTATCACCCACGTATATTCTTTGTTTGTAGTTGTTATTATTGAGATCTCAGAACATCGCTGCGGAAATACGCTTGAATATTTTAGTTGTTACCATTTTAACATTTTAACTCTAAGGATAAAATGTTCATTCTTTCATGTACTGCAAACAGATTTTCAATTATCGATAGAAATCGCCCTCTTCACATAGCGAAAATAGGTATATTTGAGAATTTAAAATGCCCCTATCTCGAAAACCGTTACTCTTTTGAAAAAATGATCATTTTAAACGCTTCCGGATATTGTCCTATCTTTAATTATACCACCGCAGATTTTCAATTTTCGAGAAAATTTGCCCCCTCCACTCCTTTCGGGGCGGTTTTCGGAGGGAACGAGATTTCGGACTCTCGTTTTTATGAATATGGGAACATTTCTCAAGCCTCCTCTTTCAAATGAATCAAAAATCATCAAAATCGGAGTACGATTACTATATGAAAGGCGGGCACAAACCAAAAAAAAATGCACACAGTGCAATTGTATACCTCCTCCGTTTGGGGTTCGTCGGTCAATTAAGTAAAAATTCACATTCGAAAGTTTGCCCACTCAGTCTACATATGCCCATTTCATTGTCAGTTAAAGTGAGATTTTTTCAAAAAGGCCCACTACTTATACCACATTCACCCTATCTAGGTACAACAGTCAAAAAACAAAATAATGTTAATTCTATTGATACTGGTGATTTTGAAGTTGTGCAACTGTAGTTAGGCACCTTCTTTTCAATGGTTCAATGGTTTATTTCTAATGAAAAAAAATCATCCAAAGCGGAGCATGATTAATAAAGGCGCGGAGAGCCATAAAAAGATATGCAGATAAAAATATTTTTTACAAGAAATTGGACCGACGTTATTAGTTGGTGCACTGAAAAGTATAAAATAATATTAATTCTATTGGTGCTGTTACTTTTGAAGTTGTGCAATTGCAGGTAGATTGATAACTTTTGGCACCAACTTCACAAGTACCAGCCCCAATAGAATTAATATTATTTTATACTTTTCAGTGCACCAACTAATAACGTCGGTCCAATTTTTTGTAAAAAATATTTATTTCACACTTTTGAGTGTAACATTAGTCACGAAAATCGTTGAACGTTCACTAATACCAATCAAGATAGTACTTATTCTATTACCCACGTATATTCCTTGCTTGTAGTTTGTAGTTATTATTATTGAGATCTCAGAACATCGCTGCAAAATACGCTTGAATATTTTAGTTGTTCCCA
Organism: Crioceris asparagi; assembly: GCA_958507055.1. Taxonomy (NCBI): domain Eukaryota; kingdom Metazoa; phylum Arthropoda; class Insecta; order Coleoptera; family Chrysomelidae; genus Crioceris; species Crioceris asparagi. Next base: position 10,053,109 of record OY293828.1, read on the forward strand.
TTTTAACACCGATTTTACTCGAAAACCGTAACTCTAAGGGAAAAATGTTCATTATAAATGTTGCTACAATTAATTATGTCTTTCATGTACTGCAAACAGACTTTCAATTTTCGACAGAAATCGCCCTCTCCACATAGCGAAAATAGGTATATTTGACAATTTAAAATGTCTCTATATCGAAGACCGTTACTCTTTTGAAAAAATGTTCAATTTAAACGTTTCCTGATATGGTCCTATCTTTAATTATACCAACGTAGATTTTCAATTTTCGAGAAAATTTGCCCCCTCCAACCCCTTCGGAGGCGGTTTTCGGAGGGAACGAGATGTCGGATTCCCGTTTTTATGAATATGGGACCATTTCTCAAGCCTCCTCTTTCAAATGAATTAAAAATCATCAAAATCGGAGTATGATTAGTATATGAAACGCGCGCACAAACCAAAAAAAAAAGCACATAGTCGAATTGTATACCTCCTCCGTTTGGGGTTCGTCGGTCAAAAATAGTCGAATGTAGGTATACCTCCTCCACTGTTTGGTTCGTCGGGTATAAATACCATGTGATTCACGTGAGAAACCAGACAATTGAATGATTTAAACGTATTTAACAAGCAATGCATCTATACATAGTCAACTGGATGTGCTCAGTAAATAACTTGCACGAAATGTCAGTGGTAGCATAGTAGGTTTAAGTACATACTTTGGTGGTAGTTTCAGTTTCCTTATTGCCACTAAAAAGCACTCCAACAGTATATTTATCAAAAGTCAAGGTTGAAATTATAAATCATAGGTACCTATAATAACTAGGTCGTATCCACAGCAGATCAGAAACTGAGAAAGACGTAGGTATTTTTAATACTTTAAAATGACAGCTATCAGTGAACAAATGAGCAAAGCGATGCATATCATGCAGTCAGTAATCACTCATGTCCACAAGAATATAATTAGTGACTACTAATTACTAAACGACCCTACTATATTGGTATACTGGCAATTTTGAAGTACCTAGGTCCTAATATCTACCTGTAACAACTTGATGATACTTCATCTCTTACGCTCCTTCAGTCAATTATCTAAATAAGACAGTCCTAGTTTATGTAAAAAGTTTGTTATATTAGGGAATTTTTCGTTAGAACGAAATTTTATTCTACTTGAATTGCCATTAACACAACTGTCTGACAAGTTTTATATTCAATAACTACTCTCATATGAAGTTAGATCTTTCCAATTATAATTGTGCTCAACAAAGCGCATCCAATTTTTTACTTTACCACGAAAATAACCAGAATGTGTATGTATTCATGCAATTCATAAATAATGGGTAATATCACAGTACCTATAAAGTCTAAAGTTTCATATTTATAATCTGGAAAAGTATTATTTTGTTTCAACAACAATTAAAGAACTAGGCTGGCTCAAAATCCAATCACATATTGAATTTCAATACGCTGCTTTTGTTCATCTACTTCTTCTTTCACACGATCCAATATATTAATTTGATACCAAAATTAGTCGTCAACGTACGTCCTAAGTTTACTTACAACGCCTCAACATTCTATGACTATGATTCTATGTTTGTTTATACTCAATATCGGGGCGACCGAGCTCTGCTCGGGTGTTGGGTAACAAAGAATTTAGAGTAGGGCTATAAAAGTTACTAAGAATACCTATTTAAATTCATTAAAAAATGTGCATATCTCTGGTTAAAATGTATTGCGACCGGTAAATACTGCTTTTAGTGTTCACATATTGGTAAGTTATAGATTTCGAAATAAATATGAATGATAAATATACCAAAACTCAGCTGTATTAACCCCCAAACACTATACATAGGTACTAAAACATTTATCTGCGGAGCCATTCTTGAAATAGCTAGTGTGGACCTCACACCGATTAAATATAAAAGAATCATCAATCGATTTCTCGACTCCGAAAACCCCTTTTCGCTAATATTTACCAAAATCTGCTAACCCTTCCTTGCATCAGCTAATATGTACATTAAGGGTCGCAATATATTAGGTATGTACAATTTTTCATTGAAAATTTCAAATTATATTATTAGAAATTCATATTAACATCTTTTAATTAAAAAAATGGGTTTTGTTAAAAAAACTCAGAGGTGATCGTAAATCGATCCCAGGAACTCGGAATTATTAACCGGAAGCTTTACCATAGGACTATTTCTCCCTATGACATTAATGGGTTCATATCGCTATCTGAGATATAATCTATAGAACTCTTGAAATGAGAATATTAATTACTGAAAATGATTTTTCTTGTGAATGTGACTACAACCAATCGATTCAATATACTCTAAAACCCATACATATGAATTTTCATCGAAATCGGTAGACCAGATTCCGAGATAAAATTTGCGTATATATATAATACAAGCATTTCTCGTTTAATATAATTAGATTAGATATTACAGCGCTCTTTCACTTCAGTGGTATTGTTTAATCAAGTTACAGATATGCTCAAACATCTGCTTATTACCAAGTTTCGCCCATTAATAAAGTTATTATTAATAACAAGTCTTTATACTTTGGTAATGTGTAACAATTAAATATTCTACCACTGATCATTTTCAAACTCCTTTATAATTTATAACAACAGTGTAGAACTCCTATATTTGGTATGCCATCTGTCTTCTAATTCTAATTTAGTATGTATTATAATTTATTAAACGTCCTAACCAATCGATAGTCTAAAGGATATCATTTATTTCAAAATTCCTAATGGATATTCCTAATCGTTAATATTTTTACCCGTTGTCGCCGTTGTGTTTTGTAAAAACAACTGCAGTTTCACACGAACGGAAACAGACTAGATTGTACAGTTTTTTCCAGTTAAATGTTCAGTAAGGTATCAGTAAGGGCCGATTTCATAATGAAATTTAATCTTCTATTAATTTTAATCCCACATTAAAAATTTCAGTTTTTTTTATTGGATATATAATTCAAAGTTTCATTAAAAGAACAAAAGATTAAGTGACTGACGTTGTGAAAGGTATTGATATATGCACTATTTTTATTCCGTCATCTAGGTATGAGTTAAGCAAATTGAAGAATTAACTAATCTCCCAAAAGGAATTAATTATGAAATCGGCCCTAAGTACTTTCAGAATTTGGGTATCCCAAGAATTTTAGTTTTCCCATGAGATTTTTTAAATTATGTTTATTTAGATAGTCTCCAAATTAGAGGTATGATGTATTGATGAATTTATTTTTTGCCAGAAGAATATATATATATATATATATATATATATAGATACAAAAACAAAAAGAAATTTTGATAGCCAAATGTTTTTCTCTACGTGAAAACATTTACTTTGATGAAAAAAAAATATGTAATGCAACCAAAAGATCTTGTAGAAAACACAATTATGCGAATTGGAACGAAGCCATTATATTTACATCTGATCTAGATATATTAATCGATATAAATTTCTATAGAGACATAATTGTAATATTTCAAGCAATCAAAACCTCGACTTGCGTTTTGTTTGTCAGCACTTATCTGGTTTATTATTATCGTTTGATTATGAATATGGCTTATACCATATACTCTGTCAAACCTGAGCGTACATTTATATTGGCATAATAGTTAGCTTACACGCATTTCCAGTTCACAACCGGACTGGTTATCAGACACTATAGTTTTAATAGTGTAAAATAATCTAAACATAATAACGCCAAAACAGTGTCAGATTGACATCCTCACACTTGACGATAACATGCAACGCACTAGTTCGAAAAGTAACGACTTTTCGCACGCGAGCAGCATTAATTTTTTTCTACTGTAAAAAATTTCAAGGCAATGATCAAAGAAATAACGACTCTATGAAATTAAACTTCCAAGGCAGGTGTTGCAAAAAATGATGTATCCTACAAGAAGTGAGCAAAGGGGCGAAACTGAAAATCGTGAAACAACATTCGCTTCTAGATAAATTTTGCAAAATCACGATTGTCGCCCCTTTATGCACTTGTAGCATAAACTACTATTATGTACTTAGTAGGTATAGTATTTTCCACAATCAATGGTATTGACTTATATACTGTACTATTCCCTGTATGTACACAATCCACAAGCAAATACACTACAGGATCGGACTTTATATATTTAAGTTGGTGTAAAACATAGGTAGGTAATTTAATTAAAATTAAAATTATGGAGTTTTTAAGGAAACAAGTAATATTACACACATTCGATGTTTATATAATATCTTTAATGACATGAGATATCCTAAATAAATTAAATATTATTATGCTGCTATATTATGATCCGACATCACAGGTAAAAAAACCTAGCCAACCATTTATTGTGAAAAGAACTATACACTAATGAACTCGCGCTCGAAGTCGAATGTAATAAATGATTATCACAGTCTATTAAGTAGATAATTAGCTGATTCTAATCAGTGTCAATTTTACGATTTGACACGTTTGAATTTTCAGGTGTACCAACTTACCTGAGACGTAATACAACTGGTAATGGTAACTTTAATTGAAAATAATTATTGTATGAAATCTAAATTAAAAAATGTCAGTATGTATTTTGTAATGATATAATATAATTAGACGCGGTAAATAATTATGAGAATTTTATGATAAAATATACATTTTTGTATTATCAAATAAACCTTTGGGTCATAATTTGTCAACAAAAAAAATCTTACGTGAATAGCTCGTGTTCACTCCGTGTATTCGGTAATCTAGTACAATGAAATGTTCATGTAACGTTCATCCTATAAGGTTAGACATTTCTGTAAGGTAACACCTGCAGAAGTGATCGACCTCTCCATTTTTTTAAGTTATTTAATAAATAGAAGAAATATACATTTTGTTGTAATATGGCTCTATATTGAAAAAAAGACAGATAAGTCCAAACGAGAACAGTGCAGAAAGTAATTTTTAAACTGTAAATTTAGACTTATTGAACGTCACTCGTTTGCAGATAGTATTCTGTAAACTTTGGTAGTACTGCCAGAGACAACCATCTACTGCTAGATTTGCTCTTTACTGCCAGTGCCAAAATAATTTCCTAGTGACAAGACAGTGGTGTAGATAATACTTTTTTAACCCATTTAAATTGGTATGTACAGTGTGGGTCCATTTCGATGCATTTTTAGGGCAGCATAACAGTAAATACGAGAGGTGAATTTCAAATCCATCGCTATTTATATATAATATATACCTACAAAATTATAGATTATAAGTCTAAAGTAATTAGTAATTTTTGTTTTTACCATTGAGTTAATCTCAAAAAAGAGATTGAGACTATTTTGGTCAATATCGAAATACGTTTCCCACTTTCAAAACTGATAATGTGCACTGCTGGCAGGTGCTGATGGTTTCTGTATTTAACTTATTTTACACATGTCTAGCCTTACTGGCCTTGAACGTTTACATTATTCTCTGACATAAATCTCAAGCAGTTTATAAAATATTTCAAAGCGAGACGTACCTTTACATTAGCTTAATATCTAGTAGCAGTAGTGCCAGGATTACTTACCTACAGACGTAGCTACGGGGAGCTGTCAGTGGCTGCCCTTGTCGAGCGGGGAGCAGGATTGGGTTGGTTGAGACGCTTTTTTTTGGCAGTGCCTGCCCCACCTGTGCACAAACCTCCCTCTTTGATGACGCGGCGGCGGTACTCGCGATGGTGCGGCTCTTATCTCTATCCTTCTGAAGCAGTTACAAACACACGGGGTGCACACGTTCAAACCTGGAACAACCTGCAGGACTCGCGACGCGCTAGCTACGCTACAACACACAGCTCTCTGCTGCCTTCTCCAGATGTGGTGGCGGTGGTGGTGGTGGCGGCGACGCCCCAGAACGACGACGGCGAGAGACGCGGGCGGCACACGACGCTGCTGCTTCTGCTTCTTCTGCTCAGGCTCTCAGCTCAGGTACCTAGGCGGCGGCGGTGGACGCGACAAATGCTGTGCCGCCGCCGTACGGTGGTAGGGGGCGGCTTCAGAGGCGGCGGCGCGAGATATGCCAGGCAAATGCGCGCCGTCGTCCCACAGTGGCGTAGCAAATGGATTTCTCGCAAGGCAACGGCCTATAGAGCTGCTAAAGCATATCTCCCTTGTATGTCCAGCTTCATTGGAAGAGACATTCCAAGGGTTTGAAATCACCGTTTAATCGTAGATTCCCTTGTCTGTGGCAACACTTTCAAGACAGAGAAGTTGACTACGCTCGTGTACAAAAGAAGCTCAAGAATTTATTGCTAATTGACCAACAAAGATATAATTAAATGAGTAGGCGCTAATTATGGGTATTACTACAGTATAAATCAGATATTTATTATTTCCTCGGCGTAATATACGAGAGCATAAGCTATTTATTAGGTAAGCTAACTACTTGTTTTATTCAATATGTATATAACTTAATGTAATTAAATACATGTTCCTATTGTCCTCTGTTACACATATTGTATATATACTTATGTATGAAAAATGTATAGCAATACATTATTATTAAATAAAAAATATATGTGTCATTGGTAAAGACTCTAGACTGAAGTATGGCTAGCCTTCATATTGAAACATTATTAAAGACTCGAACCAAATTTAACTTAACCATTCGTGTTGTTCAGTGAGAATATATTTAATCTAGAGATCACCTTCACATACTATCCTAGAAGCAAGGTAGTTCCTAAAAATGTTCTGTTAATGTGATAATGACGTCTCAATTTTTCCTCATCTACCTTCTTGTGTTACGCCTAGGAAAATCGGGTGAAATCGATAACCGCCCCCGGGTTAGGCCGAGAGATCTGGCACCCCATGTGACAGTTTCTCTGTTCTCGGCTAGGTGGCGCAGTCAAATTATTGCCCGAATCTCGGTTACGCCTACCTTAACAAGCTCTACTGCAATAAGTGGAGAATAATATATCTTTATGGTCTCTATCTCTGCAATAAGGTAACAGTGCCAAAGATATTTACAGGTAATCTACAGAAAAATAACAATATCGAGAAAAAACATTTTTACGCCCTTGAGAAATTTTACAAAACCTCAATCAAATTCCCTAATTTACTAACGGTCTGGAATTAATAATAATAAGCAGCGATAATAAGATTCGTAAGTTTTAAATGTTAATAATACTTTAGTGCTAACGATGTCAACTTGGTTGGCAATCAATGAAAGTCACGTCAAAATCAAATCATCATTTCGGAAATTGAACAAACAAAACCGTACGAGTTCAAGAATAAACCTCAATATTGAAATCACATATGTAGAGACACTTCAATTCCATCATAGACGTATAAAGAAATTCTTTTTTTTATAATTGCTAAATACAACTGTCTAATCAAGTCGTTTATTCAAAATAAAAAAGTTACTCTACGTACAGTGCGTTTCAAATTGAGAATGCACTGTGTGACCGAATCACATTGAAATTACATCTAAAAAATATGTATTATCACAGTAACTAGAATAAGAGAAAATAGTGTCAGTATTCGCATGAATAAAAATATTAAAATTAATTAATTTGTATAAAAATGTATAAAAAACAATTACTGCAAGAATTCTAAAGAATATTGTCCCAAATACTCTTTAATGGAGTATGGTGCCAGATCCACTATAATTTTGATTATAAAGCCTCTTGAAGAATTTTATTTTAACTTCTTGTTTCACTGTTATTGGCAATTTATTGAAAAATCTAATACATGCTACTCTGGAGTCTTTTCTGTTGATGATAGGCTGTGGGTTGGGATTTGCGATGTTATAGGCTATGTTATGGTTTCGTGTGTTTAGACTATGTTGTATCTTATGCAGTTAGTTCAAATTTATTGGGGATTTATTGGGATCTTTGCCAGCACGTTGTTATTATTAATAAATCAGTAACTAATAATAAACAATGAATTTCAAAATTATGAAAGAATCACTACAGGTAAAGTTGACAGTTGAAGGATGGCAACACTGTGTACCTTTTTCCCATTTATCATTCTATAATTTTTGCAAAATTTTCGATTTATCCTTAGAGCATGGAATTACCAAGGAGGCATCGCATTCGGAGAGCAATTGAAGCCAAGTGAGGATTAAATCAATGGCCGCCAAAGGACACCATATTCTTTTTTCGACAGCGACTCTTGTATCTTTTCACCATTGTGTTAAGATGAAAAAGTCGTCGTTTTCATTATAAAATAGCACAAAAAATGAAAATCAAAATACGCTATAAACACGAAACTAATGGTGGCCGATGAAAAATTGGCTTCACTTTCATTTCACGGCGGCTATTCAGGGCAGCATGTCCTGTCGTGTACGCACGACTTTTCCCTACTCTTAAGGATTTATCATTTCACCAAAAGAAAATCCTAAAAAAGCATCCAAATTTCAGCCTATTTCATGTGACTTTAGATCCGATGGAAAGTTATGCAATAGATACCTTTTTAATTTTCTTTGTCATACAAATCTTTATTTGCCATACCATATTTTATCTATGGCCATACCTACCAACTGACGCATCGTGTAAGAACATTTGAAAAAACATTGGTTTTTGAATATCCTCTATTAGCATTATTCATATTTATTCAGCATCGTAAAATGACGTGGTTGTCAAGTTCCAAAATTAGAATTTATCAAAAGCAAATGCAATTATCTCTCATACTTCATACTTGGTTATATTTGCTGACATGTTTATTTTTTAAAATATTTGACATAATGAAAATAATTTACGAAATTATAACAAGGTAACATAGTAATCAAATAATTCTAACCAATGGTTTACAAAATATTTTTTACAAAAAATTGGACCAACGTTATTAGTTGGTGCGCTGAAAAATACAAAATCATTTTAATTATATTGATGCTGTTTTTAAAGTTGTGCACTTGGCACCAATTTCACAAGTACTAGCACCAATAGAATTAATATTATTTTGTAATTTTCAGTGTACCAACTAATAACGTCGGTCCATTTTTTTTGAAAAAAATAATATTTTCACACTTTTGAGGTTAAAATTTTGTCACAAAAATTATTGAACGTTCACTAATACCAAAGAAGATAGTACTTATCTTATTACCCACGTATATTATTTGCCTGTACTTGTATTTAGAGATCTCAAAACATCGCTGCGGAAACAGGAATAAGTAGGTATTCTAGATTTTGCCATATTTCCCTCAGATTTTCAATTCTCAATTGCCCCTCCACATACCAAAAATACACCTATTTGAGATTCCAACAAAGCTGTAACTCGAAAACCGTAACTAACCGTAAAAAATATTCAATTTAAACGTTTCCGGATATTGTCCTGTCTTTAATTATGCCAACTCAGATTTTCGATTTTCAAGAAAAATTGCACCCTTCATTCCCTCTATGTTGTAACTTCCATGATTCTGAGCCTGGTCTAGAGTTTATTCAACCTCTTCACTTATACCCTGACTGTACGTAGCTGCCAGTCTGGACTGAATTGTTCATAAAGTATTTAGTAACTAACTTTCTCTTATTGTAATATGTTTCAGGAGCATTATATACAACACAATTGATTAAAAACGCTTGGAACTAAATCTAAATCCTGGTGTGAGAAGTGAGACACATTTTTGGAAATTCCCTTCTTGTCTTTTTCTAATACTCTAGACAGTAAATGGAAGCTTTTTTATCTGTTATTTTTAAGGGGGCTCGCTAGCCAGTGATATCGTAGTTCCATTATTACTCTTAAACTAATTATCCTATAAAGTTAAAATTGTTTATGCTTACTGAGAAGAGTATGGAGAATCGCGGATCACATAGGAGAATTAAGAATTCTAAAATTTAAGTTGAAAACTTTGTTATTATTTTTTCATGGAAAATAAAAAATATGATTCGCGATTCTACAGTGGATTCCAGGCATATTTGTTACTTGAAGAAAAAACATTTCTAAGCTAACTATTGCTGTATCCGCTACCATTCTTAAAAACTACCTGTAATACACTTAATAAGGGTTGTCTGGTATTATATCATATAGATCAACCTTCATACTTCACCTCGGGGACGTTAACAGAAAAAATCATCAGACACGCTCAGCTGGTAGCGAGGCCCCTTAAGAATTATATATGGTAAATCACCATGGATATCGTTCATTACATCATCTCAAGCAAAATATGTTAATAAACCAATATTCAGTGAAGGTTCAAAGAACAGAGGAAGCGCTAAAATAACAAAAATTCTAGTTCCTATTCTTGCATGTCAATATTTATTGAAAATTAAATCATCATTTAAAATATAATACAAAAAATAAAATCTATAAAACAAAATAAATATAATATATTAAAACAAATGTTAATTATCAAAATTGAACTAATGATTAATATTCCGTAAACTCCTAATTGATCGTCTCGTTCTCAATGGAGAAATAACGTCCACCAAGATATCATCGACGTTTTCTTTGTTGTCACCATTCGATTGATGAAAACTTTCATTGAAATCATCTTTGAATATAACAGATTTATTTTTGGATGGTGTCTGGTCGGTCTTGAGAATACTCTTCTTAGGAGTGTCATACTTCATTATTTGAGACAGTTTTATCATGGTTAAGCCTGGCGAGCTGCTAAGGCGCTTTTTCTGAAGATTTCCGTTAAGCAGAGAAACTCTAAGACTTTTTCTGACATGACCTTCCGTCGGTGTTGTCAGTCTTTGAAATTCTAATTCATGTTTCTCTTGTTTATTCTTATTCCTTGCTGCTTTGATCATATCCTTCAATTTTGATGAGGCTTCAGCCTTTTTCGACTCAGTTCGACTTTTCTTCAGCATGATTTTTTTCTCTGGTAATACCTCTTGCCAGTTATTATCCCTCAAGGTTTTTAAATTATTAAATCGCTTGTCCAAATCTTCTACTTGAATGTAGGCAGTGTCCCAATAACCATGAAGATCTTGACAAGTAACAGGTTTCTCTAGGTAGTCGGTTGAACGGCATTTCTCAATTAGATCGCGCAATTGGGGGAATTTTTTAGTAATAAGGAGTTTTGATTGACCAATTGCTACATCGATCATTCCTAGAGCTTCTTCAGGTAGATTAATGTCTTCTTTGTAGCTATCCCAGCTGGAGCAGATTTCTAAAAATTATAAATAATGATAAGGTACGAAGTGGCTTAATTCTTCAATATAGTGTATTTAAATTAGTAATGTGATTACGGGAGCTAGGGACTTTTTACTGACTTTTTTTATTGTCATCTTCAAACTTGATCGATGCATAGATATACAGAGATTGTCTTGAATTTTTTTGAAATTTATCAGTTTGAGTACTAGTACAGTTTTACAGATTTGTTAAATCAATTTATTATTGACTTCTACAAATATTCGAGAGGCATTCTCATGCTTATATGTTATAATTTGTAATCAACCGTGACGTTACTTGTTAATACCAATCCAATCAAAATACAAGTTCGTTTATTTATGTCAAGTATTTTAAACGTCAAATGTGACGAATGATTATCATAACCTATTAAATAGGTAATCTGTGTAAATTTTACAGTTTTACAACATTGGAAATGTCAAGGCGTACCAACTTACCTGTAACGTAATTCAACTGTTTACTCAGATTGGCTAAATATACTCGTACAGTGTGTACCACGTAGAGGTTGATTTAGCCGTTTCTCGAAAACCACTCAGTTATTATTTTGAAAATATACTTTAACGGGGTTCCTCTGAATTTCCGATCGATTAAAAATATGATGCTGTGATAGGACACTAATTCGCTTATTTAAAATAGAAACTGCTTGTTTTTGTTTCATTATCGAATTCACTTTAAATCACTTTGCTTTTTCATGTTTTTAAGTTTCTAGTAACCACATAACTTGTAAAATATTCTTTCTTGTCAGCTCTCGAGTATAATAATTAGGTATTTGAGTTGTGAGTGAAAGTGAAAGGCTTAAAAATAACTTATTTGTGGCTCAACCAACAAAACCTATATCATTTAACTTTTTGTAAAAGTGACTATCTGAAAATGCAAAAATATGTGGGGTTTAAAAAACACAGATGACGTCATATCTCGAAAATTATCGTAGTAGTTGAAAATTTGTAGTCACTGAACGAGTTTTTAGTGTTTCCCCGGTCGGTTATTCCGTTATAATAGGAGATATCAAAAAAAGATTAGGTATATACAAAAATTGTAGGCACTGTTAACTTTTTTTTTTAAATTAACCAGAAATGTACAGGATGTTCAATAATATGGTGACAGATCAATATTTTTCAATGTTTTTATTTTAAATTTAGAATCTACACATCCAACAATGTAAACTTATACTCGATTATACAGGATTTTTCGAAAGATATAACTATTTATATTATATCAGAAAATTTCAATAATTTTAACTTCCTGTATATTATTTGAATAATAATATAAAGTAATTTTTCTATGCATTTTTAGGTTGTTCAATGGAATACCTCACCTTCAATTCTAGCAATCTCATCGTCGAGCTTCTTAGTGAAGTATTCAGCAGCAGCTTGGGGAGTTGTACCATCCAAATTATCTAAAAACGTACCGCCAGAACTCTGTCTCACTTTGAATTCTTTTCTAGCTTTATCTTTCCCTCTAGATATCGTTACAAAAGGACTAACATAAATTGATGTATTTTCAGATTGATTACCTAGAAAATCAAAAATAAATAAGAAACAATTTAACATAAATTACGATTACCAGTATTTTAAGGCAAATATTTTGGTTAAAGTAAATTAAAACTATTTTATATTTTAATTTCCAAGTATATACTTAGGTTTACTAAACCTTTTCCAGTCAGGTGTTAATGATGAAAATTATTAATTAAATTTGTATTCTTGAAAAGAAAAATATAATTAATTCTGAAATAACTCTAGAAATATTTTTCAGAAACTTTCAAGTCAGATTTTTGGAGGAAAACTATAACGCGGGAAGTCGAGGCTCGTATTTATCGGCCGCGTTCCCCAGGTGAGGCGTAACCGTTATGGGCTAGAATTGCCTTATATGTGTGGTAAGAACTGATGATTAAATGACCAAATATTCAGTTCTTGAGGCCAATTATAACCAACGCATCAATAGTGTGGTAGCCCAAGAAACTGCAAATCTAGGTACAAAATCTGTATTGAAGTATCACAGAGGCCATGAGAACGACATCTGCCGAACCTAGTTATTCACAACAGATCCTAGTCTGGGTTCCAATAAATTAAAGGCAATGAAAAGGCCAACAAGCTAACCAAAAAGGGAATGGACCTGGCCATGTTAGGAGAAGTCTTCCTATGGATTTGTGCAACATTAAGGGGCATATCCAAACATGAATAAAATATAATAAGGGCAAAGACAAGCCAAATTATTCCTGCTGTCACTCGAAAAAAACTTGAGATAAATAAATCAATGGTGGTATAAGCTGCAAATGAGAACATAGTCAGACAATTATTTTCGATAAAGTAACATACATATTCTAATTTGATACCACCTTCAAAAAAATCTTGTTATTTATATACACAATTCAAATTAATTTGTAAATATCACTTTTTTATGGAATTTGTTGATGAATCTGTGTGTGGTACGGTACTTTTACACGCAACAAGCATCAATGTTAAGAATTAAATTACTATTTTAATTTAAATAGCTTTTACTATCGAAAAAGATATCTATGATCTGTTTTTTCAGGGTAAATATGTGCTTTCCAGATAACTATTTTTCTTTTTGGTTATGCGTTATTGCTTTCTGTAATAATTTTTTAAAGGCCAAAGTCAAAGTGTACAAATCAAAATATAGCAATATTCATTCCATATTCATACCTTCACAGCTCGACACCTCGTCTATTTGACATTTGGAATCAGTATTATTTGCTGCTTGCCTACGAGTTCTTGAAGCCGGGTGAAGTGATGAATTTCTAGGAGTGCGTGGCGACTTCAATTTAGTCTTAAGAGTATTCCTAGTAGATTTAGGGGATTCTTGACAACCCTTAGATGGTTTGGTAGCTTTATCCATACCAAGGGTTTTACCACATACATTTTTCATTAATCTTTTGCCAGATAATTCCAGTTCTTGGATTTTTAAAGAAATTCCAGCACGAACATTACTGAGACCATGTGCCTCCTTTTTGGATTGCTGTCTGGTGATTATAGAACTTTTTGGTACTGGAGCTCTTTCCTTGTTGGATGTTTGTTTTCGAATAGCACTCTTGACTATTGCTCGTGGTTCAGCCATTTTCTTCTTACAGTTTTCTGATTGATTAGACACCATAATAACAGGTTTTATGTTTTTGGGTGCTTTAAATATATGATTCGCAGGCGCAAACTTTGACTTGATAGGTTTACCTTTAACAACGCTATTAACTTGATCTAATTTAGGCAGACCTATATCCTCCTTGACATGATAAACTTTAAAAAGAGGTTTGGATTTTTGTTTCTCCTCCAACTTTTTCTTCGCCCTCTCGATTTTCCATTTCTCAAGCATTTGAAATCGCTTATTGGGTGCTGTTGAAGAATTTTTTGGTTGAATTTTTGCAGATCTATGTTCCTGTTTCTTTTGCTGACTTACTGCAGGACTTAAAAATGGCGATAAATTATCAGAGATATTTCTTTTTTTTAAGAGTAACGTATCACGAGTCTCTCTTCTAATGTCATTGGTTGCATTTATCCGTGTCTTCTTTGCTTTTTCGTTATATTTCGGGTCGGCAGTTTTTTTGTGAATATTAATAACATTTTCTTTCAAATAAGTGTATAAATCTATCTTACTCATGTTTGTTAGTTTGTTAAGTTTTCTTCCCTGGACGATGCACCTGAACTTCACACTCCAAAGTCAATCAAAAACGTTCAAACTATAGAGCACAGCTTATTAACAAACTATCGGAGGCCAAGGGCAGAGACATGGTTGTCTCTACAATAAAGTAAACGAGGAGTTATGCTGCTAAAAATGTCGTCTTAAGATTAAAACGAATTGAAATGTAGAACTAGATACTAAAGCTAACTGACCACAAATGACACTGCTGCTTTGGCTGCTGAGGTTTCTGGTCTTACGAGTAAATACAAAATATTTGATACTTTGACGAATGATTCGCTTTTAGCTTTTGAATTAAAAAGGCCGTTATAAGCGTTATAACTACACATATGTCACCTGCACCTGTCAAGCTGAGAAATAGACAAGAGTAAAAGAGTATATAGTATATAGGTCTCTGTTCTCTGACTATTTTCAAAAACTATTCAAATCCGTGGCCCGTGGCCAACAATGGTCGTGTCCACAGTGGAAGTATGTTTTCTCTGGTCCACAGCCACAGCCAAGAACTGAAGAATATATAAAGGGCGTATGCCTCTCTCTCTGTATCCTGTTCTATAAGCAGCAGTGGCTGAAATAACGTCCTGTGAGAAGTTGTCAATTTGAGATGTTGCGCTGTATTTCACTGAGTGTCTCTTGTATACAGGGTGCGGCAAGCAAACTTGCTGATTTGAAGGAGGCGTCGTGAAGACGTGTTTAGTAGGCCGTGGGTGGGGGCACGATGCACATACAACGGTATGCTACGTTTTGAGCTCAATTTGGTAAAGTTTGCGGATTTTTAACCACTAACGTCACCACTGCATGGACAAGACAAGGTTGAACATGTTCGAGGCTGCTCGTATATTCGGGCTCCTTCGGATCTGTTACCTGCCTTAGATTTGGCTTGAATAAACTACTATGCTACTATATTCAATGGTCGTGACGTCACTGGAAAAAAGTGGGAGGAGCTCGATGCTCGTGGATGCGCCTCGTCGTACCATTGTTTTTATATCATTTTTGAAAAAAATAGATAGCATTAAAATCAGGAATAGGGCATTTAATTGGCATTTAAATAGCACTTAATTCCTGTGTTTTCAAAAATCCATTTTTCCAATTTGGCTTTGTTGAAATGTTTTTCTCATAATTTCTAATGATAAACAATAAGCATTAGATTAGCATTTAAATACTGTGTGATCGTGAGCACTAATAGAGTGAATTTGAGTTAAAAAAAAAATTGGCTTTGCTGGCTTCCTGATTTTTGACAAAAAATAGAAAGCATTAAAATCAGGAATAGGGCATTTAATTAGCATTCAAATAGCACTTAATTCCTGTGTTTTCAAAAATCCATTTTTCCAATTTGGCTTTGCCTGCTTCATAAACGTTTATTTTTTTGATGAAAACGATCGCGCAGTAACTGTGACTTCTTCACGATATGTTAACATGATTTACAATTAGTTTTGAGAATGTGTGGTTTCAGCAAGATGCGACCTCTGCACACACAGCGCGAATTGCAATGCAAATTTTGCGAGAAAACTTCCTCGCACGCCTACTCTTTTTGAGAGGTGATTTTCCATGGCGAGCTAGCACCATGCTGTTTCTTTTTATGGGGATATCTTAAGTCTATTGTTTACAACGATCGTCCAAGAACCCTAGCTGACCTGTAGGAGAATATTCGCCAAGCTATAACCGAAATACCCATCGCTATGTTGGAAAGAGTTGATCGTAAGTTTAGAAATCGACTAACTCAGTGCATTGGCAATGAAGGGTGTCACTTGCCAGATATTATTTTTAAAACAATGTAATTTTAAATTTTCAATTCCGTTGAAAAACAAATTAAAAAATTTAAACGATAAATATGCAACTTTTTGTTTTATTTACCTTTTAAATCAGCAAGTTTTCTTGCCGCACCCTGTATAAATTGGTCCTCCCCAGAGAGAACATACTGTTGCGTATGCGGATTCGCAGGTAATTGAGACTAATTTAGAGTTATTAAATTAACTTTATTTACACTCAAAATAATATAAATTACAACTTAACTTTACTATATTATCTCTAACTTACTCGGACTATTCTATTTATTCACACTGCCTTTTTCATTCTGTCTTCTTGCCGAAAATTCTCCCATATATATACCCGATAAAGGATCCAGAGCATTCGGGCGGCTTCTGGTCTTTGACACGAAAGCCGCCACTGTATGCTTCTCGAAATTCGTTTTGTCGGCATTTTAACAGAAGACGCCGACTGCTGCCGTCGCTCTCTTTGTTAACGCCGCTTTTGTTATTTCCAACCACAGCATATATCGCGCGCTTACTTCAAACGGATGCCGCTACTTTGTAGCCAATACCGGCGGCTGTTCCCCTTTGCACGTTACAATACATAACATGTTCTCTCTGATCCTCCCTATATAAGACCAGCAGAAGACAACATTCTTTTTTACATGACGAAAGCGAATACCATAAATCTTTGAGGACGTATTTTTGGATTTTTGAAAAATCTTATTCCCAGGGCCGCTATAAGCAGCGTTCCATTTTATGTCCCCACCCTGTATATATTCCACTTATTATTATTAAATATTAATGTTTCGCCTATGTAGCTATCAGTAAACAATAGTGTAAAGATAATCTATCTTTTATTTCAACTATTTCCCAATTCTATTATGGCCATCTATCGCACGTTGCCTTCTTTATGTCTGGTATCTGCCTTTCTGCTTTCTCTGTATCTGCCGCCACATTCAGTATAAACGCAGTATCTCTTATCTATGTACCATATCGCAGAAAAAAAACAGAAAATAGGTACTTCTTCCATTTTCAATTCCTCTAATGTGTAATTGTCGAATTACATAGTTGTCTGTGAATTAAATTATCTCACAAATATTTTGATAAACGTTAGTTTACCCAAGTTTAGTATATGAGCTAAGCTAGAGAAGCCTAAGAAACTTTGAAACTCTAATGTAAAAGTTCAAAAATAACTAATAAATTTAATCTCGTTGAGTGTAAGCCTAATTAAATTTACCTTAATGAACCACCTAACTATTATTAAAATTTGCGACCTACAATCTTGGATATTATTTTTAACCTATTCAATTTTTGCTTACGTAGAAGGAAACCCATGTATAAGGAATGATTATACTTATATGATTTGAAGTGGCTATGTAGAAGTCTCCTTAATGTGGACGTCGCTGGTCACTCCATTAGATCTGATCATAGTTTTTTTCGAAAGGATATTTGATTATTTGAGAATAGCAAAATTCGAAATATGAAATAAAATAATAAGAGAAACAATTTATTGCTTTAGTACCATCAAATATATACACACAAATATAAATAAAAATAGAAAATGTTATTAAAAAATATAACTTTATAATTTCGATAATATCATAACTTAAATTTATCTAATGTTTATACAAAAACTTAGTGGACATTTAAAATAAATACTTGTACAAAAATAATTTTTTTTAATGTTTTTGTATGTTGAAAGATTGTTCCAACGAATTTTCAGAATAAATAATACAAGTGTTCAGGATGCATTAATTTGGCTAGCAATAATCTATCTCAAATTAAATCTAATGAAGAAAAACATGAATTATTTTTTCAAGACAAGCCAATATAATGCAACCCAGAAGAAAAATGAAAATGTTTTTTTCAGTTATCAAATGAAATTGATCTTTATAGTTAAAATTTATAAAAAATATGTTTTGTGCACAACCATTATGAAATCATAAATAATATGTTAATAAATATCCATCTATTAACACATTAATTTCTTGTAAATGCAGTTGGATTACTCTTCATACATGCCAATTGTCTTTTAAAAACCAAAGTCAAGTGGAGAAAACACGCTGTACATACATGAAAATAATCAAATTTTTCTTCTGTTTATTTAAATAAAAAGACAACTGAAATTTTAATGCTTAATAATTTACTTTTTTATAACTTTGGTATTGTGTTCAAAGATTATTATTTATCCGAAAATTATCCAATACTGATCGAACATTTCAAATGTATTCAATATGAAATGTACTATCTTTGGGGTTTTTTCAAACTACTCCACAGTTTACCAAACCTTATCACAAAATATATTATGATTTCACGATAAAACATCTATAAATATTTTGATCACCAGAATACTTAAATGAATGATATAAAATGCCATAGAAAAATTGCATGAGAAGTTTACTATTGATAGTTTTAAAGAAGAACCAATTCTTTTTATAAGGCATTCTATATCATAGTATGAATTCATCAAGAGTTAAATACTCGTATACTACGTGGAAATAAACTAATAAAATACGTAAAGATAAGTTAACATAAGGTCACTGGATTGTTGACAATACGAGAATTTAATTCACAAATAATTACTATTCAGTCAGTGTTTTCAACTAAAACTTTAGTTTTGTAAAGCAATTATAATAACAACGAAAATTTTCAGATTATGTTGAAGATATTTTTTTTAACCAAATCACAATGAAAATTATTCGTTTCTTAGTCAATAAATATATTTATACTGATATATTTATAATTATAAGCTAATTTCTCTCTAGAGATCATTCTGTTATCTAATAATTTCGAAAATAAATTTGTTCGAATCCAAATCCTGGAATTTGTTTTCAAAAGAAAAGTCATCCATCATCACTTTCATGCTTACAATGTTCGCTCACAAACTACAATTAAATAGAATAACAATGAAAAAATTTACAAATATTGAGGTGAGAACTGCAAGAGGCTTTGGCTTTCTATCTAACTCGAGATAATGCAACGTTTATATAATTATTTATGAATAAAAGCAGAAGACAAATTCGACGATTTCCAAACATATTTCATGAAATTCTGGAAGTGTTTTTTTATTATATGCATTCATAAATGTTTCGCTGGACGAAACAATTGTTATATTCAATTTTATCGTAGAATGAACCATTTAGCCAGAATATCAATGAACAAGTAGAACTAGTTATTTTTGTTTTTAAGTGCGTAAAATGAGTAAAGTGCGTTTTTTCAATGACACATGAGAGTGAATTTTTCCAAAATTCTCTCGAATATGCCATGAAAACACGAATTTTATACACGAAATACAAACAACATTTCTTGTACAATTGTCAAAAAACTTGACATTTTTGCATCTCTATTGATGCAGAGGCAGCTGGAAATCTGCATCCGTAACAGAAGCATATATAGTTTGAATAACAAAATTGAGATTTCTAACATAATATTGAATTCTTCATCTTCTTCCAAACAAATTATTTTGTGAATTATTTTATTATTGAAAAAAACATTTACGCATCATTAGAGATGCAGAAATGTCAAGTTTTTTTGACAGTTTTACAAAAATATATTTTATTTGCACATACCTAGCAATCGGCGATATCACTAGGGCACTTCAAAAATATGTGCTTTCTGAGGATAGTCAAGAGCTTTCAGAAGAATACCATCAAAACCATGCAGTTTAATTCCGTCCAAACTGTGATAACAAGTTCATGATGTGAGAACCAATTCACATCATAATTGAATTAATGGAAATGGTTCCATTTTTCTGTGACATATGAGTGAAGTAATGATAGTGCAAGTTCGAGAATATTTTCTTGAATATATTCTGAACTAAATATTTCCAAATATTTGGTACATCCTATGATGTAGTCTTCTTCTTTTAATTTTAAACACTGCACGGCGCTGTTGTAAGCTATAAAATGATGTTAGCAAGGCAGAAATTAATTGTTTCCTCAACCTCGGGCGGCCTGTAAACGATCGCTTTCTTCCCTCCTAACCTCATTTCATTCTTAAGACATGGTGTTATTTATGAAGTCCTATGCTTGATGTTAAGCGTCTTGTCTAAGCCATTGTTGAAACAAGAGCTCTGTGATGAAAAAATATTGTTGGTAATGGACATAAACAAATGAAAAACTCTTCCGACCTGAACGATTTACTAGGATCATTCTTCAATGAGAAAATTTTGATAACCAAACAATCAAAATAATCTTTCTAGTAAGACGTGTGGTTTACATTGAGGTAGTTTAATATATGCTGTAGGTAGTTTTTGAGATGCAGACAAAAGATTTTTGTTTTATTATTATCGAAAAGATCAATAAAAAAATATTAAATTAGTTCCGAGATGAGAATTTTATCTGCAGATTTTGTTCTCTATCAACAATTTTAGTAAAAACACTTATTCAGCTCTGTAGCCTCTGGCTTATATTTAAAAAAGATGACATAAGCAAGAATAATATATATTCATTTAAAAGTCTGTAGGAATCAAATTTACATGCTAAAGCTATCAATGTAGGTAGAAAAAATAAAAACTTCCAGAATGCGCAAATCGGCAACATAACTTTACCACCTGTAGCTAGAGGGAGTTTTTACTAAGCAAGTTGGTATTTCTTACAATATTTATTAAGAAACTTGAATGAAATAACATTATAAATAATTATTAAAACCAGCAATTTATCCTACACATTGAAGAACACGCCTAACCCTTATCCTAAATTTTGGATGTTTCAACTTTTTATTATAACAATTAGACAACTTACCTATTATATAACTCGTGAAAGTAGCGCTGAGACGTCGAAAGAAAACCATAACAAAAAATAAAACAACAATGCCTCTCCCGCTGAACTCACCTCAACAGAAAACATTTACGAAAACAACAACAAAGTTATACCTAAAACTATAAGAATAGCAGAACAGAAAATACAGCACAACTAAAAAACACCTTCGGCTGTCTCCGGACTGCCACTGTCTTCTTCAGTTTCTTCGTTATCCGAACTGGAAGATGATGATGACGATGATGAATCGCCTTCGTAATGGAGTTTCTCGTCTGGATCGTAGTAGACCTCGGCGCCAGGGAAGATGTATCGACTTGGCGGTATAAGATGGAAGGAATTTTCTGGCAGGCGATCTGCTAAACTTTTCTTGACTTTGGGTTGCCAATAGCCTCGAAGATCTGAAGTTGATGTGGATTCACTTTCCTGTTAGAATAGAAAATAAGATAAGTCCCTCCCATATCCTCTCGGAAATAATTCAAGTTTTTGAAAAATGATTAATATAAAGGTTTGTTGGACATGATAATGTTATACCCAGAACATCACTTCATCACTAATAATGTAGAGCTAAAGCCGCTCTGATGGTGCAATTACATTGAACATTTAGGACTGATACATTGCGCAATTATTGTAGAAATATTGAGCATGTTTGAATGTTTTTTAATGAAAAAAAAGAATCGTAAAATTCGGATTACATTTACGTAGCCCTTATACATACACTCTAATTTGTATACTTTCTCCTATTCTATGAATTAGATCAATCGAAGAATTGAGCAATATGTATTTGTTTTTTTTAATTTATGGATCTATTAGAGTACACAAACAGATAAAATAAAAAGATAAAAACGTGACTGATAACTTACCTTCATCATTGTTGTTGTGGAAGTGGATGGATCGTTTGTCAATTCCAAACAAAAACTGCTACCAGGCTTGTCATCATTCTCATCGGATGTATCATCATAACGGTCTGTAAAGTTGGAATTCTCTCCTATTCCAGAATCTCGAGCAGAATCTATACTCATATGCCTTTCTTTTTTATTATTATAATCACTATCTATAATTGACTTGTTGCATTCACATTCTAATTTGTTTTCTACATCTAAGGAACTACAATTTTTATTATTTGTACTATTACAAACGCATCGCATCGCACTGCCTGAAGAATTATTGATTTGTGTCGTCAGTTTGTTTTCTTCTTCATCAGTACAAGTTAGTGTTTCATCGAGCGGTAGTAGTGTAGTGCAATGTGTTAATTTTTGGTCACTGAAAACACCTTCTTCCCATTTGCTACCCAACCTAATAAAAGAAAATCGTCATGAGTCCATTTCTGTTTTGTTCCCAAAAGTAGTAGTATTTTTCAAGAAATGCAATTTCATATTTTTCAAATGTATATTCAAAAAGATGATGTTAAAAATGTAAGAAAAAACAATGTTGTAAACCATGGCAAAATGGCCGTGTCCATAGAAGTGACTGATTACCAATTGAATAGTTATCAGAAACTTGACAGCTAATCAGTAAACAATATAACATAATCTATCTTTTGTTTCTGCTAATTATCATAGAATTAGAATATATATCGTTTCGTATACAACCTAATAGGTTTTATTATAAATATATTAGTCATAAAATAATGTTTCTTCTTTCATTTTCATTTTTTCATCTATATGTAATTTTCGATTTTAAATTATTTCAACAGCCTGTTCCGAAATACAAACAATTAGCTGTAGGCGTATTTTGTACATTTGCGTAAGTCTTAGAACTAAAAGCTACAGTACAACTAGACTTGTTGAGTTTTGATGTAGTCTGACTTTCAACTTTTAGTTCTGAGACACGCAAATGAATACACCTACTGGACAGGGTTAAAATGGCCTTCGAAAATTGACAGATATATTGACTTAATACTTACCTACAGTAGGCCAATGCTGTACATTTGCGTAAGTCTCAGAACTAAAAGTTGAAAGTCAGAATACAACAAAACTCAACAAGTCTAGTTGTATTCTGACTTTCAACTTTTAATTCTGTACATTTGCGTAAGTCTCAGAATTAAAAGTTGAATGTTAGAATACAACAAAACTTGTTGAGTTTTGATGTATTCTTACTTTCAACTTTTTCAGCAAGTTCTCAGACTTACGCAAATGTACAGAATGCGCCTACAGGCTAATGGTTTGTATTTAGAAACAGGCTGTATATATTTTGGCTGTCAAGTCAACATGACAGATTTCAGTTTTACAGATGAGCTAATGATGATTTCGAAATGGAAACATAACAGGCGTTGTGTTGAACAAATGTCAAAATATCTCGATCGTTGGGTTTAACGAAACCAATCGAACCTGGCCGAACTTAAAAACGCACCACTCATCAGAAATTTCACATTTAGTCAACAAAACGCTTGTTGCGTTTCAATTATTTTGATTGAAGTCACATTAAAACTATACCTACGGTCGGATCTTAGACTAAAGAAAGAATGGTTGGTCTCTCAAAGACATCTAAGCATACTTACACACGACACAGATGATTTATGATGACATCGCAATCACCCAACAGTTCGACATCAAATCGACAATGTGGCAATGGTTCTCTGTTGATTAAAATCTGTGGTACATTTGGTGGCAAGGAGCTGGGTATGAGAGCAACTGGTCGCACTTTCAAAGAACTACCAATTACAACAAGTAAATCACATTCAGATTTATCTTGAGCCATAGCGTCATGGAAAGTATCCGGCAATCCCTCACCAAAGAAAACGATATCAGGTTTCATGATGCCAGATGCCACCAAATCTCTGTGTGGATAATAACAAAAAGTAATTATGAAATATAGTAGTTTATGACTGTGCGTATAATAACAATAGGCTACAAAACAAGAAGTTAATGAGTAATAAAATGCCCGGTCCACTGTTTAAAATGTTCTTAAGTGCATGTAATCACAGTGACAAACCTCAGTAGTATAAGTACTAGATACAGCTTTCGTTTTAAAAAATCGATTCTATCTATAATTACAATTGACTCATCACTCTGACGTTATTTTGGAGTTATCAATGTAAAAATATGAGTAATGTTTGCTGCATTGATATAGACACATGGGACATGCCCTCTCTCGCTAAGAAGTGGAAAAGAACCAATCGAGATTGAGAGAGAGAGAATAATTGTAAGGCGAGTAGTTTATGGCCACATACTAGATCTATCTCAAAGAACAATTAGAACAGTCAATTTTGTGAGTTAATTCCGCAATTCATGTCCCTATGACATTTGTTTACTGTAGCCTTACAGGACGACCGTTGTTAAGTTTTTTAACAAAATTATGGAGATATAACAATCATAGAATTCAACTAAACTATTTTCTCTTCATGCTATTGCGCTACGAGCGATAGCAGGCAGTTTGTTCGTAGATAAACCAGAAACCGTCAGATATTGTACGAATCCTGTCGATGATACGATATCTTAAGCAATATCAAATTTCAATTAAAGTTAATTTACCTGAAATCCCTTCCATCTTTCAAATCTTCTGTGGATACTGCTGCTTCACCTTTGTGACACACTTGACATAACGGTATTTTCTGACTGAGCACTGTTTCTCTTATAGTATCGGCAGTTGTTCTGTGTCCGCATTTTGTACATGATGCTGTGGCAAATGAACCGTGACATTCAACAACACGTTCAATTTCGGCTTCCTTCTCCAAAGTATCTATGTTTTGGGTGTAGTTTCTCAGTAGTTTTTTGTGTTTCTCCAAAATTCTGATGAACCTGTCACACACACGTTACAAATGTCATTTAAAGAACACATTCTTTAGAATCAACAATCAAATTAACTTACCTATGACATGGGCTTGGTTGGAATTTTCCTGGATAAATATCTCTGGCGAATTTGAAAAAAGGTCGAGGATCCTGACTGAAATAATTGATGTCGAACATAGCTTGAGGATTGGGAAGGTCTGGAAAATCTATAGCTAGTCGAGAATAAATGCCATCTCTGGATCTGAAATCGGGGATACCACAAGAAACAGATACGCCTGCACCTGTCAATACTATGATATTTTGAGCCCCTGTAACAAGTCATCGTTATAAATATAACATATCTATAGACAACCGGTATGAGTTACATCCCCAGAGGATTATTTATGATATTATTAGTAGATCTATTCTTCAAATAAAATGAAAAAGTTCTTAGTTTTCATTTTGTTATTCAAAATGGAGGAACTGGGACTAGAATTTGTATGAACCAATCAAATATACCTTCAATAGCATTTCCATTTTGAAAATTAAACTTTTTTTGATAGATTTGTTTTGTGACTTTATTCAACAAGTATGAACAGTCTCTGATGAAAATATATATCAACGACATTTAAAAAGCAAATGGCAACCGCCGGTTTTTTCTCGGCGAACATTTAATGAGAAATATCAGAAATTTACCCTTCAACAGTCTGACAACATCATCTATTGTGTTGACATGTCTCAGTTTACTCCTTCTTGGTGGTTCAGCTAACATATTTATGATTATCTTCCAAATGGTGACATCATCAACATAATTCGGGATTTGACCATAATCCACACCCATTTCAGACAGCAGAACTCTTGGATTCACTCCCTTATGCATCTGTTGTTGTATCTATAAGAAAGAAAAAATCGTATTGACACGCTGTTGAGAAACCTTTCATCTTTCAAAGTATTCTTACCCATATCATACTGCCCGCCATCGGTTTCCAATCCTGACCTGACAAATCTGAAAGACCACTGAGTTCACTTACTGTAGATGCGTTATCGTCTTCGTCAACTTCCAAACTGTCCTGAGATATTTCCAATTGATCTGTTGTAGAGTGTGTAGGTGTTTGGAGAAATGATTCTGAAGACATACTTTCATGTCCAACTAGATCGGAATGAGGTGAAATCTGATGTAAAGGTGTTGGTATTGATTCTAATGTGGATGCTTCATAGCCTGAGTCACAATCAGCCGATGTTCCTACGAAAAAAAAGATTTAGAAATGCTTCGCATATTTAAGCACAAAAGAATAAGCAATGACATGATTGTTTTGTCGTTTATATAGTCAATTTAAGTCACCAGTAGTATTACGTCATAGGTGAATTGATAAGCCGGAAATTTCAGACGTTGTCAAATCGTAAAAGATTAGAATCAACTGATGATGATATTCTTCCGTCATATTCAACGTTCAAAATATTTGACTTAAATAAAAGAACTTGGGTAATTGTCCAGAACAGACATTCCCGATATAGTTCAAAACTATTTTAAAATAAGTTTTTACGTAGAAAAATGATGCCCAATATAAATTACGGCAAGGATAAATGTGACATATGAAAATATTGCAAGAAATTATTAATTTGAAATGTTATTTGCGACAGAGAATAGCAATACAGCACAACCCGACAACCTTGCGATCGTGCGGTACGACGTTCTTGTGCGCGGTATGGACACAATGGGCAGGCAACGGGCAACAGTTCGTTAAGTTCATCAAGTAATTACGCATATCCCTTTGTTCAAGCTAAGT
The DNA here is from genome assembly GCA_958507055.1 of Crioceris asparagi. Taxonomy (NCBI): domain Eukaryota; kingdom Metazoa; phylum Arthropoda; class Insecta; order Coleoptera; family Chrysomelidae; genus Crioceris; species Crioceris asparagi. The sequence continues at coordinate 10,079,804 of OY293828.1, forward strand.
TTGCGCAACCAGATTCTCAGTAATTATTCTACAATGGTTTAGTACCATTTTCTTAGAATAAAACTTAAAACAACAGATGTTTTTATTCTGGACAATGACCCGAACTTGTATTATGATTGGGTCTGTATTTAATTTTGACGAAACATAACCTTCAAACTTCACAAGGGCCATAGATTCTCGTCAAATGATAACGAAAGGTCAATACAAAATCCCTAGCTGACAACATTATCGCATTGGTCATTTAAATATGTATGCCTACATATAACAAAACTGTAGGGCCCGGTATGTTTGTTCGCTGTAATCTCCGAAATTACTGAACGGATTTTAATGTTGTTTTCACGAGTTGATAGATCTTGGCTAGGAGTAAAATAAAGGCATTATTTCTTTTACGTCGGATGTCAGGAAAAAATATTGAGATAAAACTAAATTCCATGCGGACGAAGACGTGAGCAACAGCTAGAAGTGAAAAATCTTTCGTTTATGAATAACCCCCCTGTCAACAACATATTTTCTAGCTTGTGATAAGATAAAGCTGTAATCTGAAATTTTGCCAAATATATACCTAGGTATCTATAAAGCGTAATCTCTACTCGATAAAAGCAAATTCAATCTTGTATCCAAAGCACATGCAAATATTAATCTTCTTTATTATTCTTAGTGATTTCAAATTTTCTGATTGAAGTTAAAATAAAAATAGAAGGAAAATAGCTTATGGAATCATAATGATTGGTGAACTATTGATTAGAATTAGAATACAGTAGGTAGAGCTATATAGCTATATATAATTTCGAGAAATGGCATATCATTAAAAGACAATATCAAAGCAGTTGTCTCAATTACGACCAGTGCTAAAACAAAGCTGAAAACTGTGATGGACAGGTTGGACTCCGATTGTACATAAGACGCAGCAGATTATATAAGGACCTTGAGTCGAATGCATCAAGAGAGGAAGAAGTGTGAAGAAAGCCGTCAACCATCCCAAGGGCAAAATACGGAGAAGAGACCAAGACATCGACGTTGTCAATATGAGGGCAAGGGACACGATATTACAACAGGGCTTCGAAGAAAAAAACACCAAAGGAAAGTATGTGATGTGTAACTTGAGATACAAAACTTCCCGAGCGAAATAATCGCAAGGTTTTGGTTGGTAAACATCCGATACTGTTTTGAGCATAAATATATCGTAGATGACATCGACTTTTATAGATTCTCTGAACCCCAAAGTAAAAAATCTGCTGTGTCCATTCACATGACTTTCTCACCGCTCTCAAACTAATTTCAGCGAATATAAAAATCGTCCAGACTATATTCTTTTGTTTTTCAGTGTACCAAGACAAACAACAATGGTCATACTCAATTCTGACGCAGGAGGAATGGTTTAGACAGATCAGTAGTTAAAACATTTGACCATAACTTTTGTTTCTACTTTTTTACAGAGATAGACTTCAAAATCGTTAACGTTTCACAGTTTTAATCCAAAGCGAGCAGGATGCCCAATTTGTGTCACAGATGAGCCATATCGATACCCTACAAAACAAAAAAGAAAGCAACAAAGTCGGTATATCCGTTCCCGACAACATTTCTGCACCGACAGACAGTCAATGGCATTTTTTACCTATTCAGGAACCTCTGTTGAAAACCCGACACCCAAAATATTACACTATTGCAATAAATACTAGGCTACTTAGATTAACGGTAGGAAAGTAAAAAAATACTTGATTAATTCGGTTGTCGGAAAATGCGTAAAGATAAGAAGTTCCGTTGTCTATTGCATCTCTGAACCTGCATGGTAATCCTTGCCCTCCCAAAAAAACAACTCAGCCCCGTGAAATGTTTATAATAATCAGCCGGGAGCGAGGTAACTATGAACTATGATGACAAATACTACATCAGAGCGAAATGGACATTATTTAATCTTATACTTGAATTCAAGTCGTTTTGAGTTAATATACTCGAGATTAATTAAGAAGTGAACCATTATAAATATGTCATTATATTACAAGTTTATATTTTTTTCTTTTTTTTTTATTCTATGCGCCAATCCTCTTTAGAATGTTGGTATGTAGTATTAGATCTCTAATATGTTGCAACTAATAATCTAAATAATTACAAAAATACAAATGTAATTTCAAATTTGAGATTCCACATCAGAACTACAGATGTAATTTCAAATTTGGCGCCGGGAAATTGGAAAATATAAGTTGCGCATGTTCATAGTAAGTAAATAGATCCAAGAAGTTTATTTAGAGAAATTTTCCATTGTATCATACCCTATATCATAGACAATATAATATAAAGGTAATAGATGGTAAAATGTACAAGTACAAACTACATTTTTCATATCTGTCTTTGAAATAAGGTAAATAAAAACAAATATTTCTAGAACTTTCTATAATTTATTGACAGTTATATATTCTCATATAAATGAAAAATATTGCGAATGAAATTGAAATATGATGAATGATTATGAAATCTAAGAAAATTTAGCTTCAGAATGAAAATCAAACTTCTTATCCAAGTGCACCACGCCTACAAAATGTCCGCAGTATCGCCTTTGTTTTCCGCCGCCATTTTGAAGGAAAATATTGCCTAAACAATCAAACATATTTTAGAAATTTTACCTTCAGAAATGTCCATCGTATGTGTTGTGGATGTTGAAAAGCAAGAAAACCCATCTCCATCGCACAATTCACCAATATTAGACCCGCTAAGGTCCAATTTAATCCGTTTTGCACAGGATTCATGTTCTTGCACGTCAGGATAGGAATCCATCTTTGACACAAATAATTTTCTATTTTCTCTGAGAATCGAGTTGCCGCCGGAAGAAGGTCGTGCGCGCGCAATCTGAATTTTACCCATAATCCTCCATCCTACTAAATTGGATTGCCATTTTTGCCAGTCAAAGACTGGCATTCATTTTTATATACTTTTAGAAAAAATCCATAAATCCAAAAGCTATTTATAAAATTGAAGTTATATTTGACAACTTATCAAGATGCCGAAGAACAAAGGTAATATAATAGGCAAATATTATTTATCATTGTATTATTTAACATCACATATTGCTAATTCAACTGCATGGTACCTATTTGACGTTTAATGGAATTCGAAGAACGTAGAAAAATATTGAGTTAATAATCATATTCCAGCTCTTACACCCTTAACACATAAACCTTATATGATGTTGAAGAAACCGAATATCTAGTATAATTTCTAGTTGATTTTGTATAGCCTTGGACAAATTTGTTGAATCTCTTATTTTATAGGTAAAGGAGGAAAAAATCGTAGAAGAGGTAAAAATGAAAACGAAACTGAAAAACGTGAACTGGTTTTCAAAGAAGATGGGCAGGAATATGCACAAGTTACAAAAATGTTGGGTAATGGTAGATTAGAAGCTATGTGTTTTGATGGAGTGAAAAGGTTATGTCACATTCGAGGGAAGCTTCGAAAGAAGGTAAGATATTAGCAGTATCATACTTTATTAATAACAAATTAGATAATTATCTACTTTAGATGGTTTCCGAATAATCGCGAAAATAAAACTGACTAACTCATGATAACAGGATAATCACCTCAAATTGTGACGTTATTGTTTGGAGTTGAGCTTAGCTTACGATTATTATTCCACGTTCCCTATTGCCAAAGTATATAATTGTTACTCAAATGAAACGTGCATAAAAATTAAATTTTATGATTCTGTCCGTTGTAATTATGCTAGCGGTAATGGGACAAATATTTTAGTAGAGGATTTAAAAACTGCATGTTGGACTCAAAGAATTCATGGATGTGACCAAAAAAATAACCCCTTATGTGGTGTTTTTTGCCATCATCTACTTACAACGTGTTAATTATATTATGGAACATAAAACTTCAAATCTTTCGTTGTGTTGTCAATAAAACATAATTTAGGTGATTGATGAAAGTTATTCAAAGATCGATATTATGGAATATTGTTTTTTCAATTTTTATAATTCCTTTAATTTTTATTATATACCTATTCATATTAAAAAAATATCGGAAATAAAGCTGCTTATTAAGGTTAAATACCACAACTAATTTATTAAGTGTTAATTAATATAGAAATAGTATTGAAAGAATAATATTTTACTTCGAAAATTAGGGTTTATTTATTTTTCATTATAATCTTATATAAATAAGGTCATAAAATTATTCATCACATTGTATTTCTTGGAGACCTTTGATTTTTTTCGTTCATAGAAATTATCTGCAGTGCTGAAGATGTCAATAAGTAAAAAATAATCCATAATAACGTTGGTCCAATGTCATGAAGTCCTGTTTTTATAGATGCTATACTAATTAAAAAATCACAACTTCAGTTAAATCTTTCATATCATGATACTGCCTTTTATAAATATATTTGATTCGACATATTATAATGTGACACATGTTTCAGGTTTGGATAAATCAAGGTGACATTATTCTCATTGGTCTACGTGATTATCAAGATGCCAAAGCAGATGTGATCCTCAAATATACACCTGATGAGGCAAGAAATCTGAAGACATATGGAGAGTTCCCTGAGTCAGTCAGAATAAATGATACCGTCACATTTGTTGAGGAAGGTTTTGATGAAGATATTGAATTTGGAGATGACATCAGTTCGGCAGATGAGGCTGATCCTGTTGACGGTATCTGATGGACAACTCTTTGTGTAACATATAAAACGATATTTCCGCAATTTAAATTTATTATCTCTTACGTGGAACTACTAGTGGCTCTACTTTGAGAGTGAACACATTTTGTGTGGATGTATATTTATAGCATTATAGGTTTTGTTTTATAAGCTCTGAATTTGTTATCATCTCTCTAGAATTTAATATTCTAGAAGTTAGAAATTGTTGTAACTAAATATTTTGTCGAATCCTCCCCATCTTTTTTTAATTATTTTAAACAAATACCTCAAAAAAAATTGTAAAATTTCAATAAAATATTGTAACATAATTTCGTTTCTTTTTTGTTAGATTTTTTAGTGCCAAATATATTAATAAGGATATTATAGTGATGTGTCTCCTGATTTGTTTGTTTGGAAATGGAGAAATGCTTTATGTGAACAAGTTTATTCGTATGTTACTATTTCAAAAACTTTATCACTAGACAAAGATAATTTAAAACTAGCAATAATCCTTGGTCAATTTACAGCACCTCAAAATTTATTTAATCATTTTTATCGAGAAAATAGACCCGTTCCTGCTTCGGACGGTTAGCACTAAAATGGTAATTGGAGTCAACGTGAAAAGAAAGACATCGAAGACCTCTAAGATAAAAATTATTCAGTAGTACATTATTTTGATCTATCCCGTAAGGTTTAGCCAGCGCTTGCAATGTAAACGTGCACAAATATATTTTCACATTACAAATCATTGAAATTCTCGGCTTCTCTCTATTATAATAGGATAAAAATATAATAAACCTTCCTCTTGAATCACTGTTTATTGATAAAATCCGTTGCGTATAGAGGGCGGGAAGGAAAATCGACTTTCTTTTATACTGTGTAGACACAGCTCACCAGTTTGATGACAACAAAACACCCTTCCAAATATAACTTCTGACTGAATATTTTCATTGTCCGTAGATATAATCCTTCAATTATATTTCATATTTATTCTCTGATTTAGTATATAAGTATTTTCCTAAAGGGTCCCAGACCCTCAAATCACATTTGTTAAAGATTGTTAAATTTCAATGACAAATAACTTCAACATACCTAGAAAAAACATTCTCAGTTTGAAGATACTTTATTTATTTGTAATTTACAATAACATACAAAACACCACTTGTGAAAATAATGGAACAGTTTGAAAATAACAGCATGCACTAATAACATTAATAATCTTGAGATTGAGTAGGAGCTTTTCCACCAGAACCTGAGCCAGTCTTCTTTGGGAGCAAAACCGCTTGAATGTTAGGCAACACCCCTCCTTGTGCTATAGTTACACCAGAAAGTAACTTATTCAGCTCTTCGTCGTTTCTTATAGCGAGTTGTAAATGTCTTGGTATGATTCTGGTCTTCTTATTATCTCTGGCGGCGTTTCCCGCCAATTCAAGCACTTCAGCAGCGAGATACTCCATAACGGCTGCAAGATATACTGGTGCCCCAGCACCAACGCGTTCCGCATAGTTACCCTTCCTCAGCAATCGATGAATTCTTCCAACTGGGAACTGCAGTCCAGCACGAGTAGATCTTGATTTAGCTTTGGCTTTACCTTTACCACCTTTACCGCGTCCAGACATGTTTTCTCAATTGGTTTGTTGTTAAACTAAGTCACTAACGATTAACGATGTTTGCAACTAGAACGCAACAAACAGAATGAGGACAGGGGTGAGGTGAAAAATAAGGGGAGATCAAACGAAAATGCCGGGCACTGTCGACTGTCATCAATAATCGCGGGATTTCAACTGACAACTGACATGTATCGTGTCATAGTCGAAAACACAGAATGTCCAAAAACTACAAATGCCTAAGACTATGTTCACACCATGGAACCGTAAAAGCTTAAGAAACAAATATCAGCGCTCGAACATCCATAGTGTGTGAACTATTTTAAATAGACCTCTCGAGTGCCGCCGTTACCATTCCAAACAAAACGTAATTGACTAACGATTTTGATCAAATTTAGATAAGTGGTTGTCAAAACGCGAGGGTGCCAGCCTCGAGATTCATGAACATTTTCGAGAAATCGCTTAGCGATATTTTCATGTTTATTGGGTGCACACCTCGAGGTCCACTCTAGCTATTTCCCGATTTCACTATTGTTTACTTATACCTGTCATATTAAAGACTTTTTGATTACTGATTACTAAGGGAAAGGATTGGTAATCAGATGCTGCTGTGGATATGACCAATGGTGACTGATTAGTTATTAGTAGAGCGCTGATCCATAAAGCACTCTATTATTATTATTAGTAATAAAAAAACATTTATCTTGTGGGTACGACTGATTACTGATTCATCACTTAGCACATTTTTCTAAAGATTTGAAATAATTTGATTTGACAAAAGACTGATTGCATTAAGCGAAAATTGTTCTCCGCATGCGCAGTTTGCAACGGCCACTTTCATTTGAAATGTTGCTCTTTTGAACAGAATGTTCTATGCCTATGCCCAAATAATTCCATGCTAGTAGCTGCCTGTGACCTTTTCTCACGACGTTTAATCTGTGACATCGACGACGGTCACGATCACGGCCACAACAGAGACATGTGTATTGCATCATAGATAAGTGATTGTCGCATGTGACATGTGCATACTACAGACTGCGCCTACCCCAGACGCGCAGTACTCGGTAATGATGTTAAAGTCGGTTAGGCAACCAGTCGATAGCGTTGTGGGAAAAAAGTGGGGTGCGTTGTATTACCGCAAATGAGAAATAGCAAAGTTTTAAAAAACCTAGTAAATTTTAATGATCATTTGAATTTGGTCTAAGAAAAAACCACATAAGTGGTGGTATTTATACTTATATTTGTCAAATGTGTAATAAAACAACGAAGGCAAAAAAACAAGAGGTAAATTGAATTAATACATACATTTCTGCTGGTTCTTAAAAAGTACAAGTTTTGTATACATTTGTCTAACCCTATCGGAAACAGCATGGGTGCGCTGATTACAATAGTGGATTCGAACTGTAAAATAAACGCGTAAAATAGTATTCACAAGCTGAAGCAGGTGATTGTTGATAGGTTCCTGTTCCAAGATTTGGTCGCTAAGTTCTTTGAAATAGCTATTAATGTTCATGTCTGTCATGGTCCACAATATAACTTTGTTAACTGTGGTACTCGGGGTGTAATGAGTTCGAAAATATTTTTCTGCAAAATTACACAACCGTATAACATCATCCGACGCTAGAACACAACCCACCTAGATCGTTTCAATAAAAGTGATGCGGATTCGTCAGAGAATATATGGTAAATGGAAAGATAGATGTCCATAATAGAATTGGGAATTATCTAAAACAAAATATAGGTTATGTGACACTGTGGTTTTCTGATAGCTGTCATATTAAAGACGTCAACTTTTTGATTACTGATTACTAATCGATTGGTAATCAGACACTGCTGTGGATACGACCATTGTCTGTCTCTAGTAACCTTAAGTCACGATGGCTTATTGGGTTAAGGTAGAATGTTGTTTACAGTACTCTAGTTGAGGCGCTGGAAATACGATCATAGCCTGCGAGAACACATAGTGAGCGCGGGTATATGTTCCAAATAGTAACCATGTTATGCAATAAATATAACACATAACTGCAATTATTGGTGCTTATGTTGGTACATGTTCATGGGGGAAGGTATATTCGTTAAGAGATTTCCATGTCATCTTCGTAAATAGAATCATGACCTAAAATTCTGTATAAATTATCCATAATAGGAACGATATTTCTACAGTGTGTTCCTGAATACAAAACATTTGCATGGCCAGGCTTGAATTATGTCATCAGTCAATGTTATATTCCTATATTGAGTCCACATATCTGTCAATTTTTCGACGGCCATTTTACCCTGGCCAGCTAATGTTTAGATTTTTGGAACAGCCAGCATATCAAAGTTTTAAATGAAAATTTATGATGACAGCAATAACAAAATTAAAAATTTTGATAAGCAGATATTTCAGAACAAATAGAGAGCATGTATGAAAAAGTATATCCGTAGGTAATTCTCAATCTCTGTAGATTTCTGGTTCAGACTGCAAAGATAGCTACCAGACATGATACTTTCTTGTATCATGGCTATCAGATAATCAGATGCAATAGATGGGTTATGCATGGTTAAGTTATATTAGAGCGCTTTATTGATACAGCGCTCTAGTTATATGATATCATGGGGTGCGGTCGAGAACACACTTCGTTCACTGACGCGAGTTTTTTTTGCTATTAGATACGATATTGCGCATGCGTTAATTTTACTGCAAATGCTAAATTTGCTTTTCCCGTGGAGGTGGTGTAAGTAAGAAGTGCATTGAGAGTAGAAAATGCCATATTGTTGTTTATGTTCAGAGAACACTACCTCCAATTAATATTAACCTATTTACTCTGTGGTTTATATATAGATGATCCAATAAAAATATTTGTTGATTCAAAATAATAGGTATAATGGAATTAACCTTGTTGGATGAAAGTACCGGGACAAATTAAAAGTGATAGGAGAGGAATTTGAAAGAGCTCATAATGTTAAGATTTTTTACGGTTGGTTATGGCGTTGAAAATTGAATGCCAAAGGTAGTACCTTAATGACCAGTTCAATTTCCCTGTAACTAAGTTTCATTGTTATTTATATCTTAAATAATTTCAGCCGTCGCTCCTTCTTTCACGGATTGCGATTGACAGCTTGCCGGTCTGAAACAAATTTGCATCAAATGCTGCCAACGACTAAATTTAATAAAAAACCGCTTGCTGTGCTTGCTTCACTTTTATTTTATTGCTGCAATTGTTTACAGCGTGTTCTCGACCGCACTCCTAATGTGATGTTATGATTGTTTACTGATAGCTGTCATATGAAAGACGTCAACCGTCAACTTTTTGATTACTGATTAGAGCAAGAAGACTGGGGATAGGATATTAAACTCGCCCTAAAAATCGTGTAAAATTTAAAATGTAAATCTAGGGCAGGTGGCAGATCCGAAGGAGCCCGAATACACGAGCACCACTCGAACATGTTCAACCTTGTCTTGTCGACGCAGTGGTGATGTCAGTGGTTAAAAATGCGCGAACTTTAACAAACTGAGCTCAAAACGTAGCATACCGTTGTATGTGTATCGGCGTATGATATAAATATCATGATGTGGCTACGTACACTATACACATTTTTATATCATGGCTACGTAGAGAAGCATAGGAAGTTTCCTTCCTTGTTTTCAGTTTCCAGTCTTCTTGGATTAGAGTAAGCGATTGAAAATCAGGCCTCAGCATTATTTTTTCTTATGCTGTGATCAGGATCAAGCTCAGCTGTGAACACGACCAATGTTCTCTCTGCTGGTGACATAAATATTATAGTCCTGGCTAGCAGTGGCTAGTTAAGATCATGTATGAAAATATGCGCGTAATTAGTTTCTCTTTATTTTGTTTTATGCGAATGGACAAGTTTATGGGAATCCTCAAAAGTCTTGAATGAAATAAACATATTTCTCCAGTTACTAACTAGATTGAACATCTTGACTAGAACCAGAGATTAAACGCAATCTCTCAACCTATCTATGCCAAAACCAGAAATCGAGATCAGGGGCACAGTATAAAGAAGTATATTTCTTTATACTGTAGGGTTGTCCCATGTCCCATTTATTGCCACTGCTACCTGCTACCAGAGAGAACACACCACAGAATAGTAATAACACACAATAAAGTTCTCTCTGCTGCTACCACTTTACCACAGTATAAAGTATAGTTCTTTTGTCTTTTATACTATTCTGCTAGAGATTATCAGTGCTGCTATTGCTAAGGTCTCTGGCTAGGAGGACTAGGATTCTTTCTATAGCCTATAATAAACAAAAAACGAATAATAGCTCTATAATTTCATTGGTGCAAGTTGAATATACTGCTTTTCTATTGGTTTAATATTTTCAAAATCATACGTCACTTTGATTTTGACATAACAATTGAAAAGAGATAGCAGGTAAACTTGAAACAAAGAACCAGTTATATTTCAATGTTTCCCACAGCTTGTTAGATGTTTGATAGTTAATAGTAATAGTAAGGTTTCTGTTGTAAGTAGTAAGGAAAAAGCATTTGTGACTCGTCAGAAGCAGTATTGGTTTGTCTATACCTGAAATTTGATGAAAAAAAACATTGTATAGGTGAACAGTTAATACTATTTGATTTAAAATAAATTTTCGAAATGGAAACAAGTAATACAAATGGTGCGGATGAAGTAGGTAATGGGAAACAAGATCGAGATGATTTTCATGATGCTGAAGATGGTAATTGTTTGAATATTCCAAAACCCGACGAAGGCGATGCCCTTGGAAAATTCGGGTATGATTATTTTTTTTAATTTTCTTCATACATATTAACAAATATATATCATTCCAATCTACTGAATCAGATGTTTTACATTTTAATTAACTCCAAAATGATTGTTAGAGTTGTGGTCTTATGAAATTCTCTAGTACACGACTAAATACAAAAATTTTATTTCTATACATTTCAGTACTTCCTTTTTCAGTGCCTCCACTACTGGACATTATGCTCGTATGCCAGTAGATAAATATGCCACTCATTATAAAATGAACCACAAAAGAAGAGGACTAGCCTATATATTTAATCATGAAATTTTTGAATGTGGTAATCTCAAGTCTAGAGCTGGGACCAATGAAGATTGTAAAAACCTGAAAGCCCGTTTGACCGCCTTAGGCTTTGACGTTCATGTATTCAAGGATTTAAAGCTACGCGAAATTGAGCATCACCTGGAAGATGGTAGGTAAAAAATAATCGATAAATAGGTATTCAGTTTTATCTTATCTGAATATGAAAACAAAGCATATGATTTATTAATCTAAAAGGTCTCTATCAGAAATAATAATATTCCCGGAAAATGCTTTGTTTTGATTTATCGCTTTTATTTGATGATTGATTGATCAATCTATCCAATGTGCATTTTCGTTATTTTTAACTATGGAAAGTATATCTGTGGAGATAATCTGAAGTGACAATAACAAACGAATTATGTGTGTAAATCACATACCTATATCAAATTAATCATATGTAATTTTTTTACTAGCTGATGTTGTTTAATCATGAAAATTCCCATTAATTGAGATTAATTTCTCAATGTAAGTTTGTTGATAGCTCATGCATACTATTTATGAGCGGTAATTATATTTGAGAGAGTCCAACTACTTCCTGACGATTGTTTTTCCGTCAAACCAATTGATGATTATTTTTTTAATTATCATATTATTCCATCTTAGATATTTTTTTTCTAGAATAATTATTAGTTTTTTTGTATTTAATTTTTTTGTCAGGAAAGAATCTGTTATCGAAATTTCAGAAAATACGCTATTTCAAATAAATATTGAAAAATTTCGGGTTAACGTAGGATATAAGTATCACGTTAATCATACCACCAAATTTCATAATAATCACGTTATCAGGGATAAGGTGTACTGGATAAGCTATTTTTGATTTTATAGCTGCTAGAGTGGACCATACACATAATGACTGCCTCCTTGTTGCTGTTCTATCTCATGGTGAAACTAACATTATTTATGCCAGGGACACGCACTACAAGTCCGATTGTTTGTGGTCACCGTTCACAGGTGATAAATGCCCAACTCTTGCAGGTATGATTAGAAAATATTTATTTCTTGTAGTTATAGCTGTTAATTTGAATAGGCCAAATTTTTCTGACTATCACCTATCACATACATACTTTGTTGTGTTTCCACTCCTTTTTGGGGCCCATGTGCTGCTTCTGGGTCTACGAACGTTTGTTCCTAATCGTTTAATCTTCTCAATATTTCCACCCATCAAGACTACTTTAAAAAAGTTATATCTAAAAAAGAACGTATGATCCATAAGTCATTATAATTTCACAACTGATAATCGATAGCCATAATAAATTAAAATAATAGCGCCTTTGTTGATTATATGACCCACTACATTACAAAATTACCACAAGACAGATCAACATAACCAAAAAATTTAAAGATCTCTGTCTATCCTGGATGAGGATTAGTTCCTCTTCAAATATGAGTGGTTTGAGATAAGAAGCACGTGGTCGCCATTTAAAAGTTCTGTGAAATGTTTTACCGAGCTGTTACCTATTTCCTTGGCGTCCCTGATAAGCGAATCGTCCTTTCAGTTATTAAAGTTGTTGCAGTTCACAAAGTCTCAAGGACTGCCTTCTAGTAGTAACACTTACACTTCTAGGTAAGCCGAAAATCTTCCTACTTCAAGCCTGCCAAGGTGATAAATTGGATGGTGGGGTGATGTTACAGAAGACAGAAACTGATGGGGAGTTTCAGCACAATTCTTACAGAATTCCCGCACAAGCTGACTTCCTCATTGTTTATTCCACTGTTAAAGGTAGGTCCTGCTTACTTAGTATTTTTCCATCTTGACAAATCCAACCATTCATTGTTTCATCCGTTTGTGTGCATTTCCAGCAAAATTTTACTTTTTTTCACTTACACATAATTTGATATGCTAAACAAGCTGCTATATATTAATCACGTATAGAAAAATATTTTTTCAACGAAAACTTTTTAAACCGTCTGTTAAATTAGTGTACTCAGAAATTCAAGTCATTTTTACAAGTACCATCACCAGTAGAATTAATCTTATTTTGAATTTACTCAGAAACACTTTATTTTTTCGAAAAATGTCCAATATATACGTAACTGGAAAATTCCTTTTCTTTAATTCTTATTTGAAAAACTTCTATCAGCGGCGTAATTTGGGCGATAGTAAAAGAAAACTCGCAGACATTTTACAAAAATATTGCAAACCACCAGAGGTCGAATGTATGTATATATTATATTATTATAGTTATTATCAATCTTGTCAAATAAATTATGGTTTTCAAAAGATTTTATACACAAAGATTTTTTTCTGCTCGATTAAAAATAAACTCGCGATATGCCTAGTGGTGCTTATAGCTCGCCATAAAAAGTAGATAGAATACGTTATTTATGTTTTTGTCAAATTTAATTTTCATTCAAATACTGCTATCACCATTTCAAAATTCTATCGATTTGCATGTGCTTATAGTAATTATTATTATTGCTTGTCATTATATATATTTTGCCTTAGCTATGTGTGATTGTTGATGCTTTTTTAACTTTTCATTTTGCATCATTTACAAATCCATCCAGGTTATTATTCATGGCGTAATACCACCAAAGGTTCTTGGTTCGTACAAGCTCTATGCGATGAATTGGAGAAGAAAGCCCACGAATATGATCTGCTCACTATCCTCACATTCGTTTCTCAGCGAGTAGCTATCGACTTTGAAAGCAACGTTCCCGATTGTATCACTATGCATCGTCAGAAACAAATACCCTGTGTTATGAGCATGCTCACCAGATTGATAAAGTTTAAGTGAATTTTATTACTCGTATAAACATTCATATACTATGATTTAGAAATAATTGGATATGTTATTAGTTCAAGTTGAATGATTATGGGAATTCCAGTGCTCATTTCAATGATCGTTGGGATATAGGAGACAGCATTCCTATGAGTTATATGCCTCTGAAGATATGAATAAATCAGGGATAAATATCGTTGAAGGTAGTAACACCTGTGGGATAAAAAGCTCTCAAACTTGTAAAATATAGTCATGCGTAATAAACGATGTTGAACCATCAATAGTTTTCTAATCTTAACAAGTAAATGTTTACATCTACTGCTAATGAATATAATGATAAAATATCGGGCATGTAACATTGTTAACATATAAAACACTTTTGTGTAAAATGTAATATGCTTGTCATTCAGATTCTGAGAAGAAAATCATCTTGTTGAGAATCACTTCTAAAAAGAACAAACTTTTAGGCAGAAGTTACATATTTTTTCCTTATTATATTTTATAGTTGTAAAAAAACGTATGCGAATCGCAAAGCTGGAAAATATTTTTCAAATAGTCAACCCTGATACGATGGATCGCATTCTGAAACAGCTGTCTTAAATGTTGACCTGTTATTTGTTTTTAAAACAGGAAAAAGATATCTTCCGTCTTGGGGTTCTATTTGAAAAGTGCAATAATTGTTTTTCATTTATGTGTATTATTATACCAGTCCATGATATAAACACAACGTGTACCAGTCTAAACTTTATATGTCATGCCACCTACTGGTGGTAACCGGTGCTAACTTTCCCCTATTATATGATATTGTATCTTCAGAGATAATTGCTCATATTCCGTATATTTGTGTTACCACTGAATAGCTTATTAAGCTATTACTAGACATTGCTGAAATAAGCCACAATATTTTTTCTGAGGATTGTTCTCTGCTATTTATACAAAATATAATTATAAATATAGGTCAGTCATATATAATCCCTCCTTATATATTCTTCATACTATGTAGGTTTAGAAATGTAATTTAGATTTTGTAGAATTTTCGGTTGTACTTAATAATTTCGCATTTTTTATAGTATTAAAAAACATACACTGCCAAAATTCATAAATATACGTACAAATACATCCAGTGTTCTTTGATCTCTCAAACTGTATGAAATCAATTTCTATGAAAACAAATGTTTTTTTAATAAGGATGCAAACCAACCTTAAAATGTGCCTTCAGTATCTGAAATTTTATTTTGAAATATATTGGGTGTTTTTGCAGAATTTGATTGCTCTCTATTGGGCATGTATTTTGTCTACAGTTATCTATTAATTTAGGTATTTATGAGAACATAATGTGATCTCTTTTGAATTATATAATAATGAAACGATTTATAAATACAGTAGAAAATACATACAATAATGTGGTGTGTATAAACTTGTCTTTCGAAATAAAGTGGCTTAATAATGTGAAGTTTAAATATATGGCATTTTTTAGAATTCATGCTATGGTGACTGGTTCATCCTTTTAATATAAACTACCATCATTTTCTCGACTGATCTTGTAATTTGGGATTTACATATAAATGAACTTGCCATGTAGATATAAGTAGAGATTAAAGATTTTGCTCATGATTAGTTTTGTATATTTGGAATTTATTCTCAATTATATTGATACCATATACTTAACTGTTGAGTTTTATTACCATTATCTATTCATTAATAATTCAAGACTAATTGTTTATTAATTCATCGGGAAAACAATCATGGATTTCATGTAAGTGTAGGATTAAATTTTCAGTCACTCAATAAAAAAATTGAACATGTTGTCTAATTCACCCATCAAAAATTCTGATTCCTCAATTTATTGACATAATAGGATTTTGCAGAATTACTTCTTAATATTCGGACGAATTAAATAATATATTGACCATTTGGAAGATCTATTTAATCGGGAAATATATATATTATAAATTTATCTCTCTTTCGTAAACTTTCATGTTTAATTTTTTTAGTTTTACCACAGCTTAAGAAACTTTTACCTATCCTGTGGTCTTACAATTAATGATATCAATATTTTTATATTCTAAGTATTCTGCAAAATTTAGTTTGTGGTATCTCAAATATTCTAGGAATGGTGACAAAATATGTTGATATGTTAGTAAAAGATGGCATAGACTAAATCGATAATTTTCTATTTTGTTCAATGGAATAATGAAACATAGTTATTCTATCGAAAGAAAATATCAGTTTGAAGTTAACTGTTTAAACTAATTCTCTGATTGGCCTTCCTCGGTTGTTTTTAACGAAGGAATCCCGAGTTTCTGGGCAGCTTTAACATATAACAGTTTATAATTCAACAATTCCATTCTCATAACAGTCAACTCGTTAAGCATTTCTTTCACTTTTTCATTGTAGATAAGAAGATGTTCTACTCCAGTGTTCTCTAAAGCGTCATCAGCGCATCCCTCAGCACCTAAAAGGAAGCATCATTATCAAGGATTTTTAGCTACATCTTGAGAATCAACCTGAATCTGTTTTTGCAGCTTTATCTGTAAAATTTTCTGGATTATTAGCCATAATATATTTTAAGAATTTTTATTTAATCTATAAACACTATATGGTGAGGGAATAGATTATTGCAGATGCACTCTGAAGTCTACCAACTCCAATTATTTTGAATTCAATTGAATCTAGAATGCTCATTTCAATTTGAACCTAGATTGACAGAAATTTCCATGAAATTAATAACTTGACAGTTATATCAGAGAACAGAGTGTTCTCTGGTTATCTGCTTTGAAACCACCCACGGTACTTCGAAATTCAAAATTGCGAACGATCGCAATAGGTAAATTTCTTATAGAAATTCCTTCTATGCTTCTTTTGGATTAAATGAAAAATATAGCACACTCACTTTTATAATATAAGGTATATTTCAGAATACTGTTCTGATAAATCATCCATTACATATAGCTTTACAAGAACAAATAAATTATCCAGCTATCATATGTCATCCAAATTTATAAGTAATTAACTTTCTTGATAATATCTCTTCGAACCTATATTTCGTCCTGCTTGAACTCAAGTTGGAAAATGTTCGTAATAACCATAATGAAGATGTCATCTATGTAATAAAGAATTGAGAAAGTTATAAAGTGCCGCGATAAGTTCATGGTGGCATCTCGTCTTGTTAGAAGTACCTATGTGGCGCCTCCATCGCCATCAAGCGCAGCTCAGCGCAACAGGCGCAAGCAAACTCTGATACCACGGGACATCTTCGTGTGATCCATATATCCACCCCCGCCCCGAGGAGCTGGAGGGGATAAACACTCTCGCTCGAGATGACGAGCCGAATTCTCTCTTCTGGTCTGCAACCTCAACGGCTCAAGACACGCGAGTTTACTCGGCCGTCGACAACGCCTTCTCTTTAAGTATCAAGCTTGTTCATTATTTTATTTCTAAGTAAAAGGTTACTGTAAATAAATATTTATTGTTCAGTGTTGAAAGTTACTTATGCTTTTATTTTCTCTCGCCTGGAGTCAAAGCTGCACGCTCAATTTGTAAGAGAGCTTCACTTGTCGTGAGCGAAGCGCGGGAAGTGAACGAAACTCTAAACCTATGTCTATAGTTTGGAATTTATCGATAACTAAAATATGAGAAAACGAGGATGACAGTGACAAAGAATTTGATTTGATTTCAGAATAGTTAATTGAAAATGAATACTTCAATCTGTAATAACTGCGCACAGGTTGTGAGTGTGAGTAACAAATACTTTAATCCATATCTATACTAATATATATACCTACGAGTAACGACTTTCCGTATGACCACAAAAATCTCGAAAACTACTTACGCGATTTCAATCATTTCTTTTTTAATGAATTTTTATATTTGCGCGGGTGACATAGGCTATATATTCTATGTTTATATAAAGGGTGTTCGAGCAGTACTTTGGACCAGTTTCCAACTGTGTTCCGTGATTGTGGAGCATGCGCATATGAATTTCCGTTTTCTTAAAATTAAAATGCGCATGCCTCTGACGGTTTGAGTTTGGTTTGAAATCCTGCTCGAACACCCTTATAGTTTTTCTAAAATAAATAAATAAATAATAGATATCGTATGTAATATTGTTAATGGGTGTTCAATATTCAACACATAATAATATAATTCAAGCCATCATTATAATAGAGAATTATTTAATTTACACGAAAAGGAACGTTTTCATTACCCACCAAATGTAGGTGCATTTAATAATCAACATAACTTATAATTTGAGTAATCAATTTTGTTAGGATTGTTTATTAATAATAATTATCGAGTTTACATGAAAATATGAAGTATAATTATCCACCAATTATATATTATATAATGTATATGATAAACTATATCTTTATGAATTAGGCACATTTATATTATTTGGCTTAGCCCGTGCACGGAAAACGCCCTAGAGGCAGAGACAGAGAACACCAAGGCAGAGAGCACTTTCTGAAGAGATGTCTCACTTTCTCCTAGAGAAAACTTTTGCGCTTACATATCGTCTCCATGGCTACTTATTAGCACGACCAAGAAGACTGAAAACAGGATATTAAACTCGTCCTAAGAATCGTGTGAAATTTCATACACATATCTTTTGTAAATGCGTCTTTGCGCACCATGCCGTAACGCCGTGCACAACAAGTGGGTCTCGCTTAAAAAAGACTGCAGATCAGAGAATATATACATACCTACAACTGCAGATCAAATGTATCTATGCTGCAGATCATCATCACGAAGATAAATAAAGAGAACAAGTCAATGTTCGTCGTACACGAGGCCACGCCCCTGATAGGCAACATCTGTTGTAATCTTATGTGGCTACGTATAGAAGCATACGAAGATACGAAGTTTAATCTCCTTGTTTCCAGTCGTCTTGAGCAGAGACAACCATGGTTGTCTCTGTCTTGAGTACGACAGCATAGATAAGAGATTTTGCATTTATACGACAGTGGCAGATTTTAGCAGCGTGTTCCTAAATCCAAGCCATTTTTCGGGCCATGCTAAAATTATGTCATCAGTCAATGTCATATTCCTACGCCAGCCGATGAACTCTCGTATATTGAAAAACTTTTGAAACCAATAGATGTATTTTTAATTGCATTTTCCAAAAGTATGAATATTTTAAACTGCATATACCACCGTTTTTGAAATAATCGCCATCAAAATTGTGAAAGTTCAGGTTATGATATCTTTGAATCTGACCACTCTGGATGTTCAAAAATTAAATTTAAAATTGCCAAATATTACAAACCTAATTGCCAATCCCTCAGAATTTCCATTTATTGACTTAAAAATGGATAAACCATTATATTCTTCACATCATCTGCGCTATTTTACGTCCCATGGACAAACCTTAGAGTAGGAAAAAAACGTGCGTACATAAGCTAAGAAGCTCTATAGACAGGAGATTCAACTGTCTATACAAAACCATGTGACGCGCTGACTCCCCAAACGACGGCAGGGTCGTGGCCTAAAATCGGGTATGCGCACTACGTTAATGCGCACGTGTCATATATCTTCGATATATTTTTAAATTCAAAATCAAGTCATGCTAAATCTTATTGTTTGACGTTTCAGTGTTCAAAGTTTTCAACTTTGTATTTATTTATTTATTTATTGTCAGAAGAAAGATATTTATTGTTGTATATTACTTAGAAAATATGGCTCACGTTTGTTGTATTGAACAATGTTCCAGCAGTAATCAATAGACAATGAGGAACCTGAGGAATGTAATTTTCTAAAAGTTTAATGTTGATCTTGACATTCTTGACGCATTCTAAAATCCCAATACTCTAACCTTATTTGAATTTCACTGTCACAGAGACACAGAACATAGATAAAATATTATATGACAAAGAAAACATATGGAGGTGCGCACTGTCGTTATGCGCAAACCCGATTTTTAGACCACGACCCTGCCGTCGTTCACAGCGTCACCCCCTCCTCAGGTGTTATTTCTCCTGTCTATAGAGCTTCTTAACACAAACCAATTTCCAATGCTACCATAGAATCATAGAAATGTCGTTTAGAAATAAATTAATGATGTTTTTAATTGAAAATATTTTTTATAGCACTGAGGAATTCTTAAATTTCTCCACATGCCTCATACTTAATCGATATGTACTTTATTTTATTTTGTAGTTTGTCTGGACTAGTTTGATATGTTTATACATTTATACAATCTTGATTGATGTTAATAAATTGTATTGTATTGTATTTTAAAAAAAATCAAACTATTTTATAATGTATACCTATCTTAGATATATAATTTGAGAAATGGTTTTCAATTTAATATCTTTATTCAAGCAATACATCCATGAATATATAAACATCTTAGCATACCTAGGTACAGAATAAATCTTTATGAAAAATAACGGAATAATGATTTGATACGTCGCAGTAGATGCACGCCCATATCTTCCAAATGATTGATGAATGCCCGAACTTCTGGAAGTTCAAGAAATCTTTTCCAAAGTTCCTTTACATATGGATTTCGGAACAATTTTTGAATAAGTTTACTTGTTTGTTCATTCTCGAAAAGAATATAATAGATAGTGAAGACCGGAATCACACGTTCCAGTTCAAGCGTAAACGACTCCAAATTTGTTTGTCTCACCTTGTCTTTAGATTTCTCGGCTGTAGGCTTTTGCGTTTCCACAAACTGGCCGATTTTTTCCAATAGTGGCATTATGTCAACACCATGTTGTCTGAAGTAATCATCTATTGCTATCCACTCTGGTTTATTCTTAATTTTTTCAATCAAACTCTTACATTCTTCACTTTGCATATATTTAATAAGAGTCTTAAACTCGTTGTCATTTTCAAGATGGTTTTTGGCAATTTCATAAATTATTTCATTTGGTAGATTTTTCTGGATTTGCTTCCACTTGGTATTGATAAGTGCTGCATTTGAATCAGTGAAGACTACCTCCAAGTTTGAATGCATCGAATATACGCACTTACAAGAAAAAAATAAACTCAAGAGAAATATGAAAGTATACATGATGAAATGGTCAACAAATTAAAGCTGACTGGACTGTTACTGTACAGCTAATATGAGCGTTATTTAATTTATATGTTTGTCCGAACACTGCCAGACAAATTAAATTATATTTCCTTATTCAATAAAATCTAAATTCAATCAATCAATAAATAGTAAACTCATATTATAATATGATTTTATTATAAGATTTATTGGGTTAGAAAATTATGAATTTTCCTCAGTATAAATCAACTTTTTATCACGGACAGCAAAGAGACAGATCTCAGATTAAGATAAATATATTTTATAAAAAAATGGACCGAGGTTATTAGTTGGTGCACTGAAAAATACAAAATAATATTAATTCTATTTGTGTTGGTACTTTTGAAGTTGTTCAGTGGCAATTAGATTGAAAACTTTTGGCACGAATTTCACAAGTACCAGCACCAATAGAATTAATATTGTTTTGTATTTTTCATTGCACCAACTAATAACGTCGCTCCAATTTCTTGTAAAAATATTTATTTCACACTTTTGAGTGTAAAATTCGTGACGAAAATCGCTGGACGTTCACTAATACCAAAGAAGATAGTACTTATCCTATGACCCATGTATATTCTTTGCTTGTGGTTGTTTTTATTCAGAAATTTAAAAACATCGTCGCGGAAATACGCATATTTTTGACCGACGAACCCCGAACGGAGGAGGTATACAATTCGACTGTCTGCTTTTTTTTATTTGTTTGATCGCGTGTTTTATATAGTAAACGTACTCCGATTTGGATGATTTTTGATTGATTTGAAGGAGGAGGCTTGAGAAATGGTCACATATTCATAAAAACCTAAAACAGAAATCTCTTTCCCTCCGAAAACAGCAGGGTGGAAGGTAAAATACTTACCTATGCGTATTTCCGCAGCGATGTTTCGAAGTCTCAGTAATTATAAATACAAGCAAAGAATATATGTGGATGATAAGATAAGTATTTACTATCTTCATTGTTATTAGTGAACGTTCAACGATTTTCTTAATAAATGTTACACTCAAAAGTGTGAAATACCTAAATATTTCTTACAAAAAAATTGGACCGACGTTATTAGTTGGTGCACTGAAAAATACAAAATAATATTAATTCTATTGGTGTTGGTACTTGTGAAGTTGGTGCTAAAAGTTATCAACCTTACTGCAAACGCACCACTTCAAAAGTAACAGCATCAATAGAATTATTATTATTTTGTATTTTTCAGTGCACCAACTAATAAAAATATTTATAGACTTTACTGGAAAACTGCAACTCTATGGAAATAATGTTCAATATAAATATTGTTACAAATAATCATATTTAAGATTCTAACATCGCTGTAACTCGAAAACTCTTTTTTAAACGTTTCCGGATATTGTCCTATCCTTAATTATGTCGTTTCAGATTTTCGTTTTTCGAGAAAACCCCCCTTTGGGGAAACTCTTTGAGGGGATGGGCTTGTCACATATATTTTTTTTAGTAGCACCAATTCTCGATACTTTTCTCTCAAAAGAAAAAAATCATCAAAATCGGAGCACGTTTACTATGCAAAAGTCGCAAACAATGAAAACAAAACATGCAGACATACAGTCGAATTTTTTGGGTTCTTCGGTTAAGAGGTCAATCGCTAGTTTGATCCGCTTAGAAAAGGTTCCATGGTTTTACTGTAAATTTTACGCTCAGTAGTTTCGGAGATATGAGGGAATTGTATAGACACATATTTTCCTTAATAATATTCAAAGCCCCTCATTGTAGTATAATGGAAACAAATTTTTGTATTACTCCTTTCTTTTGATATGTCTCATGATGTGCTTGAAGAAAGCAGAAATATAATTCTTTTATTGACCGTCTTCTCAAACGGAAGTGGTATAGAATTCATCCCTTTTGCCATAGTACCTAACCGTGGTCCGATTTTCATGATTATTTTTTCATTTAACAGAGGACTATTCGAGTTGGTCCCATTAAAAAAAACGACATTCAACATATTTTTTCTCCAAAAAACTTCTCCAAACGGTGATTGAGAGGGGATTTTTTCCTGAAATTAGAAAATTCTAGACGACATACAAAAATTAAAAATTGCCAATTATTTTAAAAAAATACTAATTTTCAGTATAGACAACCTTATACAAAGTTTTCCTTAATTTTGCTGCTTAATAAAATAAAATAATAAAAACGAGGGTTTCCATTTTTAAAAAAGACTTTCGACGTTTTTTTTATCTAGTTTGATCACTGTGTACAAATTATTATCAAAATACCATAAAAATATTGATAGAATAGGTCTTGTTCAACAAGAGAATCAATGCAAATTAAATACCAAATGCTGCCTCATAGGAAAGATTGATACTTGTGTTTTGGATTGCAAATTAAATTTTTGATTAAAATTTGAAATATGTCAGAAGCGGTTAGACTTCGGAATAGGATATTATACATAAAAGGTTTTAAAAATTTTACGAGAAGTCCAAAAATATGGTAATATACAGGGTAAGGATTCTATTAAAAATAACAAACTTGGCATGCGACTATCATGAAAATATTTTCGACGTATTGTAGTGTTGGAGAACCACACTTTAAAGGTTTGTTAAATGTACCGAAACACTCAAATATCTTCCAAACTGTTAAAGTTGGATTTCCAAAATACAGTATTCCCGATTTTGTAGTAATTTTGTTAACTTAAATGAAATGCCCATTTATTTCAACTGCAATGTCACGTGAAATTCAGTTAGTTGTATTTATATTAATTATTGAGCCTTAACAACATCACATATTTTATCAGTCTCAAACCTGGGTAAAGTGTGGGGAAAGCAGCTAGATCCTAAAAAATATCCTCAGTAATGTTAAAAGCAATTATGAAAACAAATTAATCAATGCGTAATTGTTCAATATTTGCGGGCGTTTTCGTCGACTATTTTCTACAGAAAATGCGGTGATGTAGTAGGCTCAGTAACTAATAGAGATTCATTGCAATAAAGATCCGTTCAGTGAAACAATCATAGACATATAAAGAGGAATGGAAACGATCCCAGATACTCTTAGTTTTGATGAAATTTGTGAGTTTCGGTATTTTCTGCTAACCCTGGATAAGAAAAACTTTAAATTAGTCTATTCAAATTAATTTTTGATGGAATTGTTTATTCTTCATGGGCAATGTGATCAAGTTCAATAGTTTAGTGAAACAAAAAAGTTTACATAATTGCAAAACATTTATTTTATATTTTATAGATCAAAACTGAATGCAGAAAAATTGCGTAAGATCGCAATCATACTGCGAGTATAAGTTAAAGAAGAAAAACATAAAAAATATTTATTATTAAACATTTTTTACTGTATTATTATCACTGTTGACCAAGATGGTCATGTTTGTTGGGAACTGGAAAATAAAGTCTTCATAATTATTGGTTGTAATAGACTTCGCAATTTTCTGAAAACTTCTCTCACTTCATTGGTATCTAGTAGATCTTTTAAAAGTTTCTTCAAATCTCGAACCTTTTTTCTTTTGTCGTCGATTTTTTGTAATTTTAAGATTTCAACCCAGGTTTTATTGATGATATTTTGAATGATACGACCATTTTCGCTCACAGATTTCGACTTTAAGTCGACTTTTTGGAAAATTGTATAGATATCCGTTACAATTTCGCTCATAGAAATATTCTGAGCCAACATATAATTATTGAAAGCTTTCCATTCCCTTGACTGACCTATAGAGTTGATCATATTCTGAAAATCTTCACTTCGCAGATAAAGTAATGCTGCTTTTAGTCGATCTTCCTGATTTGTTGCATTTGCTTTTGTAGCATTGACAAAAAGGTGCGGTCCAATCGCCAGAAATAGTATTGCAATGATGTACTTGTCCATTTCTGTAAAAAATCAGCACAGTCAATTGAAGAAAGACAATGAGAGAACTCTTAGAGCCCACTAATAACATCTCATGTGAATATATTTACGAAATTTGAATGAAAGTAACTCCTAATTTGGACAGGATTGCAGAAGTGGAAAAACTGTACTACTACTAATCGAGTTTGTAAATTGTTCCATCGCATAATTCTTAATTTGTTACTGATAGTATCATGAAAATTGAAAATAGTGAGAATTTTCGATAATGTTGTACTGTAGTTTTTTTAAGTTCGGGTACTGAGGGCAAAATAATGCATCTATTTTGTTGAAACTGGTCATCCTAAGTTACCAGTAGAGTATGGGCCACCTGAGACCACCCCCTCCACTTCCTCTGTTCCTCGCTGCTCTCTGATTGGTCAGTTAAAATAAATTCAAATTATGGCGCGCGTCTGTTGCTCTACGACCATAACGAAGTCAACATCGCTGGGGCAGGGAGCGTCAACATCAGTGCGCATGCGCTATCTCATTCTCGCGTTAAGCGCAGTGAGGACCGTGGATGACGTCATAGCATAAGGGGATTGCAGTGATGGAGATGATGTAGCATAAATGACTGAACAAATCACCTATATTATGAAAATCCCCAAAATTTCCAAACTAAATTCCCTAGATTATGAAAATCAAAGAAAATCGATGAAAATATCATCAAAATGAATAAGAATATATAAGATTTGTAATATAGCAAAGTTCCGAACTAGTTTCTAATTTAATGATGACAATACGGGTGGTGCTCAAATCAATCGTTTTTTGTTTTTTAAAAACTATAGTTTTTATAAGCATTGGCTGGATTCTTTCCGTTATGTAGGTACCTAGAGTTAGCCATTGTGAAACTGAATTTAGAAATAACTGAAGCAGAATGATTTCATTCAATCACACTAAATATCAGTAGATATCAGTTCCAAAATGTTCCATAAGTAATGAAATATCGATTTTGATATAGGTAGAAGGGGTTATATTGTTTTGTGTTTCAACAACAAGATCAGGGCTAGTGAGAAAACTAAGGTTTTCTTGATCTCATTGGTGGAGACAGCTTCAAGGAGCTTAACAAAACTTCTGTTGCAAGATTCATCGTAAGTAATAGCTTTTGTTGATCTTCAAATGAATGGGGTTTATTCCAACTTACGTGAACCTTGAAACTTGTTTTGTAAAATGGAAATAGCTAATCTTTATTGCCATCAGCTCGTAAATAGTATACCTATTCCATACAATAAATTAAAATATTTTTTTTTGTATAATAACATAATTTACCTATTTACCTGGGAATCAGTGTGTACGACTTATTTCACTTATGATATATCTGCGTTTTAACGTTGGAATACTGAAATGGAGAAATTTATGAGTGAACAATAAAAGTTTACCTATATCCAAGGTGGGGACTTTCAATATTTCTCATTATATTTTCATATTTGATAATTCATAATCGATAGTAAAACTATTAATTGGATTGGACTTCACTTTTTTTAATGAGATATTTTTATAGCATGTATTAAATTCGTAGTTTATACAATATTATCGGATTGGATTTTTAAGTTTGCATTACAATAACGTGAAAAAAATGTGACCAAGTGCGAGTTGAACTCGCACACGAAGGTTTCCGTATCAATGTAAAAGAAAAATTCGACTATCTGCCCTTTTACTATTCATAAGATACAGACGGCTGACAGATGGACGGACGGAAGCGTGGAGTTTGGTATTGCGGTAATAGAGATACATATTCTCTGAAAATTTCAACTCTTTACCTATATTATGCAGTCAGATGAATGGAGGGAAGGATTTAGAATTTGTTATTATATTCTCAGAATTGCCGGAATATGAGTACCTACCTAAGAAGTTAGAAAATGTGATCATTCATTTGAGCATAACATTTTTTCCTGCTTTTTCTCATAGATACGCATTATAGCTGGTGATAAAGGTCTTGAAACAAAATATTTTAAAGAAGTTTTATCAAAATAGTTGGAGTCGTTTTCGCGCCACTATCTTGGGCAAAACACGTTTTTCAGCCATTGTCTAGCAAGCAGCTTAAGCAGGATTTCCAATCTGTGTTACCGGTGAGCCTTACCGATACTCTACAAATAGATAGATAGACAGACAGATATACTGACTGAATGATACAGACAGACCGACCAATGACTGGAATTTGTTTTGAAATGAGGGACCAATGAAACGTAAACATATGTTGAAAACTGGACACCGATGATTCTACACGATTACGATACTTTCCTTAATTGGCTACTCTAAGTAGCGATAGGAAAGTGCCTAACACTCTCAAACAAGTCACTTTTGAATGAGAAAAAAATAATCAAAATCGGTTCATCCGCTTTTTTAGCTTCGATGCCTCAGAATTATCGACAGATATACACGTTATCCTCAATCAAAAATAAACTATTATAACAACAATTTCAACCAGCTCACCTTTCAAAAAATAAATCAAATGCATTACAACTGACTAATATGAAATGCATTTGACGCTTCCTAAAATTTAATTGATTATTTTGAATTACATTTGATATATTCTGAAGTTAAATTGATGCTTTTTGAATTACAGTTGGAAAATGTGTAGCAACGAACGTACACAATACACAAAAGAGCAGACTCACACACACACGACCACTTGAAAGACGTAATGAAAATTCTAATTAAAGACAAGCACACTACAAAAAGACCGACAGACTTGTTAATCACATAACTCCCTCACGACCACATTAGCTGGCCTTTGCTCGCATCGAGCTCTCATTGTATGCAATTTACGAAGTGTAACATAAAAAAAAAGATGAGCTCTAAGGATTCCTGATCTGGAATCAACAGTATAAATAAAGAAGAACAATGATTGAAAGTCAATCAATTTCTTCGAGACTGGTAGGAGATACTTTTCACTCTCCTACACTCTTACTTCCTTCAGGACTTCCTTGGGCTGGTTCCCCAAGTAGTCGACTTTCATATTTCAGGACTGTCTTGGGCTGGTTCCCCAAGTAATCGACTCTAGTGGATGAGGCTGGTTCCCTTATTCAAGCACATTTTATATTTAACTAGCTTCCAAACTCTGTACCTGGAGAACTTCTTCTTCTTCTTCGTGAACACGCGAAATTATTGTCGAGACCTTCTGAGTAGCAGTGCAGGCTGACCACCACTCGACAAGCTCCAAAATTTTTATTCACCGGATGAACTTACATCACATGGTATCATGGATTTGAACATCAATAACGTTATAAAAATAATTGTTTTGCCATGGAAGCGTTTATTTACTGTCAAAAGTAATCCGTTTGCTATTGCTGAAGTCACGAAAAACATTAAGAGGTAGATAAATTATTAATTCTGTTTGATTAATTGCAAATGATGATATTTACGTTTTTACAGAGAACATGAATACAGTTTTCCTGGCTGCCATCATTTCGGTGCTCTTCTCCTTTTATTATTGTGTTGCGGTACCAGTGGTGGAAAATATAACTTCAACAACTCCTGCCGCTTCTCAAGAATGGCTGAATATACTGAATATCATACCAAGAGATAAGGTAACCGAAATAGCTGAGAATCACTTGAAAACCGATGATGGATTTAAAGCTGCCATAAAATACATGCAAAGCGATGAATGGAAGAAACTGGTGGAGACGGTTAGAGCTAAACCAGAATGGATCAGTTTCAAAAAGTTTCTCAAAGATTTTGGCATGGATCTAGACCTGATTGTCATGTGTGTCGAAAAGTTTCTACAAAACGCACAAGTGACATTGGAGAACAAAGATCCGATGCCAAAAAGAAATCTGACAGCTTTTATACTCGATGTTGAAAAATCTGTTCCAATTGTTAAGATTGTGGGTGCTTTACATGAAAAAATGGCTGCCAAAAATTTCCAAGCATTATTTGAAAAGATGTCGGGTGAAGAGTCCAAGAAACTGGTAGCTGATGTTATTGCCTTGGAGGAGGTTCAACAGCTAATGAATAATTTGGAAGATATGGGTTTGAATGTGAAAGATCTTATGCGCTTTATGTTTACATTTCTAGGATGGGGAGATTTCAAATTTCCCGTCAACGTTAACGCATAGACAAATGACATTTTTGATGAATTTATGATTGTTATTTTCCCATGTTCTTTAATTCATTGTTATATTCATGAATATTTGTATTTTTTGTAAGCTTATTTTTAATAAATATGTGTTTGCTGATAATTGATTGTTATGTTAATGAATGAAGTGTAGTTATCGTAATAGATATTATTTAAAAATTTAAAAGAATTGTTAATAACACTGATTTCTGCATTGTAGCCGGAAACTCCCGAAAATATGAAAACCTCATAAATAAGGGCCTACCTACTTAGTCATTGGTTGATTTGTTTTCTAAATTACTTTTAATTTAGTTTCTGTCTCCCATACTTTATCCAGGTTTCAGACTAGTTATTATATATCTCAATAATTGATGAAGATAAAATTTGGACACTTTGAGAGCTTAATGTATTTGACATGTCCAATTCATTCGGGATGCCAAAGTAAGTTAGGACAGAAAATTTCGAATTTCTGGTAATATCAGTATTGCGCTTCGTTGTCTGAAAATTTATTGAATACAGAATTTTGTATTGAAATAGTGGTTTCTGCAGTTTTGAAGATATGTAAGTGACCCAGTACTTTTTTACTTACCTTGTAGGCATATCTATGATGTGAATGACGGTATCACAAATAAAATGTCCAGTAAAAAAATATTTTTTACAAAAAATCGACCGACGACCAATTTTATTGGTGCAGTTGCAGTTCGATTGATAATTTTTGGCACCAACTTCACAAGTACCAGCACCAATAGAATTGATATTATTTTGTATTTTTTAGTGCACCAACTATTAAAGTAGGTCCACTTTTTTGTACAAAATATTTATTTCACACTTTTGAGTGTTACATTTGTCACGAAAATCGTTGAATGTTCACCATTATCCATGTCTTTGCTTGTATATGCTATTATTCAGAAATCTAAGAACGTCGTCGCGGAAATACGCATATTATAAACTTTACTACTCTTTTAACTCGAAAACCGTATCTCTATGGAAACAAATTCAATATAAATGTTGTTAAAAATAATCTGGTCATTAATTTTCCATTCTCAGATAATCGATTTTCGAAAGAAATTGCGTTCTAATGAATACGGGAACTTTTCTCAAGTCTTCTTTTTCAAATGAATCAAAAATCATCAAAATCGGAATACGTTTATCGTATAAAAAGCGCGCACGAACCAAAAAAGCAGAAAGTCGAACTTTATACCTCCTCCGTTCAGAGGTCGTCGGTCAGAAAAATATATCAGTATTTTTCTGGAAATAATCACAATCTAGTTTAAAGTAACAGACAGATCAACAAATAATCCAGTTTTTTGACCCGGAAAGTTTTGGGGCAGTACTGATTTTTTCTCTCATTTCACATAGAAAAAATGCAAAAGAAGTTAAAAAAACTCTTTTGATGTCTTGATGTCGTTAGGAGAGTCCTGCCTGAGACAGTGGATCTTTGCTGATCATTAGTTGAACATCTCCATTATTTCCCGAAACTTTAGATCGGGGTGTGATTTCCAGCCGGGAAATTCATAATAATCATAGAAATGTGTTCTATCCGTCGGTTGTATGCACGTAAACATCAACGTTGTTGTACACCTGCTGTGAAAAGCATGGCTGCTCAACATTTAGCATAGCGCCTTTGATTGCTGATGCTTCCGGTCGAACGGCATCCATAGAAGACAAACAAAAGTCTATTGAAGAAATCATATCCAGCAATTCTTTTGAACCGTACTGATGATATGAATGATCTAGGTCTCACTGAGGCTACTACACAATTGACAATGAGCCAGCTCATTCACTGTCTCCACGTTTCCTGTTTAAGACAACTGTTTCCATAAGTTTACTGAGGGTTTCAAGAATGAGTTGCTCATTTCATTCTAAAAACTCATCAGGTAGAGGGTACTGTTCTGTCTCATAAACCTGGTTCCAATTATCCCCAATACCTTTTGATACCAAGGATCGTTTAAAATTTCATATCCTGTGTTTTTGAAATAATTAACCTGCTGCCAGCAGGTAATTATTATAACGTTTCCATATTTTTTAAAAAGACGAACTTTAAGTATTTTTTTGTCAAAAGTATAATCACCCTTGATTCTGATCATTAACTAGTTGAGCGAAAACTGACACTTTCCATCATTATTCTCTAGATAATTGTATATATCTTGCATTGCTGCTTCAACATCATTGAAAAATTGACCGCTTTATCTCATCTTTTGACGTTTTGGGCGATTGTATTTTTTTTTATAAATTAAACAGACAGTTTGAAGCTACCAAGTCGGAAATGATTTTAGCTTGCTCTAATCATCACCACGGTCCGGTGTTGTTTTATGATAATTTCCATAACTTTTAAACTCGAACCTTATACACAATACTGCGATTGTTTTGTTTCTTTGTTGGTCTGTAGATTCAGAATTCAGGAGTTATAATGAAAGCACACATGAAACACGTCTTTTGACCTGTTCCCTACCCTCTTCCACCTTCTTCAAATGAGCAGCAATTATGTTCTCATTGATGTAGATTAGCTGAACATGCTCACCATCCTTCCTTCTCTTGCCTGACTTGATAAATGTTTGTACAACTTTTCTGCATCATCATCAATAACTTTATCAGAAATAAAACAGAAGCTTAAAGTCATTATTAACACTTCGCTTGAACATAAATTGAAAATTGGCAGAAGAAAAAACGGAATCTGAGATAGCGCTAATATGTTTGAAACCTTTATTAGTGACTTAAATCTTTGTAGAAAAAATAAATAAATTGTAGTAATGGTAATGGACTGTATTATTGATATATGAGATATATGTGAATATGAAGTTTTTTCACAATTTCCTAAATTTTTCAATTGTTGCGTCAAGAAATTTAGATATAAACTTCAGATTCGAATTCAGCACCCTAAAAACCAATAAAATGCAAGAAATCAAAACTACCCCAGAACTTTCCATCGATAGGCCGTTTTGAGCATAAAATGAACCTTATTATCTATGAGATGATTAATATTTTTCTAATAGAAGAAAGAAGGCAAGTAATCTGTATTTATTTTTTTACAACGTGCCCAGCCGCTTCTCAGGATAGCAAACCACGGTTATAAAATATCTTACCTACCCGTTTTACCCGCGGAAACATAGAATTTTTATAAAATATACAACACGTAAAAAAAACTATATATTATACTAGCTGTTTATGCGGCATTTACTAGAAAACACTTTGGTTGATTGTGATATGAAAAAATAAAGTCATAAGTAGTCTTGAGTAAGGAACCCTTCTACCTCAGAGTCTTACCCGCACGTAGAGCCAGTCCGAACACCAACCCAGATCCATCCACAGATATACACCACGAGAGATCAGCATGAGAATGTCTCCTACATCTTAGGGATTACCCGGTATGGAACCCTCCACCTTCAAGTCCCAGATGCACTTACAGACTCTCACAAAACAGTCCAGTGTCATAATACACATGAATATAGCGAAAAATCCACGAAAATTTAGCCTTAGAGCTCACAGATACATCTTTGGGTATTACAGGTATGGAACTCTCAATCTAGGTGGCCTAGTCATACTTACAGCCACTACCAGATCATTCTAATAACATTCTACATACATAGATGGTAAAAAGACCATCAAAATCCAGCCATAGAGTTCAGAAATATACAATAGACTTTCTCAGGTAAGCAACCCACCGCATAGAGTCCCACGGGCACTGAAAGTATGACAGTACTTTTACTTAAGGTACAATAAACATCTGTGCCAAATTTGGTTGGGATATCTCAATACGGCACATACAAACACAGATGTTCAATTTTATATATAATTTTATCATAATCCGGTCCAACCATGCATAGAGCAATGATTAGGTGTTTCTAATCTTTGCAGAGAGTATGAATCTTGTCACAACAATTCAAAAACTTGAAAGTTCATATTGAAGAGAAATTTTAAGATAGAAATTATCTATTTTCCATTTTTTAACATATCAAAAATAGTTTTGTTTAGAAGGATAACTTTTTCCTGAAATCGTATTCAAATGAAATAGAATAATCACTGTCTCGGCCCTAAATCAATTATTCTAGTTGGTAATTTGTTTCTGTGGTTAATTTCACAAATCTAAGGATTCAAATGAGAATGCATTATAGTTAATCAATTTAAAGAGTTATCATTGGCAGATGTAATTATAAAAATACCATAATATCTGCATTAGCGTGCAGGTACCAATGATTGAAACCATGCCATTAGCGATGATGATCATA
Organism: Crioceris asparagi; assembly: GCA_958507055.1. Classification (NCBI taxonomy): domain Eukaryota; kingdom Metazoa; phylum Arthropoda; class Insecta; order Coleoptera; family Chrysomelidae; genus Crioceris; species Crioceris asparagi. The sequence continues at coordinate 10,113,007 of OY293828.1, forward strand.
ATTCGGAAACCTGTTGGACACAGTCGAGGAAGTAAGTGCTGCTGCTGTGACTAGTTGAGTTGAATGGTCACCTTCTCCAAAGATGTTGTTGATAGCCCAAGGCGAGAGGCTTCCAATGCAACGGTACCTCGGCACCAATCACACCCATATAGGTATTGCAGCGCGTGGTTTGCTAAGATAATAATAATAATAATGCCTTTGACATTGTGGTAGCTAGTTGGAATTTGTGTATACGTTTGTTGTTTGAATGGGCAACTCATCTTCATACCTTCAAAGATGAAAGAATGCAAATATTTACATACTTTCAGCATGTTAATCAATTTTAAAATTACTGGGTTAATGTATTTTAGAGTGTTTTTTGTCCTATCCCATTGCGAACTTTACTGATCTATTATAGTAGCTTTCAGTGCACCTTTTAATAAAGTCGATCCTCAATTTTGTGAAGTGAAGTTGTTTATTTTAAAATATTGAAGGGTTCATTAGTTATCACAATCGTTGAAAGTTTATCTACTGTTAATTAACTTCAAAATGTAACTGCATTACTCTTGCACATTTCTAGGATTCTAACTTGATAAGCTTTTTGAAAAATTTCAGACAAAATGTTGAATTTTTTATAAAAATTACCTCCTCTTTCCTGTTCAAGGGAGTTTTTTTGGGGGAGTATTGGATATAAAAAAGTTTAATATGGCAACTCTTTCAACACTCCCCTCTCCAGTGAGAATACTAGCAACAAAAAGTATAATAAATATTATTTTATTCTCTAAGTGCATCTAAGGAAGTTGGTCCGATTTATTTGAAGCTACTTTCTTCACATTTTTAAGAGGTCTTGTTAAATGCATATGCAGATAAATATTTTTTACAAAAAATTGGACCAAAGTTATTCCTTGGTGCACTGAAAAATACAAAATAAAATTAATTCTGTTGGTGCTGGAACTTTTGAAGTTGTGCAGTTGCAGTTAGATTGAAAACTCTTGGCACCAACTTCACACAAATACCAGCACCAAGAGAATTAATATTAATTTGTATTTTTCAGTGCACCAACTAATAACGTCAGTCCAATTTTTTGTAAGAAATATTTATTCCAAACTTTTGACTGTAACATCAGTCTCGAAAATAGTTGAACGCTGTCTTTGCTTGTACTTGTTATTATTCAGAAACCTAAAAACATCTTTGCTGAAATACGCATATTTCAGACTTAACCACCACTGTAACTCAAAAACCGCAACTTTATGGAAAAAATGTTCAATATAAATATTGCTGCAAATAATCTGGTCTTTAGTTTGGTTGCCCCAGCTTTTCAATAAACGAATGAAATTGCCCCCTCCACATAGCGATTTAGATTTTAAAATCGCTGTAACTCCAAAACCGAAAAAAGTTTCCAGAAATTTTGGCCTATCTTTAATTCTGCCGCCTGAGATTTTGGATTTGATTTTTTACAAATAAAGGACCATTACTCAAGTCTCCTCTTTCAAAGGAATCAAAAATCATCAAAAACGGAGTACATGTACTATATGCAGTACGCGCACAAACCAAAAAAGCAGACAGTCCAAGTGTATACATCCTCCGTTTGGGTTCGTATAAGTCAAAAATAGGCAAATTTCTGCCTTTTAACCTCTTTCCCACGCTGGGCATGCAGTTTTTTGTCTCATTTATCGAATTCATCAAAAGAGGAGATATATAATTTAATTCATTTTTGCTTATTTTATTCTTGTATGATTTCGATGATGCTTCTTTTATTTAACGAAGATTAAGAAATGTTACCATAGATAAAATAGAATCCAACATTTTTCTTTAATAATATAGAATAGAAAGCACATCATTTTTGGTAATCTTTCAGTTAATTTTTTTCAAAATCTTCCATAGTTTTCGGATCTAAACCTTTGGAAGAGGGAAAAGGAAAAGGAATTATATATTTTTAATATTATTTCACAAGCATACCGGACCTACCCATTATTGCTGCTTCCGAATGGCCCAACAGGGCTTACTAGACAAAAGTACTCGATGGTAGTTTGCCATTACTTTCCACCGATTAATCGGGATCTAATCTGGATTTCAAGCATGGCAGTCCAATACACTAATCCTTATACCACGATGAATTGTCGTTCAGTGATGAAAATTAAATTCATCACTTATTTAAAAAATAGTTTCCGCTTAGTTTTAAATTAAATTTAAGGATTTAAAAATGATGATGAGAATGGACTTCTTCTTGAAATATAATTTTAGGGATTGTAGGATACGAACATTAGAAATGTTTATATCTATATTTTCTGAAAAAAAGGTTAATCATTGTATGAATGTTTTTATGTAATTTTGTAGTGATAGTAAACCGGAGCGCAATTGTTGCATTGAGAAAAATATTAAACAATAATTTACTATGCCGTCAAAATGTAATATTCAAGGAATTAGGGTGCTGCCTTTATGCACCTGTGCCCCCACAACAGCAGTGCCCATATTCCATTTGGCATAATGAGGACTATCCCATACATACATATACATACATAAATAATGGCGGGCGTGCAACGGCCAAACAAATCATTTGGAAGCATCGTGAGTGCCCTGACACACTCTTCAACTCCGGATCCAGTGAAAGAGACGACAACTTTTACATTACACAAGCGACAAGCGGCCAGCCAGCAGCCATGCCATCAGTACCATGATAGTACCCATGGAGGTACCACGCATTTGGGTGCCGCAATTCAAAGTGCCACCGCTGAATAATTAACAACGACGCCATGTGAAATGCGCTTTTTTGGGATATTACACGACATGTAACAGAGTGCATAGTGCTGAGACGATTACCTGTTATTGTGGTTAGTTGAAAGTACTGAATTGGAAAAAAAAGTTAACAATTAATAGACGAGGATGTCAGCAAGTGATTTTTTCTTGATTTATTTTTTTTTTTGGAAAATCCGTTAGATTTAAAATTTAGTTCTTATTGCTTTAATTACTTGAACAATTTTTAAACTTATTTATAAATACATCAACTATAATAAGTGACCTTCGATGACTGTAAACAATATTCTCATTCATCAACACCTACATTTCTTACATTCTATGGCATCAGTGAATAACTTTCATAGGTGAACAAACATAATGTTTGCCATCTACATTTTCAACAAGAATTTGTTTATACATGGAGATTTGATTTTTTCCCGCCAAATTACTACTTTAATAACATTGATTTGTTTGATATTACAGTACAATTATTACAAGTTTTAAAATTCTTTGGAAAAATTAAGCCTATCCGGAAAATCAACTAAAAGGAGATTTTTATCAAAAATTTACATAATTTCGAAAATTATTGACCAAAGAATATATGATGTCCATTCATGATCATTAATCATACATAATACTTTCATGAAAGAACAAACATAATGTATGTCACTAAAATATTTTTTTTTAAATAGATCTGATTTTCCCGCCATTTTTATTTTACAGCAAACGTTTCATTATCATATTAAGTTAAGCCTATCCAGAAAATCAAATAAAAAGCGATGTTTACAAAAAATGTCCATTATTTCGAAGATCAATAAATGTATTACATTTCTTACATTTTAAGGCATCAGTGAAATTAACTTTCATAACAACCATAATGGCTGCCACTAAAATACCCATATTAAAAAAATATAGATAAATATCCAATTTTTGCCGCAAAATTACATCACTCATAATGACATTTTTTTGATATTGATCGAACATGACATTATATTTCTCACATTATTACATTCAGTGAAAAACCATAATGTTTGCCATCTACATATTCAATAAAAAAAAAATTTCCGCCGAATTTCATCTTTGATAACATTTATTTGTTTTATATATAGTAATTTTTACAACTATTAGATTCATTACGAATAATTAAGCCTATCTGGAATTTCAATGAAAAGGAGATATTTACCTACTAAAATGTCCATTATTATGAAAATCAATGTCCAAAAACTATATCCACTTCTGATCATTACCTTACATTTCATGTAATCAGTGATAAACTCTCGTTATAAGTATTTGTCGTTAAGATATTCTACTTTTTTTTATAATTGGAAATCATATTTTTCCAGCCAACTCCCATCTTTGATTACAACTGTTAAAATTCTTTTGAATAGTTAAGCCTATCTGGAAAATTAACAAAAAGGATATTTATTCCACAAATGTCAATTACTCCGAAAGTCAATGACCAAAGAACATGATCACTACTGATCATTAGATTACATTTTTCACATTCAAACATGAACAACCATAATGTCTGGCATTCAAATATTTCGCAATTTTATAATTATAAACGGAGATCAGATTCTTTCCCGCCAAATTCAATTTTTGATAACGTTGATTTGTTATATATTAGGAATTCAACAAAATGGAGATTTCTACTAAAAATATCCATTATTCCGGAGATCAATTACCAAAAAATATGTATCTACATTTCTGATATTTAAAAGTATCTTCCTATTTTATCCCCAGGATATCGTTTAGTGCTGATAAAAAATCGACCACCATTTTTGTTTTCGTTATATTTTGATTTACAATAAGATGTTAATCATCTTTTTCCACCTGAGGCTGTTACATAATATACCCAAAATTTTAACGGTCAAAATTTCTCATGAACAGGATAACAGTTACATACCTATATCAGTGAAGATACTTTTAATCGTTTTTGAGCCAAATGAAACGGTAAGCAACTTTTTATAGCGATCCGGTCAACAGTTCCAATATTCATTTCAAGTTTTTATATTTATAAAAAAACGATGTTCATGGTCTGTTTCTTTTGGCAATTTTTTCACATTGTATTCAATAAATAGAGTGTGTGCTATTCGAATTTTCATATCATACCTAGAAAATGTTGCAAACTTGATCCATCCATCTATAATATCTGTTCTATATCCATAACTTTAATGTCAAACGATTGAAATAATTTAAAAAGAATAAATCTCTGATAGAATGTTATCTACCTTGTAAAGGTATAGTTTATAAACTATGGAATTTATGATATGCTTGTACGTTATGTAAAAAAAAATCTCATTTACGATTCATAAAAATAACTGCTCATATTAATCCCAGGGACAAGCTTTCTGTACGCTCACTGCCACAGTACTACATGTTTGCTGTTTGATATAACGGTTCTCTAATATATTTGAGCGTATCCTGACACCATTTCCAAAATACTGGTTTTAACAAACATACTTTGGTTCTGACTCAGAAATTCGTTATAAGATAATTCAAGAAAGAAACGATTATAAAAATCATATAGCATATATTTGAAGGGGAAGTTATTATTTCATAATCTTTGATAGATAAATTTATTTTATTCCAACCATTTTCTCGCCACGGAAACCAAATTTTTATATATTTTTCCACGAAAATCCGTTTTGAAAATGTATAACTGTACCTAATTGTTAACATTTTTAAACCATCATGGTAGCAAAATACGTAGTGTTACCTTAAAGTAACACTTGAGAATATTTCCCTCGGGATTAGGTTAAGATATCGGAATAAAATAATTTCTAGATTAATGCCTTAACCAGGTATGGTTAAAATCAATTCTGCAGGTTCTGCTTCATGCTTGGTAAATGTTACAGATAGCAGATCGATGCAATCTTAGAAATTGAGTTATTTCAGTTTAAAGTACAAAAACAATTTACTGACAATATTTGGTGCACAAAATGGAATAAATTTGTAAAAAAATTGATATCTACTAGTTTTTGTGGATATCACTCAGATAGGCCAATTTTAATTTTGTGATGCACATTGTTTGAATAATAAATAATAATAAAAATAAAACACCAATTTCGGTTTTATTTTTGAATTCTTTTACAAAATTTCAAAAAGTTGTTGGTAAAACCCAAAAAATATTAAATTCTTTAAAATCAGTAGAGATTAAATGCTGTATATTTTTCATATTGCCAATGTAACTGAGTTGCTTCCTGGAACTTAATGTCAAAGAATGCTTTTGGTTTGATTACCAGTAGGCATTTTTTCACAAGTTGAATATTCAAAATAAAAATATGTAATAACAAATTAATTAGGCGCAGTTAACTGAGCCACAAAAACTTTATACTCAGGTTTTTAAAATGTTTATTCAATTATAACTTTTTAATAAAGACTAATGATTGCCCAGTGGTCGCAATGCGACCGTAATTTAGCTTTATTGAGGTTCTACTACTACTATTTTAAATTTTGTTTATCAATTTCTAATAAGAATTATCAAAAAAAGTAATCGTACCCGGGCAGACAATTTGACATCCCAATCCGATATATTGATAACTATAAACGGCGGGTAGACGTAAATACATTTTATGTCATTCAGTGTATTTGTAACACATATTATACAGTGAGAACCAAAAGTCCGACATCCCCCTAGTAACTTCTTTATTTTACAAAATATAAAAAAAGTTGAATACAAAAGTTGAACAGTTTCATTTGACCTTTTTAAATAATCTTATTTAAATTCTTATGTATTATTAGTTTTTTGAAATTTACGTGAAATTCTATGCAGATTTCATGCAGCATTTCATATACCTAAGTTGAACAAAATCCAAACTCATCTGATTTCCGATCCTTTACGTTAATTCAGTAGCCTAGTAGTACCTATAGTAACCATAACAACAAGTAAATAACTCTTAATTTCGTTGTGAACAATTGCCAATTAGAGTTAATAATATTTTCCTTAATTGGTTTTTTCATTATTTCTCTCGTTGATATGGCTCGTTCATTCGAAGACAAAGTTGAAGCCGTTATCGTATTTAGATTAAGAATTTTCTTGGAATCAGTTCAACTTAGGTATAGGAAATACTGCATGAAATCCGCATAAAATTTCACGTAGATTTAAAAAATCTAATAATTTACAGAGAGTTCCATTTAAAAAAATAGACTGATAAGTCACTGAGTATTTTTGAGACACCCCGTATAAATTAAAATTAGATTAATCAAAAGGTCAAATGGAATTGTACGACTTTTGTAATCAACTTTTTGTTGTATTTTGTAAAATAAAGAACTTACTGGTTTGGGGGGTGTCGGACTTTTGGTCTTCACTGTATGTGATGATTTCTACTGTAAAATATGTTAAAATATTAATAAGTTTGATCATTATTAGATAAATAGGTAATACTATTACCGAATCTACCAACGAAGGAAACAACTACTCGGTGGGCATTCCGCATTCAATTACAACATCGCTGATAGGTGCAATGTAATTTTAGAGCCACCTATGACTTGAACGCGATGCACGTTATCAAAATGAAAGAGGTGAAGATTTCTTCTGTGAAATATGTTAAAATATAAATGACTTTGATCTACAGTATTACAATGCCTACCAACGATGAAAACAACTACTCGTTGAGCAAATAGCTAAAAGCGGTACCCCGTCGGGTTTCAGTCGGTCTATTATCGACTTCTCAGCGGTGCTTTGACTTCTTCGAACACTTCCACGAGTCATATTATGTGTACCTGATGAGTTCTGATGAGAACGAAATCGACGATGATAAACTACATTCAAATGTGATGTGTTCCGAATGAAATAAAAGCACAAGTGTTAGAATGTTTTGCAATATTTGTATAGAATAAATTTTCAGTCATATTACACCGACCAGCAAAGATGTAATCCTATGCGTATTGGAGTATGGCTGTTTCAAATTCGACTCTCATCTTTGGGATCTCGGAAACTATAGGGGATACGAAGTTGGTTAAATTGGGACAAAGCTGCGCATTTATGTGTTCAACAATTCGCAGTTTAGAAAGTTTGAAAATTTCAAGTAGTTCCGGGGTTATCCGAAAAAAACGATTTTTCAGAAATATTTCTTTCTTTTGTCTTTATTTGTTAATGACTTTCTAAATAAATAGCACATTTACATTGCCATTTTTTTTACTCTTTCCAATAGTCTTGTAACCTGAAGTTTCGTCTATGTTTAACTATCATGAACTTTTTTCCTTGTGGGAGCCATAATAGCATTCCACAAATTTTAATAGCCATTATTGTCTTAAAAATTCGAGAAATAAAATAAATAATAATAATATAATAATAATACTTTATTTTTCTTTTTGACAGAGCGTTGCTTGTATAGAAATTGGTCAAAATGTAAACTTAAAACTAGATCACCTACCTATCAGCTTCAGGTCACAGAGACGAAACATGATTTAAAAAATTTAAAATTAAACATTTATAAAATTAAAATGATACATAGATTTTTATAAAGTTAAAACTCATTAACAGAGTAGAAGGAATTTTCAACTAAATATTTTTTTAATAATATCTTAAAAGTTTTAACAGTATTACTGCTTTTTATTTCCACTGGTAACTTATTAAAAATTATTTGTCCAATAATGTTTGGTGATTTGAATAAGGCACTTTTCTTAGAAAACGGTACGTTCAAATCAGCACAGAATCTAGTGTTGATATGGTGTATCTGATTATTTGTCTCGAAATTATTGATGTTACTAAATATATAGACACATACTTCCAAAATATACAGGCACGATAAAATTAAAATTTCTACATCCTAACTACTTTTATAAAGTAGTTGGCATTGATTTTTCCAATCCGTGATACGTAAATGACATTCTGTATTATTGTCAATTGCTGAGTCGTTGAAAATGGAGTTCTCCAATGAAGAAAAACGAGACATGATAAAACTTTATTATATGAATGATAGAAACAGTGTGAATACATTGGAAGTGTCTTAACATGTATCCCGGGAGACGACAATCTCAACCAAATTTGTCCAAATTAATGGACAGAATTAGCGATGGGTTTGAGAAGCTAAATTAATCGTAACCAAATACCTGTGGTAAAAAATCAAAATAGCGGCCAAAATAACAAGCGTAGATTATTTTTGACAAATATTTATTTATAAACTATTAAAATTTTATTTACAAACAAAATATAAAAATTACTTCAATATATAAAATATGTAACTCATTCTGCTGGTATTGCATACAATGTGCTAAGTATAAAAGAATATATTATGAAATAAAAATATTTTGTTCGTTCATACCAAGGATATGGAATGTGATTCCACAATAGCATGCCTTCAAGGAAAAACTGTCATCCTGCCAGGAGGTCGAGATAAAGAGGGCCATCCAATACTCTTAGTGACCATTCCTGTAGAAACGCAACCTGTAGATGCTGTTCCGCCGCTACAATATTTACTTTCTATCTTCAGGTAATGACATTCAGCTTATTAGCTTTTAGATATCTCTCATGTAAATTGCATCTGTTTATCGATGGTATTCTTTTGTAATATTGACAAAGTAGGTAATTCATTTCCATGGAAAGATATAACAAACAAAAGTAGGTCGGTTTCGTTATAGTAGAAATCGATTCTGGGTTGAAAAGTGTTTATTTTGTTTTTGCAACTGTTTCCATTAATGCAACTTGAAATTGTATTGTATTTGAAGCAGTTTTTCAAACGCATCTTCTTAAATGTATAACAAAATATACAGGGTGATGGTCTCATCTAGAAGTTTAATGATAAAAGTCCATGGGAAAGTTCTGAAAATTCCGTTCATCGAATGTAAATCGCTGATTCTGCGACGTTGCCGCTTATTAGTATTTATGTGCAACATTGATTTTTCACATGAGACACCCTATATACCTTTTATAACTTCATTGTGTTATATGATACCAAAGCTGTCCTCAACGATTTTCAAAAAATTACATTTGACTTTCGAGTCTTAGAAAAATTCAACACGATGATTTTTTTCTGGAATTCAAATAGACAGGATACGAAACCGATAAGTGCCGTAAGTCGTAACTTAAACAGCAAAATAGTTTTATATAACTAAGGACTTTTAAGTGACTTTTTTATTCCAACAACATTTGACATTGAGAATGCATAGAGAAATGTTATAGGTAGGTACATATATTGTTTTGAAATTTATCAGTTTGAATAGTACAGTTTTACAGAGTTTTCAAATTAATTTATTATTGACGTCTACAAACATGTCAACCAATCATAGTACAAGTTCATTGATTTATGTCAAATATTTTAAACGTCAAATTTGACAAATGATTCTCATGACTTATTATATAGGTAATCTGAATCAGCTCTAATCAATGTCAATTTTATGATTTTACAACGTTGGACATTTAAGGCGTACCAAATTACCTGTGACTTAATACAACTGGCTACTAAAATTATCTATAAAGGGTGGTTCTCCGGGAAAGACATCGACCGATTGTGGGCAAACGATAGCTATAAATAGTTGGTGACATACTAAAGTCACTGGGGGACATACGTCTAAAATATTTTCATTTCATTTTCCGGTTATACCTACTGGAAGCAGATGCCAACTTTGTTATTTTTAATGAAATACTCTGTATATCACCACATTTTTAGATTTCTTGTACATTTTATGTATAATGTCCTATACCATAGTCTAATCGTTTTTGATAGGTATATTTCAAATTTTATGTCAAAAATTAAGTTTGCTGCCCAAAACATAATTATCAATCTTTAATATGAGGAATCCTTAATTGTTTAATTTGGGTCGAATTTCTTGTAGAAGAAGATCTACTTTATCAGTATTTTTATGATATTTTGATAATAATTTGTACAGACTGATCAAAAAAGAAGCTTGAAAACAAGATCCAAAAAAAATGGCCAAAAGTCATTTTTTATATATAGGGACTTTGTATAAGGTTGTCCATAGTAGTTTTTTTTAAATAATAACAAATATGAATAAAAGTCAAACAAGCGTTAGAAAGTCAATATAATACTTTTCATTTGCAAATTTTGAGTAATTATCGTGCTGAGAAGACTGAATTATACACATGAAGATTATTTGAATTTATTAGTTTCAGAAACAGAAACGTCAAAAACTGTTAAGAAAATTATAGAAATCCTCAAGAACTTTGGAACTAAGGGCTAAAGTACATAGAAATAAACCAATTGTTAACAATAAAAATATTAAAACCGTCGTTTTTGAAATAATTGTCAAATTTAATTTTTCTACGTAAAAATTTCAAAATTCATTTTAGTAAATGTTCAAAATGACGTTCTTGAACTTCCAGACATTTCTTGCACCTAAGCAGGAACTGTTCGTGGATGGCACTTTTTGTTGATTGCGGATTAAGATCAAATGCTCTTCTGGCTCGTCGCCTGTTAAAAACTTGCTCCCCAAACAAAAAAATCGAGTACTATAAGTCGGGAGATCGAGATGGTCAAAGATGTGGCCCATTGTTGGCTATCATTGATCGTAAAAGAACCTTTGATGACTAAATGACCATTATGTGGAGGTCATCATGTTGCTAAAATAGATGTTTATATTCATCTAGCGGCAAATTGTCTAAATACTTAAAAATTTCTCAAGATATTGAGATAGCACTCACCTTAAAAAACATATTTATTATCTAGAAAGCCTCAAAAATAGCTAACTTACCATTTAGATTATCTTGATAGAATTTAAGGGCCACGATGCTGTCATTTCTTATTGCACAATAAACTTTAAACTGACAGGATTCTTCAAAGGTTCTGCTCTCTGTAGGTATAGATGTTTATTGAATCACTCTAATAATTGGAATTGTGTCAATTAAAAGCCCCTTTTTGTGAATTCATGCAGCTAAATAATATTACCCAAAATGAAAGTATATTCTTGCGAACAAAGAAGAATAAATTCACAGAACTCCATTCTTAGTGGGAAATCAGTCATATTTCATATGCTGAACTATCGAAAATGCGTATGAATGAAACTTGTGTTTCCAATAAATCCTCAGAACTGATGCCTTAGATATTCCTAATTCGCATGTTACTTGCCTTGTAGAATTTGTTGGATATGCCGCAAAATATCCCAAAATTGCGATTTCAATATTTTCACAATTATTAACAAATAATTGGTTTATTTCTATATAGGTACTTTAGGCTTTATAGTTCCAAAGTTTTTCAAGACTTCTATAATTTTCTTAACAGATTTTGGTGTTGGTTTCTGTTTCTTTGGATATCGAATGGTCACCGCATCCCTAATGTTAAGGGAAACGTATTGAATGAAAACGCCCCGTTTTTCTGAATTTTCGTAAATAAAAAAGTTGTCCTTCTCAGCATAATGAAGCGAAGTCCCGAAAGAATAGTTTTCGTTGAATAAACCTAGATCAGGTCACAAGGACTAAATATTCCGTTCAAATTTGAGATTTGAGTGGATTAATTGTGACATAAGAAATATATAATGCAGACGATCCTTATGATCATGGTCGAACGAACCAATGAAGTGTGATAAGCAGTTTCAAGTACACCAAGGTATTATTTTACAATCTGAATTAGTTCCAGCCACAAAGTAATATTAAGAATGAGTTATCTTCCATGAGTGCGTCATTAGGTTTATGTATATAGGTATACAGGGTGTTTCATAATATAAGCGCAGGACTTGTGTATGGGATAGCTCGTCCAAAAATATGAAAAAAATAATTTAATAACTTACCCTCTAGAATGCACCATTTATGTGTGTTGAAATTGAAAAAATGTTTTTTGTGAATATGTCCAAACATTCACGGAAAATTGTTGCTCATGACGGCTTTCGGTAATTTTACTTCGGCTCCAAACTGAGAATTTTGAGCTTTTTTGTATTGCATCCATTTAAAAAAAGATAATCTTGTCGGAAGATCCAATAAGGCTTGTACTCTTTGGATATGATATGGATATAAACGTTGTCATTCACCGTCGAGTGAAATAGGTTGTGAGCAATTTTTTGGTATTTATGGCCTCTTCAACTTGGGGATTTACAAGTTCCATAGGGCGCCCATTATAAGCAGTATTCTTTTTAAGAATTCCATTTTCCCACAGTCGTTGGTGAATGCGTTGAAACAAGTTACAGTGTGGTACTGGGTGATTAGGATATTTTTCTTGATAGAACCGCCTTGTTGCCTTGCTTCTGCCGAATTAACGCGCGCCATTTTGTAAACGTAATGCATTTTGCATATTTCACCGTTTGTGTAATTCATTTTTAATTTTGTAATACAAATTTACTTGTTGCATGTACAAACTAATTGTTATTTTGACAGGAGGTGGCTTTTCTTTCAAAATTTAAAGCCTACTTGATAAAAATGTGCGAAATGCGTTACCTTTACGGTTTGAAGAATTTTGAAAATACAACTTTTGTATCATTTTTTTAAATTATGATATTATGAAGTTAACATTTGCTTCTGTTACTAACGTTTATATACATTTTGTTTTTTTCAACATAAAAGTTGATTTTTCTTGAAAACGGTCGAATTAAGAGCTCACTACCAGAATTAACTTTTTTGTGTACAAAACATTGTCGATTCAAATGGGCGTCTGAAAACCGTATTTTTTCCATTCACGTAGAAACTGAGGAGAAAAACACCCGCTACTCCTTCAAAATCTTCACCAATTATGACTTAATAAAAAAAAACCGACTCAAAACTTAGCTTATTACGAGTGGAAAATGCTTACAAAAGCTGTTTTCTGTACGATAAACGGTTACAGAGTTATTCACAAAAACGATTCTTTTTTACAATTTCAACACCCTGTATCTCGAAAATGGTGCATTTTACGGGGTAAGTTGATATAAACATTTTTTTCATATTTTTGGACGAGCTATAACATCCTCAAGTCCTACGCATGTATTATGAAATACCCTCTATATTAAATTATGAAATAATTTGATTGAATTTCCATATATTTGGACGATGAGCTGATACCTGTTCTTCAAATCCTCTATGCCAACCTTCTACCGAGTTATTCGTTTTGGGTAAACCTCACCTAACCTAACCTAAACTAACCTACGGTCATAATCGCTTTCTTGCAAGTTCCAGTTTTTACTAACACATTAGAGATAAGATAAAGATAATTGTATTAAATATCCTAAGTACAATTTGACTCTTTGTTGGTGTAATTCGTACTCATTAAAGTAAATAGTAAAATAATAGTCAAATAAAAGCTGATTAAGATTGAAACCTAGTTTCAAGAATATAGTGTTGCATGCTTTTAAACTCAAGATATCGTCAAGCCTTAAATTTTTGCAATCGGCGGTGAACTTACTGCGGTGAATTGTGAGCGATGAATTATGGCTGCGATGAACTTACCACAGTGAATTTACCACGATGAACTTTCCGCGGTGAATTGTTGGCGGTGAATTTTCCGGACACCAATTTCATCGAAACATTGACTAAACCCAAAATTAAACATGTATGGGACAAGTAGTTCTTATACGGTCAATGTTTCTTAACATTTTTTTTTTCACAAAACAGAATCCTGTTCGTTAATTTGTGTAATTTTGTGAATTGTATTTTTTTTATTTAGGTGCATTAGGTAAATGAAAGGGTTCGTTATGAGTAACACAAATAGCGTTACCTATATTATTTTATATTCAGGACTGAAAAATGTTTATTAGAGAACTGTAACCATAAATATTCAGCTACCACTTCAAGAACAAAATCCAAATTAATGTTCACAATTCCGTATTTAGGTTAATGGTTTCTAGAAAAATGTCTATAATTGATGAACAAACAAACAGACACCGATGTTGGTTTACAAAAAAAACATCTATTGTAAATTCAAATCCTATAATTCATATTTTATCAAACTGTCTAAATTTTTATTTTTTATTAGGAAAATTATGTAAGAAATCCATGCTTTTCCATTTTAGCCAGACTAGCAGGTTGAGGGGTATTACGGTGATAATTGATGGCAGCAAGGGCCCTTGGAAGATTGCTCGATCGTGTATCCGTCAAGTGAACGTGGTCTTTTCAACAGATGAATTGGCGCAATCGATTGTTCTTCGACCTGATGCCTTTTGGGATAAACAGCGTGTGGAATATTGCACATCTTCACAAAAGGACAAGCAGGTGTGTTTTCGTAAATAATGAAATCATTATTATTTCACATAATAACTAATATTGAGCGATCCAATATAAGTGATGTGTTTGCTACAATCAGACGGGAATTAAATGTCATGTCATAAGCAATGAGTGTGTTCGGATGATCAGTTAAATGAGTGCACTGCAGCAATAATAATTACAAATAATAAATGCAGCAATTTAGATCTTTTTAGGAGCTTTTTAGAAGAAGAATTACCATGTGATTCAAATGAAATGAAACCGAGAATTGATGAACACAACAAATGTTATCAAGTACCTGTTTAAAGCTTCGTATTAGAAATGTTTACCACTAGCTTTCAAAGCTGAAAATGCACGTAGACAGTTTAGTTCTTTACATTAGTTCAGGTTTCTGCATTTTTCCAATTTCGATCAATTGAATATTCGTGCTCTAAAAAGAAATAATTGATGTTTCATCATAACATGAACTTTTAGATGAATTAATTCATGTTCCCATATTTACATGTCACACTTTTAATAAGTTTTTTTTGGATAGCTCGACATTGATAAATTAAAACATACAGAAAAGTAACGAATAAATTCAATATTTATCTAAAAGCATTCTTCACATACAACCCATATTTGTGACGTAATCGTTATTCGGGATATTACGTCATCGACATTTTTTCAATGGTGACACCCAATTTCGACCATGTCAATTGGAAGTGCGTGTCATTCTGCGAGCATATCGTCGAAAATATGATTACATTAGCGTATGTAGGTTAAATAAAAAAATATAAAAATATTATTTTTAATTTCACTGAACTTAATGATAATGATTAATTTCACCATTTTTTTCTTATAAAATGAAGTTATCACTTGATAAACAGTTCAAATACACTACTTTTGCCAAACAAAAGATAAGAAAACGATAAGAAATTTAAAAAACCCAAACAAGTACGATTTCAAGTTTTTATCTGAGGGTAATAAAAATATTCTCGGTCACTGAGGCTACCGTCAGACAAGCATAATTTTTGGGGATGTGAACTTAGAAAGACACGCTCTTTCAAACGGCATGGTTGAATTTGGGTGTGGCCATTCAAAAATATGTCGATGACGTCATATATTGAATAGCGATTACGTCACAAATTGGGGTCGTATGTCAAAAAGTGCCTTTGTTTAAAACAAAATCGACGTGCCATCGTCGAATAATGAATTTATTCGTTATTTTTCAAAAGCCCTGTATATCCACCTATAAATGAGCAAGTTCTAAAAACGTTTAAAAGCCAATATTCTGAGTTATTTGTTGATATAACAATTTTCAATAAGTCATATATAGGGTGTCCTATTTTCCCAATTGTTGGTAATATCGAAAAAGTTGTATAGGTGTCAGTTGATTATTTGGGATCAAGCTTAAAAGCGTGTAACAAAAAAAGATTAGTTTACTTCAGATAGTTATCGCGAGATAAAATTTAAATCTTTTCTGAGACAATTTAAAAATAATTCAATATCTATATTAGTTTTTTTAATAAAAGCGCATTTATATAGATATTATTAAAGATGTAGGTAATTATTACGAGTCTGTATTTTCAAAATTTTTTATAGGATACTGGTCAGAAACTTTTGTATTTGTATAGTTGAATTCTGTCACAGAGGTTGATTGATGAAAATTCCATTCAAGCCAGCTTCTGGCAAGCTCAGTTAGTCGCCTTTTACATCGGTGCCTTGTTGACTGATTATATGTATAAAATATTTCTTCATTATCTACCAGAAGACTTGTATTAATAATGGGAAAAGGACATGTTCATTAGGTAATTTATAATATCGAGATATTAGAGGAAATTTCATCAATGTTTATTTCTAAGAATTCCGTGGTGCAATTTGTATGTATTATGAATGCTTTAAAATTCATCCACAAAGATGTAGCAGGAGTGCATTCAGCACAAAGCGGAATTTGGGTTAAAAAAATGTGTTACTTTTTTTCTACTTCTCAACTTTATTGTATTTGTTCACTAATTTGAAATCAAACATTTTCAGATTCTATTAAACGAACGAAAATTTTAAATTTTTGTTAATAAATTTTTAGCCAAAAAAAACACAATAGGTGGCATGTGTACTTTTGCGATATTATTTGAAGTAAAGTAGAGACTCGATTATTCGGACTAATTGTTTTCGTAACTCATCCGGATAATCGCAAATCTGGATAATTACATAAATGAAGAAAACAATTTGTGTATTATTAACTCTAGAAAAATAAAAATTAGGTATATTTTCCAAATTAACGATTCTATTTTCATGTGTAGTATCGAATGATAAAGAAAATTTAATTATTTTTAATTTGATTTTATTACAAAAACATGAATGCTGTTAGTTTTATTTGTGTACGAATTTAATTACATAGCTTATAATAATAAAAATACGAGAGTTATGGCTTTGATATTAAAATTCAATTATAATTGAATCTTGATTTAAATTAGAAAATACGGCTTTTATGTCCCTAGGTAATTTTTATTCCAAGATCCAGATTAAACAAGTATGTGGACCAATCGCAGTTACCATCGGAACTTGGTGGTAATTTTGACTATGACCACGACAGATGGATTGAAATGCGAAAGGTAAGCGTTACTTATTATATAATTTGAAGACTACTCATTGTTTTATATAGCACAATATTGATTATTCTTCCATCCATAGTACCAATTATTTATTTACTTTCTTTTGTTTCTTCGTCTTCTTAAAGAAGCAGAATAAATAATTACCTAAATATTTAAGCGAATGGAAACATGTATGGAATAACAGAGAAATAAAATGAACCCATCAATGTGTAAATAATATTGAATAAATTGAACAGGAAATGATTTTACGGTCACCAATCATTATTGCTAATTATTGTAATTATTTTACAAAATTTCCTGACCTCAATAACGTTACAACGTTACAAAATCAACAACATGAATAATAATATGCAAATAATTATTGCAGAAAGTCGAAGACTTCTACACGGACAGCGAAGTGGTACTAAAAGAGCAAGATGAATTGCACCAGTTATTGGTGAATAGTTGTTCCCTTCGACCTAGTCAGCTGGAAAATGCTATTAAAACGGGAACGGATATGGCAGAGTCCACAAAAATGCTGGTCCACAATGCGACGGAAACAGGTTATTACTAGATATTTACATTGTTATCAATTTTTTCTTTCCTGTAAATCGTACAGAGTCTAGTGTCCTATCAGATATTTTGAAAACTAACTGTTATCACATTAGTTCTGAAAATGTTGTGTTTATAATCCAATCTTGGTACCGATGGTCGTTGGTTCAGTCAACTTTTCTATGTAATCAAATTGAATGGTTGAATGGTGACATGGATGTATACAGAAAACAACCTCTATGGAATGCAGATATAATATACAGCTGTTCCATTCGAAATAATCGACATTTTCAAAACTGCTGCAATTCAAGCTAATTTTTTGAACACCTTGTATATTTGATCAGGTTTGTCTCCGGCCTTAGCATAAGACCAATATATTATAAACATTAGGAAACTTATCATCTGAAATTAATCCAAGTTCATTAGCCAAGTCCGTAGAGCATTCTGATAATTGTTGTCTCAGAAAAAGGAGTAGAATCACTATTTGATATACAAAATAATGGATAACCTGACGTGCTTTAATTCTTTTAGTTGGAAAGCATTCTGAAAAAGCCACCACTGCAAATTTTGCGATTTAAAATATTAAAAGATTTCTCAAAACATTTAACCGGCCACTTATGTAGTAGCTAATTACTTTAAAATTGTCTCAATTTTTTGTAGGGAAGGAGCTCATTGAGACCATTGAATCAGAAAACAGAAACAGAAAACTGGCAGCCGCAGAGGAATCTGACCAGTTATCGTCCAGTCCGCAGGATACTGTCGATACAATTGAAAGAATTGACGATGTCGTTGAAAAAATAAGAAAAAAACAAAAGCAAATTGAAAGTGCCTGGACTGTAATAGAAAAAGCTCATGCTGATACCAAAGATTTAATAGAATTGGAAGAGGGTGTTCACAAAGTTATCAATTGGATATTAGGTTGTGGTGAAGTGTTGCTCAATTCCAGACAGGAAGTAGCTTATAGTGTCATATCTGCTGAAGGGCTCAGAAAAGAACATGATAATATTGAGCTGCAGTGCTGGGAAACTTACGGTGTTTACGCTGAACTTATACACGATATAAACAATTTTTCCGAAAAAGAAAATCTCACAGTTCAACACAGAGAGCTGATTGCTCAAAAGGATTACATGGATTTCGTTTGTAAAAGCTTTGCAACAAGATTGGAAAATAGAAGAAATATTGTTACAACAGCCCTTCGGTTTTACAGTCTTGTTGAAGAGTATTATGAAAGAACTGGTGATGTGTTTGATTTCATGATCAGGCGAAGTAATGTAGCTGACTTTGATCAAGCTGCCCAGAAGCTGAAGGAACTTAGAGAAACACAGGAATTTCTTGGTAAGATCACTGATAAAAACACAATTATTTAGATATCTGAATTTTAAAACATTTTTTTAGATGCAGTTCAACTTGAGCTTGTGAAGGAAGGTGAAAAACTTTCTGAATTACTACTTATGCCGGTAAAAGACACCTTAGGCAAAGATTTGGATGTTGATTACACGGAAGATATTTTCAATCTTAGAGACGTTATTGAAGGTACCAATGCCAGGAGAAATATTTTCACAGATAGCGTAGAATTTCAGAAAATCACATTGGAACAAGTAATTCACATTGACAGCTATGAAAAGTACACCCATCAGGCCTTACAATGGTTAGATGAACTTTTGCAGATTATGGTGAAGAATCATTGTTTCGTTGGGTCCAATGTGGAAGAGATTCAGAAACAGAAACTGGAACATCAGAGTGTTCAAGACACCGCGAAGGTTTGTATATGTTCTTCATATTCATAATTAGGAATTATGCTATCAGATTTTAGTCCTGTAATAAAATACATACTCATGTAATTCTTAGTGTTCTTTTGGTAAATTCAAAAAGTTTCAATCAATGTTAGTCAATACTTTGTTTACTATTGTAGCTGGTTGTGTATTTCATTAATTCATTCTAGAAATGGTAGATTTATTCTCGAAACTTCCAGAAACTATATGTGAGGTACACTTTGTCACAGTATTGTCAGTTTGACAAGCTTCTAGGACATTATTACAAGGGTCTAGATGATCATAGAACATTTTCGATGAATATAATATCAAGATTGAGATATATAAAGTCATGTCTTGAGTATTACGCAAGTGAACTCACCCCACAACTTTTAGCACAGGGTTAAACATCACAATATTTACAATAAAAAAAAACTAAATACTAAAATCTACTTTTACGGAGGTTCACGCGAAAACGTTATTCACACTTACTCTTACTAGACTTTTTTGTGACAAGGCCAAAGAATAATGTTAATGTTATTCAACTTCTACTCTTTCTTATTATAGGCTACGTATCACTACGGCTGTAAACTACTGAACGCTTCGCTGGTATTGAGACAATCATGCAGATTACCCCTGGAGGAGCATGCGAATCTGTATCAAAAATTGAGAACTGCTTGGCAAAGACTTTTCGGCATCAGCCAGGAACAGATGACCAGATTGCGCGTCTCCACTGTATTTCACAGATCCATTGAAGACCAGATGAATCAGCTGAGAGATCTTCGTGAATCGGTGGCCACTATTTTGCTAATGGATTCTTCAATCAAAAAGGAACGGGTCAATTATTATTTTGGTGTGAGGGAGAAATTGATGGTCGAGGTAGGGCGGACAGTGAGGGTGGGAAGATTGCTGAAGAGCAGATTGAGAGAGCCCTTATGTCAAGCTGAGAAGTGAGTAGTTCAATAAAAATTGACAGGCGTATTCATAATCCAATCTTTGTTCGGTACTAGCTAGTATCCTATTAAAATAAAAATAAAACAAAAACACTTTCTTACTATTACAATGACATAAACCTAATTTAAGGTTAGACCTTCGCACTTAATTTAGTAGCGTACTAACTTTCGATTATGAATACGCCTGTGAGACTTTGCTTACTGCAATTAGGAGAATCTATATATTAAAAAAATCATGAACTTGTACATATTAGTTTTAAATATTAAATAGAGAAAATACTGAGTTTAGCAACATAGATATTATTTGAGCAGAAAACAATTGACGAAATTGAAATAAAAATCGTTTTATGGAGGGGAACTTATTGTTTGAGGTGGCTGCGGAACATTAGCGAACGGTGAGGCACGTCTATGACTGGCAATGTGTGTACATTTACTTACCCCTCCCTGATACGCCGCTGGTCATTTCAAATTTGACGAGCTGTAGAGTGGCAAATCTAAAGTAAACGTTTACAGCCGTATTCGTAATGAATTTTAGTTCAGTACTATTAATATGATGCCAAAGCTGTCACGTTTAATGTTAAAGTCACCAATTGTAACTTAACAAACAAACTAAATTAATACCGAACCAGGATTAATTATGAATCGGGCTCTTAGTTACCCCTAACAGGTTTTGATGATTAAAAAAACAGTGGTTAGGTAATCACGAGGCAGAGTTCTTTTTAATCAGAAACTTCAATTACTTCCATTATTTTTGTTACTTGTCAGATTCTTCGTCTTTTGTGAAATTTCAATATATTCGAAAATTCTATAAAATAACCTAGATATTAGAGAATATAATTTTTTGAGAGCTATTTGACAATAGATTATTCATATCTGTTCATTTTTTGATTGATTTCCAAAAAAGGAGCAGATACCCACCGATTTTGATAATTTTTGATTTATTCAAAATAAGAGAAAGAGAAGAGAAATGATTCCATATTTGGAAAAATTCAAATCCGAAATCTTCTTCCCTCTTCTTCGTCGAGGAGATAGAGGGGGCAAATTTCTCAAAAATCGAAAATCTGAGACGGCAGAATTAAAAGATCATACCATATTCGGAAATGTTTAAATTGAACATTTTTTCAAAAGAGTTAAGGTTTTCGAGTTACATCAATGGGAAAGACTGAAATATGTGTATGTCCGCTATGTGGAGGGGGCAATTTTTTTCGAAAATTGAAAATATGAGACGGCCAAATTGAGTAAGAGATTATATGTAGGTAGCTACATTTAAATTTTACATTTTTCTAAAGAAATTATGATTTTCGAGTTACAGCAGTGGTAAAGACTGAAATGTGTATTTCCGCCGTAATATTTTCCAATCTCTCAATTATAATAAGTACCGACCAGCAAAGAATATGCAGGGTAATAGGATAATACTATCTAATGTTACAATCAACAGTGAGAAATAAATATTTAAAAAAATTAGAACGATTTTGTTATTTGGTGCACTGAAAAATAGGAAAAAATAATAATAATATTAGTGCTGGTACTTTTGAAATTGGTGCCAAACGTACCAGCACCAATAGAATTAATATTATATTGTATTTTCAGTGCACGAACTAATAGTCTGTCCAATTTTTGATAGAAAATATTTATTTATAGTTCTTATTAGAATTTTCAATTGTGGATGTTACATACGTATAGAAAAATCGGTAAATTTCGAATTGGTTTCTGTATGGTTTTCAAATTTCTACGCTCTGCAGGTACTTTCGGAAATAAGAGGGAATGGAACAACCAGTTTTTGTCTCTTTCTCTTAATATATTTAAAAAATGTTTGAATCACGCATAACGATATGTCAGATTTGTCTATTTACGTAAATTTTGGTCTCGACCAGCCCCGCTACAATCTAAAAACAAGCAGCACATGTATTTGGAGTTGCGTAAATTGGTTGTAGGTTAGGTTGTAGATCTCCGGTTTTGCTACTTGGTTTTGGTTTGTAGCGGCCCCATACTAGCAAGACTGATTATTTTATGTTGCGTGTTATAAACGACTAATATTGAATACTTTTAAATTCAATATTCATAAAATAAAACTTACTAGCCTGTTGGCTACGTGCCATCTGGATTTTTATTATTTTGAATATCTTAGGTGTGGTTTAATTTAGCCAAGTGTCACTTTGATTGACAATCAATTTCAGCGAGTGATTGGTATAGATTTTTAACCAACCATTTTGTAATCACCAAAGCAGTCACAATCAATAAAACTTTTCTCGAAATATTCCCTAAAATCACTCAACTCGCCTACGCACTATATATGCATAATCATTTCTTTAAATCCAGACAGAAGATGGCTGTGGATGTTTTTACCCCACGATAAATGTGGTGTTGATTCTGAATCCGTAACAAATAAATATGTTATTTTTACGTAAAACATATTCCAGTTCACTTACTCCAAAATCTATATTTGTATTTCGAAAGTAGAGGGGCGTCAGAAAGTCGCAGTGGTGGCCCGACAGGCCCGAGTTCAACATCAATTTCTGCGTAAGTAACTCGAAAATAATTATATTTAAGCATTTGCACGAATTAGAATTTAAATGTGTTAACACGCAATCATCGGTGTTGTTAGTTTAGATGTCAAACATGCGTGCTCATATAATGCTTTTTATTATGAAAGCTTTTCCGGTATTTTTAGACACTTCCTCATATTTACTTAACCTCAAACAACTTTGCAAGCCGTATGAAAAATGATTTTGCTACAATGAGAAAACCTTAAAGAGTAGTTGAGTATTTAGCACATCAGCTGATGATCAATGCTCATTTTGTTTTCTCAGAAGCGCTACCTTGAAATGGTGACCTTTGTGTTTGATGCCAATTCTATTGTAGTTGTTATATAAACACAAATATTCTAATACCAGTTGTTATTGTGACTTGTCAATGGGTTTGTAGAATGCCGCACTCATCTTTGATAAGTCATAAGTCAATTCAAAGCTACAGGGCGTGCCGCACGCGATTTTTATCCTTTTTATAGTCAGTATAGACAATAAGACTAAACAAAAATAAACTAAAACCATAATAAAATAATAATAAAAATACTTTAAATTTCCCTTCGCTGCGGTTATTTATTTTGGAAGTACGCCATTAATTTACTTACAATATATTAGATTAAAAAAATCTCTACAAAAGATAATTAGCCCGATAAAATCACTTTAAATAAAAAAAACAAAATCATATCATCCGTTTGAAAGCTACTAAAAACAGCTAAGAACATTCTCGACCAAGTAGATTTCAAAAAAACAAAAAAACAAAATTAAAATCGGTTCATCCATTTCGGAGCTGCGATGCCACAGATAGAAAGACAGATAAACGTTATTAAAATAAACTAGCTAAGAACACTATCGATCGAGGCGACTCACTAGTAAACAGAAATTAAATCAAAATCCGTTTGCGTCGGGCTTAAATATAATTAGGCATTTTGATAAAAAACAAAAAGTTAGCCTATCTATATCTGAATTTGCACCAAATTTAAATATTCTACAATCTACAAGAGTATCTTTGAATTTAGGTCTATTTTTGACCAACGAACCCAAACGGAGGAGGTTTTCCATTCGACTGTATGTCTGCATGTTTCTTTTTTTATGGATGTTCGCGTCTTTTGCATTGTAAACATGCTCCGATTTTGATGATGAGGAGTATTGGAAATTTACCCCATATTCATAAAAACTCCAATTCGAAATATCCTTCCCTCCAAAAACCTCTCTTGAAAATTGAAAATGTGTGACGGCTGAATTAAAGATAAGACATTATCCGGAAACGTTTAAATTTAACAATTTTCGAATTATAGCAACGTTGAAATCTGAAATATGCGTATTTCTGCTATGTGGAGGGGGCAATTTCTTTCGAAAATTGAGAATCTGAGACGGCCAAATTAAAGACCAGATTATTTGTAGCAACATTTAAATTGAATATTTTTTCCATAGAGTTACGGTTTTCGAGTTGGAGCAGTAGTAAAATCTAAAATATGCGTATTTTTATGTTTTGAGATTTCTTTATAATAACAAGTACAAGCAAGAATATACGTGGGTAATATGATAAGTACTATCTTCTTTGGTATAAGAGAACATTCAACGATGAAAATCGTTGAATGTTCACTTATACTTGTGTTACACTCAAAAGTTTGAAAAAAATATTTATTAAGATACTTTGCAAAAAATCAGATAAAATCAACGTGTCTGTACATATATTTATAAGTTCCTCAAGTTTGACACAGAACAATAGCTTTGTAAGGAAGTTATCCTATTACCCATGTATATTCTTTGCTTGTACTTGTTATTATATAGAGATCCTAGAAAATCGCTGCGGAAATATGCGTAAGTATTTTAGATTGAACCATTTTACCACCGATGTAGCTCGAAAACCATAACTCTAAGGAAAAAATGTTCATTATAGGTGTTGGTACAAATATTGTTGCCTTTCAGACGGTACCCAGAGATTTTCAGTTTTCGAAAGAAATAGCCCCCTTCACATAACGAAAATACACATTTGAGATTTTAACATGAATATTGTCCTATCTTTAATTCTGCCGCCTCAGATTTTCGATTTTCAATCATCAGTATACGTTTACTGCATATAATATGCGCAGAAACCAAAAAATACACAGTCGAATTTTATACCTCTTCCGTTCGGGGTCCGTCGGTCAAAAAGGTACGGAACACTCATCAAGTCATATGTCTGTAAGCTTTACCTACTAAATTTTATGTAAGGATCAACTAACGAAATATGACTGTTAGTCTTGTTTTTCTTCAATTAATACTGTAAAACTAGTAAATTATTAATAATAAAGTTTTTTTTGTTACTGACTGAATACTGACCTTATAACCATGTTAATCCCATTTATTATTGGATACCATTTAATTGCGGGAAATATATAAATTTTCCAGATGTGAAACCCAATACATTTGCGTGAAGACAAAGTTATAGGCTATTTTAAGAGTTGGACCCACCTAATTTTCATGATTTCTCCAGACCAGTAGATAATCTGCCAACATCAACTAAATTAAATTAAAAATACTTACTTTGCTTAAACTCTGTTACGCAATCTTTTGTAAACAAAAAACATTGTCTTAGGTTATGCTTTTAAAGTATGACCGACTTTATTAGTTGGAGCACCGAAAAATACAGAATAAAAATAATAGTTCTAATGGTACTGCTAATTTTGAAATTGTGCAGATGTAGTTAGATTGAAAATTTTTGATACCAATTTCAAAAGTACCAGAACCAATAGAATTAATGTTATTTTGTATTTTTCAGTGCACCAACTAATAAAGTCGGTCGATTTTTTTGTAAAAAATATTTATCTCACACTATTGAGTGCAAATTAATCATCAAAATCATTGTACGTTCACCGATGAATATAATACGTTGCTTATACTTTTGTTAAGGCTGTAACTCGGAAATCTACGATTTTTTTGAAAAATTTCCAGTTTAAACTTTACCGAATATGGTCTCTATGAATTACTATTTCGTCAATAAAAAAGTACTTATCAGATATTTTTTATAGTAGATGAAGCAGTTAGTATTGAAATAAAATTATACCGCAAATAGATATCTAATCATTTTCTTTCTCCTAATCCAATTCCATCCAGTATATTAAAGTTACTCTAACTCTTCTCCAACATTTGTTATTTCTACAAAGTTTGATGAATACCTACATTCGGCGTCGATCTAGACATATATTTTCAAATAAAAGTTTTCGGAGACACTAAATCTCTCAAAATAAGATTTTTCTAACCAGTCTCGACACAAACTCGAGTCTATCAAAATTCATTAAGTTTACGACAAACAACAATTGCAAAATATATTTCCTTTGCATTAACAATCCTAGAATCCATTTAATTAACAATTTTTGCCTCAAATACTTGATTATTAAATTTAATTACTTATTTAGTGTAGGTATGCGTATGTGTTATTCCAATATAAATTTCTTTGCTATTGTGAGTTTTCTCTAATATCATAAATAATCTAGTTTCTCAAAAGAAGCAATGTAAAATTTTGATTATTTCCAGGTTACTAAATTCTATCCCATTTGCCAAGTGTGAGGAGTTTGAAAAAGCTTTCAATTCATCTCCGAGTAATGAGATAGCTATAGAGGCAATATCTGAAAAGTTGACAGAAGTAACTTTATTGTCAGAAGAGTTGGATCAAGCTCTACTCAGCGCTGAACAGGATTGTTTAGTTTTTTCAACAACATCAAAGCTCATATTCAACACTTCATTTACCAAAAGCTCACCGATCAGAAAAGCCATGGAAAATCATAATCCACAAGATGTAAGTATAATTTACTTAAATGTATCTTAATATTGCGTTCGATTTCTTTAGAACAAAAAAAAAGAAACAAGCTTATGTCAACGTATTTTATTGCGAAACAAATAACTTATAAACATAGGTAATAATACAACAAATAACAATACAGATATATAACAAAGGGTGATGGGTATAGCATGGCAGGTCCTCTTTTTACAAAAAATCCGATAAGTGTCCCAAAATATTATTTTATACAATTGAACTAGAATCCTCCTCCTCCACTGAGAGCTCCAATACCTCCTACATGAGAATGACCTTCGTATCTGACCTTGTAGTCTGCACCATGTTTGCCAGCTACATACTCGACGATACGCTTCCTGCCATCGGGTTGCAGGAGTTCATAGCGTCCCTTGGTCTCTTTACCATCTCTACTTTCGTACTGGCTTTTAATGTCGTGATGTTTCAAATCATGGACAGCGTAATCATAGTGGTAGTGGGGAGGAGCCTGAGGAAATAATAAAAAAAATTGTGATCAAATAATGGTTGATAGGGCTTTATATGTGTATATCTACCCTGTAGTCAATATATTCTTGATGATGGTCATGGTGACCGTGCCCGAAATCTAATCCATGGCCTCCTCCGTAACCACCTCCAAAACCGCCTCCATAGCCACCTTGGCCATAGACTGCGGCTACTGCTACAGCAAGAAGAGCAACTATCTGTAATTGTGAAATCTTCGATCAGAAATACAGTAGAGTAATCTAAATAGGGTTTTTAACGTTAGAGATATTCTTAAAATTAGATTCCCCAAAATCGTTATTCCCGAAATCGTACATTTCTAGGAATTCCATATACATACATATACCTACCGATCATAGAAGAAATAGTTTAAGCATCACAAACTGTTAAGGTTTATTTGTTTCAGACAATATTGTCTTCAACCAGTAAAACGTTTTTGATACTTGATACTGCATCTGTTATTCAAGTACACTGAAATTGCAATTTTTGTAGCTTTCTGAAGGAGCAGTATTTTGTATTTATATAATTAAATGTTCAAAGTATTGAAGCTAGGCTTTTAATCAAGCAGAAGCTCAGTCCCAGAAAACTGACAAAAATAAATTGAGGGATGAATTTGATAATATGTATTTTGGATAAATTAAATATGATAAATTTCGAAAACTTACGATTCCACTGTTCATTATGTCTTTTGTACCTATGTATGTATGTGTATTTGTTGAACTGCTTGAGTTGACTGACAATTCAAACTAAAATTGCCGTATTTATAGTTAATACCTACCAATACCCATAGATTTTCGTGAAAGGTTGAATTTTTCGTGAATACAAAATCTAATTACATAAATACGAAAAGATATGATAATGAGCCATATTAGACTGCATTATAGACATATGTGCGCTTAAATGAAAATGTAGTGTGCTTTCCTTATTTGTTTTTATTAAGTATCGGATTATTATACAAAATATGCATATATCATTATATGAAAGTTATAGCATGTAGGTTAATCAGATTTACGCAATTAAATGGGTATGTGAAGAGAAATAAATGGTCATATCTTTAGAAGATAAGTGATTAACATTGTAAAGGTTCAAAAAAATTGTCTCACGGTCAATATTTTATCGCCTCTGACATTTTACAATGAATACAATGAATTTAATTTAATAAAGTGAATATTTTTTATAAACTGATTTTGTTGCTTATACCTACTTACCTACTTTTGAAGTTGTGCATTAATGGGTAAATAATTGACTATTAACACCAACTTCAAAGTATTAGCACCAACAGAAATAACATTATTTTGTTTTTTCTGGGCGCTTACTTTTAACGTTGGTCCTATTTCTTAGCAATATTGTAGTATTCTAGTGGTTAACTCGGAAACCTATTATTAAAGAAAAATCAAATTGAACACTGCTGGAATTGATCTTTTCACTGATCCTGCCAGATAAAAATATTCAGTTTTAGAAAAATAAAATGCCCTTCACCCCTTAGAAGGTATTTTTATGGGAAAAGGACAGTTTATAAGTTAAAAATGACACCATCTCTAAAATCAACAAAAATTAAAATCAGAGCAAGATTAGGTAGGCACTGTCTGTGCAAAACTACTGAACAGATTAGTAGATATTATTATTATTATTATCATTATTACTAATGTTATTAAAAGAAACAACCATAGATTTGAATTGTATGTTGTCAGCTCTTTTTTGAGCACAACTGCCTTCACTGCCTTGACAGTGTTGCCAATGACAAGGGGAACCTCGAGTTTAAGGTGGACTCCAAAACAACGATATGTCTCTATGGACGTACCATTCGACCAAATCAGGGGGTTTTGAGGCGTAGCTACCTTACCATGCCGCGTTAATGCGGGGGGAGGGTAAGGGACGAGAGATGTCGACCGCTATTTATTTACTAGCGATCCTTGTACCCCTGGAATTTTTCAGAATTTTTTTATGAAATGAAAAAGTCCTAGACGTAGTCGGACACGAACCCATGAACTCACGGTTGGAAGTCGAGCGCCTTACACAACAGACTTGTATACCTTTTCCGTTTTTCGAAGTCGTCCAAAAATGTGTCGACTTTAAAAAAAAATCAAATAAGTAGAGAAAGAAGCAATGTCTGAACAAAATTTTGAGTGCTTTCGCTTGGAAATTACTGAAACCGATCTTTTACTGGATTACACCCTTTTGCAGCGTGTTTTTTGGGGAAATACTTGTTAGATTTACTACGCGAGATGAGGTAACATCTTTGAACCTCAGTTCAAATACTGGTTTCCCAATTTAAGAGGGAATTTAAGAAATCCATAAAATAAATAATTTTTTCTGTTAATCTTTACAAAGGAATATAGAATATAAACTTTGAGACAAGCACTAAAATTCTGTTTTTTCCCAGTAGGTTCAGAAATGTCGGGAACCCATTTGCTTTAGAATTTTGGAAAAAATATATCTGCATTTTAAGTCCTTTCAAGTGATAAGTTACATGATGCATTCAACAAAAATCTTTATTTTGATATTATAATTTGCCTCACAGAATTAACCCCTACAATTAGGAGTTGTTTATTTACGTTTTTTGTCCATGATTGGTTCACTTAACTCGGTATCTGTGAAAAACAAATTTCAGCTTTTGTAGTTTAGTAGATTCTCAGAAGATAATCGGCTGTGACAAACATACAGCCACCATAGAACGAGTTCTTTTTTTTCATCGTATGTATGGAACTCTAAAAACCTTCTTGCTAGATGAAGACACTATATCTTTTACTAAAGCTTATTTTTATATTTCCTGTCTGGAGAAGTTCCTCAGAAGCGACAAAAGTTTATATTATTTTCTCGAGTTTCCATCAACAATGAAAAATATAGACAAGAAACAGGAAATTCTAACAAGAATCAATTTGATGTGATCTAGTTCGTCAGAGCATAATTTTTATGTACACGTGAAAACTGCATTAAAATCAATTCAGTAATTCCGGAGATCTGCTATTTGAAAATCATTGTTTCGTGTTCTATTTCTTTCTCTTCTTCTCTTCTCTCCTTTTCTGATACATACCTTTAATGTACAGACACATTTATTTAGGTAGATATCGATTTTTATCTATTGATGATACAATTTATTTCCAGAAATCCCCAAAAGTAGAAGATACCAAATCAGACGATGAATTCTTAACGGCATCCGAATGCACCTTACAGCATTCCCGTTCATCATCCTACAATACGGCCTCAGAATGTGAACATCGCTACTCACCATGGTGGGAGCACGGCAAGGACGACATGCACCCCAACATATCCAAAGAGAAAATGGTGCTTGCCGTCGGCCTCCCAGAGCTACCTCTGGCCAAAGAGGTGCTCAAACCATCACCTGAAGTACCACCTGGAAAAATTGCCCGCGAAGTCACCGAGACGACGCACATCAAAGTACAACAATCACATCATATGGGTGTGTCATCTTTTGTCTTGACCTCTGAGACTGTTAGAGACAAGAACAATGAGGTTACTACCAGCAGAGAGGAGGTGGTCAAGGTCATCGATGAGCATGGCAATGAGGTCATTGTTCCTGTGGAGCCGCCAGTCACAAAGACGATTACTGGAGATGAATTCGAAAAGAGAGTAAAGGAGGTAGGTAGTCGGAGTGAAGACAGAGCATGGAGCAATTATCAGCTAACTAAGCAAGCTATGAAGGGCTTTATAATATGATTTTAATATAAGTCAAAGAGCCCGATGCAGCTGAATCCTTGAAATAAGATGGAAAACTTTGTGGGAGTAATTGAATTCAAGGGCGCCACCTTTGGAATTGACCATTTTTGTCAGCATGATTAAGTAACTTCTGGTTCATGACATCGAGATAAATTGACAATATTTCCATAAAAACCAATGATTTCATGTATTGAATAAGAGTAGATATAGAGGGGCGTCACGTCGAATTGATATGTGATTTCACGACTTATTACCCGATGAAAAAACTGAACCATTATAAGATCAGTCTTATGTCTATTTGTCTATCTGTTTATCTATCACAGTACCGTAAAGTTGAAATTTTGTACTGATACAGATTTAGATGAAGGCAACACGGACATATTGAATTAAACAACCCCGACAACAAAATAAATAAGAAAACTCTTAGCGAACTCTCACATTTCAAACAAAAAAAACGGAACCAAAATCGGTTTATCCGCTTAAGAGCTTCGATTCAGACAAATAACAACTGGTTCAGAATAAAGATGACAAAAAAAATTAGCAATTAGCAAAATTTAAACAAAAAAACTAGATCAAAATTGATTCGATTCGGGAGCTATGATGCAACAGATAGATAGACAGATACCTAAGACAAACTCAACTAGCTACTGAACATTATTGATCAAGTCACCTTGCAAACATAAAAAGCTATAGGTATCCTTTTTAAATGAGAAATATGCTTACTTCATCAGTTAGGGACTTAATAAATGGAATAATGAATCGATTTGACAACTCTGTCTACAAACATGACAAGGAAAACTGTCATATTTGTAGGTTATGAGTCCTATTTAATTATGGCGTTATATATCAATACCAAACCAAGCATAATACAAGTTAATTTTTTTATGTCAAATATTTTGAACATCGAATGTGACAAATAATTGTCATAACCTATTGAACAAAAGTAATCAGCTGATTTTAATCAGTCTCAATTTTACGATTTGGCAGCAACGTTGGATATTTCAGGCGTACCCACTCACCTGTGACGTAATACAACACAACTAGTTACTTAAATTGAATTGAAACCTAAATCGATCCATCCGTTTGACAGCTACGATACCACAGACATTTTCACAGATACACATCTCAATCGTATACAATTCATCTGGATGCGTTTTTCATTATCGTCTCTTAACAAATCTGAGATATTTTAAATAACATTTGAGTATTTTTACCACAGGACAAATTAGGCTACCAATATTTTATTGCTGTTACCAGAAGTCATGACATACTGTGTCATCAAGGCAAAATTGGGGAATCTATGATAGAACATCTTATCATTCTTCTCTCTTATTCATAAAATTTAACTACATCAGGCTCTTAGATAAATACAACAGTTGCGTCTGAATTATTAGTAGTATTAAGAGTAGTTTTCATGTTATTTGAATTTCCAGCAATTTGAAGGAATTAATTTCTGTCAGATAAACTTTTTGAGATTAAAATTGTTATTATTAGAAAATCCAGAATCGTAGGCTTTGAGCCAAGAAAAATTACATTTAATACTAGCTGTAATACAAGTTGTTTTATAGTCGTTATAAATCTTAGCATTGAATAAATTAAATGATACACATACAAAGAAAGCTAAATAAATAAGTTTTCACATTAATTAAATACAAATAAAAGATATTGCTCTTTCAATTATTTCAGTGTATCAAACTTGATTGATGCTATTACAAGAGATGAGAAAATATGAAAATCATGTTAATAAAATGTACCTACCTGGTGTCATTCAATTATATAATTCCACAATTATTATAGATCATTAAACAGTTATATTAATAATTGTTTTCGTTTTAGAAACGCCTAACAAGCACGTGCATAAATTTACTAATTGTTAGATATTATATAATTCTTTAATCCAGATATTGGTGATAAAAATATACTTTGTATATACATAATTATTATAAATACCCACGCAACTGTTAATTCGATCAGAACTCTCGTAGTTGTAGTGTGTTAAGGCATGAATTGAAATAATAATTGATATCTAATAATTAATTGACAATATTTTTATCATCATTATTTGACGAGCTTTGGATAGATTTGTTTAGTGAAGGCATTTGTGGTTTGTGATTTTTTTATATTACAGTGAACCTCTCTATTGCGGCCACTCCCTGGCAATCAAAAGTTGATCTTTTGTGGTCGATTAATAGAGGTGAATTCACATTCTATTTGTAAATACGAATACGGGAAGTTCAAGAAGAAGATCGTTAACGCAGGGGTGGTCGATTTGTGGAGGTTTTACAGTATTTTTATATTTTATAAGAAAGTCTATCCAAGTTAAAAACATCCATGTTAATTAAGTAGTTATCACAGCATAAAAAATGCATATTGCTAAGTCAATAACATATTTTTTGTTACGTTTTTATATTTTATAATAAAGAATAATGAATATTATCATTTATTTATATCTTGTGCTCTTTTCCTAATGATATTTGCTCTACCTAACGAATCCGCAGTTGTGCTGTTTTTTGTATTTGCTTGAGAACTGTAAATAGAGCGTATGATATAATAGTTTAAAAATAGGTGCTGCAATGTTGTTTTTACGTCAAAGCTTCCAAATTCCAAAATAGCAAGTGGAGAATTATTTCAAATGCTATTTTAAAAAGGTAGGTTATATTGATGTTTTTATGAGTGATTATTCGGTGAGAGCTCCGAAAAATAAAGGATTTATTTTTCGTAAATACATGTTTATAGACTGGTGCCACAAGTATGGGATTTTGTTAACGCATATTCGAGGCCTTGGCAGCTTTTTCCTGGTTGTTCTCACAGGAACTGCTAGAAACAGATGTTTATAGTACGGCTACAAAAATCTAGACATATAAATTATACATCACTGTGACAAAGTTAAGGACAAACAAATTTATATATTCGATATAGACGCTATTGCAAAAAATAAAAATGTGTCTAATATAATAGAAAAAGTATTTGGATTAAAAACTATATAACAGAATTTTATGTTATTCTTTTATCGGAAAAGAGTAGAAATTATACGGTGCACTAAAATATTAGGAATAAATTATAAACAGTAACAAAACATTACGTTTTGATCAGACATTTTTGGGGTGAAGGACTCTTTCATGTTGAACAACTTATTTAAAGGAACTAATCTCACCAGTCATCTTTTAAATGTAAAAAAGAAGAATCCAAATCGGTGCAAACATATATCTTAAAGTTATTATATTCTTTTTTGAAGTCAGCCAGCTGAAAAATGTCGATAACAGACTAAAACTGATTTTTTTCCTGGATAATTTACATCATACTTAACAAATATATTTTACTGTATTATTCCGGGTCTTCAATTTATAGTGGAAACAAACCTGAACCTCTCGAGAGCCCTTGTGATATAGATATACCTAAGAGTTTTTGATCCAATTATTTTCAATCAGTTACGTCATCTACAATCATGGTTAAGTTCGCAAGTATTTCAAATTCACCCTATATATTTACTTAAGATATTTATTTGACATATTTTGCAAAAAACGAATATAAAATTGAATTATACCCTCACGCCGTCACCATTTTATGAAGTGGTCAAAGTCAGAATGGGTCCTCAGCCCTCGGTAAATTCCTCACTAAGAGTTCCGTGAATAGGTTTATGTAGATTATTATTGGCAGAGTACATGCTTCTAAATCCTATATCCTATTCCCTGGGGGTGGAGGGGAAAATGTTATGTCTTAACCAATTGAAGAGTTGAAGATTGTAGCTGCTAAATTTTAATATTATTGAATATTAGTAAATGAATTTGATGGATAATGAAATATAAAAAAAGGGAAATAAATAACTTTTCATAATAGCTTAACCGTCTTTATTAGATCGTGCATTGAAAAATTTGGAATAATACTTCATTGGTTAGGAGAAACTGTTAGATATTTTATCTTATTTCATTGTTTTACTTTCGAAGTTGGTGCCAAAATTCTTCTATCTATCTATATGGGGTGGGGATTTTAAATGGAACGCTGCTTATAGCGGCCCTGGGAATAAGATTTTTCTAAAATCCAAATATACGTCTTCAAAGATTTTCCACTTGTGGTACCTCGTTGGGAAGCTTATTAAAAAAGGAATTTGTCGATTGATTGTTCATTGAATAGTTAAAAATCAGTTTTTAGCAAATTTCTGACACATGGTTTAACAGAAAAATGTTATTGACAAATTCTTTTTTCAATAAGCTTTCCAAACAGGTGCCACAAGTGGTGTCCTCTAATTTGAAAAAACAAAGTTGTTTAGGGCTGTGCCCACTTTTCGGGCCCCCAATTTTATTTAAATGACGAAAGCAAAATTCATAAAAAATCTTTGAGGACGTATTTTTGGATTTTAGAAAAATCATACTCCCAGGGACGCTATAAGCAGCGTTCCATTTAAAATCCCCACCCTGTATATAGAATAGGTACTCCATATCTTGCACAATTTCGAAATAACCAGTACTGACAGATTACACTTTTTTTTGAATTGTTCGGTTAATATTCATATCAATTGCCAAGATGCCCTTAAAAGTATTGATACTTAAGAAATAACAATATTTCTCTGAAAACATCTTACAACATTAACGTTTAATTTTCATGTTTATTATCAATAAATTTCTATGAGTAAAATCTTCTTTCTCATTTCTCATAGACATTCTAAAGCCACAAAAACATCTATCAATAAGGAAACGATTTGGACAAAGCACAATGAATGTGCAATAAAATTATCGTAAAACAATTTATTTGTACATTTTGTATCGTAAAGCCAAGTCACAATTCTGCTAGTATACAATTTAGATGACTTCACGTGGAATAGTGGAAATGAGATTGGTAACAGAAAATATTTGATGAAAGACTTTAAGTCAGTTCATCACAGAAATGAAAAATAGTTTTACAAAAAATTGGACCGACGTTATTAGTTGGTACAGTGAAAAATACAAAATAATATTAATTCTATTGGTGCTGGTACTTTTGAAGTTGTGCTGTTGCAGTTAAATTGATAACTTTTGGCACCAACTTCACAAGTACCAGCAGCAATAATAATATTACCCACGTATATACTTTGCTTGTCCTTGTTATTATGTAGAGATCTCAGAACATCGCGGCGGAAATACGCATAAGTATTTTAGATTTAACCATTAACCATTAACTTGAAAACCGTAACTCTAAGGGAAAACTGTTCATTATAAATGTTGCTATAAATATTCTTGTCTTTCATGTGGTACCCAAAGGTTTTCAGTTTTCGGATGAAATCGCCCCCTCGACATAGCGAAAATACACATGTGAGATTTTAACATCATTTTAACTTGACAATCGTAACTCTTTCGAGAAAATGTTCAATTTAAACGTTTACGGTAAAATCTTCAATTTTCGAATGAAAATATCCTTCTTTGGGGATATTTTTGGGAGGAAAGCCAAAAAATTAGACAATCTCTCAACAGTTTTTTTCTAATGAAAAAAGAATCATCAAAAGCGGTACACGTATACTGACTATAAACCAAATCAAAAAAAGCAAGAAAACAGGTGAATTGTATATGTTTCCGTTTTTCGAAGTCGGTTAAAAAAAAAAAAAAATAATATCTGGTCTCTCTCAGACGATTGCATAATTTAGTAGATTTTTCTGTTTTTTCGTTTGACCGGATATAATATAAAAACAATTATCATACAAAAAATTCAATAAAATTGTATTCCTGTAAAATTTAACGCTCCAAAATACGAGAGCATTTTTAGAAAATGTGCAATTATTCGAGTAAATAATTTCACAGAAAAAAACTAAAATTATTACATATTTTCAAATTTTATTCCCAACTAAATATATGGTGTCGGGGTTGAGTAATTTTCACGTTGTACCTGGAATTTTAAAAATGATCTTTAACGTCTTGTCATACAGGAATCGGCTAGCCGCACCTGTTCATAATTTATCACCAGATTAATATAAAACGATTGGGTGGTGATAAGAATATATTCAAACTAAAAATATAATTTCATATATAATTTGAGTAATGTGAATTTAGCCCAATGTCTATATCTATACCTATGCTTATTGGAAATGATTCTAAAAATACTTGGAGTATTCAACTGGAATAGAAAGATTGAGGAGAAACTGTAATTTTATTGAAGATGTTTTCAAAATAAAATTATATTTTGAAGTAAACACGTATTCATCTTAAATATTCCCAGAAACCATGACAGTATTTATTTTCATTGCATCTGATAATCTGCTTCAAATAAATAATAATTGTGTGTTTTTTTATCAGATCTCTGCCAATTCTTATGATAAAATAAGAAGTTTAAATTTTAGAAGGAAATTCAGGTAAATTAAAACTAAGGAATTCATAAAACTTCAAGATGTTATCTCACAAAGTCAATAAATCTTCATTGACATTACAACTGTATAAATCTCTTATTCAAATATGAGATTCATAATACTGGTCAGTATATATTATAATATATTTATACATAACAACTTGTGTAATCTGCCGTCCTTCAAATAGATTTATAGCATGGTTTTAAAGCTAGTTATGTATTTTTATAGCTTAAGAATAAGTACCTACAGATACATTCGTTCACTAATTCTTAAATAAATTATATTCTTCAATGTATCACTGCTTCGTTTGTAATTTACCTTCTGCCTTTTTCTCTCTTTTGTCCAGATCCATGTCAAAGAAATATTTTTTTTCGAATCGAATCGATACTCCAATAGGAGTATGACGTATTTTTCTTTTCGTATAACGTCAATTTTATACTGTTAAATAGAAAAATAGATAATTTCCGGAAAACCCTGAATATATACATATGTCAAAAACTTACACGGTTACCAAGATAAAATCATTGAAATGCGGAGACCTCAAAATAAGCTTCATTTAAATTAAATTTAAATAATTAACATTTTACAAAAACTGGGAGCGACTTTATTACATGATGCAGTACAAAATAATACTTTTAATTCATTAGTTCTGGTAATTTTGAAGTAGGGGTCAAGATGTTTCTACCAATATATACTTCTCTTTAAAAACAAATATTATTTTGTACGTATCAAATCAGTCCTATTTCTGTAAAATGGCAATTATTATAATTCAAGTAAATGTCCGATCAAATCTAATCTGAACTTCTCACTTTCTCCAACAAGTGTTAAATTCGGTAACTGGCTTGTTGCTTTCAAAAGTTATATTTTTATCACAAAGATTAGGTATAAGACAGAATATTTTTTTTTGAAATAAATAATTATATTAATAAATAACAAAAAGTACAACATAAGGGTGAGTTCTCATCGGGAGAATTCGCGTGTAAAGTAACAGATCCGAATTGAGCATTACGTTGTGAATAAGTCACGACGAGCATTATTTTGTTTGTAAGATAAAGCACAAAAGCAATTTTAAAAAATGTTACATTATACCAGAATGCTCCCGGTGAGTATCCACCATAGATAACTAAATATACTTCTTTACACTATGGTATCCACCCTAAGAGAATAAATAATTGGCATAATAGCATTACACATAAATTAAACAAGCCGTAATAGATTTGAACAAATTGAATGAAAATTCAAAAATTAGGAAGGAAAACTCAAAATTGTTTGACACACTACCTTGAATAAAATAATTGAATAGATTGAAAATTAAATAACAAAAAATTATCTGTTTTAGGGTGGTTATCATCTAATTAATTGAATTAGATGAATAAAGAAATAAAAGCGGACCAATTAACTACGCAAATTTCAAAAAGCCACCGTCTGAACTTTTAAATGAAAGGCGAGAAATGAATAGCTACAATTTTCATCACAAAGGTTATAAGGATGATTAAAAAAATCCAAAGTAATTGGGAAATGTAGAACATAACAGAGAAAATAATATATAAATAATATATATATATATATATATATATATATATATATATATATATATATATATATAATATAGCATCACACAGTAATTGAAGTCGTTAAAACTATCAAACAAATTATCTGAAACCTAAAAATTAGCAAGAAATCAATATATATATATATATATATATATATATATATATATATATATATATATATATATATATATATATATATATATATATATAGATCTATATATATAATGAAATTGTAACTGGCCTATGCCTGGGGGGTTTTTATTAAAGCAATAGAAGCCAAAACAACAATTTTTAGAGTTTTTGTCTGCCTGTCTGTATGTCTGTTCGCGCATCACGCAAAAACTACTGCATGGAATTGACTTCAGTTTTCACTGATATATTACAAGAGGTTTATCTTAAAATATAGGCTCAATTTGAGCGCGTCTGCCTGTCTTTCTGTATGTTTGTACAAGCATCACGTAAAAACTACTGCAGTTTCCCATGCACACAAAGTCGCAGGCAAAAGCTAGTATAACTATAATAAAATTGTAATAGGCCGATGTGTGTACATCAAAGATATTTAAGAAAGTAATATTGGGGGTCATTATTAGAGCAACAGAAGCCAAAACAGCAGTTTTTAGAAAGTTTGTCTGTCTGTCTGTATGTTTGTACGCGCATCACGCAAAAACTACTGCATGGTATTGAATGCAATTCTCAACGATATATTGGTAATTTCAAATTTAGGTTCCATTTTACCGCGCACGAAGTAGCGGGCAAAAGCCAGTTATATAAATAAAAAGCAATGTCAGTATGTTTGTCCTCTATGCACTCCTATTCATTCGAGTAAAATGAAAATCCGGACATATACCTAATGTATCCTGGAGAAGGTTTAAATTTATCATAGCTTGCCTGGAGAGGGCGCTACGGACCATCAACTTCTACAACGTTTGACACATCTTCATAAAAATTGGTTTACTTGAACATTGAGAATACTATATATGTTTTGTAATTTGTAATTTGCCGCTAGATGGCGCATATACTTCAGCACCGTAACACTGATCGCCTTGAAAATCGGTATATTTATGTGTTTATGAGTATTGAGAATGTTTTCAGCTAGATGGTGCTAGATTGTTCCATTTTCTACAGAGTTTATCCAGTCGCCTGGAAAACTGCCATACGTAGAAGTTTGAGGTAGGACTAAGTTTACCTGGTTTCACTATTAATAATATAATTTGAACAAAATAATGTAAGTAATAAAAAACATAGTCTACTTCAAATAATAATAAATTAGGATCCTAAAAAAATACAAACTTGAGGGTAATAAACTATAAAGCTTTTTGATATCCAAGGAGAAACGTAATGATGATTTCGATATGGAAACAAAAGAAGTGTTCTGTTGAACAAATTTCAAATTTCTGGTACATGACTGGGGCAAGTGAAAGATCAGTTAGTTTCTATTGATTTCGGTAAAGACAACACGTGTAGTATTTACCGAAACCAATCGAACAAGACTTATGAATCAAAACTAAACTTTTATTGTATTAAGTAGGTACACTTCTGATACGTAATATGCAAATTATTATAATATACCGGTATTATTCGTATTTGGTTGTTATTTTTCACTCGCTTCAATAACATGACCATATTTGTACCATCGAGCCATCTATAGGTACCTACATCTATAAAAAATGAATTGAAAAGGTTAAGGCCATGTCTAATAATTTCAAATACAGCGTCTGCTAGCTAAGTTAAGAAATTTATGATCCTTCGAGTAGAACCATCAGTCTATATGTAACATATCTAAGTAAAAACGTGATTTCTTAAAAATATTTTAATTTATTATTAGGTAGGTACTCATAATCTACAAAACATTTTCTATTGTGCTATCTGGATAGCTTATTTTTTTCCATAAAATCACCACATGTTTTCTGGATTAAACCAAATTCGAATTTAAGTTGAGGCTAATAGTAATCTTAAAGTTCAGAGCAGCTTAGACTTAGAAAGAAACCTATGGAAATTCTTGGTCTATTTTGTACGAGTATTTTCGATTGTTTATCACATCTGTCTCTAAGACATAAGCCGCTATTACTGGTTGCTATGCCAAACTACATAGTTGGTAAGTAATTTAAGGTGCATTTTCACTTGCGCTTGAAGCGCCCAATAAGGTGATGTGGTACCGTTCTGACCAATCAGAATCTCGTAAAAATCAAACATTAGTTAATTTTAGGCAAGCGTCCAACGTTTTCAATTCAACTAGTGTTTTGGATTCTTTGTAGCTACTTTTCGTTTTAAAAACCGTTAAATATTTTGTTTATTAATTGATTCAATCAATAAGCAATGTTAACGATGATAATGATAGTAATAATAAGTATGGTATACCTACCGATAACTGAACAGGAACGAACTCGAAAATGTTGAAGACCATGAAACAGACACCACCAACCCCAATGAACCGAAAACAAAGAGAGCTAAAATTATTAACCAAAAAATCAAACAAAAGAAAAGAGAAGAGCAGAGACAAAAGTGGAAGGACAAATCTCTACATGGTCAAATCGCGAAGGAAGCTGAGAAAGAAACAATTAACTTAAAAGCGACATGTGGATGGCTCAGCAAATCAAGCCTGAAAACAGAAACTGAAGCATGGATATTGGCTTGCCAGGAACAAGCTAACCACCAACTATATGAAGACATAAATCATGAAGACAGGTACAAACCAAAAATGTAGACTAGTCACAATGAAACAGTACATCACTTGGTATCCGGCTGCCCCATACTTGCCAAGAATGGAATGCCACAATACAGTTGCCTCACACCTGCCCTGGAACATCTGCAGAAAATATGGGATAAAAGTTGAAGTAAAGTGGTACAAACACATCCCGGATCCTGTCGTTCACACTTCCGAAATTACCATCATATGGGATACTCGACCAAACAGAACGATATAGCAAACAATCCAGACATCACAATCAAGAACTAAAAACTGAGAACATGTATACTTATGGATGTATCGATACCATCTGATTACAGTAATACCCAGAAAGAGACTGAGAAACGACTGAAACACAAGGATCTTCAGATTGAAATTCAACGGTTATGGCAAATGAAGAAGACAACAATAGTGCCAATCGTTATTGAAGCCACAGGACTCATTTCCCATGCAACCTGTGAAGGCATAAAATATCTTCCTGAAAACCATCACCTCATTACTATGCAAAAGGCAGTTGTGTTGGACACATATATTACAAAAATTACTATTATAACAAGGCGAAAGGAATGAGTAAATGAGTAGATACTCTAAGTATAATAATAGTAAGATATTTATTAGTTACCCAAAAAATGCAAACCACAAAAAATAAGACAAAATTAACTTAATTAAGGTAACTAAAGGGCCTTGTTATGAGACTTTGAGGGATATCATCCTCTGAATTCGGTTGAGGCCAATAATATTTTAAAGCCTAGTATAATTTAATGTAAGATAATGCTAATTATGTAATAAAAAACATCAAAAATAGACAAGAGATTTGTTTTGTGCTATATTGGGAAGGTTGAAGAAATAGTTCCCATATAAATGAAATTAAATCCATGTGTGTTTGGAGTAGGTGAAATAGTGGATCAAAAATAATTGAATAAAAACTATAATGTGGTTCATGTTCTATTATTTATATGATAAAAAGCATTTCAACGTTAAAATCATATAGATAAACAACCATAGTTGTTTAGCTCTCAATAATTGAAATGCATCAATAATTATGTCATTATCTAAAAGGTCTTTGCTATAAATAACATTTTAATTATATTGTTGTAGGAAAAAATACATCTTTAAAGTATCTTCACTTTGATGTGATATATTCTAGAAGTCATATTTTATAGTGAAAAACACTTTGAGAAATAATACGATTTAATAAAATAAATGCTTATACATTTACTGGAAAATAGGTAGCCACATATATTTAAAGGTAGACGAAGTAATACTTCTCTCACAAAAATCTGATGAGGTAATAAAATCAAAAACAATATATCCGCTCCCGGACCGAGAAATGGACCCTTTACAATAAACTCGTACTGGGATGTTAATAAATTTCGGTAAAGGGCTTTCAAGAGATTATAAGTTTCATTAGAATCCTTTGAGCAATTTTAAAGCTACTGACTTGACGAAAACATTGCGCGCAAGATTGTGCCTCTTGTGTCAAAGGCGAGCGGTATCAGAAA
Organism: Crioceris asparagi; assembly: GCA_958507055.1. Classification (NCBI taxonomy): domain Eukaryota; kingdom Metazoa; phylum Arthropoda; class Insecta; order Coleoptera; family Chrysomelidae; genus Crioceris; species Crioceris asparagi. The sequence goes on from OY293828.1 coordinate 10,156,142, forward strand.
CAAACAACAAACAAAAAGAAATCAACAAAATCGGTCCATCAGGCACAGAGAAACAGATGGTCAGAAAGACAAAAAATGCTGAAAACATGTTCTTTTGGGTCATGGGGTTCTAAAACTTAAGCATCTGTTGAAAAACTCTGGAAATTTTACACGATTACAAGGTAGGTAGGTTAAGGACCTAGCTACATGGGGTAGCGTAGGGCAAGTAAAAACCTTTTAATCTGGGAAGATATATATCAAAATAAGATTTTAGAAGAATTGGACCCTTTACAAAAGACACCTACTGGGAAGTTAATAAAGTTCACTCGGCTTGAAAAAAAAGAAGATTTACATAAAAAAATACATTATTTATTGGTGGTAAATGGGTCGCGCCACACAAACGTCGTTGGAGCAGACAGACAGACAATGCAGACGTGCCCAGCGGTGAGAGAGAGCAGCAGCAGCAGCGGCGGGCAGACAAACGTGTGGTCATCATCATCATCGGAATGGATGGTGCACCACCAGCACCAGCAGTTGGAACATGGGACCGCCGCGGCCCACTTGCCTCAGTGTCAGTGTGTTTCGCGGCTCCGTAGAGAGCTGGGTAACGAACCGAGAAGACGGCGGCACATAATCTCATCATCATATACATAATTCCGAACGATAAAAATAATACAACACGCGCTGCTGCTCGCCAGTATAATACGCATTTTATTGGCAACTATTACAATACGAAGCCGAAAAAAAAAAACTTTCCAAATTACATCGTGTGATATTAAACAGCTGTGTTGAATAAGTTATTTGACTATTAACTGGTGTATATTTGTGATGAGTTCCTAGTGACAAAATATATTATACATATATACGATGGATACCAAAGCAGCGCCAATTGAGAATGGGCACCATCATGATGAAGAGTCTTCTGCAATTTCTTCGGCAATGTCCAAGACCACCACGATTAGCACCATCGCTGTCCAAAGTGGCAATACCAGAATTGTTATAGCGCTACTCCACGTACGTCAACCAACTTATACATAATACATGTTTATGCTTTTTTATTAGCCGTAAGATTTATTTATGGATTGCGCGAAGTGCGATTCAAGCTGTATCAAAAATAAACATTATAAAATAAGCTGCGAATAACATGAATGAGAAGGTTGGATCTTTGCACTGATACAGTTTATTCTTATTCATTTATTTTATCTGTATATTGTAGAAATAAACAACCTTATTACCTACTGATAGGTATATTTTTTTTAAATTAATATTATTTTCAAATGTGGAGGTAATGTTTGAAAAACTGTTCAAGTCTGGCTCTCGTGGCAAAAGTTGCGTACTTACCTATTATAGGTGTTTTCATAAAATTTTAGAGAAGCCATATATTCTGTATTTGTAAAGAATTTCACGTTTTGAAGTTCGGAAATAATAAAGATAATAAGAAGACCTTTCATTACGACCGTGATGCGGTCACATAATTCTGTATAAGTACCAAATTTGAACTTTTTCATTCAGTTGTTTTTGAGAAAATAGACTTGTGAGAGACGTTCATCAGGTTGACTTTATGAGGGCTTTGTTCTTTCATCAGATGTTGGAAACCTTAAGAATGAATGAAAAATCATCTTCATAAAAAGTATCAGTTACGATAATTTCCAGGAACATTGAAATACCTAAATACTTTTTTCTGTGACGGGAAAAAAGTTTGACATTTTATCTCTGTTGACAGGTGACAAAGTATTCCTGTAGGAAAAAAGTGAGTACATTTTTCCCGGGTAGATATATATTATACACTTAAATATAAATCAAATCACAGAATTAACTTGACAGATATTTGATTAGGTGCTTTAAAGGTTTCCTTAGCAACGCATGTCTAATTATTGTCGCCTATTACTTTAAAACTTCGATAATTTTTACACAGATCGTATACGTTGTCACGCCCAACAACCTTCGACCGTTTTGAGGTGAATGTAATATATCTAATATAGAAAAAAACAAACATACAATCTAATTGTAAACCTGCTTCTTTTGGAAGTCGGTCAAAAACTTAATACGCAATCATTTCATATTCCTTTATAAAATTATCTACACAGTAGCTGAGAATTTACTATTAGATCAGGCTACAGATATTTTGAAAAAGTAAACTCAATTCTCAATAAAGATTCCTACTATATTTTCCCAAAGGACTCAAATAGCAACTCGATCCAATTGTCTATTTTCGACTTAAAATTCGAATGTTTATTCTCTGACAATTCGACCGAAGAAAAGCTAGACGCATTTTGTGAAATGAACTGTTTTGTCCCTGTTTTCTGGATCCTACTCACTTTATATACGATCCACCTTTGTCAATTAATTTAGTACTTACTTGATGCACTCGGGAGTATGTAAGCCCCGATGTATTAACAAACAAATTTTTGGAAAAACTGACATTAACAGAGACTTGAATTTTCCTTATGTAAATTTATTCTCGTAAGAATTCGAAAGCTTATTTTGAATGATTTTCCATTATCAGCTTATCTCATTAAAGTTATGTGATTTTTCATGAAGATTTTTTCTTTATTCAATGATTTCACGATTAAGAGGCAATATTCTTGAACCCACCAAGTAGTGATGCTGCAAGACAGGTCTTGGTCTTGGTCTTGCAAAATTGCAAGACCAAGACCAGGTTCAAAACCATTGTAGAATCAGCAAGGGAATGAGCTATGAAATAGAAGTATGATGCATTTAGTAGAATGATGATACCAAGAAAGCACAAGCAGACTAACGCAGTAAGATACGATTCTCATATGCGAATGGTGATTATTAATTTATAAACTTTATTAATTAATTACGAATCTCAGTTGTCCTAACTTAATTCTACGCACCCAGTTTTATTCTCAGTACTTATTCTAGAATGGTTTGATACCATTACAATACCAGGCGTATTTGTTCTGGACAATGGCCATTTTTTTTATACGGTCGAAATTTATCCATTTCGAATGATAATATAATTATAGGCAATCTTATAAAATTATGAATTACATACTTCCCATACATATTGCGGGGTTCTTCTTCATTTGAATTAAGCAATTACAGTTTAGAATCGCAACAAAGTTTCACACTTATAAAAAAATCAAAATTTTTGCAAGTCTTGCGAAGTCTGGCAGCAAGACCAAGACCAATACCAAGACCGTATATGCAAGACCAAGATCAATACCAAGACCATATCGGTCTTGGTCTTGCTTTGCAACTGCAAATCACTTTAATAGTTATTTATTATACAGGAGTAAAAAGTTTTAGATTTTACCTCGAGCTTAAGCAGAGGGAGACAAAAAACAAAGAGCTATAATCTAATTTTCTTCCCGTGTATAATACACTATTTTTTTCGGTGACGGGAAAACCGATGATTTAATATTGAAAACTTATTACAATATATTAAGTCAGAAAAATATCGAAGTGAAATTTGATGTTTTAAAGTGGTATAGGTGTGACAATTACAAATGCGTTGCTAAGGAAATCCTTAAAGTAATATTTGTCAATTTAATTATGAGAATTGATTTATATTTATGTGCACAATCTTTCCGGGAAAAAGTGATACTTTGTCACCTGTCAACAGAGATAAAATGTCAAAGTTTTTTCCCGTCACAGAAAAAAGTTATTGCTTCCAGTTATTATTATAATTTACATCTATATATAATCTACTATAAGACTTATCCAATTAATACATTATCGAATCCTGATTTAAAGAAAGAAATCGAATCAATTATAAATAGCATGGTCATAACGTCATTTTCAAAATTGGATGCCATAAAGGGGACTGTACCAACCACCTATTAAATTATATAAGCAGTCCACCTTGACTTCGAAGTCGAAGATAATTAAAAAGCATCGTAATATATATATATATATATATATATATATATATATATATATATATATATATATATATATATATATATATATATATTGTAACAAAATTAGCAACTGCGGAAAAACAAGCTATACCTGCTTCCAGCGACACAAGAAGATATAAGTTCGAAACCATAAATATGTGAAACATTACATTAGAATCCTACCTGCATATCGAGTCAATTAGCTGCATGTCTTCAGCTATTATGACAATGTATAAAATACATAAGTGCATATGGTTGTGACATATAACAAACACCTGTAGGATTATTCTTTTTAGCTTTTTCTATAGATTTCTATTCTACACCTTGTATTTCATATCTGTACTACTGATTTTTGACCACTCCAATAAAAGGAGGCATACAAAATTCGATTTTATGTTTGAATGTTTTCATGAAATTCGTAAATCGTCATATTTATACGTAGTGATAGTAAGTATCATCGAACTTTGAGGGAGTTATTAATCAGAATCTTTCAGAAATATGAAAAAGGTAATATTAGTGAGGCCGACTCGAGGGCCGACTACATTAGATGATGCACTGAAAATTAACAAATAATACTTATTAATTTGGTTCTTGAACTATAAAACAGCAATACGTTTTTATGATAAAAGTGCTCAAAGTTCAAAGTGATTTTTAATTTTTGAGAGGGAAGCGAGTTTGTTCCCCTTTTTACAACAAAATAAAATCCCCTATTTTTGCTACAAAAGTCAGAAAATGTAGGTAAAATTTTCAACCGATACCGTCAGTGTTAAATGTAGTTAAATCACTTTTAACACAAGTACTAGAAGTATATTATCTAGTTTATTCACCAGTGTCAGAAAATCGGATTTTAGTCTCTGACAGTCTCAATATGATTGCCATATTAGTTTCGTTTTTAAATACATTTTGTTTGATTCCCAGAATATTTCTTCATTTATAGTGTTTGTGAGTTAGATTATAAGGATAATACGTATCATCTTTAAAAGTTAAGATTATAATACTTGAAATTTGATACTTGGTACATAAATGTAGATCCCCTAACATCATAATAATCTGGTACGAAAATAGATTATTTTCATAATCCTCAACTCATTGAAACAATCTCAGATCAGAAAACGAGCTTCTAAGAAATCCAAAATAATATATTTTCGTCAATTTATCAATGACATCAGCAGGTCGTCAAATACGTCCAAATCGCTATCTCACGAATCTTTCAAGTATCAAGAGCGCATGGACAGATTAACAGTAACTTTTTTAAATCATATATCAAAATATTTGATTTTATGATCATTTCATGATTTAATAATGTATAAAAATCAAAATTGAATAATAATTTAACTAAAAGAAACGATCCATCAATCCTCTGCATCTGGAACAAACTCCAATTAGTCAATATATTTATGATTCATTCAATCCAAACATTCTTTCATTAATTTCTTCGTTCAAGACAATAAGCGTTATAAAGTGACAGATAATAAAAATAAAAGGCTCATGGTGAAATGTTAAGGCGGTCTAAAATATAGGTGACATCTGAAATCAATTCCTTTTTAACAACCTACGCGCTTGTCGTTACGTGAATGGGCGTAGTTAACGAGAAAAAAAAGTCAAGTGGATGGGGAATCAGATTCTATTTATACATTATTACTTTCTGGAGAATCTGTAATAGGTATAGGTAAATTTAATAAGCACGAACGATAGTAACGTTTATATTTCTATAACATTTTTGTTACAAATCAAGATACCTATGCGGACGTCAATCTCACCAAGGCGAAAAGACGACTTCACTCACTACTGTCATTACACTAAAGATTTTGAAATCCATAGGTACTCCAGTCAAATATTTTAATCTTTGCTCCAGTGCAGCATTTTTGTTTTTTATTGAGGCTAATTGTAGAATATACGTACCGAACCGTATGATAACCTCATAAGTCAGGTAATAACGATTCATCATTATAATCATTCTAAAGTTTAGATAACAGATATTTTTTTTACAAAAAAAATTTACCGACTTTATTAGTTGGTGCACAGAAAAATACAAAACAACTTTAATTCTATTGCTACTCGTAATTTTGAAGTTGTTTAGTTGTAGTTAGATTGACATTTTTTGGCACCAACTTAAAAAGTACCAAAACCAATAGAATTAATATTATATTGTGTTTTTCAGTTTACCAACTAATAAAGCCGGTCGAATTTTTTGTAAAAAAATATTATTTCGTTTTTTGGAATGTATTATTAGTCATCAAAATCACTGAACGTTCACCAAAGAAGATAATACTTTGCTTATATTAATTAAGAGATTTCAAAACATCACGGAAATATACATGTTTGAGATTTCACCAATGCTGTAACTAGGAAAACCTATATTTTTGTAAAAATGTCCAATTTTAATGTAGCTAGATATAGATTTGGCCGTCTCATATTTTCAATTTTTGAAAAAAAATCCCTCACCACACAGCGGAGATACATATTTCAGACTTTACCACTGCTGTAACTCGAAAAAACATGATCTTGAAAAATATCAATTTAAACGTTGCCAGATATGGTCTCTTCTTTATATTTGTCGTCTAAAATTTTTGATTTTCGAAGAAATGGCCCTCTCCACCCCTTTGGGAGATGTTTTTGAGGTGAAGGACATGTTGAATGTCGATTTTTTTCAATGGGACCAAATCTTAAAAGTCCGTTATCAAATGAAAAAAGAATCATGAAAATCGGAGCAGGTTTGCGATTTAAAAGGCGCGAACATCCATAAAAAATACATGCAAACAGTCGAATTGTATACCTCCTCCGTTTGATTCATCGGTAAATAAATAGATTTACCTTATGCTCTTCTTAGAAAAATATTTTTTAAAGTTGAATTTTTTCGATATTCCAATATTTTCTTCTATCTTACACTATGCCATGTTTTTAATTATGTACACCATTGTAGTTATTAGAAACAATGATAGAACCGTTAAAGAGTTGTTCGAATTGCCGAAAAGAGTCGCTATACAATGAAGTCGGCGCATCATTCCACTTACCTATGCATTCATATTACCATAAACACTCTCACCATCGAATAAAACGTTCCTAATTGATGAAAAACTTGAAATTTTGTTTAAACCTTATTTCACTACTGATGAGTAAATTTTCTTGAATATGTCTGGCGATAAATGCCAATTCCAAGAATCCGTGTGGCCTCGAAAATCCAATTAAATATTAATCTGAACCAGAATAAATATTTATTTTTCAAGTTCTTTGAAAAACATTTATAAGTAGTGCATAATTAGAAATAATATTTATTATGTTGAGAAGGCAACTGTTATCTGTAATCACTTGGAGTATGGAACATAATATGACACAGAATTAATTCACATACAATATATTTACCTACATAGCTAATGAAAAAAAAAGCCATGATGCGTACTTGGGATTTGTGTTTAGGTTTTCCTGTAAACTATGAATGAAATCCTATACTTGCATTGTTTTCAAAAATTCTTACTGACCTCTTGATGACGTTCCCTTATTTTTCTGATTTACCCCAATAATTTTGGCTGTGAAATCGCATGAACGATGTGAACGTGTTGATTGTTTTGGAAACATCGTTCCTCTGCAACAAAGTGTGATAAATTTAGAGGATCTACACTCCCTCGACATATTAAACCATTTTAAGTTTATTTATTTGAGAAAATTTCAGATATAATGAACTTATATGTACAATTAGACTGTATGTTTTTTCTCTTTTTTATGGATGTTCGCGCCTTATAAATAGTAAACGTGCTCCTATTTCCATGATTATTTTTTCATTTGATAGAATATAATTGAGAATTGGTGCCATTAAAAAAACGACAATCAACATATCTTTCACTTCAAAAACTTCTCCCAAGTAGGGGGAGTAAGGGGCATTTTTTGAATTTTGTACGATTATTTAGAAAACTAGGGAGAATTGCGGATCATATAGGAAAAACATAAATGCCAAATGTTAAGATAAACCTTGGTAGGTAGCAAGGCCCCAAATGTTCTTTGCATTTCTAACTGTTCACCAATACACTTCGTATTTCGTAATTTGCCTTCATCGACTAGGTATACGTTTTGTGAAAACAATTGAAACTCATTAAATTCATTCATCTTTCACGAAATGGCTCGTTTCGTCGGTCTTTTAAGTATTGAAGCCGTCAAGTAAGTTACATACGTACATACCTACCAACCAACTCTCTCATCGTATGCACACCAGCTGCGAGGCATTAAAAGATTCGAAAATAATTTTATAAATTGCGCAAAAATGTCTGACCCAGATCCGGACCACACCAAAGCCATGATCATAATCCCTGTTTATATGGTATGGTGTATATACTTACTCTCTGTATGTATAAAAAGAAAATTGATTCTGGTGCAATAGAAATAGATTTCTCAATAAAATAATATCTGCTGTGCGATTGCGATAAATATAAAAATCTTTTTAGAGAGGAACTCTTGAGATGAATCTTGTTTAGATATGTCCTGCAAGAAGAAATTTATACGATTAATTTGCAGTAATATATTACATAATAATATTACTTGGAATCAGATATCAAAATTATGACCGACTTCATTAGATGATGCTCGAAAAAACTCAACATTTTGAAATTGGTATCAAGAGATGATTATCAGTTATAGAAAACTCTTGACGCCAACTTTTTATGCTCCTTACATTATTTTTATTATATTTTTTGATAAGGACTCACACGCCTCTTGTGCATTTTTGAAACGAGTTCCACTAGACAAACATTTTATAGCGCTACAAAACGCAAATGAATATTTAGAACAATTATTATTAGAACACATTGTCGTGAATATTCCTGTTGCTCATTTGTTCCCTTTATCAATAATCTCAATAATTTAATTGACAAACTATTATGCTCTTAATAATTCTTTGTTCTACAAGGAAAATATTTGTTTGTACTGTTGTTATAAGTTACTAAAGATGAAAAAAAGTGATTTGTGTAGAACAATATAGTTGGAGTCGAACCTACGACCCTGGGTATAGGAAGCGAGCACCTGTACTTCTCGCCCGAAGAGACAAAATATTCTAGGGGAACACATTCTTTACTTGAATATAATGAAATACACTTTTTTCAATTTTATATCTCAGAAAAGTGATTATTAATGGAAAAGCAATCACATTCAAATTATAGCTTTTACATTGATTACTGATGAATTTATTATAAATATATTTTAAATAATGAGCAGCTCTTTCTGAAATGTGTGAAATAAATTTTCTGCTAAACTAAAAAATCAGTCGATTTTTCGAGAAGTTTTCATGTACAAATGTCTTAAGAAATCATATAATCTACAAGATCTAACATAGAAAGTTTATTGTTTTAAATATTTTTTTCTAACATTCCAAGGACTTTTTTTGAAGCGAAGAGCTTTATAAAACCCTGAAAATTTGATCAATAATGCTGTAGATCCTATTTATTCGAAAAAGATATTGCTCATTTTTAAATGATCTTTATTTATTTATTTATCTATTTATTTATTTATTAAACCTTGATATCTATCTTATTCAATATTGATGCGTACATAATATCTTGAATTTTAGAAAAACTTCTTACTTTTAAGGTTGACCCATATCTCAGCAGCTTAAAAAATAAAGAATAATTCATTAAAATCTATTAAAAATTGACGACTTCTCTCCCGGGACTAAAGTTAGACTCAAATGATCCAAATTTATGGAAAATTCGCTACCTTTGAATTAGTGAGGTACCTATAGAACCCTTGTAGAATTTAATTTTGTTCTTCTTTACATTGTAATGTATTATTTCTTTCTTTCTACCAATCTCAGATCCGTTTTACTAGAAGTTGATGAACTAAGGAAATATTGAAACGTTATGGAAGTACCTACTACACTTCACCTTGCATTTTTATCAATTTTCTGGGAAATTATTTTAGATGTAAGTGAATCATCACATGATATGATTTTGTATTGGAAAACTACATCCAATGACCGTATTGAACTAAAAGAAGAGTTTTTAAAAACCTCATAAGTTATTATAACATTGAAACCGGCAGCTAAAATCTGTAGTCATTATGGAGCTGACTCTAGATGTTAAAGTCATTGAATTGCATCTTAAAACCGATATTAGCTTTAGTTTAGGTATAAGTCTTAATTGAAGGGGTGATTCATTTAATAATAAAAAAAGACACCAATGAAAGTTGAAATTCCTTTTTGTCGCAAACAAATATAATCTTATAGTAAAAATATATTTCAGAAAGCTGGACTTTAGAAATAATGTTATTTATCAAAAGACTGCATCTCCTCTGAACCTTATTTAATATTATGCCATTCAAGAAAACATAATCCTATCAACTACCTAGGTATATGCAGAGAATATATTCTTGACAAACAATTATTGAGTACAAGAATCTTATAATTATTTATAAGTCCACCTTATTGCTTATCTTTAACGACCGTTAAATCTATAAATACAACATTGAGTGCAAATCGTGCGAAGTATAATTCAAAATAAAGCAGTTAATTACATATTTCTTTATATAATTGGATAACATACTGTTTAACCTCACTTAGTAATATCTATTGCCTTGAGTATGCATAGGTCAGTTTATGACCGAAGATAATGGACTATTTTCTTAATCATTAGCAAATTCGAGATTTTAAATTAAAATTTAAAAATTTTATTCATAAATTATGATCGTTAAAGTTCACTATCTATTCAATTGCCTTATGCAATGTTCGGAGGGAATCTTCATGTTCAAAATTGTTTCAAATACCTATCTACATAACTATAATTGTCAAAGTTGAAATCTTTACATTCTCTTCTGCAATAACAAAAACATAATATAACACAAACATGTATTAACATTTAACGGACCTCAGCGCACTCAAACATAAAACGGCTCAAATGTAACAGCTCTTCTTCATTCTGTAATCATCACGAAAGTGATAATTAAGAATGGCTATTTACCAAGAGAATGGCCTGCTAAGTTGAATGTACCGTACTGAGTATTAAAAGTTTTACAGTGTTTCAACCTAATTTTCTGTATACAAGTTGTAATAATAGATTTACATTAAATAAAGAGAAACTGTTGAAAATGATAGAATGAAAGATTAAATTGAACACACTTCCTGACCGACGAACCCAAACGGAGGAGGTATTTAATTCCACTATAGAATTTTTTTTTTTATGAATGTTCGTGCTCTTTGCCTAGTAAACGTGCTATGATTTTTTCAAAGGCTCTATCTCTGAAACCATTGAGGCATTTGAAAAATAACCAATTGTCCCCTCCGGTCTTTGAAGCAATTTTTGGGAAGACAATTATTTTGATATCTTTCAGCACTCATCATTAGAATAAAAAAATCAATCGTCAAAATCAGAACAAGTTTACTATGTCAATCAACCGATCATCCATGCATAAAAAAACATATAGTCGAATTGAATACTTCCAACGTTTCAGCGAAGTAGGTCAGAGGCGGCTGCGATTGACGGACAGCCGTACAGACAGACACTAGGTTGATCTTATAAGTGTTCCGTTTTGTCATCGAATGTACGTAACCCCAATAGCTACCACCTACAAGTCCAAGGAATTTTTAATTTTGCACGTATATTTTTCTAAATATTAAATTTATTCTTGATTAATTAATTTCAATGACAAAATCATTCCTATAAATAACCAAACGATATCGTCAAAGTCCTTATCTCATTCCTCTGACAAAATATGTTTTTTATTTATCCACATTTACATAGATTTACATTTGATTATGGCCTAAGCATATAATTTGCTATGTAATCCAATTATATTGATTTCGATTTGGAAAATAATTCTAATTTTATTACTATGGATATTGGTTTTAAAAGCCATTACAGTATTTTATATTGACATAAGTTCCTCTTCATATAAGGGATCAGAATATCCGCTGTGTATTGATTATCTTTTAGCCATGGAGTTTGATTTGCTTAAATCTTTAATACTATAAACATCTTACCATAAAGAGAATTTCATATTCGATTAAAATTTAGAAAAATTTAAAAAAGATATTATCTTAGAATTAGTCTCAATTTATTTGTTATAGGAAATTGGTTTAATCGTCTTACTTTACAAAATATTTTTTTAAATTTCAAATATAATAAAAAATCCCAAAGTGATGAAACACTTATTAAGGCCATATTATATCCAATAATTTAGAATAATTTATGAGTATTTAATCCGTTTTGGATGTCAAAAAAGCAGCTGCGCTTACGCACATTACTTCCGCTCTCAAAAAAATTGAATCTAATATAAAAAAAATCGTCTGATCAGATCGTCCAACCATCCATTTTTTTCAGCGTGCCACGACAAACAAGATTAAAGAGAATTCTTTGGAAGCCATTTTAAGAATAATGCGATCACAGAGCAACATGAGATTTGCCATAGTTAAAGCATATGCGAAGAAGTGCACCAAGCTAAAATTAATTAGTAATATGTGTTACAAATACTTTAAATTACATAAATTAAATTTAAGTTGACAAATTGTTGTTATTTAACGATTAGGATCAGGAAAATAAATGCTCGGCTTACCTTGTCCACTTTTTATAACAGCAATCATTCAAATCCCATCTAAACACAATGCTCTGATAAACATACTCGTATATAGTGAAATCGATCCTTTGATACTTATTGTGATTGTAATAATGGCATATAAAAGAATGGGTGTGTTTGGGTTGTAGTAACGATTTAATAGACCTGAGGCCATTGAAAATGTACATGATATAGAGAGAATTGGTTTGTTTTAAGTATTTTTTCATATTTCTTTATTAAAATATTTTTTACAAAAAATTGGACCGACGTTATTAGTTGGTGCACTGAAAAATACAAACTAATATTAATTCTATTGGTCCTTGTACATTTGAAATTATGCTGTTGCAGTGAGCTTGATAACTTTTGGCACCAACTTCTCAAGAAGTACCAGCACCAATAGAATTAATATTGTTTTGTATTTTTCAGTGCACCAACTAATAACGTCGGTCCATTTTTTTGTAAAAAATATTTATTTCACACTTTTTGGTGTAACAGTCACGAAAATCATTGAACGTTCACTAATACCAATGAAGATAGTACTTATCCTATTACCCACGTATATTATTAAGATCTCAGATTACCGCTGCAGAATTACGCATAAGTATTTTAGATGTTACCTACCATTCTACCACCGCTGTAACTCGAAAACCGTAACTCTAAGGAAGAGTGTTCATTATAAATGTTGCTACAAATAATTAGGTCTTTCATGTAGTGCTCACAGATTTTCAATTTTCGAAAGAATTGAGTCCACATAGCAAAAATACATATATTTGAGAAATCTTCAAAATATTCAATTTAAACGTTTCCCGATATTGTCCTATCTTTTAATATACCACCTCAGATTTTCGATTTGAGTTTTTACGAATATGAGACTCCTTCCTCGAAGCCAATGATGCGTACGGATGGACACCTAGATCCTGATATATAATATAATATCCTTGTCTTAGCCCTTTATATTGAATGTATTCAGATAGTCTATTACCAAATATTAAAAATGCTACATTCTCAATATAGGGTATTTTTAAGATCCTTTTTGAGTTTCTAGGGTATTTAGGATATCTCATCTAGATGCTGAGTCTATAGCTTTTCAAGATCTTCGATGCTGCTTCTGACCAAAAGCAGATTTCCTCTCCACTATTCTCTGAAGTATGAAACTGTCGTCAATGCACTCATGAATGGAAAGCGCATAAATCTTTTTGCTAATATCACCTGATTGGTTTATTGAATTTGTTTCATACATTTTGCCCTCAGTGAATAATAAACTAATGCTTTTGCTAAGAAACTGTTACGATTCTTCAGTAATTCATTTGAAAAAAGAGAGATTCCATTGTATATCCACTTTTTTCTTTTTGCCCAAAAAACCGATACCTTTCAGCTTTCCATATGCACTGGCATGTATGATAGTTATCACCTGCATTAGAAATTACCCAAATAATATTTTCTGACTACTCCTATGTTCTAAAAGACCTATGTTTCCCGATTCAAGTTAATAAGAATATATTATGGGAGGTCATAATGATGTTAATTGAACTAACATGATTATAAAGCAAATGTGTCAAGTTCTACAAATATATCTAAGAAACCCGTCATAATATTATAGTCGCCTTGTTTTGATTTAATAATGGAGAACTCGTTTGGGACACAATAGACATCATTTTGCATAACAAATAACCATAATTCCATTCGAGAAGCATAACCATGTATGGTGGGCAACCTTCTATCTTTTTTTATTATCGTTTATAACAATGTTACATCGATGTTCCATCGTTACGTATAAAATTGAACAATGTAACTTGTTAAGGTGACTCAATGAATAAAATTGAGAATAATATTCAAGTTAGATGGATGATTCAGATTAGGTGTTTAATACATACAAGACGATGATCCTTTAAAAAGCGTAAATATAAGCGGGCCATCTTTGAATTACAGCCGTAAATGAGTAGAAAATATAATCCATTTTGGACAGAGTTGCCACGTCTTATAAAATTTCTTTGAATACAGACAAGATAGTTTGATAATGCGAGTAACGTATTTTAGGACAGGTAAAAATAACGATTTTGTTTACTTTATCGTTACCATTGCCCTAAAACAAGTTCATAGCTATAATTCAAAGATTGTCTTTGATCTATCGGCCTCCATAGCCATTTCACCCACTCAGCACCCCTGTTCGTTCCAGGTCCCGTAACTTCGGGATTTTAGTAGAGCGATTTTTTTGGAGTGTTTTTCTAATCCTATCTTTAAGAAAATACAGAAAATTCGAGATGAAGTAGATCTGGATAATTAATACATAAACTGTCAACCCATCGAACATGATTAATTTTTGTATATAAATTATTTACTTTATTCGCGTTCTGTTTATATAAACAAAATCGTGATTTATCTTGTACAGAAATATCGCAATTTGCATGAGATGATTGCGGGCAAATGAAATGATTCACAATACATTATTATCCATTCTATTTATGAATCGTAATTTTATGTTATTGTAAAAATAATCATTTTGAAGCCAGACATTATTTGTTATCGCAAAACTTGAGCTTAAAACGCCCGCTGAATGATGATAAGAAAGAAAAGACCAATGAACCAACTACATATGTATACTATATTTATGCATTCTATTTCTGATCCATTAATAAATATTTATATTATCCGAGTCCGAACCATTTCATCTACGCAATTAGTTAGTAAAAGCTGAACACAAATTCAGTAGGTTGTAATAACAAATATTAAAGAATATACTTTATATAATGCATTAGTTTGGGCGGAAATTGTGTAATACAAACGATATCGATTTTAGCATACATTGTGAAACTTCTTCGAGAAATTTTCTAAATATTTGCAATCTTGGTCTGATCCTGACATCACATCACATCAATTTCACTTAATAAATAATAAACTTTTTGCAGAAACTAGGACCAACTTTATATGATGAGATAATGAAAAGCACAAAACAACAAATACAATAAAAAAAAAACATCTCAGAAATTGTTGCAACTTAAAAAAAAACGAATTTAAGGGCCTCGGGATATGGTCTTCTCTTTCATTTTGCTGTACTCAAATTTTCAATTTTAGAAAAATATTGTGCCTCCAACCCCCATTTAGAAGTACTAATACCTAGCTGCCAATAGAAAAAATATATATAATCGCCTCAACTAATAAAGTTGGTCCTATTTTCTGGTTATTCAGTGGTATAGGTGCGTTCAATGATTTACATTTTTTCTGCCAGGGCTCTGACTCAGAAACTCGCTTTGAAATATATTTCTTTTAAAGGTTTCCGAAAATGATATCTTCAATTTTGCTAAAACAAATTATAATTTGCTTGCAAATTACCCTCTACCCCAAAATATCAACATGTTCGATTTCCTAATTTTGTTTAATTGAACCATTTCTCGGTGAAAAATACAAAATAATATAAATTCTATTGGTAATGGTAATTTTGATGTTGTGTAATTATTGTAGTTAAATAGAAGACTCTTGGCACCAACTTCACAAGTACCAGCACCAATAGAATTAATATTATTTTGACTTTCAGTTCACCAACAAATAAAGTCGGTCCAATTTTTCGTCAAATATATTTATTTCACACTTTTAAGTGTACTTAACTTTAGTCGTGAAAATCGTTGAAAATTCACTAATATCAAAGAAGATAGTAATTATCCTATTACCAACGTATATTCTTTGCTTGTACTTGTTATTATTCAGAGATCTCAAAACATGATGGCGGAAATACGCTTATTTCAGATTTTACCACTACTTGAAAATCGTAGCTCTAAAGAAAAAATGTTTATTATAAATGTTGCTACAAATAATCTAGTCTTTCATGTAGTTGCCTCAGATTTTCAATTTTCGAAAAAAATTGCCTCCTCCACATAGCGAAAATACACATATTTGCGATTTTAAAATCGCTGTAACTGCAAAACCGTAAATCTTTTGAAAAAATGTCCAATTTAAACGTTTCCGGATATTGTCATATCTTTAATTCTACCGTCTCAGATTTTCGATTTTTGACAAAACTTGCACATTCCACTCCCTTCAGGGGCGTTTTTTAGAGGAAAGAAGGTTTCGAACAAATATGGGACCATTTCTCAAATTTCCTCATTCAAATGAATCAAACATCACCAAAATCGGAGTACGATTACACAACGCGTGCACAAACCAAAAACAAAAATAAAAAAAGCTGAAAGTCGAATTGTATACCTCCTCCGTTTGGGTTCGTCAGTCAAAAACTAGAGATCGTCTCCTATGCTAAACAAATGTTTACCTATTCCTTAAAAGGCATACTACAAAAAAAAGTTAGATAGACAAATATATTCCAACTATTCAATAATTATATGATCGAATTTACTATACTAAGTATCTCAATGATTGAGAAATATATTTACAATCTATTCCAACGACGTTTTGGGATCATTATACTTCTTCTTATGCAGTACACCTCACCTCCTACGAAAATCAAGAGTTGATGAAGGTCGGCTGCTGTTGAAAGTAAGCTGACTACAAGATTAGAAGAGACCAATGACTATACATTTTAACATGACTAGGTCAATGATTCTATTTAGGAATAATCAGTTAATTTTAATAGAATTTTCGTCTCCGAAATTATAACGAAGTTATACTCTTGGTATGGGTGCGACCCTTGAAGCCCACAGTAGATATAGAATTCTCAGTCGATTTCAGATTGGGTGAGAACAATGAATGATTCATGCGAATAAAAAGGGCATGTACGGGATGATTTTATATCCTAAAGGTTTTCTGTTCTACGGAACACAATTGAATTTCATAAAATACCTACAATGATTTCAACGTTTACAACTTAGAAAAAACATTCGGCAACCTCTTGAACAGTGTTATTTTAGTCAACAAAATTTACCTTGATGTGCGTTTACCTAAAAACCTCAATAGAATTTTTGTGCATCGAAACTATTTCAATAACAAAACAAAAACTTTGCAAAAATTCTGAGGATGGAAATTACACCCGCACTTGTTTTATTCTATATGAATAATATGCACCGTTATAAAAATTAGTTATTTGCATCAATAAGATATAAATAATATCTTTTTATTTGTTTTTGTTAAGTACTTAATTAACATTTTATGTGTCATGTTTATTTTTGAAATAACACAAGTAGGTACTTGTGATAACCTGTACCAAGGCCATATTCTTTTTACTTCTTTCCAGTGAATACATTTTTTTTTCATATTTGTAACATTCTCATGAAGATATATAAAATATATCACTCAATGAAATTATTATTTACTTTCAGTTGTTCGGTTGCTTATAGAAAAACTTGTGAAATAAATATATAACATCATTGACTATTTATAGTACTTGGCTTCTATTCATAGCACATGTTGCCAAACCCACGATAAGAAATAGAAACCAGCATGTATGTTTGTTTCGAATGTTACGAAAACTAAATTACGAATAATTTTGCATAGGTAATTAGAAAATACATTAAAATTCCATATTCGATTGAATGGCATGGGTACTTGAAACTTAAATTATCAACCAACGTAGGACGATCGTATGAACCTGAAAACAAAATGGTTTCAATAGGAAAGCGTCAAATGATAACATTACTTTATGAATTTTATCTCATATCAATTTATTTATTGATCGACTTCAAAGAGGTGTATGCAATTCGATTACGGTTCCGTAGATTCCGATGAAAAAAGAATCACTGTAAAATCAGTTAGTGTCGTTCTATCGACATTTATGTCTATCCGTCTAAATGCCCGTCTGTCACAATCTATTATCTCTGAATCTGTCAAACAAATAAATATTTTTTACCAAAAATTTAACTGACTTTATTAGTTGAGGCACTGGAAAATACAAGATAATATTAATTCTATTGGTGCTGGTACTTTTGAAGTTGTGCAATTGTAGTTAGATAGAAGACTTTTGGCACCACATCACACTTTTGAGTGTAACACTAGTCATGAAAATCGTTGAACGTTCATTAATACCAAAGAAGATAGTTTGAATACCCATCGAAAGGGGTTTCGTCATACCTTGTCTATCTCTTTTTTTCGTTTGTAAACTAGGTGAAATAAAATTTTAACGTCATAAACATATGTCTTCGATCAGATCGGCTGATTGTTATTTTGACGTTTGCTCTTGTTCTCTTTGACGTTTAATGTGAAATATTTATTTTTTAAAGTGATTTAGCCCCTTTACAAATATGTCAGTGTCAGTATTTTGGGGTTAGGAATTAAAATTTAATTTAAATTATTTACGACATGCGTAAAATGATGTCAGGAATCGTGACGAAACCCCACTCGATGGTATTCAAACTAACCTTACACATGTATATTCTTGGCTTGTACTTGTTATTAAGGGTGTTCGAGCAGCGGTTCAAACCAGTCCCAAACCGTCAGACGCCTGCGCACTTCAATTTACGATGAAATAATTTATTCCCAACTACTAGTAAGATGTTCGAGCAGTAGTTTGACGATTTCCAAACTAGTCCGGACTCAGTTTGAGACACGCGCAGTTGAAGCGTCTTCTTCTTAGGGTATAGTGTTCTCTGTTGTTGGAGAAATCTTTTTCAGAGAACACTACCACAGTCCTAAACTAAACCCTAGTTTGTGTTTTGTCCATCAGTCTTTCATTGATGTACTCTCTTATCTTTGGTCATAAAACATATCTATCGACATAGTCATTTGGTCTATGACGACGAAAATGTAAGAAAGTGGAAGAGTAGTTTGTAAACTGCAGTTTGGTGTTCCAGCAACAAAATCCCAAACCACTTGGAAACTGTTTCAAACCGCACATGCGCATTTTAAACAGTTATCAAACCGTCCCAAACTACTGCTCGAACAGCCTTATTATTAAGAGATCTCAAAACATCGCGGCGGAGATACACATATTTCCGACTTTACTACTGCTGTAACTCGAAAGCTGTAACATCATTTGAAAAATGTCCAATTTAAGTGTCGCTACATTTAATCCCTTCTTTAATTTGGCCATCTCATATTTTCCACAGAAAACCGTAACTCTGTTGAAAAAAAAATGTTTCAATTAAAAGTTTGCTGATGGTCTTATCTTTAATTCTATCTTCTCAGATTTCCAAATTTCGAAAAAATTGTCCCCACCTCTTTTGGGGTAAAGAAATACTGGATTTTAAATTTGTTCAGCATGGGACCCTTTCACAACTCTCTTCTTTCAAACAAAAAAAATCGGAGTACCGTTAATATACACCGCGTTTGTACGAAGCACACAGTCGAATTGTATACCTCCTTCGTTGGGAAGTCGGTCAAAAATAGGTGCTATCATTTGAAAAAATGAGATTGGTAGTCCTATCTTATGATATTATCAAGTCGAAGGGAATTTAGTCATCTTCCAGGATATTTCATAATGTACAGTTCCATTTGAAAACACGCACTTTCAACCCTTTTTGTATCTAGCAGTAAAATCACGAATTTTGAACGACCTTGTATAACGCAAAACAAATTTTTCTATACATAGTTAATAACCATGATGAATAACACACAAAATTGAAGCTTTCTAGAGACCCAAATACCGTAGAAGAAAAGATTTAATTCGAAGTACGTTTTCGATAAAAAACATGGAAAATAACTCGAAAACCGATTCAAAAATATGATAATATACAGGGTGTCCTATTTAAAATAACAAAGATGCTGCTACTTTCTGGTATAAGCAGCAATGCTGCATCGCTAAACATTATTTTAGATCGATTGATAGATAGAGCAATTATTCGAGTAACCAAATTTTCAGAATGACCTTAAGTTCCGTTCTCCGTAAACGTCTAAACACTGTCAAATGTTTCATCAAATATCTTTTATAAAAGATCTTTGACAAAGAAATTTGATAGTGTAATACCGGCCTAAGATACCATCGACCGTGACCCACCCAGTAGGTATATTTGATTCCAAATTTGAGTTTGACTCGTAAATGCAGTAGCCATTTAAATAAACGGTATGAAGAAGACGTAAGCGAATACGATTGGCAGCATTCCAATGCATTTGAGATGCATATAATTGCCATCGCCAAATATTGTATTTTTCGATGATGGATGATTGCACTGCCTTTGGCAAATTTTCAATGACTCAACATAGTCTGCTATCCATAAGGTGTCATATCTGTCATTAGTATAGATATCGAAATGAGCAATCAGCTCCAATTAGAACTGGAGCAATATGTTGTTATCAAACTCATCTTTGCAAGACAGAACTGATTTTTTCATCATTCATTGCAATAGTTTGTAATTAAACATATAACGGAACAATAGCGTGCAAGTCAAGAGATAGAATTATATACCTTTTAAGAGCTCGCTCGAGTGAACTGCAAGCGGTAACAACAACAACAACTAGCGGATAGATGCTAGTATTTTTTCTTATGCGCTTGTTATATAATACCGGAAACTTCAGTTCTTAGGAAATACATTAATATCATTCCATCTACTTATCAAATACTAGCTATACCCGATCGACCACGCGTTGCTGTGGCCGAGTCTGGTTAAATGAACAATTCCAACGTTCTTTTTTCTATAAAAAAAAATAAATCAAAATGAAATTAACCAAAAGTTTCAACTGACAAATGTAATACACTCAATCTGCTAGATCAAATTACTCCAAAAAGGTCAACTTCATGATATAATATTTGTCAAATCGAAAAATTATAAATTGCTTCATGAAAAAGTAAATATTGTAGAAATATGAAAAAATAAAATTAAATCCAACAATTTGTTATCTTGACGGGAGACAACTGATCGACGTTGCCAAAAGTTGTCTTCAGTGGAATCAATCTGCGTAGCTGAATTGAACAGAACACTCAAAATACAGAATATAATATTTTCTGGTTTCAGAAGACTTTAAAGAATTTTGAAAATTATTGTCTAATAAAATATGAATTATTTTCTATAATTTTTTCGAGATATTCACATTTCCACCGCCGATGCACTAGAATTTAGAAACTAAGTGACAATGATTAAAACACAAAATGAAAGTTAATAAGAAAATCAACACAAAATGAACACAAAGTTAATTAATAACAATTTTTTACCAAAAATTGGACCGACTTTATTAGTTAGTGCAGTGAAGAATACAAAATAGTATTAATTCTGTTGGTAAGTACTTTTGAAGTTGTGCAATCGTAGTTGGATAGAAGACTTTTGGCACAAACTTCAAATGTACCAGCACCAAAAGAATTAATATTATTTTGTAATTTTCAGTGTCCAACTAATAAAGTCGGTCCAATTTTTGGTAAAGAATATTTATTTCACAATTTTGAGTCTAACATTTGTCATGAAAATCGTTGAGCGTTCACTAATATCAAAGAAAATAGAGATCTCAAAACATCACGGCGGAAATACTTGACTTCACCACTACTGTAACTCGAAAGCCGTAACTTTTTTTTTTTTGAAAAATGTCCATTTTAAATGTTGCTACATATTATCTCTTCTTCAATTTAGCTGTCTCATGTTTTCAATTTTCCAAAAAAAGATGCCCCTCCACATAGCTGAAATACACATGTTTCAGTCTTTACCGCTGCTGTAATTCTAAAACCGTAACTCTTTTGAGAAAATGGTCAATTTAAACTTTCCGGAGATGGTCTCATCTTAAATTCTGCCGTAGGAGCACGTTTACTTTGGAAATTGCGCGGTCAGCCATAAATAAAAAAAGCACAGATAGAACTGAATTGTATACCTCCTCCCTTTTTTGAAGTCGGCCAAAAATAAACCGAAATATAAGACATTTAATATTGCCATTGGAAATATTTATAATGTAACATTTTTGTCCGAATTCTCAACTGTTTTGCATAACACATTTTTCACCTCTACGTTGTAGATATTATATAAAACGCGCTCAAATCACTCGATGATAAACTTTTGGAGATTAGTGGGTTGGGACAAACAGACATTTACATTTTTGACCGACGAACGCCAAACGAAGGAGGTATACAATTCGACTGTCTGTTTTTTTTGTTTGTTCGCTTTTTGTATATAGTAAACCTACTCCGATTTTGATGATTTTTGATTAATTTGAAAGAGGAGAATTGAGAAATGGTCCCATACTTGTAAAAACACAAATTCGAAATCTTCTTCCCTCTGAAAAGCGCCACAGAAGGGGATGGAGGGGGCAAATTTTCTCGAAAACCGAAAATTCAAGATGCCAGAATTAAAAATAGGACAATATCCGGAAACGTTAAAATTGAACTCAACTCAATTCAAAAGAGTTACGGTTTTCGAGTTACATTCATGTTAAAATCTCACATATGTGTATTTTTGTTAGGTGGAGGGGGCGATTTCTTTCAAGAACTGAAAATCTCTGGGTACCACATGAAAGACAATAATATTTGCAGCAACATTTATAATGAACATTTTTTCCTTAGAGTTACGGTTTTCGAGTTAAGCGGTGGTAAAATGGTTAAATCTAAAATATTTATGCGTATTTCCGCAGCGATGTTCTGGGATTTTTACATAATAACAAGTACAAGCAAAGAATATACGTGGGTAATAGGATACGTACTATCTTCTTTGGTATTAGTGAACGTTCAACGATTTTCTTGACTAATGTTACACTTAAAAGTGTGAAATAAATATTTTTTACAAAAAATTGGACTGACTTTATTTGTTGGTGCACTAACTGCAACTGCACAACTTGAAAAGTAACACCACCAATAGAATTAATATTATTTCCTATTTTCAATGCATCAACTAATAACGTCGGTCCAATTTTTTTGTAGAAAATATTAATGATGAGAGACATCAAGAGGCCATATTTATTTGGTGCATCAGAGAAGATAGATATTATATGGAAGTGAATTTTGAAGTGAAAAAGTACCATCACCAATAGAACTAATATCATTATTTATAAAGATTCATATCCAAAAATCTTTCAATGTATATTCAGCATAGCTGTATTAAATGTTCATCAAAGATATAGGTATTGGTAAGGACATTGACCATTTATCTAATGAGAAAATGTTTCTTTCTTGATTAAATCTAAAAATAAGAATACATTTATGCTTAGAAGGGAGTGGTATAGCTGCTATAGCTTCTCCACCTTGGTAAACACGAGGCGTTAATCAGTAAGCATGTGTTGTAGAGTCTTTGTAGTGATAGCTATAATAAATTGCTATTCTAATTTATTTTTTTACCATATAGTTTCTGATAATGACATGTTGACACGAATACCGAATATGGGAAAATACAATATCTGGGCGACCGCGCTTTGCTCGATTGTGATCAGTAGATCGGTGAATATTGCTTTTATCGTTCACATAGCTCACAATTTACAGTTTTTGAAATAAATATGAATTTGAAATAAACCAGAGCTCAGCCTTATCACCAATCGCCTTCTCGACCACCCAACCCCATACTGAAATTTTTATCGCAATCTGCGGAGCCATTTTCGAAATAGCTAGTTTGGACTTCGAGGGTCACATCCATTAAAAAATGCAAGTTTCGCCAATCGATTTATCAGCTCTTAAGGCCCCTCTTTGCAATTTTTTATCTAAATCTGCCGAACCATTCAAGGAAAAGTTTATGGACCTCGAAGGTGACACCCTCGCGTTTTGTCAGAAAAGCCACTTATATAGATAATATTAAAAAGTAGAACCTTATCTATATACCAAATTTGATCAAAATCGTTAGAGCCGTTATCGAGAAAATTTTTATCAATATATTTATACAATAAAATAGATTTTTGTTGGGGATGCAGTCATTAAATAAATAAAATTCTTTGGATTATGCCAAGCTTTCGAGAATGTTTATTCTCTTCGTCGGGGCAAAATTCGTGAATTTAGATAAAATTAACCACAAACAGGAAAGATTTCTTAGCCATCAATCAGAAATTTTCTCCAAGATAGTTTGCTAGCTAACATGATGACACTGCGATATTACAAGCAGCTATTAAAAAAAATCAACAAGCGGCTAGTAAACTAGCTTAATATAATCGAGGCTTTAGACAAACTCTACCATATGAATAAAGATCGATGGTTTCGAGTCTATACCTACTAACTCCTATTCCATTTTTTATTTAATTTATCCTCTAGGTACATCTACAACTTAACTGTATATCTAGATTAATGAACCATTTCAGCTGGTTAGTAGATACATATTGTGTAATTGGTAATTACATTGTTTCAGTGTGGCGACTGGATCAACTTGAAAATCTTGGAAATTACACCAGAACTTACAACCTTGCGAAACACCCTAGCCGAAGCATTAGAACTACAAAAAGCACACAATGAGGTTCTTCGACAATTACAGGTAAGAAATGATCATAATTATTTTAATAGTGTATATTACCAAGCATACATTGTTTGCCTGTCACAATTTTATGATCCTTATTTGTGCATAAATGATTTTCTTCGATACACGTTAGGTATACCTATATGATGGTTATTACCGACTCGTAATTTTCTTATGAAGCATAACCGATCATTTGGAATGTTGAAACAATAATGATTATGCAACAGAAGAAAAAAAAATTCTGGTGTGTCCACTCGATCGACCATTAATTACTTTCAGTTGGCCAAGAAAAACAGCAATACTCATATTCTATATTGAAGTAGGAATAACCGTTTAACCAGCAATTGATTACGGGTTATTGCAGATGGTAAAGGGCTTTAAGCAAAATATTTTAGACAATTTTCATCAAATTTGTGAGAGCAGTTATCGCGCGTCAGTCTTTTGCGAAAAACTTTTTTCAAATATTGTCTAGCAAACAGTGAGAGCAGGAGCTGTATCACCAGCGGTACCCTACAAAAGAAGAGAGGGCGCAACAGAATCGTTTGTAGCTTGTTGTCATCAATAATAAATATTATTCTCAAATCAAAACAAAGATTAAATTACCTCTTAAATATGAATATTTGCTAATATGTTTCAGGTTTGTTTTTAATTAAATAGTTTTTATTACTTTCGGTTCTTGTATCAATGGACTCCGCAGCGATTTCTCAGGCCCCATACGGTCTAGAGACTTGAAATTTCGAATTCGTACTTAGATCGTAGACATCTCGCCGCCTGTTAAGCTCCAAGTGTGATCCAATATTGGTAATTATAATCATCTCATTCAATCTCATTCAACCAAGATCATTATTTTGTCGACATGGAACGACAATGGGATCCGTCACTGGAATTACGCACGAGCGTGGAGCATATATATACGTCTCGTTCTCTGGTATATAGGTACTTTCTGGAAGATCGTCTATGGTTATGTCGCAATTGTCAGACGTTATTGTTAATTTAAAGTTTAATTTTGTGCTGTGGTAGACAAACAGTAATTTGTTATGGAATTGCTGTTGCTGGCAAACACATATACATAAGTATAGTTAAAATCGAGAAAAGGATAGCAATAGTAGGTACTCATCGGTACGGTTTAAATCTTAAATGCCCAATAAAAACAATTTTTTTTTTTTTTTTAAATTTCACTTTTTTAATAGTAGGTACTTCTAGCTCATGAAATTATTATGTGAAACATTCGTTATGTAACATACGGATTGTCACTAAAAACCAGTCCTTGGATGATTGCTAGGATGGTGTAGCAGCATTTTTCTGCTTGAGAAAAGACAAACACGGAAACGTTCCACTGACCCCGATATTCTATTCGTTCTTCACCGAAAGCCATAATCGTCTTCTTTGACACACGGCATCTTGGAATGTTAAAGATGTATTTGTGTTTTCTCTTGAAGAGCAATAATTGAACATCGTCGATATCTTCTTTATTAATGTTATTGATATGCGATGCTTATGCATTTAAATTTTAAAAGATCCAACGATTGGAAAACAATAATTTTATTTTGTATCTTAATTAAATCCCACGTAAGATGCATTTGAAGGCCTTGACCCAAAAATCGGGATAGGAGTATTTCTGGTATCAGATTATTTTTAACATACATTCCAAACGCACTCAAAGTCAACTTCATTACTTACAATGATTTTAACCATAGTTCTTCTTCATTGAACTTTTTGCAAATAGGTTTTTGTATTTGATGTATTAGATTTTCCGTTTGAAAATAGATAAAAGGAAATCCATTAGCTGATAAAATTGAAACTAGTGAGGAAAGAATTTGAGAAGTATATTAAATACAGTTTCTAAGGTTCCGTATCTGGCAAATGGAACCTTTATATTCTTGTTTTTCTTTTGTTCGGCCCTAGGAAGGGATGTCATAGTTTGATGTCGAGATTGCAAGAAATACTAAGAAAGACAAGGATGGTTTCCTGGCTGAAATCTACTGCGCCCAATGTCCAATATTGTCGAAAACCAGTAAACCGTTATTTACGCTTGTATTTCTTTTTTTTTGACCGATGAACCCAAACGGTGGAGTTATACAATTCGACTGTCTACTTTTTATTACCCTCAATAAGGGAAGTATTGTATTCACGGAAAAAATCGACCTCGAGATTTTTGCTGATATTTACGTTTTGGGGTTCCTAGATCACGAAAATCATGGTATCTCAAGTCCGTCGGTCTGTCTGTCTGTCTGTAGTCTGTTGGCGATGTAGCTCAATAACGGCTTGACCTAGGACAACGAATTCTGGTATGCATATTGAAGGACTACCGGCGACGCAATGTAAGGGTTTTCGTTAATCATATATACAGGGTGTCCAAAATATTAAGTGTCAATATAAGAACGGTAGAAGCGACGAGGTTGTTTCCATCTCGAAGCGGGGTGGTTTGTCGAGGGAAGTCATAGGTAAAGGCATTTAACATTTTTTTTTTGGTTTGTGCGCGCGCTCTATATAGTAAACGTACTTCGATTTTGATAGTGGAGACTTGAGAAATGGTCCCATATTCGTAAAAAATCAAATCCGAAATCTCCTTCCCTCCAAAAAAGCCCCCCAAGTTTTAAAAAACTTAGACCGACTTCATTAGATTGTGCACTGAAAAATACAAAATAATATTAATTCTATTGGTACTGGTAACTTTGAAGTTGTGCAATTGTAGTTAATTGTAGAAAAGAAGATTCTTGGCACCAACCTCACAAGTATCAAAAATTTCAATTCAAATATTTCCGGATATCTTTAATTTTACCGTCTCAGATTTTTTGGCGGGCAGGATATTTTGGATTTGAGTTTTTACGAATAACCATTTCGCATCACTACTCTCCAATAAAAAACGAATCTTCCAAATCGGTTAACGTTTAGTAGGCAAAACGCGCGATGATACATAACAAAAGCAGAAATACAGTTGACTTGTATAATACCTCCTCCCTTTGGGAGTTGGTCAAAAATAAGCTAAGGCTCTTTGATCCGTGAGTTTATTAGAAGCAGATTTTTCTAATGGTCACATTCACATTTTAAAAAAACACAAAGTGTTTCATATTATTCTAGAAGAAAAATTCCTCTGTCTTCTTATAACTGGTCATGAGATATGACGGCTGACAGATGGACGAATGTAAAGACTTGAAAAAAATGTTATAGAGGTTATAGAAATACACATTCTCTGAAAATTTCAACTCTTCACCTACCATGGTTCATGAGATACAACCTGCAAACAGACGAACAAACAGACGGAATTAGTATTTGTTGTTAAACTGAAAATATAAATACACATTTGAAAATTTCAATTTTCCGTCTTCAAGATACAGTCCGCTGACAGACGGATGGGCGGACGGAGTTTGAGTAATAGGCTCCCCAATTTGGTCCAATCCATTTTTTCGAAATGTATGGGTTTGAGCTCTATTCGTACTTTTCATATTTTTAATTTATTTACTAGGTAAAATTTCAGAAAGTAAATTATCAAAATCCCCATTTCTATTAATCAACAGTCAAATTTGTTTGAGTTTCCTACCAAACCATTCCCACACGAAATAGACAATATTTCTACTAGAAACTGAAGTACATATTCATATACCGAACTGAAGCTGCTGTAACTACAATTTTGAAAGAAATAAATAATATATAGCTTACAAGAAAACCTAAAAGAAAATTCTAAATACGAAATTCTCTCCATGCTACTCCGAATCCCGCTTGACCATTTATTATCTTTGTAAATCAATCCTTCTAATGTACAACAATACTTTTTTTATAGAATAAGCAAAGTCCAGTTGAGGAGCTCCTTCGCCAAGCTGATCAGTTGATAGCAACTCAAAAACCGAGAGCTGAAGTTTACGCTGCTATGGCCGAATCCTTGGGCAGGGCATGGAAGGACATCAATTGCAATCTAGAACTCAGAAAACAGATCCTTGATCTGAATGTACAGTACCACACGAAAGCGCAGGAATTTTTCGAAAAACTGGACTGTTTGGAGACTTCATGCAAGGATACCGTGCCGATTGAGATTGATGCTGTCAAGAATTTTTTAACCACCATACACGATTTGAGAAGAGCCCTGCTGGAGTCACTGATGGGAGCTCTGCAGGCAGGAAACTCCCTTTTGGCAAAATTGAAAGAACTCGGAGCCGAAGGCACACTCGACTCACGACCCGATCGAATTCGAAGTTCCGTAAATCGAGGTAAATAGAACAGGCTTGCTATTGTATCTGGAGCGTATCGTAGGATGGTTAATTGACCTTGCCTGATTAATAACGGCTTATAAGATATTTTTCATAATATGTACTTCTCGAGAAGTACAAAAGTGGTATGCTTAAGAAATGTTACTTTTTCAAAGTAGTAAGATGGAACCATCAGAATGGTAGCATAATTTTTTGTATAAAGTCCTTGAAAAAAAAATTGAATCATATAAATCTTATCCACTATCGAAATATGGAAAAATCTTTGGATATTTACCTATGCCAGAACTTCGATTATCCGTATAAGTGGCTCAGTAAGTAATTACTAAGAATGTTCTGTCATTGTCTTCCGGTCTACTATGCTATTGGATTGTCTTTGATCAGTTCAACGTTATAGTCTTATAGTTTCTCATCAACCAATATACCTTCACCTACTGTAGGTATCCAAAATTATTAGCTCCTATTATTTTTCATTTCAAGCAGTTTTACAATGCAGTGTCTATTTATCATGATCTGTTTTTGTTGTTATAGCAATATCACAAGTACAAAGTTGGCTGGATGAACTACATATGAGACGCCAAAGTATAGAACTCACTTTTAATAAGAGAAAAACTCAATTGGAGCAATGTCTTGCCTTAGCAATACTAGCTGCTGACTTACGAGAACTGGAAGATACTGTCCACGAAAGACGAGAACTCTTAGCAAATAGCAATCAATTTGGTAAGTTATATTTATTCAAATAGGATAAAGATCAGATTGGCTGTTGTGAAGAAAATAATAGAGTCTTGAATAAAAATCTTTGTTATTCATAAAGATTCTCAAACGACCTAACAAAACGCTGTTAATAGAATTAGAACCATATATAGTACCTATTAAAGTTTACATCCCATTACAGGTGATTCGTCATCTAGTGCAGAATTGTTGTTGCACGAGCACAAGAAGCTCCTACCGGAAGCTAAGCAACTACAAGAGAGGGCTCTGAAAATAACAAAAGCCACCGAGCAACTAGTGGCTTCTGGTTGTTTTGCTGGCGAGCAGGCGACAGCGCAGTCCTATGTCGTTTTGTCGGCAACATCTGACTATGTTACCGATCTGCAGAACAGAGAGATCCTGCTGGAACGTGTCATTGCATTCTTCAGAACAGCTCAAACGGTAATTGAAATATTGCTTATAATTGGCAAAATAAATGCATAATAATTAGAACAAGTAACATTATCTCTGATACAATTGTGAAGATCCACTTGCACTACCCATGTAGATTATTCAGATTATTTAGACTTATTTGAAGTGTAAAGACTTTATAGAAATTGTCAAATGTGTCTGATTCAAGATGACCGCCATTTAATGATGCCTCTGCCAAATTTGATTTGCCACCTTTCTGAATAACTTAGATACATAAATGAATTGCATATACTTAGAAACCTCTTCACTCATGCTTTGTAATTATCGCTGATACATTTTTAATGCGTTGTGCATTGAACTTATGTGATAAATATAAATAGGAAGTTCACCAGACACATCCTGCTGAAATACATTTAAGCTTTCTAGAAGAGCATCAGACCATGAAATATGGCATTTAATTTCAATGTCATAACTCTTATATTCTCCAACATTAAATCTTTTAAATTTCCAAAGAATCTACATTAGAATAAAAATTTTAGTCTGGTAGCCCGCATAGATAATTTGAATATACCTATTTTTTTTATAGGAATTCACTTACAATACTTACACTTCAATATAATTTATGTATCTCACACAATCACAAAATCCTTAATAACTAATTGATGATAGATTTCACACTTTTTTATTCCTTGATTCCAGCATACTGGAAATGAAGACACATAAGTCGAGTATTTTTTATAAATATAAATTCACCACTATGTTGTTTTATTAAGTATTAGTAAGAAAATAAAATATTTTCATAATATATTATAATCAGATACCTACCTACCGATGTCAAACAAACCTAAAAACAAACAAATGAACAGAACAGCAAATGTTGTAATTCAATAAGATTAAATATTGTTTCTCAATGGTATTTCAGTCATGGCAGTTAACTGAATGTTTCAATCTTTGATCAAGTGCCAGATATCGTCCTATATTAAACAATATTACAGGTTATCAATAAACTGGATCAGCTGGAAATACAACTCACTGCCACTGAACTGCCAAGGACTTCCCCGCAGCTTGCCCAGTTACATGCGCAATGTTCCAGAGCTATTGAAGATGCAACTTCTACTCCAATATCTGAGGGATATGCGATACTCGATCTCGCAGGTAATTATTATTTTACAATTTGAACTTGACTAATTTTACTAAATTAATTTTTTTTATTCTTTAAAGGACGTGGTGCTTCTGGCACTGAAGGTGTACGAAGAATGGTTGAAGAACTTGAAAACAAGAAAATCACCCTCGATGGTCTTTGCACTGCTCATAAGGAAGAAAATATTAGGATTAATGCTCAACTTAATAATTTCCTGGAGAAACACAATGAAATCTACACGTGGCTGGTCACAATAGCAGAGGCATTCCTGCAAGGTCACCAAGATATGGGAAGTGATTTGCCAATGTCCAAAGATTTCCTCGATCTACATAGTCAACTTCTCAACGACTTGCAGGTATATTTTTTTTTAATTAAAATTAAAGTTCTCTGCACTTAATGTAAACATTTTTTTTTGTTTTTGTGTCTTCTAAAAGTAATAGCGTATTATTAAAGTCTTTTGATTAATTAAGAAGTATTTCCGACGGGATTTCATAGAATATCTTTCCATCGTTTTGTTTTCGTTTAATTTAATTATTTTAAAGTAAGGAATTCAAATTATCTATTTGCTTTTTTATGAATCTGTTTTAAAACTGAAAAGATAATGCTGCGAGTTTAGACAAGAGTTGATTCAGACTTATGTCAATATAAAAGATGAACTGACCAACAGTTTTATTGTGATTTTTATTATTCAATAATAACCTAATCTAGCGAAATGAGGTGTCTGTGTAAGTTTGCTTTTTTATGTTTAAATAAACGCGCGTTTCGTATTCTAAACGTGCTTCGATTTGTATAGGTTTTTTCTCATTGGAAAAAGAAGTTATGAAAAATGGTTCGATTGAAAAAAATCATCATGTATTTCTTCCCAAAAATCGCATCGCCTAGGGAAACAGTGAAACAGATAAAGCTATTTAGGTCCTCTGCTTTTTCACTATGCGATTTTAAATTAGTTATTCAAAATTATTTAGAGGATTATAAGCTAACCGTTTTGTTGTACATTAGTCAGCTTTCGATTGTCCATGTATTATGAGTAGAAATATCCATCTTATTTATTAAAGCACTATTATTTCCTTAAAGGCTAGTATACATTTAGAAGTAAATCAACGTAAAAGCTTAAATTAACACTAAATGAAATTTTAAGGTTTACATTTCTTAGGAAAAGTTAGGATGATTAGGAAAATCCATCACATTACGCTAGATGTGATTATGATGATATGATGATATGATTTCTGAATGCAAACCCAATCAAGACCGTCCTATTTATAATATTTTTAACTGCATTCCATTAGAATTTTTTTTTTCGAAAAAGATAATGACTAGTAAAATACTTTCAAGTCCTTTCTAGACAAATATCAAACTGCCTTATTTATTAACAAATCTTAGTTCGATACTAGTTTAGTTTGATACTAGAACTAAATAGGTATCGAGCTAAGATTTTTCTATGAATACGGCTGAAAGTATTCATCACGTTTTTAGTAATGTCATTGAAAAAAATACTCTATAATGGGAGCCTATGATGTAGACTTGATTTGTACTGGAGGTAGAATAGGATATATATTTTTTTGAAACTTCACTTCAAAAGAGTCAGCCAACTAGGGTCATACCACTGAAAAGCAGGGAACCGCTTGGAACATGAGGTTACTAACTCACCATTATACCTTATTATATCCGCTTTGTTCAAGAATGGAACGTTGCCACCCGTTTGGAAAGTGGAAATAAATTGGATCCCGCAACTACGGCCCCATCAGTCGAACTCCTATTTATTGTAAAGTTATTGAATCTATAATCGCTTTTCAATTGACTGACTACCTTTTCAGCATAAACCTAATTACCAAAAAACAACATGGATTTGGTAGAGATAGATCGACATTAACTAACCTCCTTCGTTGTGTTGATGACTGATCCAAGGCTTTAAATTACAGTCTGTTTATATAATATATCTTGATTATGCTAAAGCTTTTGACAAAGTGCCAAAACGACGTTTACTGTGCAAGTTAAATTACTTTGGCATAAGAAAAAAGCTGTACGATTAGACTGAAGGATTTATCTCTGAATGAAAATTTCAGTGTGGAGTACTACTTATCAAAAGACAAACCAGTTCTTAATGGTTTTCCTCAAGGTTCAGTTTTGGGGCCTCTCTTATTTAAATCTGATTTATTCATCTGATCTTCAATTAAATTTTTTATGCTCAAAAGATTTTTATGCAATCACAAAAGTCTATTGCAACCCCAAACATAGTCAAACGATTCAAATATATCTTGATTCTTTGTCGTGATGGTGCCCCAAATGGATGCTACCACTAAATGTCAATAAATGTGTTGTGCTTCACATGGGAAAAAATAACCCGAATGTAAATTTCTCAATCAAAGGTAATGTATAGAAGACAGTGGATTCCCATAACGACTTGGATGTGGTTGTTAACAAGAGTCTCAGAACACATATCACATATTAACAAAAGAGCAACTGCAAAACTATACCGCTTGCTCTTTATAACAAATTATATAAAGTATATGTCTGTCCAATACTGGAATATACTGAAAAAAGTTCAACATATTCTAGAAAATGTTCAACGTCTCGCTACTGGGTTACCTCACAATCATGTGTGGCCTTCTTATGAGAACAGATGAAAGATTCTAAAGATTGTTCAGTTCCTTAGAAGACATCTTTGTGGGGATCTTCTGATGACCTTCTGAATCCTTGATTATAATTATAGGGATCTAAGAAAAATATTCGTAATTAATATGGAGCACAGGCTTCGTGGTCAAAAGTTTAAAATAAAAAAAGATCATTTACACAATAAACACAGACAATAATTCCTGTGCAAACGTATCTTCGATGTATGGAATGGTTTCCCAGCTGAAGTGATTAGTGCTACTTCCAATCAAGAATGAACTAGATTATTTCTGTGATTTTTATTGTTATTTTATTTATATTTTCTTGCTTAATTCAATCTGGTTCATCTTTGTTATGTTCTTGTAAATATGGGCTCATAGGTAATTATCTCTGCCCTTATTTGTTGGTAATTATAATAATAATAATAATAATAAATGGAACTGAGATATTTATTAATCTATGATCCCAGCCTGGTGATTCTATATTTATAAAATAACAGTCATTTTCTTCTTCAAAATATTTGTTGTAGTTAGTTTTGGGATAATATAATATTGAAATTATTATTTTTTACTCAACTATTTCAGTTTCAAATAATGCTTATTTTGTTACAGACAAAAGGATCTGAAATCAACACCTTATTACTAACACTTCCGCCTCTGCTAGAGTATCTGGAGGATAATCAAAGGAAAGAAGTGGACATGAAGGTTGATGAACTTCACGGACGATGGCTCAAACTGAAAAACATTTTGGAAAACCGTTTAGATCTGGCCAAGATTTATGTCAAGTTCCACAACGAAGCCGACACAGTTAACAAGGAAATGGATAGACTTGAAACATTACTGCATGAGAATAAGGATACTGTAGATGAAAGAATCATGAAGCACATTGAAGAGAAGTTTGAGTCCCTAGTGCCACTTTATCAATCGGCGAAAAATACTGGACTTACGTTCATCAGTCAAGCCCGACTTGTGAGTATTATTTTTTGTAGTTGTTTCAAATGTTTACCAAGATCTTTTGATATAGTTTGATGATACGTCATCAATGATAGGCACCTGAGGTCAATCGAGAGATATCTCGTTAATGCTATTAGCAATAGTCAGAACTCTATTGTTTGAGTTTGAGCACGGACTCAAGCCTGACTCACATAGCAGCTAATCAGAACTAGATAGAAACAGAATAGAAAAGTTTTCTGTTATTCTGTAGCAATTAGTTTTTGTAGCGTGACTTTGGTTCGACTATCTTGGAAGCAAACAATCAGTGTACTTAACTACAATTTATTTAAATGTTTAATTTAAATATCACACAACGAATAATAATCAAATTAATAGAATAAGTGGATTAACAAACAAAATCAGGTCTCTAATAAAACAGAAAGCTTGCCTTAACTTCAACTATTATACACGACACTGGCTCGACTGTGAATGAATGTCTTGATACAGTGGCTCGTCTTTATAGTAGTTGTGGAAATCCAGAAGGCAGTCGAAATATCCAGCAGCCTCGTGTACATTCTAGATTCTCATATGTGTAGAATTCTTCCACTGGCGTGCGGATATATTTTCCCCAGGCTCGTAACATTATGAGTGGATGAAAACTTTACTTGATAAAGATGTTGTGTTGTCAGTTCATGATTTGACAGTATTTTGATAATAAAAATAACCATACACACGACTATTCTATATAAAATATCACAAGCTGGACTAGGCCGAGATCGAGCTCGAGTCTGAGTTCGTGTTCATGCCTGAATTCTGACTAATGGCAACGTCATGCAATGAGTGTGAGATCGAACATCTCAACAACATATTTCTTTCATAAAATACATACGATATATTATTTGCTCTCCTTTCAACGTCTAAGAAACAATGCTGCTAGATTAAAAGTAGGTACATATTGTTATTTTATGACGTTTCGGCAAACTCCCAATTTTCAGTTATCGGATTCTATTCTTATGATATTGGAAATCATAGACATTACGACGATTGCGAATATACATATTTCTCCAAAAATCATTTTTCTCAAGATTATACGAACATTAGATCCAGAGTTCCAGTCGTAAAAGTTATTTCTGATAGTTGATTAATATCCGACACTTGGTGCTTGATGTTCAACGCGGAGGATACAAAAC
Organism: Crioceris asparagi; assembly: GCA_958507055.1. Classification (NCBI taxonomy): domain Eukaryota; kingdom Metazoa; phylum Arthropoda; class Insecta; order Coleoptera; family Chrysomelidae; genus Crioceris; species Crioceris asparagi. The sequence continues at coordinate 10,191,931 of OY293828.1, forward strand.
TATAAATAACTAGAGTGTTGGCAAGATTATTTTCAAATTGCAGTAAATGAAGTAACAAAATATAAAACGGTTCTGCTTTAAAAATTGAACAAATATCATTGTCACCATATTGAAAAAATATTTTATTACTACGAATCTTAGAAGATGTAGAATTAAGTCAACTATTTTTGTGAAAAGTCTCGCTTGGTTTCTGGACAATACAAATAAAAAAATATTATTGTTCTGTTTGTTAGTAATAATAACTACCTTTATACAGCGTGGTCGAAAAGGAACGTAACTTACTTATATTTAGATTTTTGATTACAGGTTAAAAAAAACAGTTTGAAATAGTTTTATGACATAAAAAAGTTGTCAACTGGAATACGAAAATATACAGAGTGGACAATTGATGCAGAATAATTTAATTTTAAATAGGACACCCTGTATATTTGTTCTTTATCTCGTATTCAATTACATTTAAAATATAATTGTCAAAACCTTATAGTGTAAGTTTTTTATTTCAAAAGTAATATGACTAAACGCCATTGTTTATTCGTTATTTGACTGGTTATCCTATTTTTCTATCAATAAGACCTTAAGATCATCCAGATTATTAAGTTTTGTTTTGTAAATGAGGTTTTTGAGATATCTCTTTAAAAATAATCTACTTGAGATAAATCAGGAGATCTTGCTGACTACTGGATGGTGCCGCTTCTTCCTAAGTTTAAAAAAAATCTCGTAGTTGATTTTTACTTGAACAAATTGCTTAGGTAGCTACCTTTTTTTCAAAAGTCATATATACTGGTTGTGCTGTTTGAAAAAATATATCATTGGCTTGCAGAAATGGCGCATCCGGTATATTGTTAAATTATGCATCCTGATAACGATTTATTTCATAGAGCTATTTTTGTAAACCTATCAGAAATCGAGATATAAGCAATTTATTTTTTTACGCACCTTTTGTATAAATGTGCACCAGTTTGGATAATTCTTTTTTCCTTGGAAAAAGTAACGTGGAGAAATGGTACTACACTAAAAAAATGAACATCTCCCTCCCCTAAAAACCACCGGTGGAGGGGGTAATTGTTTTCGAAAATTGAAAATTCTTAGTGGCAGGATTAAGGAATGATACTTTTAAATCGAAGATTTTAAAAAAATCAAGGTTTCCCAGTTACAGCATTAGAAAAGTGCGAGCCTCCCTCCGCCATATTTTTAAGTTAAGGAATATTATAATGTACGTTCAACAATTTTCATGGGTAATGAAACACATAAATTACTTCTAGTACCTATGTTTTTTTTGTTTATCTATTGGCACTTTACATTTACATTTACATTTTTTATCATATGAGAAGATACAGATATAAATATTTTTACAAAGAATTGGACCGACGTTATTAGTGTTTTGATGTAACATTAGTCACAAAAATTAAACGTTCGCTTATACCACACCCATGTATTATATTATTTGCTTGTACTGGTTAAGAGTATTATTTGGAGTTCTCAAAAAATCGCAGAGGAAATACTTATGAATCTACACTTATTTCAGATTTTACCACTGCTGTAATTCTAAAACTGTAACACTATGAAAAAACTGTTGTTAGAAATAATTTGGTATTTTATTAGTCATTCTCAGATTTTCAATTTTCGAAATAAAATGCCCTTTTCACATAGGGAAAATACACAGATTTCAAATTTTAACACCGCAGAAAAAATGTTTCCGGATATCTTCTTATCTTTAATTCTGTCATCTCGGATTTTCGATATTCGAGAAAAATTGCAACCTCCACCCCTTCGGGGCGGTTTTCGGAGGGAAGGAGATTTCGGATTTGAGTTTTTATGAATACGGGACCATTTCACAAGTAGTACGTTTACTATATAAAACGTGCGCACAAACCAAAAAAAAGCACACAATCGAATTGTATACCTACTCCGTTTGGGTTTGTCGGTCAAAAAATAGTTAAGCCAGGCCTCATTCTCACTTTTAAACGTCCTTAGCCCTACCGCACTGTCAGCACGATAATCTCCTAAAATAGTACCACTTTTCACCACAGACTAGAATATGTCGATTTGAAACAATTGTAAAATACATTTTTATCGCCTTTCTCTCGCGATACAACATCGCAACAGATTGCATTCTGTGTGACGGCCCCCTAAGAATATTATATTGATTGTGACCGTCAATAACGTTGCTGATTCCGTTTCTCTGTTTCTTTCTGCGCTAAAAACCTATCCACTATGGACACTTTCTGTTAGCCACTCTGTAACTCTGGTTGTAAGTTAAAATCGAAGTGGACAGATTTATAGAAATACACACACGCTTGTTCTCACAAATACACCGCAACACGTACAAACGCAGAGACCGAGATTATACTTATATACCATCGAGTGTTATCTAATTTTATCTTGTATAATATATCTGTTGTATTATTATAGGTATCTGAACCGCATCTTGATACCAAGCGGGCCTGTCTTTGCGTGGAGTCGGTGCTGGATCGTCTGGCCGGCAGGCAGCTGGTGGCAACCAGAAACTGGCAAACTTTCCACACGGAGCTGGTAGAGAAGAGAGAGCTGCTGGTTAGGCTGGAGCAGACCATGGCGGAGAGCACCAAGGTTAGTTTTGTTTGTTTTACTGTTTTGATGGTGTTGATTTCGATGACGACGCGACAGCTACCTGTTGAAATTGGCTGCCTGTATTTTACTAAACAAAACGTTAATACCTATAGTAGATTAATTGACTGTGTTTCCGGAAAATACAGTTGAGGCAACGAGCGTTTGCTGATGAATGATTGAAGAAGATAATAATGTGACATTTTAGGCTTAGGAGTTAAAAGAGAGTCAAAGTAATAACGTATTCCATTAGGCAAAGTCTTACATTGTTGTTAATTATTTAAGATTTTACATCGTTCGTGTCAAGTGAATTTATTTTATAGAAGGTATTTTTGCAGTTGAACCAAATATACACGCATTGGTTTTCACATTAAATTTTATCCTGGCCTTTTTAATTTTATATTATCTACATACTTTCTCATTTATTTATGCGAAATAATACTGATCTTTGTGGCACTTCGTCGAATTAGACGAAATAATTCATCAAACTATACTTTATCGCCTCAACTATACCTTTCTTAAGCCTTTATTGCAGAGGAGTAGACATCTCGATACACTGGTTCTAATTAATCAATAAATAAATGGTGTTGCAGTTAGGAATACTGTTTAGGAAGGATATGATCTTTATAATTGATTTTTCAGCAAAATAGGTTAAAAGTATGATATATTCTGTTTGTTTTTGGTTTTTAAAATTCTTACCCAAAAAAATCTAATTTATAATTGGAATTTAACCTTTTTATGGCTCAGTTTACCGGAAGAAAATAAAACAAGTTCGAGTCTTAGTACTAGGGTCCCGCTTTCACCAATTTGGTACAGAACCCTCAAAAGATCCCTAAGATCATTTATGTGTCTATCTACCTGTCCGCCTATTATATTATTTTTTTATTTATGAATATTTATGAATACGGCTAATATATAAAAGCAAAAGATGGAATTTCTGTTTAAATTTCCAAATTTATTTCATGTTCTTTAGTACCTACCTATTGTTGTAATTTTAATAACAATTAAATGGGATTGGTTTTGGTATTTTCAGTGTATGTAATAATGAAGTCGATTGAATTTTATTCTTACAATTTATTTATTTGCCATTTTTGAGTAGGTCAAGTTCAATAATCCCCAATAAGTATACCTACTTATTTAATTTAATTTAACATTCAGTTATTCAAAAGAAATATGAGTCTTCTGAGAGTCCTATCATGAAAACGGTTTTTCAAATGAAAGGCTTAAATTATTGTTCATATATTCACGATTCTATCCCCCCACCCTTTTTTAAGAAAGGAATCATTAAAATCTCTGGACGTTTACTATGCCAATTGCAGAAAGATACATAAAAAATAAACTTACAATCGAAATACGAGTTCGGTCAATAAATGTAGTTTTATCATGAGCTGATTGTTATCCATATATTCGAAACTTTCATAAATTAGAATGTAACAATTATTTAAGAGTGTGCAATTTTATGTTTATGCAGATTTAAAAAAAGAACGGTTAATCGTTATAACTTTGGTCAGACATAACAAATTCGGATTACTTCTTACTGGTTTGTTTATTTTACTCTTGATTTTGTTTGACAGAACATTCCTTCTTCTTAACGCTGCCCCAACTTCTAAATATAGGGTGCCAGAAATAGCTACAACCACTATTATCTGGGTAGATATTGAATTCAATTCTTCATTAAGCTATTTTTCTACAATAGAAACACTCCGTTTTTGTGTTTATCTGTTTTGGTTGTATATTCATTGAATTTTACAGAACTTCAAACGAAGTTGTATGATTTTATCTGCTTCGAATAATATGCCTAATACAAATTAGCAAAATTAGTTGCTAATATATCTAAATAATAATTATAATAAGCATGTTTTAGGATCGGAAACTGTCCACCCACGCAAGAATTAATTTCTGTTTGCCTCATGGATAAATTTAAACAACCGAATTTTACGCTTCAACATTTTGTATCCATTTGAATTAAATTTAGAATTCTTTTGCTGTAAATTTCTAATGGTCGCATTCGATAGAATAGTTGTAATATTTTTTCTTGACATTTCTTATGCATTAAGATTATTTGGCAAGCATTTGAATGTTTGAAGCATTTCTGGCAAATGGAACCTAACACATTTATCTTGTTGAATTCCAATTTTTGTTTGTTTATATAGATTAACTGGGTGATATTTTGAAAAATTTGTTTATCAGTACGATTCCGGCTAGTCCAGTTCATTCATAGTGACATTTTTACTGAATAATCTAGGAATCCAGAGATAACTTTTAGGAATTTCAAATCTATCGATGGAGCAAGTTAAAACACCTTATTTTTCCCTATTCTCTAAAGAGCGTTGGCAACTTTTCGCATATATTTATGAAACGCTTTATTTCACAAATATATCACTTGTTCCAAACGGCACTAATTGAGAAGCTTTTTAGGCATTATTCCTCTTGGCAGATTGCCAGTGCTTTTCACGAGATGGCCAGTTCATAACATAATTATATTTTTCCGCTTTTCACACAAAATTTTTAAAAAACTACTTACTTAACAGCGTGTCATATGTTACTATTTGATTTTCAAGTTATTTAAGGAGAAAATTCAAATACTTGTCAACCTCTGAGTGATGGAGTAATCATTGTGTTGATTATAAATTTAAAAAAAAATTGGATATGTCACTGTACCGTTTCCAATATTTTATTATTGTTTCCTTAAAAGTATAAAATATTAGCACTGTTGCTGGTGCCTGGCATACACTGCTTAAAAAAAATGAGTAATAACTATGATTTCAAAAACATAAAGAAACACGATATGATTATATTTTTTTTTCATTTCAGACTATAAGCTGGGTGACCAAACTGGATAGCCAGTTATACCCCGTTATCACAACTAGCTCAACAAAGCCGGCCGAGATAGCCAGCCACATTGAAAATAAACTTGCCGTTGTTTTGCCGGACATCAAGCGGGCACAATCGGAAGTTGACCAAAAACTAAAGACTGCCGAAGCACTTCTCACTAAAACTCAAACTCCCAACGAATCATCGTTAAATGTTAAGAACCAACTTCAAGATCTGAATCAAAGGTTGACTGAAATTTACTCGGAATATCAGATACTGCTACAGGTGCTGATAGGGTATTTCAGAAATCTTGAGGAAATCGATAAGAAAGCCGAATCGTTCAATAATGCTTTGGAAAAATCAGGTTATCCAAGAGATTCGGCGGTAGTGGAGTCAATTATTAGAGAACATGAAGCAACACGTGAAACTATTGTAGAGAGACTGAGATTCGCCCAAACTGAATGTGACCAAATAAGCCAAAGGATAAGAAAGCAGGTAAATATAGTCAAACGGTTAAAACAGTCACTCTGTATTCTCCCGATTATATCTAACACTATAACATTATTATCTCGCGATGAACTCATCAATTATCCCTTATTTTAGGAACCAGAAGCGCCTGCGGAACAGGATATAAATAAACTGCAACACGTTTTGGAGTTGCGGCGTGCCGAGTTCGAAAACCAGTGGCGGCAAAGACACGACTCGTTGGAATCTCATAGGCAAACCTGTCTCTTCGACGCCGACCTTCAACAAATCAACTCTAGTATTGATGAGCTTAGCAGACAGGTTAAAAATATCAAGGGCCAGTATGGAGAATCCGTGCCCAGTGCTCGGGCTACCTCGCAGACCTTCTCTAATGTGGAATATACAATCCAGGTACCTAATACATTCTTCCATCTGTTACTATTAAATAATTGTTTTATAATGTGAAAAACTCCCAAAGCTTAAATCTCATTGATTATAAAGAATATAATTACAAATTAATAGAACAATATTACTTAACTATCCAATACAAAATTCTTCATTACAGATGCTAGAACAACGAATTCAATCATTTATTAAGACTGGTGAAAAAATGTTGGCTGAACGGCATGCTCAATCTCCACATATTCAGAATCAACTCTCAGATCTGCAGGATAGATGGAACAATCTCAAGAACCAGATGAAGACGATGCGTAATTTGATTGATCTAAGTATACCATATTTCCAGCTAGTAGAAGATGTAAGTTGTGATCCAATTCATGGCCTATATAAAAAAGCGAAGCGTCTATACTTCATACAAGAAATATTATTTGTTCTGAAACTTATCCGGTTCAAAAGTACCTACAATCGTTTCACCACTGAAGTCAGTTCCTTATATTTAAGTATATATAGGACGAATTTGCTTTCTCGGTTACCTGTTTTTACAGTTACCAAATCAATTTTCGTCAATGATGTTGATAATCACGTGATTCCAATCATTTCGAATTCGAAACTTGGCAACGCCTAACCACTTCAGTGACAGTACACAACTTTGAAGTAAACCATTTTTTTTCGGATAGATTTTACAGAAACGAGTTCAATAAGAATTTGCTATTTAGGTTAGTTTTAACTTTTGGCATAAGTGTGACAACCTTTTTTTAATTTTTAAGGCAGAAGACTGGTTCCGAGAAGGTAACAAGTTGCTGGTTACCATAGCAAGAAAATCTACTGCAGTCAGACACCCCGAAGAAGCTGTGAAACTGTTGAATGAAATCAACACGTTTTTGAGACCAGGAGAAGAGAAACAGAATGAAAGAATTTTACGAATTACAGAAATGGCACTGCAGTTATACGGTCCAGATCAGGCTAAACACTCTTCTCTATTGAATGGAAACAAAGAGATGCTAGAATCATTTTCATCAATCATCAAAGAGTTGAGCACTTTAGCAGATAATTTACGTGCTGCTGAAAATGAGAAAGAACGAGTACAGAAAGAACAAGAGTTGGCTAGACTTGCAGAAGAGACAAGGAAGATGGAAGAAGCAAGATTAGAGGAAGAAAGAAGACTAGCCAGTGAAGCAAGAAAGGCCGAAGAGGAGAGGCAAGCAGAAGCAAGAAGAAAAGCTGAAGAAGCTAGGCTAGCTGAGGAGGCGAGGTTAGCTCAAGAAAGAATTAGAGCCGAAGAACTTAGATTAGCCGAAGAAAGGAAACAAGTAGAACAAACAAGACTAGCTGAAGAAGCCCGACTAGCTGAAGTGAGGAGAAAAGCAGAGGAAGCAAAGAAGGTGGAAGAATTGAGAATAGCTGAAGAAAGGCAAAAACTTGAAGAAGAAAGGAGGAATTTAGAAGAAGCTAAATTGATCGAAGCTGCTAGGAAAGCAGATGAAGAAAGGTTAGCTGAACAAAAAAGAAGAGAGGAGGAGGCTAGACTTGCAGAGCTGAGAAAAGCTGAGGAAGCTCGGCTTGAGGAAGAAAGACGAAAGGCTGAGGAACAAAGGCGTCAAGCTGAAGAAGAGCGTAAGAGAGCTGAAGAAGAGAGACGCAAAGCAGAAGAAGCCAATCGATTAGCGGAACAGAAACGAATTGAAGAAGAACGATTACTGCAACAACGTAAAGCTGAAGAGGCAAGGCTACTAGAGCAAATTAGGGAAAAAGAAGCTCTTTTGGAAGAAGAGAGGAGAAGAGCTGAGGTTGCGAGGATTCAAGAAGAACAAAGAAGAGCTCAAGCATTATTAGAAGAAGAAAGGCGTAAAGCTGAACAGGCGAGAATTTTTGACCAGCAAAGGCAAGCTGCCGAACTATTAGATGAGGAACGTAGAAAAGTTGAGCAAGCTAGGCTAATGGAAGAGAACAGACGAGCCATAGCTATTGAAGAAGAAAGAAGAAAAGTGGAACAGGCCAAGTTATTAGAAACTCAAAATAAAGCCGAGGCGGAACGTCGAAAAGCAGAAGAGGAGCGGCGAAGAGCAGAAGAAGAACGCAGAATTGCGGAAGAAGAACGTAAAAAGGCAGAAGCAGAAAGACTGGCAGCCGAACGAGAATTCAAAAAAGCTGAAGAGGCGAGAATTCAAGAGGAGCAAAATATATTGAAAAAACAAACAGTCCAAATTACTGAAATAACTGATATGCACAAAATAGAATTGATTCAGTCATCAGATGCAAGAGTTCCATCACCACTACCAATTATAGAAGACGCGATGGAAGCACCTATATTCACTTCACCATTGAGTGATGCTGTAATTCAAGAGGGCTCTAAATTCACTTTCATATGCCGGGTGTCAGGCCATCCTCAACCAAATATAACATGGTATAAAGCAGGAATCTCGATACAAAATAATCCAGATTATCGCACCAGCTATGACAAAGGTTTGTGCTCGTTGACAATAGAAGAAACATTTGCAGAAGACTCGGCCAGATATACCTGCCGTGCTGTAAACGGAGCTGGTGAAGCTGAAACAAACGCTCTCTTGTCGGTCAAGGAGACCGAGCCTGAAGAAGTTCTGTCCCCACCATCTTTCATCAAATCTCTTCAACCTTCGGTGGCAAAAGAAGGTTCAACCTTTCAGTTTGACTGTAAAGTGGAAGGAAATCCTTTGCCAACTGTTCAGTGGTTCAAGAATGGCGATTGTATCGACAATTCCCCTGATTATATTATCACTTATAATAACGGAGATGCTATACTAAAGTTTGAGAAGGTTTTCTTGGAAGATAAGGCGGATTACACATGCAAGGCCACGAATCAACTTGGGACAGCACAGAGTACAGCCAACTTGATCGTTACACGTAAGTTTTTTTTTACTATTTTTAATGCTTGCAATGGGGTTTGTCGAAGATTTGCATATTTATACAATTGTCTCTTATATATAACTTCAGGAAGATTGATGAGAAATAATTTACCATGAATTTAGGAAGACCTGAGTAGATGAGCTAACATTCTAAAAATATTTTTTTATGCTAGTCCAGAAAACTAACAGTGTTAATTAAAGACCGGCATATAAACGGGCTGGTTAGGACGGGCACTTTCGAGAAGTGGAAAATGTCACCGTTAGTGAAGTAAAATTTACTTACTTACTCGTTTTGACCACCAGCATCGCTTCGTTTTTAGGATGAGGCAATTAGAAATCACATCTGAGCAGATGAGCCAATCACATTTCACAGTTGATTCAAATATCTCATTTATCACCGTCTAGAAAAATTAAGCTATATATAATTTTACATCAAAAGGGAACTGAATTAAAGAAAATATATTTTCTGTCAAGTCCAAGAAAGATATCAAGAAATGTATTCATTTGATCAGATTTTCACATAAATTATTGTACTTAATAACATGTTGGATTAGTCAGGGAGCAGTCATATCTGAGTGAGTTGATTATTGGTCTGCGCCCAAAAGACTTAGGTTTAATTCAAACGGTTTCGTGTTCCAGAAGTCATGTTAAGTCGTTCATCCGGTCGAGGGTTCTATATAATACCCAAAGAAGTATCTCTGAGTCCTACGGCTGAATTTTCGTGGATTTCTCTGGATATTTGTATGTCCTATGTCACTGGATTGTTTTGTGAGATTCTATCAATGCGACTGGGACTTAAAGGTGGAGGGTTCCATACCGGGAAATCCCTAAGACATATGTAGTATTAGTTATCATGCTGTTCTCTCTTGGTTCATCTCTGTGGATGGATCTGGGTTGTTGTTCGGACTGCTTCTACGCGCAAGTAAGACTCTGTGGTAGAAGGGTTTCATACTCAAGACTTTATAAATTTATGTTTTTGTACCACAATTTACCAAACTGTTTGCCCGAGAGGTACCGGGTAAAACAGCTCGTTTTTTATATAATCACCTCATTTTAATGGTTAGATTTATCTCTTAATTCTATATTTAGTGGTAATTTAGAGTTTTTTTGAGTCTAAATATCATATTATCTTTTCTTCTTAGATAAAATTCGAAGTTAACAGCTGAATACCTTCGATCAATTTAGAAAGATAGATGCTATTCACTTTGAAGAAAATCTAAAACTATTATTTTAATTAATCTGCAATCCAAATTTTCTTTAAGAAATAATCCTGTAGAGGTAAACAAGATAAAAGAAAAAAAAATAGAATTAAAAAAATACTAGTTTCTAAATAATCTAAGTAAAAATAACAAAAAGGAATACAAAATAAATATTTTGTACAAAAAATTGGACCGACTTTATATGTTGGTGAACTGAAAAATACAAATTAATATTAATTCTATTGGTACTGGTAATTTTGAAGTTGTGCAAATGTAGTTAAGTAGAAGACTCTTGGTACCAACTTCACAAGTACCAGCACCAATAGAATTAATATTATTTTGTATTTTTCAGTGCACCAACAAATAAATTCGGTTAAATTTTTTGTGAAAAATCTTTATTCCACACTTTTGAGTGTAAGATTATTCATGAAAATCGGTGAACGTTCAATAATACCAAACAAGATAGTACTTATCCAATTACCCACGTATATTATTTGCTTGTACTTGTTATTATTCGGAGAAATCAAAACATCGCGGCGGAAATACGAATATTTCAGATTTTACTACTGCTCTAACTCGAAAACCGTAATTCTATTAAAAAAATGTTCAATTTAAATATTGCTACAAACAATCTGGTTTGTAATCGGGCCTTCTCAGATTGTCCCCTTCAAATAGCAGAAATACACATATTTCAGATTTTTACGTTTCTATAACTCGAAAACCGTAACTCTTTTGAAAAAATATTCAATATAAATGTTTCTGATATTGTACTATCTTTCATTCTGCTGTCTCAGATTTTCGATTTTCGAGAGAAATTGTTCCCTCCACACACATCGGGGGTGAAACTTGCAGGGAAAGAGATTTCGGATTGGAGTTTTCATGAATATGAGACCAATTCTCCATACTCCTCTCTCAAATGAAAAAAAATCAAAATCGAAGCACGTTTACTAAGCAAAAGGCGCGAACATACAAAAATTAAAAAACATGCAGACATTCTGTCGAATTGTATACCTCTTCCGTTTGCGTAATGTTACAACAAAAAATGTAGCTTTAGTCTACCTAGTAGAGTAGTAGAGGTATCTACTTCAACTAATATTTTTCTTGCAAGCAAGCTCCTTACTTTATTATAACTTAGTACAATCCACTTAGACAATTTATTTTTGCAAGTTTTAAATTTATTAAGATATATCATATTTATTTGTAACAAATTAGCAAGTTCTTAGTTCTTGTTACATGATACTCATGACATTTATTAATAAACTCAAGTACAAATCTGCTCTTAAGATGAAGGGGCTCAGCAGCAGTGTTATCACAAGTGATGTTAAGAAATTAATGGTAGATATTTCGCTCAGCTCCGTTCCATTATACCTCACGACGCAATGGTGCCAAAAAGACCATAATATAAAATCAGTAAAATAAATAACATTGGACACTATTCTGTGTTTGTCAGTCTATTTGTGGCATTGTAGCTAGAAAAAGTCAGAATCGATTTTAATCGTGTATTCTAAATGATGTAGTTGATTTATTCGAGATTGATACTGAACTATTTTGATAAAAAAATCCTTATATCGTGAAAGACTGCTAAAGAACGCAGCGAATGGAAACGTGAAAATCAATGACTCTGTCGACAAGCGTTCAAATATTGTCTTATTCACTGCATTTGTCGTTTCTCTCGCATCCAATTTATCTACTATTTGTTCATCGAATTTTTCAAGTTCGACTTATGGTAAGGGTCAGTATAATCGACAAACATATAAGAGGGCGAATTTCCATAACTAGACGATACTATAGCGTTCATAAGTGTAGTCAGCCATAATGAGATCGTGTTTAAGAATGCATTCACTGAATGAGACCATGGAAGAAAAACAACAAAATTAATTACATGATTACCTCTTTCCAATTTGATTGCCATTCTATAATTTCCAAAAATACTTCTGAAATTAATATATTTGAATTTGGGTTAAATTACTTTACATAATTTGTATTATTCATTGGACAAACCGTCATACAAAATTATCATCGTTAGGCATAAATAAGAAGATGAAAACCGCATCTCTTTGAATTCTTGGCATAATATATTTAGACACGTACACACATTTGTCGTATCATATACAATAACATACGAGATGAATATAGGAAGATCCAAATGTAGGTTAGCCCGTCTATTTTTGTTTTTTGGCTCATTTCTCCAAATTTAAAATATAAAAAAAGAAATGTATGAATAATCTAAAGTTAATAGAAAAAGTGATTATTCTCTGAAGGCTCCATCATTATGAATATAAGTTGTATACATAATAATATCATTACAGCATCGGAGCCTACACAAACGCCGAATTTCATCCTACCCTTGTCCAATGTAATGGCCAGAGCGGGACAGAAAATAAAATTGGAATGCGAAGTTTCGGGATTGCCCCTTCCAACATTAACGTGGTCACACAACGGCAAGACAGTGAAGGAAACGCGTGAACTTAAGGTAAGATAGTTTATTTTTTCTAATCACTTATTATCTATTCTAGTAAAAAAATCAGCCATTATGATTTGTGTTTTCTTTTTAAATGATAGCGTTTCAAAACATGTTTGTCTTTCTGCTTTGGCACTATTCCTAATATAACTGGACTGGGAAAGCGAGAGTTGATTCAATTTATTTTTAAATGAGCTTTTATAATATATCTAACATTCAATTCTTCTCACACACAGCATACTTTTTTGGCTGAATTATAATATATATATAAGATAATAATCCTCTGTAGTTATGGGCTTCTAAGAAGCTAATCATCATGTTTGTTTTAATCTATTAGTTAAGTAAGATATATACTTTCACCAGAAATTGCACGTTATTTATTTATTCTTTCAAACATATATATTTTATAACAAATTCATATGAAACGTTAGCATCCTAAATTTGAATTTTGATAATTTTATATGATTCTGAAAACATACGTAGATATTCTGCGAATTAGAACTATGTTTATTTGAATAAATTCAACAAAACGTTTCTTAGAAATTGACAGAGTTTCCTTAATTCAGTTGCAGCAAGAAGACAACAAGGCAACTCTTATAATCTATGAAGCTTTTCCCAAAGATGCTGGCACTTACGCAGTAAGTGCAAAGAATATCGTCGGGGAAGCAACAAGTTCTTGTGGCGTTTCTGTAAAAGGTCGCCTACCTACCGAAACTTCAGACTCTGAAATGGCTAGCGATATGGAGCCCGTGAAACCATCAATACAGCTGCCATTGGCAAACCTCACTGTCCAAGAAGGTAATCGAGTACGTCTCGACTGTGTGATTGTAGGTCAGCCTGAACCAGAAGTTATTTGGTACCATGACGATAGACCAGTGAAAGAATCTCCAGATTTTCAATTGCTTTTCCAAGGCGATCGCTGTTCACTGATCATTCAAGAAGCACTGCCAGAAGATGCTGGTGAATATAAAGTAGTGGCTCTCAATTCGGCTGGAGAAGGATCCAGTAAATGTATTTTAAGTGTTGTTCCACTGTCACAATCCGATAACGAGCAGAAGCCGAAAGAAGAAAAAATTGAGCCGACTGGAACGCCGCCAAAATTCACAAAGCTCTTAGCAGATGTTCTCGTCTCCGAAGGGGATAAAGTAATTCTGGAAGGAAACGTCATAGGAGAACCTAAGCCTGAACTCAAATGGCTCCTCAACAATTTGCCAATCACCTATACTGAACATTACATTTTCACTCATAAAGATGATGGTAACTTCAAATTAGAAATAAACAGTGTTAAACCGGACGATAAGGGTGTATACACTGTAAAAGCTATAAATAATTCTGGTGAAGTCAAATGTTTTTCACAATTGATTGTGAAATCATCAAAGCCCATTGAAACTGTCAAATATGAAGAAATTAAGCTGGCTCCAGAATTTAAAGAAATCTTCCACGATAGAACAGCATTTGAAGACACAAGTACCAAGTTTGAGTGTATTGTTACTGGTAAACCAACACCTAAAGTGAAATGGCTCTTCAACGGAGAGTCTATTTCAGGCAAAGATTTCCTTCTATCTACTTCCGGTGACAGACAAGTTCTATCCATTCCAACTCTCAAGAGAGAACATTCCGGTACAATAATATGTATTGCTGAGAATGAAGTTGGCAAGGCCAGTTGTGCAGCCTCATTGGTAGTAGAGTCCTCTACTTCTATAAATTTGCCCATATTCCAATCGCCGATTCAACCACCACTACAAGTTCCTTTCCAAGTTCCTATTTTATCTCCAATAGCGCCGTTGAAAACAGAGAAACTGCAACAAGTTGAAACATCATATTCAATTAACCGAGAGGTCATAACACAGTCATCATCTTCTCAATCAAGTAAAATTATATCGTCCAGTGCTGATAGAGCAGAACCTCATGTTGAAGAACATAAAGTACTCTCCCAAAAAGAACAAACCTTCAAGCAAGTCAATCAAGATGCACCCGAAATCAAAGAGAGTCATCGATTTGAAGAATTCCACAAAGTTGGAAAGGATGCACCAGTTATTCATGAAGAATCTTCAACAACGTATACAATAGGTGAAAAGAAGGAAATCCCAAAGCAAATCATGTCGGCCGAGGAACATTTAGTGAAAAAAACACTTTTCAAAGTAAGACCACCCAAATTTATGACGCCTGTGATTGGTAAAATTGTTGATCAAGATGTGGATATTGTACTAGAAGGAATATTAGATGGTCAACCAACACCGACTGTGACATGGACTAAGAATGGTGAAGAACTTAAAGAAAATGATCGTGTCAAGATTTCATGGGAACATAATCGTGCTGCCATTGAAATAAAAAGAGTGAATGTTGATGATGCTGGACGTTATTCTTGCACTGCTGTTAACGAAGGTGGAACAGCTGTCAGTACAGCGGATCTAGTAATCAGAAGTAAGTTTTGAATATTTTAATTAACTTTATTTAAGAAATATACATATTGCTATTTCTTTCACAGAGACTATCTTCCCTCCTGTCTTTGGACGACGACTTCAAGCTCAAGTTATCAAAAAGGGCGATCGTATCATCATGGAAGTTGAAGTTACGGGAACTCCTGAACCGGTGGTCACGTGGCATAAGGATGGTGTTGCTGTCGAGGAATGCCTCAAAGATGCAGCCAGGATTAAATCAATGGGCCAGTGCCATACCCTTATTATTGAAAAAGGTAAAAATTGTTAATAGTCAACTATGTATACATACTCATTTTTCTCTTACTTGCAGCTGAGTTAAATCACACTGGAAGATTCATGGTGCGAGCTGTTAACTCGGGTGGAGAAGCGCAAAGCATAGCTGATATAGCTGTATATGAACCAACGCCAGACACTATGGTCGAGGTTGTAAAGACTGTGGTATTTGAAGATGTGCGCAAACATGAAACACTGGTAAGTGTTATTGTTTTATGTATGAATTAAACTATATAGCTAATCTATCTTTCTCAATACGTAAATATAGACATCTGCGGCAGATAAGATATCATCTTCAATTACAACACCCGCTCTTCCAGTTGTATTTTCGCAGGCTCCGATAACGCCCTTCTCAACAGCAGAAGCATCTCAAACGGTTATGTCGAAATCAGAAGTAACTAAAGTCGAAGAAGAAAAAACATCTAAAGAATATCAAACATTTAAATTAGAGCATCAAATGCCGGACATTCCAATGCCAAAGCCAATTGAAACCAAGTCACACGATACTATTATAGAAAAACATGTAATACTCGAGACATCAGGTCCGGGAGAAATATCTAAAGAAGTAATAACAGAAGAGAAGAAAGCTGAATCTCAAGAAGGTATTGAGACAAGTTCAATTTCAAAACAATCATCTTTACAATTCTTCGTAAAGAAAATTCAAGGTGAGGAACCAAGTCTTTTGAAAGAAGTACCCATTCCAGAGCCAATTAAACCAGAGTTATTTGAGAAATTTGAATCGAAAGATACGGAGCCACCAATTAAGATAGATTCTAAATTATTTCCAACTGTAGCACCGACACATGAAGTCAAAACTGAGAGATTCGAGTCATTCTCGTCAACGCAGCAAACTATCCAACCTCCTGATTACCAGTCTTATTCGTCATCATTTGTTACACAAGATTTCGATCTGAAGCCTGAGCCACCCGCAGAGATTTGTTATGCTCCAAGACAAGCTGGTGTGAAGAAACATGAAGAGGTTTCCGAACGAATAAGACGTTTATCAGAATGTCAAAAAGATTTGTCACCTCACGAAGTTCCCACTGGTGCTATAAGAATTTTTCCATCGGCACCTAAGCCTTCCGTGGTGGAACAGAAAATAGAATTTTCTGAGAAAAAGGAGCAGTCATTTCAACAATCCTCTTTTCAGTCATATTCATCTTCATACAATCAATCTGTACAGAGTAGTAAAATACAAGCGGATAAACTTTGGACACCTAAGCTTGAAATAGAGAGACCAGCTTCAGTGGCTTCTTCCACTTATTCATCAGAAAGATATTACTCGGGTAGACCGTTGTCAGCTCAGTCTGGGACTGCTGAACCATCTCAAGAAGCACTGCAAATGGAAAAACAATGGGCGCACAAATTTTCTGAAAAACAACCGTCTTGGTCGGTTCAAAGTACCCTGGAAAGGAAGTGGACACCTGTTGAAACCAAATCTGAAAAAATTATCAAAGAAACAAGAATTGTTTCAAGTGATCTACCAAAGCAACATTACATTGCTGAGGTCAGTAATCTAGGAAGTATGGTTGACCAGCAAAAAGTTTCTCATGAGACATATTCCAAAATTGATTCCCAAATTAGCGAAGAACGGAATGTAAAGCCTTCTGAAATAATAAAGTCTTGGCCACCTGTTAGTGCTGAAGCTCCACCACCTCCACCAAAACCTTTTTCAACTATGGATTCTTTAGCAATCAGGCCTGTGTCAGTGCAAGATATTACTGATGAAGTATATTTAGAGCCAGGCCCACCTCCAGAGATTGCATATGCTGAGCCACCAAGACAAAGAAGGCAGTCTTACGTGGAAACTGTTGAACAAGAAATTGAGAAACATTTAGAGCCAACTAAAGTACCACCACTGGCAGTAAGAACGATGCCACCTCCAAAAGACTGGGTAGCACCACCTCCCCTACCACCTAAACAAATGACACCGCAAGCTCCTCCAATACCAGCTAAGCCTATAAAGCATGTAGAACCACCAAAAATAACTCACAGTGTTCCCTTCCAAAAGTTTCCAGAGCTTGAACCTTTCCCGTTTCAACCAGGATCAGACAAACCCAAAACTCAAAAAGTTGGACCACCACCAACTCCATCAAAATTTTTCAAAGGAAGGTTCACTGACAGTGATTATGAAAGTGATTTTGAATCAGCTAGATTCCCAGCTAAATGGAAACCATGTATGAGCGATACGGAAGAGCCAAGTTACAGAAAAGTTCAACCCCCACATGCAATTCATATGAGTAGATCGCGATCCACAGAACCAGAGCCGCTACCACCATCTAAATTTGAGCATCCACCTACTTTTACTGGTCCATCCAGACCCAGTGTAAATTTCGAGGATTACAGCCAGAAGACTTGCCAAACAAAAAAGTTTACTAAACATACAAGGGCACAAGAGTTCAACAAAAGTGTTCCTGCTCCTACTCCTATTTATAAACAGCCAATAAGAAAGCCGGATTCTCCTAAGCTTAAGCACAAAATGTTCCAAGATGGGTATATGGCCGATACTGAATTCAAAGAAGAACGATCTATGTACAAGCACTTCTCGAAATCCAGTGAGAAATATGAAAGCTCAACGTTTCCGCGTACTACAAAATTCTCTACTGTTAAGAAGACATCAGAAAACCAGGTTCGAAATATGTTTGAGTGTGTTTTTGAAGTATATTCTTGAACCAACTTTAGCTTGTATTGCGCCACATCTTTAATGCTCGCACACTTTATTTGTAGTTATTGTAATACACTAATATATGTCAACGGTAATCAAAAAACCTGAACATATCTCTTTTCCAGCTTCAAAAAAATTCCTTAAAAAGTATGTACCTCAAACAGAAATACCTACTCCAAAGATAGTCTAGTTGAGAAGTTTAAAATCGACTTAATTCCTGTTACTATGAAATGCTTGTGATAGCTCATTGGAATCAAAATAATAGCTAGAAAAATGTACGAAAGTTCCAAATCCACACATAAACTATTTCAAATGTTATGAAAGGCTTGCGTTTTGTAAATTATTCAAATTATTACTTATATTATTATTATAACGAACGACAATATTTAGAAAATATTTTTAATAGTTTTCAAGTCCGTTGCAATCATACTCATACTTAATCAAAATTATTGATGGAGATCATTTTGAAGAATGTGTGTAAATTTGTCCCGTAAATGATAAAAAATAAACAAAATAGTTACAACCATTGTTTTTGTTGGACAAAAATAGTTTTAAAACTTTTTATGAAGCAAAGATGTCACCTTCTATTGAGAATCCGTTTAACTAGCATGTATGAAAGCTTTTGGATTTATAATGACATTCGTTACGCAAGGGTAATTTATTCTTTATATGTTAATTAGTATATTTAAACGAATAATTCTTGTATATATCTATATTTTGGAATCGACTTTAATGATTTTGATCAAATTTAGTAGGTATTTAGTTAAGCTTTGAGTTTTGAAGTTTATCTATATACCTACACGAGCTTTTTCTAGAATGGTTAGGCAGATTTCGATAAAAAATGGCAGAAAGGGGTTTTTGGGTTCGAGAAATCGATTAGTGATATTTTCATATATAATGGTTATGACCTTTAAGCTCCACACGAGAATGGCACACAAATCCTATGAGCTATCGCAACGTATTTTAATTTGCAGCAAAATAGATTAACATGGTTTCGAACTCGTGAACTACACTGAGAATGATGCACCTTCTAGATTTGTCCTATCCGACTAACCATTCAATAATAATATTTGTTTTATGTATAATAACATTTTACCATTAACATTAATATCTACATATTTACATTTGTATTTCAGGAACTTGTTGCAACTCCGATTATAACTGGTCATTCTTCCAAACAAATCTTCGAATCTCATGATAGACATGTCACAATGGAATCTTCGCCACAATTCAAGAAGGTTCAATACCCACCGCCACCAAGCCCTTCCCAATTTGTAAAGGGAGAGTTTCGAGAGAGTGACTACGAAAGTGATTATGATGGCAGGATACCACCTGTATGGGGCGGAGAAGAACGCCAGTATAAGCCTGTTCGGCCTGTCTTGACACCAACTCATCAGTCTCAACAATATTATGGTAGAACTCCAACACCTCCAACTGAATTCGATAACCCACCTGTGATAGAAGGTCCTCCTAGACCTAAATTCGAACCTATTGATAAGTCCAAAACAGTCAAATCTTCTGTTGTCTACAAGCCAAAACCTATACCAGCAGCTAACGTTACAGATTTGGTAAGGCCAAGACCACACACAGAAACTATTATCATTAAACCTGGCACACCTCCAGAGATGGGTTACTCACCTGGACCAAGAAAGACACAATATTACAGATCTACAGTCAGTGCACCCTACACAAACGCCATACAGACTGAAACATCTAACGTGGTTCATTTTGATGAATCAACTGACAATTGTCATCGCACAATGAGCGTGCAACAGACTCATAAAATTATCAAATTTGGTGACCAGTATAAGCAACAGGAGACGAGGAGATCAACGAGTGTACCACCACCTCCAACTCCAACTAAATTTCTTCCTGGTGAGTTCAGAGATAGCGAGTATGAAAGCGATGTCGATGGCTCGAAAATAAAGCCAAAATGGTCTCCAACTGGCAAAGACTCAGACAGTTTACACTTTAAAAGTGTGAAAGGTCCATCTCACCTGAGGTCATCAAGTGCCCCAGCACCAAAAGAGAGAGTTCTAACTCCAATGGAATTTGATAAACAACCTCCTCTCATATCTTGTGAAGATTCAAGGTACAACGAATCATCGTTAAGCAAGCATTTCTCTGAGAATCGGTCTAACCAAATAATCAGACGTGCTCAGTCATACGAACCAGTACTATACCCAGGTACTCCACCAGAATATGGTTATGCTGCCGATCATAAGATGACCAAATCGACAGCTACGAAGATGGCCTCTGAACATATGGATAGCATGACACATGCCTTCAAGTCAAAGACTCAGAAATTCGTTTCTGATATAATGGGAGATGTGAATAAACAGTCTGCCAGAAAACCCATTCTGAAGAAGCCGACGGATGGCGATGCGCAAGTCTACAGAGAAGATTCGCGAGCCGCACAATATGGTATGTTGACTTTGTTTACTAAGTACTTGTTTTTGCTATACTTTCCAGGTAGATGTTATTTTTCATAAATTCCAAAATATTGGAATACTGTTATTGAGAGGCAATTTACTCTTTCTAGGAAGGTGGGAAAGTTAACATTCTTAAACCAAATAGCGATGCTTTCTGATGTACTTAGTATAGAAATGCAACGAATGATATGCCTATATTTCAAATTTGAAAATTCTTGGAAGAAACAATACTCTTATAATTGGCGCTTTCTTTATTTTTTAACACTGTTATCCAAAATTAAC
Source organism: Crioceris asparagi (assembly GCA_958507055.1). Classification (NCBI taxonomy): domain Eukaryota; kingdom Metazoa; phylum Arthropoda; class Insecta; order Coleoptera; family Chrysomelidae; genus Crioceris; species Crioceris asparagi. Next base: position 10,212,830 of record OY293828.1, read on the forward strand.
ATTTGATTCTTTCTATAACAACAATGACAGTAAAATTGGTTTTCCTGGTGTAGAATATGTAACTTGATAACAGGCTTTTGAGTTGATGCAATCTATTTCCCTAGGAACGAAGCATGTTGACCCAGATACTGGTCTAATATACTTTAAGTACGATTTTGGCTACGAATTTGGCATCATCCTCCCTGGCGAAAGTAAAGACGGTGGCGTTCCTGTTCCCAAGAAGACTATCATAGAACCGCCCAAACGTACGGTGGACATTGAGATGCCAGTTTACCATGAGAAGTCTACAAGTGACACTATTCACACACCTACGCCACAATTCAAACCAAAAAAGTTCACACCCGGCAAATGGGAACCTACATCGGAAAGTGAAATGTCCGAATATGAGGGCGATGCGAAACGATCTAATAATTTAACAGGTTCGAGATGGGAGCCGTCTTCATGTAGTCCTGCATCTCTATCGCCTAGTTTACCTAGCACTTCGCCAGCTTTTAACAATACTTTCGCAGGTACTTGGTGTGCTGACTGATGCATGGCTGCCGCAGCCCTTGCAGATGACATTTTTTCATGCTTTCCAGCAGCATTTTTCTACAACAATTTTTATACTTAGCATTTGTATTAGTCGTCAGTTATTGTCAACATTAACTTTCATATTAACTACGCTTCTAGGCTATGATGGATGGGATAAGAGGATTACGTAGGCTGTTTGTAATTTTCACGCTTTTAGGTGGTAGTTTTGAGCTATGTTCTTCATCTGCATGATTTCAACTATTTTAGTTGTTCTTTCCAATTTATTAATTATGTCAACTCTTAGGAAGAAAAGGTGCAGAGACTCCACCCAGCTGTCCAAGTACACCAGGTGCGACCAGAGTGATTTTGCAGCCTGGACAAGCGAGGGCGCCATTGTTTATTACGGTGAGTATATAAATTATAAATCTATCAAACATATATTCATTCGATCTGAATAAAACAATATAAACTGAACCTTCAACCCGGTTAACCGAGAATAAAAATCAAATTTCGATTGAGCTTAATGATGCCAAATATAAGGCGTATTTACTCGCGAAATATAGATGGCATTGGTTACTTTCGCTTTTTTCTACTTTTCTAATTCTGCTACTTTGCTATAAAAAGCACTTTTGATTTCATATATTACATAGCTCTCCTTTAAAATTACCTTGTAAGACTTTGTTTAGAATTTTGCAAACAGACACTATATGATAACAAATTAGTTGATTAATTTATGCATAATACTGAATTGGAAAATCAATCGGAAAATTCCAGAATCGATTTGTAGATAAAATTATATTTAGACACTTGATGGCACTTTCAATTCACATGATTTCAGCTCAATTCATTCTTGCTTAACCGAATTACGATACTTTTTAATACCAAGTTCTGTTCTGTTTGATGTTCGATCACTTTGACCTAAAAAGGATTCAGCTCATATCCAATATATTGAGTATTCGTAAACACCAACTTCTTTTAAAATGTTATCACCGAAGTACAAACCGGTTTATTGATAGATATTGTGAAAACGTGGTGTGCTTTATATGAGTTTTTAGAATATAATGTAATTTTTTCCAGTATTTTCTTACATCTGTGACATGGAACTTAATCATTTTATTCTTATCTGGGTAACCTATATAGGTTCAAACTATAGTTTTTTCCACTGAAATCTGAAATTCTTCACATGAAATAATAATTTCGCATAACCAATATGAAATCTCCTCATATTTTCTTTCAGCCCCTCAGGGATATTGCGGTCGTAAGTGGCCAACCTGCAAAGTTCGAGTGTATCATCCAATCGGAACCACCACCAAATATTCTATGGTCGAAAAATGGACGAATCATTGAAAATTCCAATGACTATCAAATTCACTACAGGAACGGTGTATGTCGACTAACAATTTCGCAAGCATATCCTGGTAAGTTATTTTGGCAACGTTGAATGGAATGTTTTTCATTTCGCACTGTCGAAGGCTAATGTTCTCTGATGGTGCCAGTTTATTTGAGCTGAATATTTCAGATTAGTAGACCGAGCTGGAAAAATAAATGCTGTATTTGTTTTTGCTAACCAAATTGTTTTTAAAAGACGAAGCTTAAGATTAAGTTCGCATTTTAATTTCATGAATTTTCAATCATGGCAATTTTGGTTGAGAACATTAGTCAACATATGAGTTTCAATAAGATGATTAATGGAAAATTCCTAGTTATTTTTTTTTCAAAAACCCTTAGATCTAGTAAAAATACTAATGTTAAATATAAATAAAAAAAATAATAAAAAACACAAAAAATAATTCTTAAGGATCTGCTTGTCAAATACCATTATTAGCAAAAAGTCACATGGTTTTAAATCCCGAGACTAGGTAGCCAAGTTACGGGTCCGTTTCGTTAGATCCAATGGATAATGTGAATTTCATACAGAAATTTAACAGAACCAGTTCCTCGTTTGGTGGCCATTAACAAAATGCCATTCGTAGTAAAGTCTTATGTGACAGTAATGTCTGTACTCTTTGTAAATAATATTCGCATTCCCTGTCCCAGTTGCTTTTATGTAAGACGTACCTACGATAAATTAGGATATTCCTACCTAGTCGACTAGCTATATTATGAGTTGTTCTTCTACGAACTTTGAAGTTCATGGATCATTAAATGCTGTTGCTGTCCCTAGTGCATCCTCTGATCTCTGCTTTGAGTTGAGGATCCCGTATTTGCTGAACCTCAGTTGTTAATGTCATAGAATCTTGTGTTAACTAATTCAATATAGCAAGTTCATAACGAATAACTGGCTAGACTTTTCACATGTATTTCATATTCATCTGGTAATTAAATATACAAATGCTGATTATTTTTCTTGAATTTGCAGAAGATGCAGGAACCTATTCGTGCACGGCATCAAACTCTGTAGGCACTGCCAATACGACAGCAACTCTGCAAGTACCAGGTGAGCGTCGATCCCAATACATTAAGTAGAAGGTGGCGGTTTTTAATACGATTAATGTTAATGCACTGCCAAAACAAAAAATAGTATTGTACATAACTATGTTGGGAGATTACTTACAATAATATACAGAATACATTTTTTCACATGACATATATGAGGCATCTGTTACTTAACCGAAGTGCCTTTGATATTGTATCATTTTACGTCGAACTAAGATGAATTATTGAATGATTTGCTTCAAATTCAGCTTATTGTAGAATTATAGAAATTTTTGGATGTGTTTGAGAGTTTTCTTGATATCTTTCTGGTCATATATTATATAATTAGCTGATTACTTTAGACTTTATCAATTATTTGTTACTTACTTTTATTATATTTATTTATTTATTGTGTCTGTTAAATTGACGATTAAAGCTTTTGTGCATTAAAAAAATACTCTCTTCTTGTATATTGGGCACCCTTTCCTTTCCTTTACTCACACAAGATTAGTTATTTGGTAGATATGGTTATGGGTAAGTAATATGGCTTGTTGTGTTAATATTAACAAATTGGCTAGATATTTCTAATAAATTAATGAATAGAATTTCTCTTTGTTTTCGTAGTCTTTGCTGTAGATGTACGGGATGCCCTATTTTAGATAGTAACTTTTATAGGATGACTTTAAAACAGAAAGAAAGAGTCGTAAAGATTTTGAAGTTGGTGCCAAGAAATGATGGCCTAGTTTTTTCACAAAAGTTATTTATCTCACTCTTTTGAGGGATCGTAACTAATAACTTACTAAGAAGTAATTTTCAAACCTTTCATTAATAGATCACTAATAAAATAGCAAATTATTATTTTCTGAATAATTATTTTACCTACAAGAAAATTTTATTTTGTTATTCGATAATCTAAAACATAACAAAGAGGCAAAACATTGATTTCGATATAAAAAAATCGCAGGTATCCAGTGGGGATTCGATCTGCGGATCCTACTTCTAAGCTAACTCATAATACAGAAGCTATAAGAATAGGCTACGCTAACATTCAATATTGGAGGATCACTAATAGACTTAGGGAGTCGTAATCGAAAAGTTCCATTAAATCATAAACTAATTCATTAATAGGGAAGCAATTTCTTCAGATTGATATCTTTTAGGTATATTGGCCTTATTTGTTGGCCAATAAGAAGCGCAATGATGCGCACCAACGCTCTACGACTTGAGGTTATAGAAGCTAATGGCAACTTGACATTAGCGTATAACCTGAATTAAAATATAAATGTTGTTCTTGAGTAATGAGAATATAAAAAGGTAAGTAAACTGTAAAATATTTGTTTATTGACGTATCATAAATAAATATTTCTCAGTTCAAAATTTGTATCAATTTCATCGCATATTTATATGTTAAATTGTGTTTATGGGTCGTGAGCAAATGTCAAGTCAAAAACTCGATACGCTTCATATTGGCCATATAAAACCATTGATGCACATCATTATTGTGCAAAATTTTTACTTTATAGCCAGTGAAAAATTGCGGCAGTTATGAGCCAAATCAAAAAAAAATCAACGAAACATTCTTGGCACCGACAGAACAGCAGATCAATGGGAGAAAATACTTTTTCAGGAAATGACCCGATTACAATACTTTCCTCACATTGTGGTTGGGCATAATAAGACACAGACACAGAGAAATGCTCATAGAACTATTTGAATATTCTACCCATCGTAACTCTATTGATTTAACCCAAAATAAACAGAATTGGCTCATTCCGTCAATTAAATGAAATATTGGTTTAATTGCCCTATACACTAAAACTTTTGTTACAGTTTTTGACTCCTCAGGCATAAACTTCTCTAAACAAGAAACAATTTTGTAGTCTTATTTAATATATTATTTATCTTTTTGATTTTCCAATGTTTTTTAAATTCAGTATTTTCAAACTATGCGACATGTAAGTAAATAAATTCAAAAGCAAACACAGAAAAAATCTACTGTGAGAATCATAAAACTTAAAAATTGTGTGAGATATTAACTTGAAATTAGAATAGTCGTATCATTCGTATATATTTTTGCAATCCAAATTCTGTATGAAATTTTAAAAAACCAATTACGCCATATGAAATGTAAGTGATGATTTTTTTATCAATATTTCATGTGTTTCAAGGTCATTGGAAGATTTAAGCACCCCATCTGTAAAATAAAAAAAAAATGTACCATCTGAAAGGTCAGAGAATGATCATAAGAGGTCAATCAGTCATATCATTTGGTCAGCTTAAGATAATGTATATTTTATTAAGGTTTAAAAAGTTCACATTGTAAGATACCATAAGGCTATATAGAAAATTTCAAGAAACCAACAATATCGTCATATAGGTCAGAAAATGAACATCAAAGGTCAGCTGTCCTGTCGGCATTATAAAATGGTTCATTCATGTTTAATGTATTTCATGGTCGATTTGAGGATATTGACACCCCATTTAAAGAATTCTGAAAATCTAATTATTCCATTGGAAAGGACAAAAATGGCCATGAAAGGTAAGTTAATCCCTTTAATTAATTGTTCAGCGATATATAGAATGTATTCTATCCGTGACCATTTTTTACACCCATTTTTTATCAAAAAATATAAATTGTTTGTTCGAGTTTTATTTATCAAATTTACGTAAGAAACAAATTCCTCAATTTGCAATGGATAGCTTTGTCATTAAGTGAGTTTTCATAGAACTTTTGGGAGGAACCGGTGCGATTTTCGCTTTTGTTAATTTTGCTAAAACTTCGAATTAGATGGTATTCCATAAAAAATATATTTATTTTGCTTTTTATCTATAGTTAACTATAATAAGTTTCTTTAACTGACCCTCCAAGACTATTTTCTGCTCTTCTTCCCGGTATAATAATTGGATTTGGAGAATTCTTGAAATAGGGTGCTAATATTCTCAATTTGACCTTGAAATACTTTTAACATGCCAAAAACATTTTATAATACTGACTAATTAATAAGACGATATAGTTGGGGTTTCGAATTTCTCTATATAATGTTATGGCCTCTTACAATGCAACCCTGAGTAACTTTTGAAACGTTGATACAACATTATCTAACAATACCCAAATGATGAGACTGATTGACCATTCTCGGCCTTTCAGATGATATAAGTGTTATTTTTAACTCAACAGATGGAGTGCTTTCAATGACCTTGAAAAACTTGAAATTCATATTAGAAAGAAAATTGCCACTGCTGACCTTTTTTAACCATTTTCTGGCCTTTCAGAGGGAATAGTTGGTTTTGGTGTTAGTATCATGGAGCCCAAATTCTCAGCTGAATTTTGTGTTTGAGATATTTTTTTGTAAAAAAAAACCGAAAGTTGAACTTATTTTGCAATAGCTAATTATAGGACTAGAAAGAAGATTGTTACTCATCTAGAAACTTTTACATAGTTTATGGGATGATACTACGGTGAAGAGCCGATGTATGGTGCAATTATTCCTTAAATAGAAAACGGAAATGTGATGCGGGATTCAATATTTTCTGTATTTTCGACTTGAAGTGATAAACGAACTACAATCTTGATATGGTAAAAAAATATGGGGGAAAGCGCCAATTGCGACTCGCAAAATGATTGGAGAAGGGTTTGCAAAAACACGTTTGTAGTCAATTCCAAAGCTGTACACGAATTTGTTAATGTCAGATTATGTGTTAGCTGACTGGTGTCACGTATACATACGTACATTTCGTCACATTGCGCCTTAATAGAGAAAAAGAGATAGAGCTACTTGACAAACATAAATATACTGAAAAACAAAAATATTTTGCATATAGAAGAAATACATTGAATAGATTTAGGTATAATGCTATGAATAATGTAATAATGTAACATGTAACTTTCAGTTTGTTTTCCCCTCCTGTCATTAGAATATGTATTTTCTATTTTCGCTTTAACAGCAAATTCTTAGTTCGTCCGTCGATCTGTCAGTGGGTTATGGTATTGAATATTGTTACTTCAAATAATCTATATCTATATCTAAGAAATGGGGTATGGTATGGAAAATATAATTATTCAAATGCCTAACTTTATTGTAATCAGTAATATTAATGCTTAGATCTATCTAAATTTATTTTTAACTACGTTTTTATGTGATGATTTTATACACGAAAAAAAAACAGTAACAATACACGTGTAACAAAAGTCACCCAAATACTGACTCAAAAGATCTAATTTTGGTTGTTTATTCAAATTCAGAACTCGATGATAATAATAATGTTATATTATTCATCACTTTCAAGCCACTTGGTAAAATATCAAAACAGCGATATGACTTTCGGACCCCACGTATAATGGAAAGATGCCCAAGCAGTGGTCTGAAAATAGATCTGAATATGATGCTCAGCGCATCTGAATCTCAACAAATTCGTCTCGAATTATTTAACAAGGAAAGTGAAAAAAACACATTATGCGATCAAGATCTCCTTGATGTTTTTTCAGCCACTTTTGATTAGTCGCTCGCATATTTTTAACTTAATTGTCGATTCACACTTGAAAATTAGATTCTCCTAAATAATATCCCAACTATATAAAATAATTCGAGGTCCTCATGAGGTAAAGGGGATAATTTAAGAAATCTAGATACAATAAAAAAAATCTATTCTCTTCCATGAAAAACAAAAATGACCTTTGGTGTCATCCTCTAAGTGTCAAACATAATAATCGCAATTTGAATTTTTTTTTCAAAATAAAGCCCACAGAAAATTCAATATCAAATAACCCATATGAAATCATTCAAAAAGGTCTTCGTGTTGCGCATACACAGTTAATTTTATCATTGGACCATATTTTTGAGAAGATACAATACGAAGAGTCCGTATCTGTAACTCTAAGCCTGGCACACACGATCCAACAAGTAGGGCTACTTTGTGGGACTACTGTCGGATTTGGTTGACTACTCACGTTCCTACAAAAGGGATCCAGTTCACTGTATTAACGCTCTGCACCCACATAAAAATAAATAAGCTGTGTTTGTACAATTGCTATGTCGAACGATATCCTCACTTACAATCAAATGCAAAAGAATGTTTGGAGTGAAGGACTCTTCTAGAATGATTAGGAAGAACTGCGTAAGTCCTAGTCCCACACCCCAAGCATGATACAACACTAGTCCGATATCTGATAGGTAGGTGTACAAAATACTTTTACAAATTGGATCGTGAGTACATGACTTTAGGTACTTGTGAAAGGTACATTATACATGGATACAAAACTACCCCCACATATCTGTCGACTAGTTAAGTTATTGTTTTAGAAGCAGATATTTTGAGAATTGATGGCCTCCAAAATTGACAAGTGAAATACTGGTTGTGGAGTTATAAGAACCTTTTGGTTGGCCAACAATGCTGGAAGAATTGAAAGACTCTATTAGGGTGTAAACTGCTGCAATTTGACGATATGTTCCTTGTAAAATTTAGAGGAATCGGTTGTACGGCAGCAAAATGGAAGACATATGCATTAGCATGGTTGGACTATTTCTTTAATATCGTGTTGTTAATTTACTTTCTTAAAAATACACAATTAGCTGAAATACTTTATCCGTACATTATGATAACCTTGTATTTCTACATCGATTCTATAATTATAAATCTCAATCTCAGGTGTTACTAAGGATAGTTTGTGCCAAATATTATGTATAAATATGTGACCTGATCATCATTACGCATCATTTCAAGTGGACTCGAATATTTTTGATACTTCAAATAAACAATTACGGAAGTATATATGAGATTATCTTCCCTGAGGGTTCCCTACTACATCAAAGCTCCTAATGTACCTACATACATTTCAAATAATAAAGATGAGGACAAAAAAGTTTCAGGGATATGTACAGTAATTAATAGTTTTTGACGTTTAAATTATTTTATAGATTTTTATAAAAAAATTGGATTTGACAGGTTGCTATAACGACAACCTGAATTTTTCGAAAAAAAAAATCGGTCGCAAAATTATTAAGTGACTGACTTGACTGTTGTCACGTGTAGATGCCAGAATAACAAGCGTAGATTATTTTTAACAAATATTTATTTATAAACTGTCAAAAATTGTATTTGCTTTTAATTTTTGGTATAAAATTTTCGTACCGAATCTCCCGCGAGCTTGAATTATTCTCCGTAAATTTTCTCTCAGTTAAGAATTTTTTAATGAAAATTTCCCTCGGCTTGTGCCTCGAAAATTTTGTTGGAAATTATTAAAACTCTAGGGAGATTATAAGTGACAAAATTTCGAATTTTCACTTGTATGAATGAATGTGGTAAACGTATTTTCAAATACGGCAGACATTTTACAACTGGTCGATCATACTCATTAATGAAATTTACCTGCATATTTAGGTACACAATCGAGTTTTCACGCAATTCGGTGAAGGAACTAACTATGGATTTTAAAATTTTGTCATTCCATCATTTAAAAATCAGCTCCATAGATTTTGATTAATTATAAACCTAATCAGCATATGCTACACAATTATATATCGAATGAAACTATTCCGACGTTTATATCATTTTAGTTGGAAATATTTGATAAGAAAATTAATGCACATTCAAACACAGACATCCTCCCAAAACCAGTTTTGGATCACTCTAGGATATGTTAATTATACATTTAGAGAATCGGGCCCATTACAATAACTTTGAACTTAAAAGCGGAGTATGCGGTATGCGGAGAATTGTGATGGCTGTTTCATAAAAAACACACCCTCAGTATTTTTTTGGAAAACTCTTATATACAGTTTGTAAACTATTCCTATTCATTTGATACCCAATGAAAATATTTTAGAATGAAATTTTACCTCTTCATTAAGAAAAATTAAAGTATATATGTTATTTTGCAAAATTTGTTGTTCAATAGTGCTATTGAAATAAAGATAAAATATTTCTATATCTATTTGAATCAAAAACCTATTTTGCAGTTTTGCCTAAATTCAACATGTTTTATCTCACAAAAAATCTCCTCAAAGGGGTGGAGGATTATTTTCAAAGATTGAAAATTTTATCTGACAGGATTGCAAGATTATTTCTTAAATAAACCAACTTTAAAAGTATCAGAACCAATAGAATAGATAATATTATTTGATATTCTTCAGTGCACCAACCAATAGAGTCAATCCAATTCTTTTGTAAGAAATATTTATTTCAAACTTTTGAGTGTAAAATTTGTCATCAAAATATTTCAATGTTCACCAAAGAACATTAGATATACGTTGCTTATACTTATTTCAAAACATTGGAAAAACCTGGAAACCGTACATTTTTTTGAAAAATTTCCAAATCAAATGTTGCTACATATAAGCTCTTCTTTAATTTGGCCGTGTCATACTTTCAATTTGCGAAAAAAAAACGACCACATAGCGGATATCAACATATTTCAGACTTTAGAACTGCTGTAACTCGGAAACCTATGATTTTGTTGAAAAAATTACAAATGAAACACTGTCGGATATGGTCTCTTCTTTAATTTTGACGTCTCAAATTTTCGAGTTTCGAAAAAGGCCCCCTCCACTCCCTTTGGAAGAAGTTTTTGAGGGGAAGGACATGTTAAATGTCGATTTTTTTTAATTGGACCAATTATCGATAGTCTTCTATGAAATGAAAAAAGAATCATGAGAATCGGAAAATGTTTATTATAAAAAATTAAACATGCAGACAAACAGTCGAATTGTATTCCTCCTCCGTTTTGTTCGTCCGTCAAAAATAACGAATAATATTTTCATATATTAGTTTTTATAAATCTATTAAGTATAAATTTTATATTCTATAAAATAAAACTGCCGTTATTTTACCGTAGTATAAAACCAGAGTGTATGATTAATTTTTCACCTATATCTACAGCTGTTTGTTTTTGAAATATTTTATCTTCAATGCCTATCAAAAAAAAATCTAGCAAGTACCTAACCAATTCTATGCAAAAGGGTATGAACATTCCTGGAATGCTGGCAAAATTGGAAAAAATAATTATTACATACTACTACACTTTTTTTATTTCTATACAAAATTTGGAAAATCTAATTTTAACTACAGAAAAGTAAATTTAATTTCAATTGAATAATTGAACTATTGATTAAAAAACTCCAGTCTTTTGGTGTGAAAAGTTTGTATTTATACTTACCTCTTCATCCGAATATGATGCAACTATTACTTTTAATTATTTTTCTAGGATAAGAAAATGCTTCAATACTAAACATCGGTATTTGAAAAATTTGAGTGGGTTAACAAATAATTATAACCGTTTTCGTGTAACATATACATTATTGAAAAAAAAACTATCAAACTCACTTTCAAATATAAATATATCGATAAAGATTGGCGTTCCGTTCCAGACTTCTAAAAATATTTTTTTATTAAAACTATGCATATTTCATTCTAGTTTATATCGCAGTCACTCAAAAATGTATTCCCATTAAAAATAGATGTAGGTGAAGATGATAATATGATTTGCAATGAAATCGTCGAATTAGAGAACAAGTATTTGTGCACTTTAAGAAATACATATTATTTTTACTAATGAAATCAGTATCAATTCTTTATCCTTCTAGCATTGATCGAAACTAAAATATTTTTTTTACAAAAAAATGGATCGACGTTATCAGTTGGTGCACTGAATATTAATTCTGTTGGTGTTGGAACTTATGAAGTTGTGTAGTTGCAGTTAGATTGAAAACTTTTGGCACCAACTTCACAAATACTTACCAACACCGATAGAATTAATATTATTTTGTAGTTTTCATTGCACCGACTAATAACGCCGGTCCATTTTTTTGTAAAAAATATTTATTTCACAGTTTTGAGTGTGAAGGCGGCTACTCATTACATAGCAAACTAGTCGAACGCAAACGTTTGTAATATGTACTTCTCAAATGACATTTGCACAGTTAGTTGTGTACCCACTACATGCAAAACTAGGCGAATTACCTAGCTTTGTGAAGTTGACATCGAAAATACGAAAATATTTTTTTTTTCAAACTCATTCAGTACCCTACTGTACCGCTATTATTTTTGTTTGTACCCTCAACCCCTCCACGTAAGGGACGTAACGAAAATCTTGCAAATACTGAAAAAGTAAAAGTGCATATTTTTGGAGTGGCATGTGATTGTACCTATACATTACTCTATTGTACAGCTATTATTTTGGTTTGTATCCTTAACCTCTTAACGAAAATGCAAAAATGCTTATTTTTTGAATGGCATGCGGTTGATGTTACAAAAATATAAAAAATAATGGTACAGTAGGATATTGAATGGGTACAATCGCATGCCATTCGAAAATTTTGGATTTTCCCAACTTCGGTGCCAACTTTACGAATTGATTTAGCCTGATTTTTGCTTCAGCCCTTTCGAGTGGGGGTTGAAAATAATTGCGGTACAGTAGGGTACTAATAGGGAACAATCGTTTGCCATTTGATTTTTTTTTTATTTTCGTATTTTCGATGCCATCTTCGCAAAGCTGGATCAGCTCAGTTAATGTGTAGGGGAACAGCTCGATCAAGATCAAGCAGAAAGCAATTCCTTTGACTCGCGTCTCTTTTACCAAGTTCTATCCAAACGTAGGCAAATGCAAACGTTTGCCTAGTTTGCCATGTAATGTGTAGTCGGCTTAACATTAGTCACGAAAATCGTTGAACGTTCACTTATACCATTACCCTTGTACCTATTTTATTTCCTTGTAGTTGTTATTATTCAGTAATCTAATAAAAACATCATCGTGGAAATAGGCATATTTTAACTGTAACTCTAAAACCGCAACTCTATGAAAAAAATATTCAATATAAATTTTGCTACAAGTAATCTGGTCTTTAATTTTATTGCCTCAGATTTTCAATTCTCGAAAGAAACTGGAAAACCGTAACTCTTTTGAGAAAATTCTATCATAGACCTAGAAGGAACAATCGTTGAAAATGGCCAATTTTGTCTACATGATAATGTTCATGAGATACATAGATAATATTTTGGAATCAAATCCACATTCAGAGAAGAGGCAACTTTTTTAAGATTTGAAAAAGTTTTTGATATCAAAACGAACAATTTCATGAACTGAATAAGAGTGTCGAGAGGCACAAAATCTAATTTATCTGTGATTTTCAAGCGATTTTTGACCGACTTCCCAAACGCATCGGTGTACAATCCGACTGTCTGCTTTTTATAACAGTAAACGAGCTCCGATTTTGATGATTATTTTTTGATTAAAAAAGGAGTGATGAAAAATGGTGAAAAAAATTTGAAATCCAACATTTCTTTCAACCAAAAACTTCCCCGGAGGTGATGGAGGGGGCTATTATTTCTGGAAATTGAGAATCTGAGACAGTAGTACTGAATAAATTAGGCATTAAAAAATACGGTTTCCGAGTTACATTAATAGTCTGAAATATGTAAGTTTCCGCTGTTTTAAAATTTTTGTATACAAGTGAATTTTTATTGGTTTCGATGAATCTTAGTACACTCAAAAATGTGAAAAATTTTTTTTCAAAAATTAGGACGAAATTTACTAGATGGAGCACTGAAAAAATCAAAATAATATTAATTCTTCTGGTACTGGTACTTTTGAAATTGGTACCGAGAACTGTACAACTTCAAAATTACCAGCAACAGTGGAATTAATATTATTTTGTAAAAAAATATTATCTTATCCTAAGAATTATAATATACTGTTGTACTACCGATATTTTATTGCTACATAACTGAAAGTGATGTCATATTCTACCATGTGGGCAAAAGTGACAATTTTCCTAGGTAGCTTTCTTACAAATATAGCATATACCTATATTGAGAATTTAATATTGGTGGGTCAGTTTTTGTAACATAATATGTTGAGGAACGTTATTCAAAAGCAATACCTACCTATTTCAACTAAAAAAAAACTCGGAAACATTTATAAATTTATCTGCTGCTAAAAGAATAATACTGTTTACTCCATTTAGCGACTGGTGCGTTGGCGTTGATATATATATTTCCACTTTTCCACTTTATTTATAGTAGTTGCAGATTTTCATAAACATGGGATTTATATTGTAGAATTTTGCGTATTATATGTACATAATATGACAACATCTTTATTGCATATTGTGCAATATACTTAATTTTATGGTCAAAGAAAGTTTTATCTCTGAACTGGTAAAGTTGCCAATCGATCTGACAGACTGCACAATTCTGAGTGTTTACTTGATATAATGTTAAAGTAAGTATAAATAGCTTTCGAGAAAAACTAAGGCCGACTTGATTACTTGATGCACTGAAAAATACAAAATAATATTCATTCTATTGGTAGCTACGGGAAGTTTTGAAAGTTTGAAAATGCTAAATTATCAATTATAAGTAGATGAAATACTTTTGGCACCAACTTAAAATGCACAAGTGCCAATAGAGTAAATATAAAATTGTATTTTTCAGTGCATTATCAGAGAAGTACACCGCTACGTTTTCAGTCCCAGCGGTAGATGGCGATGGCGATGACATAACCACGCCCAGAGAACGTCTATTATCTTACCAAATGACCCAACTGCCACCACTTCTTGCACAAAAAACATATTATATTTAACACTGAATACTGAATATATGCAATGATAGCAGAATAAATATGAAATAGATTTAAATATATGCCCAGAATTATGTTTGGCTCATCCCACAGCATACGAAAACCGTTCATTTTCGAGTCCCTATGCCATCTCTTGGAAGAAATACGAGTTCAATAGTCCATGGAACGTTCAATCCTCGGTGTTGCAGTTCTATATACGACAATATTATAAGATAAGCCTCTGTTCTCTCTTTCTCTGGCATTAGGTATCCAACAGAGGGAACATACAGTTCTAGTTTTTATTAAAAAGTTAATTGCCGTTCTTAAGTTTCCCATCATTAAATTAGTTGATTGATTGATTATGTAAGAATCCAATCCTTGTAGAAGAAGAATAGGTATACTATACTGTAAATTTCAAAATGGGACCATATCTCAGCAGAAATAGAAGCACGCGAAAAAACAAATAAAAGCTAATATTCAAATTGTATACCTCCTCCTACGATTAAAAGTATAGAATTAATAAGATAAAAGAATACTTAACTTGTATCTGACAACTGCAGGGCAGATTGCAAAAAAATAATTGTATATATTGTTCAGAGTGAATATTGCTTAACGCAGATGTTGTAAACAATGAAAAATAGTGTAGTCGTACAAAAGATAATAATAGTTTGAGTTTGACAACCAAGAATTAAAAGACAAAAAAGTTGCTATCAAAGATACCCGTAAGTGGGGGATTAAGGTTATGTTTTCACCCCTTTTATTAAAAACTCGATAACTTTTTTCAAAATATTAGGCAAGCCATCAGTAAAAATAACAATAAAATACTGAATAAAAGAAACAGCTGCTAGAGCATGTAACTTGCTGGACTGCATTTTCACAATTACAAAAAATAACTTCTCTTTTTACTTCCCAAGCCTTTAATTTGATTTCGCTTATTCAGTGAAAAATACAGCTATGGCTATTTATTTAGAAGTATAATAATTTGAATAAGTACAGTTATCAAATCTATCATGTTCCATCGCACCATATCCAATCTATCTTTATCTGATGAATGTAATACTTTAAGACATGCTAAAATTAGATGTGTAAATTTCCAGAATTAGAATATCCTGGCTACAAAGTAACCGCAGTAATTGCGCCGAATAACGTTATTGTATCTAGTACTAAAATACAAACATTTTATCTGAAATAATAAACCTGATAATATATATTTTTGACTGAAAATTCTACCGACTTTATTAGTTGGTGAAGTGAAAAATACAAAATAATATTAATTCCATTGGTGCTGGTGCTTTTGAAAATGTGCAATAATGGTAGTAAGATAGAAGACTTTTGGTACCAACTTCAAAAGTACCAGCACTAATAGAATTAATATTACTTTGTATTTTTTAGTGCACCAAATAATAAAGTCGGTCCAATTGTTTGTAAGAAAATGTTTTTTTTTTCACACCCTCAAGTTTCACGTTCAGTAATACCAAAGAAGATAGTACATATCCTATAATATATGTATATTCTTTGCTTGCCTATACTTATTATTCAGAGATCTCCAAACATCGCGGCGGAAATACACATATTTCAGACTTTACCACTGCTGTAATTCGAAAACCCCAACTTTTTTGAAAAATGGCCAATTCAAATGTTGCTACATATGATCTCTGGTTTCATTTGGCCGTCTCATATTTTAAATTTTGAAAAAATTGCCCCTGCTCACTCTACATAGCGGAAATACCTACAAATATTTCATTCTCTACCATTGCTGTAAATCGAAAACTCTTTTGAAAAAATGTTCAATATAAACGTTTCCGGATATGGCCTAATTTTTAATTCTGCCGTCTTAGATCTTCGATTTTCGAGAAAAATTGCCAGCTCCACCCCCTTCCAAGGCGGTTTTCGGCGGGAAGGAGATTTCGTATCAATTGTTTCTAAATAAATGACCATTTTTCAACTATCTTCTTTCAAATGAATCAAAAATCATCATAATCGGAGCACGTTTACTATGAAAAACGCGTAGACATGCATAAAAATATAAAAAAATGCAAACATACAACCGAATTGTGCATTTCCTCCTTTTTTTGAAGTCAGTCAAAAATTGCAATCGATCTCGCTTTTAACGTTATTGGATTTATCTAATATACTGATAGCTAGAGTATTCAGAAAAATAAAATCCGGTGAATTATCGATAATTTCTTACAGATCGATGAACAACGATTCAACGATATAATCTAGTTATAAATTAATTTACAGTGTAAAATTGATCCCCTGGGGGCTATTGGATATCGCCAACACTAATTCTCAATAGTTTTGAACTATGTCCAAGGGGACTGCGCCAATAAGAAAATAATCTGTACAAATGAATCTACTTAAGCTGAAACAGAGTACCACCTAAAATGCATCATCTGTATAAACAGTTGTTGGGAATGCCACGTGCGAAGAACGGCTTCTGTGATTACGATGTGTTACACATCGAAAAAAGAAGTATTCTATAAATAGCATTACCGTGTAACTCGGGTCCCAGTTAATTTTTTGACCGACTTTATAAAAGGAAGAAGGTGTAAAAATCAACATCTAAAAGGGCACTTTTCTCAATCGTTGAAAATTTAATCTCTTATTAATTTTAATCCTAGATTAAAAATTTCATAAATTTGTTGGTTGGACATATAATTCAAACTAACTTTAGAAAAACGAAAGAGAAGGTAACTAACGTTGTAAAAGTTATTGAAAAATGCACTATTTTTATTCCATCATCGAGATATGACTTAAGCAAATTGGAGAATTAACTAATCTCCTATTAAGGATTCATTATGAAATCGACCCTTAGAGAAACAATTATCAAACAATTTTCAAAAAATATACTTATGGTCAATTGCGAGCCGGGCTCGCCTCAAAAGTGTTTCGTATTTAGGATTCTCACATTAGCTTGTATATTTATATAGAGAATAGAGCAACCCGAATTAAAGACATATAAAACATTTTTTTATATTTTTTACTTCCCTCAATAAGGGAAAAACGACGTCAAAAATCAACCTCGAGATTTTTGCTGATATTTACGTTTCGGGGTTCCTAGATCACGAAAATCATGGTATCTCAAGTTCGTCGGTCTGTCTGTCTGTCTGTCTATAGTCTGTCTGTAGTCTTTTAGCGTTGTAGCTCAATAACGGCTGGACCTAGGACAACGAATTTTGGTATGCATATTGAAGGACTACCGGCGACGCAATGTAAGGGTTTTCGTTAATCATATATACAGGGTGTTAAAAATATTAAGTGTCAATATAAGAATGGTAGAAGCGACGAGGTTGTTTCCATCTCGAAGCGGGGTGGTTTGTCGAGAGAAGTCATAGGTAATAGCTTTTACCAATTTTTTTATTATATCTTATATTATCAAGCCATTAAACTAAATTACGTAGAATAAATTTAGTATTATTTTTGTTGTTCCAGAAACTTCCAAAGACTTAGATACGTATTGTGAAATTTATTTGATTGTAGTTTTTCGAAAAAACTTGAAAATCAAAAAAAAATATTTACTCCTACATTTTTTGATATTTTAATGGCATTTGTAGTTTTTTTGTAGTGACAACATTTTTTTCATTTTTTTGTTTATAGTTTACTGACTGTAGTGACGAGAAAGAAATGTTTGGGCATAGACTTTACCACTTTTGAGAAAACCTATTTTTTTTCGTCGTATCTATAACTACAAACGATACAGAGGATTGTAGTACTTTAAACATTTTTTTGTAGTATCGATATCTATGCAAGTTCAACGGCTAGTCTTGCCCGAAATGGTAATTTCACGGAATGAAAAAAAAAAAAAGAAAAGTACTACAATTCTCTGTACCGTTTGCAGTTATAGATGCGACAAAACAAATTAGGTTTTCCCTAAAGCAGTGTAGCAGTGTTTACAATATTGAAATCAGAGTATAAAAAAACAATTATCGTCATTACAATAAACTGCAAACGATTGTTAACACATTCCCGGGATGTTGCCATAAAAATATAAAAAATGTAGGAGTATTTTTTTGGATTTTCAAATTTTATGAAGAACTCCAAACAATTAAATTTCACTACAATCATCTACGTCGCTTTTAGTTTACGAGAATATTATTTTTCGGGTTCCAGCGTGACGAGCTCAGTTCTTCTGGTTGATTATAATATGTAGGATATACTGTTTTCTTCATGTGACCATATATAGGTACTAATCTATGGAATTCCCTTCTTAAGTAGAATATATGATTTAAATTGGGATCCAAATATAGGTTATATATATTGACGATGATCTTCCATATTTTAAAAAGTCGGCAGAATTTCTAACCGCATTACCTAAACTTGATTGTTCGCCAAAGTTTTCAAAGCAACGAATAAACGGTGCCACTATAAGAGCCACGACAGTGATAATAATTCTCTTTCTAGAATTTAAAACATAAATTTATCCCTGAGGAAGTGGGAGAGTAATGAATTTGTCCCAAATAAGAATCTACTTTTTTTTCAGGCTATCAATAAAAAAAATCTGGAGCTGAAATATTGGGAAAACTATATAAAGACTATTTTTTTATCTCGTTATTTCTCAAAATAAACATAACATAGGACACGACGGACGTGGTATCTTCAAATTTTAAACAAAAATGTGCTAGTAGATATAGTTTCATGTCTTTTTTGCTGTAGGAAAAAATAGAATGATGTATTTTATGGTTGCAGTTTTTTTTTCTTCCTTCCTTTTTTCCTCTAACTTCTAACACCTTGTTGAATAAATACAGTTCATATTATTATTATTGTGTGGATGCATTTTTTGAGTTGAATGTTTCATTCCTCTACAGGAGTACCTTCAACTATGTACGGCACTTACCGGCAATTGAACACAGGCCGAAGAAGTACATCTCCAGATCTGGAACTTTATAGGCGACCAGCATCACCGGAAAACTTGCCATTGCCCATTGGTAAGTTAAAAGGCCTCCGTTACCAACTAGAAAATGTAAATTGAATTTATTAAATTATTCCTCTCATTTCATGATGCAACTAATAAAATGTAAATACACTTCTTATGTGGTGCTGTAAACACTAATAAAATGTTCTTTTCTCATACAAAGACTTTTTAATTTTTGTGGACCGTGATATTTCTGTTTTGACAATAACATATTTCAGTCACACTCAAATTTATTAGATAATATTATTAGAAATAAGTTTATACGAGCATTTGAATAGATCAATTGACATAATAATTATCTTGGTAACAAAATCCATCTCAATTCGAGGGAAACGAAGCCCCACATATCAAATAGAATATCGCCTGAAAAGTAACTAAATTGATGCTTCAATAATCACAATATTTACTGAGAGAATTATTCATAATAAATTATATTATTTGTTAAATTTTGATTATGGATTGTTGAAAGGAACTTTTAGTCCACCTTATTTTTGAGCGAACATTTCAATCAATTTCAACTATAAATTTACGTATCTGTCAAAGTGTTCTAAATCATCTAGCAAGTAAATAGCTAAACTCTATGCCCACAATACCATGCAATGATGCACTCATACAAGGCGAGAAACGATCCATAAAACACTCTCCGATATCTCACTATTTTGGGCATTGAGTATAGATAAATTTACTCTTAAATTCATATTCATAGTCACCCCTTACCTTAAGGCATCCTTACTTAAAGCGTACCTTAAACTTTTGCTAAATTTGGATTTATACACAAGGAACATCTACGAAACATAACTAAATGATAATTTAAGAGGTCGACGATTAAGGTCGACCTTGACCCTAAGGAACGACTGTGAATTCGACCCTAAGAATAATATCGAGTGATCCAGTAGGCTTATTTCCTACAGTTTCGATGAAAGGATCAGACGGAAAACAGCATTTACGAATAATAAATGAATTTTTATGTCTCTTATGTCAAAAGCTTGCTTAATATCTTATAAAACGTATTTATTAACAATAATTGTAATTTATAAGAATCTTGGCATATCAGTTTCATTATTGCATACTTCATTGCTCATATGCTCACATTTGCAACAATCACAATCACTTTTAAAAGCTTCTAGAACAACAATATCGAAATGATTCAGACGAGAGAGATGATGAGATGTGAAAAATACTGTTAGAAAATTGACAATTGACTTTACTTTAATAATCACTTATCAAATGTTTTTAAGGTAAGGTAAAGCTTAAAATATGAGAATGGATATTTTCAGTATTTGCTTTGATCAAGTGACAAGTGATGTTTCAATATTATGCAATTGCGGATGGTTCAAGTAGGGACATGATTTTATATCTAGTGGTACAATCGGGAAGATTTTGTAATATAACATAGATATTGCACTGTACTATTGCTTCGAAGATACTTAGTTTTATGTAAGAAGAAAGTCAAAGTCTGATAGCAGGTAAATGCAGCATCACATTTCCTTATACAAATGAAAACTTTAGAGCTTAGCCACTCAAATTTGACAAGAACCTTTCAAGCCCATAGTGATAACTTTTAAGTAGATGAATTTAATAACAATGACACCATTTAGGTAATGTTTTAAGTTGAAATTCTTCTTAAAATTTGATCTCGTTTGGAAATACAGTGATCCATGTATATCTGAAGATGTTTCAGTTTCTCTAACACACATACAGTACGGAAATTTCTCAATAAAGAAATATGCAATATTACAGTTTTCAAATTTTGAAAATTTCTTAACGTTTCTACATTGAGTGTAAGTGGCGTGAGGAAATATTTTCCGAGATATTTTTAAATAGCGGTTGCCGTTGAACGCCAAAATATAAAAACACCTACAACTGCTATTTTGGTATCCCCACGTCAAGTATGACTAATTAGAACGACAAATGGTCTAAATCTTAAAATGGAAAGTATAAAACTATTCTTCGGACGAGATTATGACATGTGTCTTCAGCGAAGGAATTTCATGAATTACAACACGATTTCAACTTAAAGTGTTTTTTTAAAATAGTTTTGGCGAATTTTGTCATTATAATTTGTATGCATAATGTAAAAATCTATTTATTACATTTTTTTATAAAAAAATACATAGAAATCATCTAGATCAAAAGTTTCCTTTAGAAGATCTATATTCTTTATATTAAAATATTTTTTACCAAAAAATTGGACAGACGTTATCAGTTGGTGCTCTAAAAAATACAAAATAATATTAATTTTATTGGTGCTGGTACTTTTGAAGTTGTGCAGTTACAGTTAGATCGAAAACTTTTGGCACTACCAACTTCACAAGTACCAGCACCAATAGAACTAATATTACTTTGTACTCTTCAGTGCACCAAATACTCATAACTTCGGGCCAATTTTGTTGTAAAAAATATTTATTTTACACTTTTTAATGTGTTACATTTGTCACGAAAATCGTTGAATGTTCACCATTATCCATGTATGCTTTGCTTGTATTTGTTAATATTCAGAAATCTATGATAATCTTCGCGGAAATACGGATATTATAATCTTCACCACTGCTGTAACTCGAGAACCGTAGCTCTATGGAAAAAATGTTCAATATAAATGTTGCTACAAATAATCTGGTCATTAATTTTCCATTCTCAGATTATCAACTTTCGAAAGAAATTGCCTCTTCCACCTATCGAAAACATACATATTTCAAATTTTAACATCGCAGAAACTCAACTCAGATCTTTTGAAAAAATTTTCAATTTCAATTTAAACATTTCCGGATATTTTCTTATTTTTTCGATTTTTGAGAAAATTAGCCGCCTCCAGCCCCATCGGAGGCGGTTTTCGGAGGGAAGGAGATTTCGGATTTGAGTTTTTATGAATATGGGACCAATTCACATGTCTCCTCTTTCAGATGAATCAAAAATCATCAAAATCGGAGTACGTTTACTATGTAAAACGAGTCGAATTTTTCACCACCTCCATTTGGGTTCCTCGGTCAAAAATGGTTCCAATTTATAAAAAAGGTCAAGTGCGAGTTGGGTTCGGGCGAAGAGTCTTCTATACTTCCGGTTTCGCTTAGATTTTCCCCTAAACTATGAATGAAGCCCTGTTTTTTAAAATTTTATGAATAGTAGGAACTTCAGGCACTGAAAAATATAAGATAATATACATTCTAATAATTGTACTGGTACCTTTGGCATAGGTGCCAAGAGTCTTCTATGAAATGAATATATACTGCATCTCTGGTATAACATAGCGTTACCAGTAGTATATATATTATTTTTGACAGACTTCCAAACGGATAAGAGATAGATAGTAAAAGTGCTCCGATTATGATGATTCTGTTTTCATTTGAAAGAAAACTGTTGAGAGTTGTTCCCACTGAAAGAATAGATATCCACAACTTGTTTGGCATTTTTTTCAAAAATTGAAAATTTTAGATGGCAAAATTGATGCAGATATTATTTCTGGAAACCGAGTTACCGCACTAAGAAGGTGCAAGACTGCTGACGCCATATTGTGAAATCACTAATCTTGTTACTAATAGAACACTCAAAAATGTGAAATAAATATTTTTACAAAAAGTAGGAACGACTTTTATCAGAAAAATACAAAATAATATTAATTGTACTAGTGCTGGTATTTGGTGTCAAAAGTCTTATATTTACATGTAATTGCACAGCTTAAAAATTACCAGTCCCAATAGAATTTAAATTATTTGTAGGTATTTTACAGTGCCTGATGAAATTCAATCCTATTTTTTTGGAGAATATTTATGGATGTTTTAGTGGCTTATCTAATAAAGTCGTCCATAGTTTCTATAAAAAAAATATTGTTTTGAATAAGTATATTAATTTGTGTAAAATTGTGGATGAAGTATTTCTTCAATAATATGATAAATAATATAATAATAAATTATTTAAAAAAATATGAAGCTACCCTAATATTGACGAGAAATCTGCATTTTAAGTTTAGTTTCACATTTATCTGACAATGGAAACAAAACAAATGTAGATTATCAAACGTTTATAAAAATATCCCTGAATATCTTACTGATACCTACATCTGATAAACTGATAACGAAGAATTGAAGGAAATATTATTTCAATAAATACTCAACCTAACTATTTCTCCGATTAGTTGGGTAAGTATGCTCAAACATCAGACAATAATCACATTTTCCAAATAACTGTTCAAAACAATGAAGAGAAAATTGGAAAATTAAGTTATTTTGTCGTTAACCAAAAATCTATCAGAGCTCAGAGGTTCACCAAATATCGGTACAGTTGCAGTTCATTTCCAAGGCCCAATAAATAGTTGAAGACCCTTAAACAATAATGAGAGATCGATATTGCGCCAAAAAGTAATAACATAACCATTTTTCACTTCAACATATTACAATATTCCCTCTGTTTAGTACATGACATACTGAATTGTTAATTTACACATTCTTTCATGGGAAAAATAGTTTAGATTTGACTACCTAATATTAACTATATTGAATTTCCTGAGTAATATAAAGACGTTTTTATCAATTTACGTAAATATATTTTTGAATTATGACAATCAATGGTAACCTAATAGTTTCACAAGATTACGCATTTTAATGAAATATTTCACATTTCTGATGAATCCAGCTCAAAGGTGGATTCATACTCTGTAAATAACTTTTTTTAGAGCGATAAACGTAGGTCATCGATTAAGAGATTCACGATCTAAAAAAATATTCGCCTGTGATTCTTGGCATTATTTTCAAATCTTGAATAATTTATCAACAAAGTTTACTAATTATTTATTTTGGTCATTATTTTCGATTTGTCGATAATATCGATTATTTTTTCTAAGGCTCATTACAAAATTAATACGAACAATAATAAAATCAATTATACAACCAACAAAAGCTACATACCTATTTCATATCATTAACCAAATTTTATTCTTCAGTTGATTTAAAATCTTATGATTGAACGGATTTAATGTATTTGGTGGAATATGAATGCATTTGTGCCTCAAATCTGTACGTCTCTATTTAAATGCAAATAAAATTAAAGTATCTTCCAATGATTTTGAAATTGAGACTTTCTCTTGAACTCATAGGTATGTTTTGTCTGGCCATTTGTTTGTCCGGCAAATCTCCGAAACGAACCAATATTATTGAAACTTTTATTGGCCAATAAAAGATATTTTAGAGAAAAGCATAGATTCTAACAAGAGCAATACATACAAATAAAATTTTCATGATATTGCATAATACATACTACTATCAGGTTGATTGCGAAACCCAATATCAACCTCCCAGACATACATCATGAATTTCAAGGTGTTGCCTCTCATCAGTATGTCGCAGAGTGATGAGTCACATTCTATAAGCAACCATAAATTGTGCTGATATTGTGGCATAAAACTACTTATATAAATGATTCTTTTGAAATTTACTATTAATGAAAGTAACCACTCACTTTAGATATTAAAAAATTATTTATGAGAATATGGGAAGTTAAAAAATGTATTTAAAAATCCGTTTGCCGTTCACCGTTCAATCATACCCACCCTGGAACAAAATAATTCGGGATGGTAACCGTGATTAGGATTTTCATTTGGGTTTTTCTGTAAACTATGAAGGCAGCCCTATCTACTCTACTTCATCAAAAAACTCTCAGTAGCTTAGGAGATAAGGGTATAAAAAATTGTGAAATGAGCAGAAACTTCTTATCCTTGTAGAGACTGAGATTTTTAGAGCCGTTATTTCACAGTGACCCTTTATATGACGATAGTATGTAGATTTATCAAAGATATTGTGATAGTAGGTAGAATAATAAATTATGGTCGATTCAGATCTATAAATCCAAGAGTAACAAGTATTAATGTAATTATCCATCAATGACCTATGTTACACCACAACAAGAGATGAGTACCACCAATCAAGATGCAATAAATCAGCATTCAATGTTGTGTGTTGATGCATTTATGAGCAATATCTTCGAATACCTATAATCGTGATTTGTATGTTTACTGACTCACAAAAAAATAATAGAAGCGTGTTACAGAATACGATGGGGTATCGTGTATCAAGCAGCAGAGCAAAGCTTCTTAAAATAACTCAGAATCATCGTCTACGGTCGGACTTTAGCTGCTCCCACCCCAAGGAATTTTATTCAGGGGCGACGCCGCCAGCTGAAGGCGACGCTGCGCGACGCATTCTTCGCTCGCAATTCGCAAACGACCGACGTCTTGGTAGAGAGATATCGGGGATTATGACTTAAATTTTACTGCTTACTGAAGCCGTGCAAGGCCATCGAAACGTATACAAGAGACTTAGTTATTAATTATTTTTTTCCCATAAACATTTAATTAACGTGTTGTGATTTTTGTGATTTTGTGTATATTTATTTATTTTTTCTTCGAATATTTGTGACATACAAGTGTTAGCAAGATGAGTCAACGACAGCAACAATCTCAGATTCAGCAGAGTCAAATGCAACAGAGTCAATCGCAGAGGGTAACTAGGACAGAACAACATGTCACCAGACAAGTCACCGGTCACTATACAGGTTAGGATCAATTTAGTGCTTGTGCCCTGCAAAAGTTATGAGAAATTGGCTTAGCTATCCATAATGAAGAATGTTCAGTCACTGAATATATTAGACGATATTTTTTTGAATATCGTACTAAAAAAAATAAAGAGTCCGCTATCTTCTATATCGAAGAAATTGTATCCAACTGAAATATATCTTGTGGTAAAAATAGATACAAAAATCTTAATATCTGTCTATTATTGGAATGGAGCTATGAGCTCAATCCGTCTAGCGTGTTGCCAAATTCAACCTCTCTGTTGCATTTATTCACATATTTAACAACAAAATAGTTCTGGATAAATTTCTATTAGATATTTGGTGGCAGGAATGGAATGTTAGGTCTACCTAAATAAGTTTGAAAAAAAATTATCTCATAAAAAGCAAGAACTAGAAATAATTAGCTGGAACTAATCAACAAAAATTAGTAATATCTATAAATATAACTAAAAATTAATTTTTATCAAATTTTAAGATTTTTTCCTGGTACCAAAAATTGGAATTCCTTGGAATACAAAAACGAATACAACATCGTTTTGAAAATTTTCTACTAAATTCATTTTAATAATTGCAACGGGTATTTCTGGCGGAAAATAACTATCGCCAGTGCTAGGTAGAACTGGCTAAGGCTAAGCTAGCTACCACATTCTGTCCGAAAACTGGTTCTTAGCGCTACCTATCGGCAACAATAGCTATTTTCAGATAAACGCATCCATTATATTGAATTCAAATGAACTATTGCTACCTATTTATTTAGGTGTAGCTCGATGTCCTCTCAGTTGTGCTGTTAGGTACTTCGCCACTGCCACTTTGTAGCTTAGCAAAAATAAAGAGCATTGTATATCTTGTACTCTCTCTACTGCCACCATCTTGAACTATTGGTGCTGCCACCTGCCCTCATAATTGCAATAGATTGCAAGCTTTGACAAGAAATAATTCCCAAGAATTAAACATCATAATTAAAGAAATATATAATCAAGTTCTAGCTTCTGGTTTCTTGAGACACTGCTTCACTATTAATATTATTATTTGCAAATGTTGTGTCTAAGTGTACAAGAGAAAATAACATGTTTAGACGTCCCCCATTGGTCCAAATTCTAGACAAAAATCATGATAAACAGAATCTTTCATAACAGTTTTAGGTATATCTGTTAAAAAATATTATTATATGAATTATTGAAATAGTTATTGCGTACATATCTTTTATCGTATACATTCTGTAGAAATTTGTATAGCTGTAGGTTTCCAATCTGTTATCTTTGAAAAGCGTACGGCGCGATTGCTACATTAAAAATAGAAGCACCAAAAATGGCGGCCTGAAATGCGATCCAACTCTAAATTAGTCACCGTTGTCGTCGCTTCACCTCACCTAAACACTGTCATTTTGAAGAATGTCGTATGAAATATATCTCATACGGTCTTAATTTGTTGTTTTCATCTAAATATCGCCAGAAATATGTCACTTTACAAGCCCACAATAGTTTGGAATAGAAATATTCAATGCTATCCTAACTATATGAAAGATATTGAAATAATAATTGAGAAAGCCCAAACCCTGTCATTATGCATAATAAACATTATCAAGAAAATAATAAACAATCTTGGTTAAAATTTACATTGAACATTTTACTGTTGGGTTTTAGACAGAAATTTATCAAATGTACCTGGTCCTATACTTATTTCAAAGACGTTAAAAACTTTCATAAATCTTCAATAGCATACATAATTATAGTTTTGGAAATTATAATTGAAATGATTATTTTTTTTCGATGATGGCATCTATTATTCTCTTACAGGAGGGCAATTGACTCAAGAACAAATCCAACAAATGCCTGGATTTGGTCCCAATGCTCATCCACCTGTGTTTGAGAAAGTGTTCAGCAATGCCAGATTTGCCCAAGGAGGTGTTGCAACTTTCGATGGGAAGGTTACTGGCAAACCTCAACCAACTGTTACCTGGACTAGGAACGGTGCTCCTCTGTTGAATTCTCAAAAACATAGACTCTCATATAACGAAACTACTGGCGATATCACCTTCCAGATTCATCAAATTGGACCTGGAGATGAAGGAGAGTATGTATGTAATGCCAAGAACCAGTATGGTGCGGCAATTTGCTCCGTTTACATTTCTCCAGAGGGTATGCAGATCCCTCAAAGACAAGCTTTCTCGAAATACGAACAAAGTAGTACAACTACCTATACCAACGGTTCAACTATAACCGAAGACTTTAAAATCGATACTTTCGAATACAGATTATTAAGAGAAGTATCATACAGAGAATCTATCACAAGAAGATCTGCTTATGAGAAGGATTCTCAAATATCAACGACTATAGAGAGATCCCTGGGTCCACCTGCACCTCCCCAAATTTCACAAAAACCTCGTAATTCCAAATTATTAGAAGGTTCTGACGCTGTTTTCAGTGCTAAGTTGTCAGCAAACCCCAGACCTAGAATCACCTGGTTCAAGAATGGACAAAGGATTATCGAATCCCAAAAATATGAGACCACTTTTGCAAATAATCAAGCATCTATTAGAGTTAAGCAAGCTCAAGCTGAGGACTCTGGTCATTACACATTACTAGCAGAAAATCCTCAAGGATGCACTGTGTCCTCTGCTTATTTAGCCATTGAACCTGTAACCACCCAAGAAGGACTGATCCATGAATCAACATTCAAACAACAAACTCAAACTGAAACTGAGCAAACTGATTCAAGTAAGACATTAGCTCCAAACTTTGTAAGGGTGTGTGGTGACAGAGACGTCACTGAGGGCAAGATGACTCGATTTGATTGTCGCGTTACCGGACGCCCTTATCCCGAAGTCACATGGTATATTAATGGAATACAAGTTGTTGATGATCACAACCATAAAATCTTAGTAAACGAATCCGGAAATCATGCATTGATGATAACAACAGTTAGTAGAAACGATTCCGGTGTAGTAACATGCGTTGCTCGAAATAAAACCGGAGAAACAACTTTCCAATGCAATTTGAACGTTATAGAGAAAGAACAGGTAGTTGCACCGAAATTCGTTGAGCGATTTACTACTGTCAACGTTGCTGAAGGAGAACCTGTCAACTTGCACGCAAGAGCAGTCGGTACTCCAACACCAAAAATATCTTGGCAGAAAGACGGTGTACCGCTAGTCAGTAGCCCCGATTGTCGCATAGCGACTGACGGTGGAGCTTCAACCTTAGACATACCACGAGCAAAGGCGTCGGATGCTGCTTGGTACCAATGTACTGCCCAAAATGTCGCTGGCTCCACCGCTACTCGCGCAAGGCTCTTTGTTCAGACGCCTCAGGGTCCAACACCTGAACCGAGACGCCTTCATTTACCAAGGCCCACAAAAATCATCGAACCTGAGTAAGTAGTCCCTCATATCGATAAACATATTTTATTTTATTATATCATTCGAATCTTTCTCGAATTTACTTTCACTCTTGCCTGAGATATAAATAAAAAATACCATAACGTTAGTTTATTATTATTCCAAATGATATGAATACAGAAGTAATATATCGAAATTGTCTCACTTTCAATCCAGACCCGAACCTGGTCCAGAAGTTATCTACCTCCGTCATGTTGAACGTGCTCGTCCTCATGCACCACAAGGTGAAGAGGACCGAGTTTATCCACCACCACAATTTATTATTCCCTTGCGAGATGCTGTTCAATTTGAAGGAGGAAAAGTTCACTTTGAAGCCAGAATTGAACCTGTTGGTGATCCATCTATGCGCGTAGAATGGTTCCTGAACGGAAGACCTCTTGAAGCCAGTAAGTTTCTTGGAAAGAGTCTCGACAAATTATAGATTTTTAATTATAAAACCTTGTTTCACAGGCTCTCGAGCGACTTCTATCTTCCGCTTTGGTTTTATCGCCTTAGACCTAATCAGCCTTGTAATAAGAGATAGCGGCGAGTACGTCTGTCGGGTAACCAGTTCAACAGGATGTGTTGAATCCCGCGCTTTACTCACCGTTAACCAAAGAGCATCCATCGAACAGACCAGCCAACACCCTGATAGCTTACAATATATACAACAATTGGAAGATTATTCTAGATACCAAAGAACCGATAGCATGGAAGAGAAAACAAATCAAAAACCTCATTTCATCCGTCCACTCCAAGACCTTGGGGAGCTGCAAGAAGGTAGAAATGCTCATTTTGAAGCACAACTTACTCCTGTCAGTGATCCTACCATGAAAGTGGAGTGGTACAAAGATGGTAGACCAATAACCGCCAGTTCACGCATCACTACAATCTTCAACTTCGGCTACGTCTCTCTCAATATTATGCACCTACGTGCCGAAGATGCTGGATCGTACACTGTGCGGGCCGTTAACCATTTAGGAGAAGCTATCAGTACAGCAACTGTTCGTATAATTGCTCGTTCTACTGTTACTGGAGATCTTGGTATACCTGAACAACAGAAATATATTGAAAAAGTAGAACAATTAGAAGCGTACCAGCAACAACAACACCAAAAATATGTTATCGAGTCTCCAGAGAGCTCTCAGCCTCCTGAGTTCAAAACTCCAATCAAAGATCAAAATCAAATTCGGGAAGGCGGCTTTGCTCACTTTGAAGCTCGCTTAGAGCCTGTTGGTGATTCTACTCTCAAAGTAGAATGGCTTAAAGATGGACGAGCTGTGGAGGCAAGTTCTAGAATTACAAGTTTCTTCAACTTTGGATATGTTGCGCTAACCATAAAGGATGTCACAATACATGATGTCGGACATTACACTTGCCGAGCCTTCAACGCGATGGGAGAAGCAACCACCACAGCTCAACTGAGTGTTGTGAGCAAAAAAGATATCATCTTTGATTCCCAACATCCAGGTGGTTTGGAAAAAATTCAGCACTTGGAGGACTCTAGTCGTTATCAAAGAACATCAAAAGAAGAAGTTACCGTTACACAAAAACCAAGGTTTTTGGGACCACTCAAAGGTACTAATAAGATCGTTGAAGGACAACGAGCCCACTTTGAGGCTCGTGTAGAGCCCCAAAGTGATATGACCCTCAAAATTGAATGGTACTTCAACGGAAAACCCATCCAAATTGCAAACAGAATCCAGACATATCATGATTTTGGTTATGTCGCATTAGACATCCAAAGTGTCCGAGAAGAAGATGCTGGAACTTATACTGTAGTTGCCAGGAATGCTCTAGGAGAAGCACAGCTGTCAGCTAGTATGATAGTTGAAAGTAAGTATAAATTTTTTGCATCTATATAGAATGTATTCCTTGATCATATTTTCATATCTGTACTCTACATAAATAGTTGATGATAGTTTGCTATAAACAAGTTTGAAAAAACATTAATGAATGCTTTCGTCGTTCATTTCGGAACATAATAACTCTTTTGAGTTGTTTTATGTTAAAAACTTGCGTTTTCTTTCTATCTTTCAAATCTGTTTGCAATATACTTGAATGAGGAATTTCCATAACGGAATATTCTGTAAGCATAGCTTTTTACTTTTTCAGGTAGAAATATAACCCAAAGTGTTACAAATACTCTGAATATTTTGGATAGGTTTTAATAACATCAAAAAACAAAAAATGACATTTTGATAAGAAAATATAGTATATTTACCGTCGTATTATTTCTAGCACGTACAAGTATCGATACAAGAAGTATGCATAAGAATGCATTTGACAAAACAAAACATATCGAAGAATCCAAATTTGTAGAGCCACAATACCATATTGAAGAACTCTGCAAATCAAAGCCGATCTTTGTTGTTCCACTATCTGATCCCCAACCTGTATCCGAAGGAAGAAATATACATTTGGAATGTCGCCTGGAACCAATGGGTGACCCAACAATGAGGGTTGAATGGTTCTGTAACGGCCGATCTGTAACTGTGGGCTCAAGATTTAGAACATACAATGACTTTGGATTTGTAGCATTAGATATTATCCATGCTACAGCTCTCGACTCTGGAGAGTATACAGTAAGAGCCGTGAATCAACTCGGATCAGCACACACGTCAGCATGTGTGAGAGTTATTGGACGATCTGATATAATCACTGATTCTCAACATGAACAATCTTTGGAGCAAATACAGCACCTCGAAGATTCTTCTAAATATCGTAAGCATATTTCAGAAGACGTAACCGTTCTTCAAGCACCTCAGTTCACAAGACCTCTTCACAATATAGAAACTATCGAAGGTACTAATGTACACATGGAATGTCGTCTTCAACCTGTTGGAGATCCTTCAATGAAAGTTGAATGGTTTGTTAACGGTGTACCCGTAAAAACTGGACACCGATTCAGACCTGCGTATGATTTCGACTATGTTGCATTAGATCTTCTTAGTGTATATCCAGAAGATTCCGGAGTATATACATGTCAAGCCAGAAATCAATTGGGAGAAGCAGTCACATCTTGTTCTGTAAAAGTAATTGCGAAAAAAGATTTGCTCTTTGAAACTCAACATCCAACTGGACTGGAGAAAATTCAATACCTTGAAGATTCATCACGCTATAAGAGAACTGAGTTCGTTGATGAGCAAGTAACTGTCAAGCCAAGATTTGTTACAAAACCAAAGAACATAGAAAATATGACAGAGGGTAAACATGCTCATTTTGAATGCAAAATTGAACCAGTTACTGATCCTAATTTGAAAGTAGAATGGTTCAAAAATGGACGTCCAGTAACTATTGGACATCGATTCCGCCCAATCCATGATTTTGGATATGTAGCTCTCGATGTTGTAGATCTTATTGCTGAAGATTCTGGAGTATATACTTGTCGCGCCACAAATCTTGTTGGTGTTGATGAAGTCAACTGCGTTTTGAAATGTAGACCATCTGGACAGATTATTACTAGTACCCAAAATGAAACTGGTCTCCAACAAATTCAACACTTAGAAGATCGCTCCCGTTATCAAAGAAGGGAGGATGTTGAAGAGACAACTACACAGGCACCAATTTTCACAACATCCTTGAAAAATATCCATATCAAAGAAGGTCAACGGGCTCATTTCGAATGCAGGTTGATCCCAGTGTCTGATCCGACTATGAAAGTTGAGTGGTTCTACAATGGACAACCACTTAAATCTGGTTCGAGATTCACAGAAACAAATAACTTTGGTTTTGTTGCTCTTGATATCCTTTATACATATCCAGAGGACTCTGGTACCTACACATGCAGAGCTACGAATGCTTTAGGAGAGGCTATTACATCAGCAAGCTGTAGCGTTCAGTCTAAGAAATCGATCTACCTAGAATCCGTTCATGAAGGTGCTCTTGAACGCTTATCAGAGCTTGAGGATTCTTCCCGTTATCAACGAAAAGTTGTTCAAGAAGAGACTGTAAGTCAGGCTCCTTGTTTCACCATGCCTATCAAAGATTTGAGAGTAGCTGAGAATCAAGCTGCTCACTTTGAAGCTCGTCTAATTCCTGTAGGAGATGCACGACTTAAGGTGGAATGGTTTAGAAATGGAGTACCAATTCAAGCTTGTAAGTATACAATCTTAATACAATCATGAAATGGCCTAAATTATTTTTTTTAGCAAATCGTATAACTACCATGCACGACTTTGGTTACGTTGCTCTCAATATGAAATACGTAAATCCTGAAGATTCGGGAACCTATACATGTCGGGCTGTTAATGATTTAGGAGAAGCTGTAACTTCAGCTACCCTATCTGTTCAATGTAAGTTAAATGAATGAAAGACATTTTGAGTAAAACATAATTTTCCATACTTATAATTTATCGTTGTTTTTAATTTAAAAAAACGTTCATGTCTCAACTAATATCTACTTTGCAACAAATTTTTATGTCACATGAAGAAACCGTTGTGTGAACATAACAATTTTTGATAATATATTAATTTTGTCAAATTGAGAAAACGGTACCTTAACTATTTGATAAATAACGATCACATCAATTAGCATTAAGTACAGCCCAACTGAATTAAGAATTTCCATATTTAATTATAGCCAAAGCCGCACTTGAGCTTGAATCTCAACATGAAGGTGCTCTTCAAAAACTTCGCCAATTAGAAGATTCCAGTAGATACCAGCGAAGAGAAGAGGAAGAAACAATTATAACACAAGCTCCATTCTTCAGCACAAAACTGAATGGGCCAGCCGATTTAGTAGAGGGACAAAGCGCTCACTATGAGTGTCGTATAGAACCATATCCAGATTCCAACTTGAAAGTTGAATGGTACCACAATGGAAAACCGCTCACTACTGGACATAGATTCCGTACTGCATATGATTTTGGTTTTGCCAGTCTGGATGTATTAACAGTATATGCAGAAGATTCGGGCGAATATACTTGTAAAGCAATAAACAACATTGGACAAGCAACATCATCGGTTGTAACCAATGTAAAATGTAAGTATTGCCAACTCCCCTGTGAACTGATTCAAATCTACATATATTTTCTCAATTATCAATAATATTACTGTATTTCAGCTAAATCATCAATCATCCGTGAAACTCAACATGAGGGAGCTTTACAGAAAATACAACATCTTGAAGATGATTCTAGATACAAACGAATTTCTTCTGAAGATGTCGTTACTCTTGAGAAACCGCAATTCGGCCGTGGTCTAAGAACAATTGAAAATTTACCAGAAGGAAGCAGTGCTCATTTAGAAGCAACTTTGACACCCGTTAATGATCCCACAATGAAAGTTGAATGGTTCTGTAATGGAAGACCCATTCAGACCGGTCATAGGTTCAAAACTACCTACGACTTTGGTTATGTGGCTCTTGATATTCTTTACGCATATGCAGAAGATAGCGGAACATATATGTGCCGAGCAAGAAATGCAGTTGGGGAAGCAGTGACTACAGCTGGAGTATCCGTTGTAGCTAAGTCTGGCCTATATTTGGAAACTCTAGATGAACAAAGATTAAACAAGATAAGACAACTTGAAAGCTATGAAAGGCCAAAGAAAGAAGAATTAGAAGCTGCCCCTCAACGACCAGTGTTCCTAACACCTTTAACCAGTTTGGAGAATTTGAAAGAAGGAGAACATGCACATCTAGAGTGTAGAGTCGAACCTATTAATGATGCCAATTTGAAAATTGAATGGTTCGTTAATGGCGTAAAGCTACGTGCTGGTCACAGATTCCGAACCACACACGATTTTGGATACGTAGCACTTGATATCCTGTATGCCTACCCTGAAGATAGTGGCACCTACATGTGCAAGGCAACAAACCTTGTTGGCGAAGCTGTTAATACTTGTACAATCAAAGTAGGTGGCCGAAAGAGTATATTGCTTGATACCCACCATCCAGAAGGTCTTGAGAAAATACGTGAGTTAGAAGCTCAGGGCCATCCAGCTCGTTTGGAAATTGAAGAACCTGCTCCAACTCCTCCAAGATTTGTTACCGAATTACGTGGAACCACCGAAATATACGAAGGACAGACAGCTCATTTCGAGGCACAAATACAACCAATCCACGATCCCAACTTGAGGATCGAGTTTTATCATAACGGAAAGCCTCTACCTTCAGCAGCTCGATTCCATATAACATTTGATTTTGGATATATTGCGTTAGATATAGGACATGCTGTCCCTGAAGATGCTGGAGAATATTCAGTCAAGGCCATAAATAATCTAGGACAATGTGTTTCATCGATAAACCTGAGGGTTATTGCCAAGAGCAACATAATTTCAGAGTCCCAGAGACCAGAGGGCTTGGAGAAAATCAGACAGCTAGAAGAGCACCAACCTTACAAAAGACCTGAAGTTGATGAGCCAGTTACTAGGCAAAGACCTGTATTCACTCAACCACTCCAAAATATAGATTCGATTCAAGAGGCTCAAACTGCTCACTTTGAATGTCGACTTATACCTGTTGGAGATCCAACTCTTAAAGTGGAATGGTTTAGAAATGAAAAACCTCTTGAAGACAGTTCTCGTATTACAAAGGTTCATGATTTTGGCTTTGTGTCATTGGACATCTCCCACGTCAGGGACGAGGATGAAGGAGTATATATTTGTAGAGCTACTAATCCTCTGGGAGAAGCTGTTACGACTGCATCTATGAAAATTAGAAGTAAGTTACTGAGATAAATTTTTTGGATTAAATAATAAATTATATGTATATTTTAGCCAAAGCCAGTATCCAGATGGAAACTCAACATCCAGAAGCTCAACGCAAGATAGCCCAGTTAGAGCAACCTCTGGCTCCTCGACAGGAAGAACCAGATCGTGAATTCGAGAAACCAATATTCACGCAATTATTGACAGGTCCATCAGAATTATGGGAAGGCCAACCTGCTCACTATGAAGCCAGAGTTGTACCAGTTGGTGATCCAAACCTTAGATTTGAGTGGTTTGTTAATGGTATCGAACTTAAAATGGGATCTAGATTCAAAGTAACCCATGATTTTGGATTTGTTACACTCGATATTATGTCAACAGTTAAAGAGGATTCTGGTGTATATATGTGCAAAGCAATCAATAAAGCTGGTGAAGCAGTATCATCAATATCTCTGAAGGTTAAGCCCAAATCAAGTATCATGGGAGAGTCATTGCAACCAGATGCATGGCAAAAGATACAACTAAGAGAATCAGAAATGAACAAGGTTCCAGAAATGTTTATTGATACTACTCCACAGCAACCACCTGTATTCACAACACACTTGAAGAGCTATGATAACTTGATTGAAGGACAACATGTTTATTTAGAAGCCCAAGTAGAACCAAGGGCTGATCCAAATCTACGTATCGAATGGTTCAAAAATGGAATATCACTAGCAACTGGTACAAGACTACGCAGTACATTCGATTTTGGGCTAGTAACATTATCTATCAATGGCTTGAGAGACGATGACTCTGCAATTTATACTTGTAAGGCTACCAACAAGTTGGGTGAGGCCATTTCAACGTGCTCACTTAAAATTGAAGACCGTCATTGGTTACTTGGTCAAACATTACATCCGGAGGCTATTCCTAAATTGGAAGCTTTAGAAAGACCAGTAGAAGGTAGACCAGAAGCTCCAGAACCAACTTATGAGCTTCCTATGTTTATTACCCACTTGAATAACGTAGAGTGCATGGAAGGAGATAATGTGCACTTTGAGTGTAACGTAGAGCCTTCGAAGGATCCTACTATGAAAATTGAATGGTTTGTGAATGGTAAACCATTGCCTACTGGAGCTAAGTATAAAACAACATACGACTTTGGTTATATAGCACTAGATATAACTCACTGCTATGAAGAAAATTCCGGGGTATACACCTGCAAAGCTACCAACAGTAAAGGATCGGCTACAACTTCGGGATCGCTGCGCTGCACATCAAAGCAGAGTATCTATCTCGATACTCAACATCCACAAGGCAAGGCAGGTCTAGAGGCAGTACAAGATGTTGAAGAAGCAGTGGCATCAAAATATAAGAGGCAGACATCAGCTCCTGAAAAAGATTTTGGAAAACCTATTTGGACAGTGCCACTCAATCCAGAATTCAAACTTGTTGAAGGACAACCTTTACATCTTGAAGGAACAGTCGAGCCAAAAGAAGATCCAGCCATGAAAATCGAGTGGTTCTTCAATGGTAAATCATTGGAACATGGAAGC
Organism: Crioceris asparagi; assembly: GCA_958507055.1. Classification (NCBI taxonomy): domain Eukaryota; kingdom Metazoa; phylum Arthropoda; class Insecta; order Coleoptera; family Chrysomelidae; genus Crioceris; species Crioceris asparagi. The sequence continues at coordinate 10,250,347 of OY293828.1, forward strand.
AGATTCAAACTGACAAGTGATTTTGGATTTGTAACGCTAGATGTTACAGATGTGTATGAAAGAGATCAAGGTATATATACCTGCAAAGCATTTAACAAGGCAGGTGAGGCATTCACATCAACTACTATATATTGTACCAGCAAAGCTGCTTTAATTGAACGAACACAACATCCAAAAGGACAAGAAGGTCTAGAAAAAATTCAAGATCTCGAAGACTCTCTCAACAGACCTGAAGTACCACTTGCAGAGTCAGAAGAAGGTCATGCTCCAGTATTCACATCAGAATTCACGAATTTAGTCAACCTTAGTGAAGGTGAGATTGCACACTTTGAAGCAGGTCTCACACCTATTGGAGATCAAACAATGACTGTTGAATGGTTCTACAATGGCAAAACTATCGAGGCATCACACCGATTCCGAACGGTACATGCCTTCGGAATGGTTGTACTTGAAGTTCTTGGTACTAAAATAGAAGATTCTGGAACTTATACATGTAAAGCAACAAATAAATGGGGTGTAGCAGAACAGAGTGTCACACTTGAATGCGTTGACAAGTCATCAGGTCAAAAACCAAGATTCACAACACACATTCAAGATATAGTTGGTCTCAAAGATGGACAATCCGCTCATTTCGAATGTACTCTAGTACCTGTAAATGATCCTAACTTGAAGGTTGAATGGTATCATAATGGACACCCGATCCTTCAGTCATCTAGAATCAAAACAGTTTCTGATTTTGGTTTTGTTGTAATGGACATATCTTATATACAAAGCCACGATTCTGGTGAATATGTATGTAGAGCATATAATAAATTTGGTGAAGACTTCACTAAAGCTAAGATAGTTGCTCATGGTAAAGGTGGGGTATTTAGTGACAGCTTACAACCAGAATCTCTAGCTAAAATAAGAGAGCTGGAAAGCCTCCAGGGACAACAGGCACAAGCACCATTAACACCAGTTACTGAACCACCCAAATTTATAACTCAGATCCAAGATGTCACTAAGCTTGTTGAAGGCCAAAGTGCCCACTTTGAAGCTCGTCTCACACCAGTGACGGATCCTGACTTAGTTGTAGAATGGTACTACAATGGCAAGAAACTGCCCCACGGTCATAGATATCGTACATTCCATGACTTTGGAATTGTTATACTTGACATTCTGTACTGTTACGAGGAAAACTCTGGCGTCTATGAATGTCGAGCTTATAATAAATATGGAGAAGACTCTACTAAAGCAAACCTGAAATGTGTCTCCAAGGCGAATTTAATCCTGGACTCGCAACTACCGCGGGTAAGATATTCTAATTTCAAAAAGATTATATAAGTGTAATGAAATACGTTTTTTTATTAATTCACATATGCTTTCTTTTCTAGGGCATGGAGGGTGGATTAGAAAAAATCCAAAATTTGGAAGACTCACTGATAAGACAGAGAGAAGAAAAAGAAGAAGTGCAAAAAGGTAGAGCACCAGTATTTACGGTACCACTGTCAAACATCGACAGCTTACGTGAGGGTGAGAATGCCCACTTTGAAGCACGGTTAATTCCCACCGATGATCCAAAGCTGAAGGTTGAATGGTTCTGGAATGGAAAACCTCTTAGAACCGGTTCTAGATTCCGTACCTTCTGTGATTTCGGTTTCGTAATTCTAGAGATTTCACCAGTTTATCCGGAAGACTCCGGTGAATATTCATGCAGGGCATTCAATGAATATGGAGAAGCTGTTACAACAGCATCGATGAAAGTTTCTGGTAAAAGAAGCATTATTCTAGAATCACAATTACCCAAGGGTATGGAAGGTACTATCGATAAAATTGCTGAGCTTGAAGGATTAGGAACTGCTCCATCGCAAGCTACTCCTGATGATGATACTGGTAGACCACCAGAATTTATCACAACTCCATCAGATGTTACTTTAAGTGAGAATGGATTGGCTCACTTCGAATGTAGGCTCATACCAGTTAATGATCAAAGTATGAGAGTTGAATGGTTCCATAATGGTAAACCTCTTTGGGCTGGTTCTAGAATCAAGACTATCAATGATTTTGGATTTGTAATCCTTGAAGTTGCTGGAGTATATCAAAGAGACTCTGGTATATATACTTGTAAAGCAACAAATCGTCATGGCGAAGCTACAGTATCTTGTCAATTACAAGTGAAAGGTAGACAAGGAATAATAATGGAGCCTCAACTACCATCTAATTTCAGAGGCGGCACCGAAAGCATTCAAAAGCTTGAAGAACAATTACATAAAAGAGAAGAACTTTACAATGAGGAGGAGAAACCAAATCCACCTAGATTTGTTGTAGAGATCAAAGATAACCTGGATGTGCCTGAAGGTAGCCCAGTCCACTTTGATTGTAAAGTTGAACCGACAAACGATTCGAGTATGCGTATTGACTGGTTCCATAATGGACGTCCATTCGCAACGGGTTCCCGAGTACGTCAAATAAATGATTTTGGATTCATTTCACTTGATATTGATTACACCTACACACGAGATGCTGGAGAATACGTATGCAGAGCAACAAATAAATGGGGATCCGCTACAACTAAAGCGACAGTTACATCAAAAACGAAACGAAGCATTGATTTTGAAAGTCAACTTCCATCAGGAATGAGTGCAGAAAAACTGAAAGAATTGGAAAAAGGTCCAGTATCTCAAGCACCAGAAAAAGATAAAGTATTTTCACCACCAAAATTCATTACACATATTGAATCTCTTACTGTTGAAGAATCAGAATCTGTTAGATTTGAATGTCGTGTTGAGCCTAAAGACGATCCCAAACTGCGTATCGAATGGTACAGAAATGGTAAACTTCTACCATCTGGACATCGTTACAGAACTGTTCACGACATGGGTTTTGTCTCTCTAGACATACTCTATGTGTATTCCGAAGACTCCGGGGAGTACGTATGTAGGGCAGTCAATGAACATGGGGAAGACTTCACGAAAGCCAATGTTTCTTGTAAAAAACTGCCCAATATCATCTTACAAAACCAAGTGCCCAAGGGTATGAAGAAATCTGAGCAACTTATGCAGATGGAAGCCGCAATCAAGAAATATACCTCAGAGATACATCTAACTGAAGATGATTTATATGACGTGGATAAGAAACAGCCACCGCGATTTGTAACACAGATCAAAGATCAGACCGATTTAGTGGAAATGCAAGAGACTAAATTTGAGTGTCAGTTAGCTCCAGTAGGTGATCCCAATATGAAAGTAGAATGGTTCCTCAATGGAAAACCTCTGCCTCATAGTAAGTATTATTTTATATTATTATGAAATAGTATATTGATGATATAAATACATTATAGAAAACCGATTCACACCCATCTATGACTTTGGTTATGTTGCTATGAACTTCGGCTGGGTATACCCAGAAGACAGTGGCGAATACTTGTGTCGTGCAACCAATTTGTATGGAATGGATGAAACAAGGGCAATTATTAAGACTACAGGAAAGCCAGGAATTATCTACGATTCTCAATTACCTAAAGGTATGAAGAGTATCGAAAGAATCCGAGAACTTGAAGCCGCTTGGCAAGTGTAAGTTAGAAGATATTAAAGATTTGACCAATTAATTTATATCCTACTGCAAATTTCAGAGTACCTGAAGAAGCAGAAGAGGAAAGCAAACCTCGATCAGCTCCAATTTTCGTAAGTAAACCAGAACCAGTAACAGTTGAAGAGGGAGAATGGGCAAGATTCTGCTGTCGTGTTACTGGACATCCAAGACCACGTGTTATGTGGCTCATCAATGGACATACCGTGGTCAGTGGATCTCGTTACAAGCTAACATATGACGGAATGTACCATCTAGACATACCAAAGACCCGCCAGTATGATACTGGTAAAGTCGAAGTGATAGCTCGCAGTTCAGTTGGAGAAGCTATCGCTGAAACTGAACTGAAAATCATTCCCAGACACGACGACTACAGAGGAGTTCTCAAGAACTCACCCAGACGTAAGTTACAACTCAGAATAAACATGAAAATACTTTCTACTAAGATACTTCACAAAATGCACATGTTTTTACATCCCTAGCAAGAGAACATACGTTTCTAAGAGTATAATTGAGTCAGATGGATACTTTGTAACGTAGGTGAACTTGCTAGAATTAACATCAAGCATATGCAAACCGGCACATTACTGAAACTTATCTAACACAACATACACCAATTATATCCTTAAATCCTTTATCCTTTCATCAAAAGAGAAAATTAGTAAGCTTATTCAACGGATGTCCTTTGCTTTCTGCTGAAGGAGAATTCGAACAGGTATGCATTTTTAATGATTCCCTATTTTGAATAAATATTTGCATGTTGGTCTACGTTCGAAGTGCATTCTGTGTCACATGTCTCATATATGTTGTTTTTTAAAATACGAAAAACTGTCAGAAAGGCAATTCTAATAATACTGTGCTGTGATCACCTTTTCTGAAAGTTTTTGTTGAAATTAAGTGCATTAATTGATGTTCATTTTCCGTATTATCCATATCACTATTATAAATAATATATATTTTATCAGCTTGGTATGACCTTGAATTGGCTGAATACCAAAAAGAGCGATCTGAAACAGAACTTGAACGCGTATTCGATGAACGCAACACCACACTTCGAGAAAGTGGGCTCCAAGTTACTGGAGTTCATGCTCAATCTAAGGAATTCAAGGAACCTGAAACTGAATGGCAAAAAGCTATTAAATCCAAGAAAGGTGAAGAATATTACAGTAAAATCCATGAGCTTGAAAATGAACAAGTAATCAAAGAAATTAAACTCCGTGAACAATCACATCAGTTCGCCATACCTGGAGAAAAGATTGTGAGCAGCTCTCTAGCAAAAGGCATGGCCCAGAAATATCAAGAAAATCTGTAAGTTACAAACTAATTATGTTCAGAACATTATTATAATATTATTCTCTTCACTTATTTCCAGTGAAGAAAAACCATTCGAAGCAAATCTTGCTCCTATACCCAAATTGCCGAAGGCTGAACCACCAAAACCCGTACCTCATAAAGATCTAGTGAAGCTGAAGAAAACTGACAAAAGCAAAGAGCTTATGCAGGAACAAATTGTTGAAATTGATTCAAAGAAGGGTGCTTATCCACCAGAGCCTACTGAATCAGGTGTTCATGGACGCGAAATTTATGTCACCAAGCAAAAGCAAACTCAAAAAGAACAAGTGGGAGATTTGGAGATCACTAGAAATATAACTGCAACTGAAACAACTGATGTGGAACACAAGGCAAAGACCCAAGAAAGAGTTGTCCAAGGACAAGTTCTGCCATCAAACCCGCCCGTCTTCACAAAGAAAATTCAACCAGTAAGAGCTTTTGAGAACGATTCGGCTCGTTTTGAAGTTGAGTTTGACGGAGATCCACTTCCCAAAATCACTTGGTATAGGGAAGATTTCCCCATCACAAGTTCTCCAGATCTGAAAATTTACACATTTAGCACCAAGTCTATTTTACAACTCAGACAAGTATTCATGGAGGATTCCGGAGTATTCAGCGTCGTAGCTGAGAATCGTGGAGGTACAGCTAAGTGTAGTGCCAATTTGGTTGTTCAAGAAAGAAGGAGACAAGGTAGACAAGGAAAAGTTCCTCCTAGTTTCACAACAACAATTCAAAGTACTGACGCAAAGGTAGGACAGCTCGTAAGGTTTGATGCAAAGATCAGTGGAACCAAACCTATCGACGTTTACTGGTTGAAAAACGGAAAAAAAATCATTTCCGACATAAGATACAAAACAATAGAAGAAGATGAACTGTACACCCTTCTTATCCTTGAAACTACTCCAGAAGATGCTGGGAAATATGAGTGTGTTGCCATTAACAGTGCTGGTGAAGCGCGTTGTGAGGCTGAATGTAATATTACTATGCCTTCAACACCACAGAAGCTTTCTAAGCCCGCATCACCTGGAAGCGAAAAAGCCCCAACTCTGTTGGAACCTCTGAAAGATCAGACCATCCGAGAAGGTCAATCAGTTGTATTTAGATGCAAGATTTCGGCAAAACCAACTCCAACTATTACCTGGAAGAAGACTGACAAGGTAATCAAGCCGTCCAGATATTTCCAAATGTCAAAAGAAGGTGAATACTGTACTCTAAGAATCTCTGAAGCATTCCCAGAGGATGAGGGTGTGTACCAATGCATCGCAGAGAATCCTGCAGGAAAAGTAATGAGCCAAGCTAAACTCAAGGTTCTGGCACCTGAAACACAAGAGATTGCTCCAAAACTCACTCCTATGAAAGATGTCATTGTACCTGAAGGAAGTCCAGCACAGTTTAAAACAACAATTTCTGGTAAACCAAAACCCACAATACAATGGTTGAGGGAGGGTTTCCTCATTCCTGAATCTCCAGACTTTCAGGTAATATGAAATTTCGACTTTTTTTAAGTAGTTACCAAATCATAATAATTCCAAAAATTTAAATAGTTGTCATAACCTATACCTACCTCTTGATAAATATTTGGGGAAATGTAATAAGATCCATTTCATAATAAAAAAGAAAGGATAAGAACAGCTTTTTGAATAAATTAAAACATTATAGAAAAAAAACATTACTTTATACACTGGTACATGCAGTTTGGAATACACTGTTTATCTCTTAAATTGAAGAGGCTTCAGACAAGTCGATTTTTAGTTCCACCTGCGCATAGTATATCATCGATTTATTTTTTAAATGGATCTCGCTATTATTTAACTTTTGCATTGTACATTTAAAAACATTTCCAAAGATATGCCATAATTATGTTGGAAAGTTGAATTTTTTATAATAAATGAATTTAAAATCCCCACGGGAAAAAATTAATACTCTTTTCCCGAGTAGATATATATGCACATATATATCAATCAAAACACAGAATTGAACTGACAGATATTTGATTACTTTAAAGGTTCCCTTAGCAACGCTTGTCTTACTGTCGCCTTACACTTTAAAACTTCAAATTTTACTTCGATAATCTTCTGACTTTAATATATTGTAATATTTTTTTAATATTAAATCATCGTTTTTTCCGTCACTGAAGAAATTAGTTTATTTACACGGGAATAATATTCGATTTTAGCTCTCGGTTATTGACATTGACATTAAATTATGTTTTGATTTTAACGTAGTTTTTTTTCTGGGGATTACGAATCTGAAAAGAAAACTACACCTTTCTATTTAATTTTTTAAAGTTACCCCCCACCCCTACCAAGTGGTGAGAGTCAGAAAATCACTGATGCTTCAAAATGGTGCCCCCAACGCCCCGTTGCATCATTCCAAATTTCATTTCTTCTAAATCAGCAGTTTTCTAGATATTACCTTGTAACACTTTATAGGATTTTTTCGCGAGTTCCCGGTGATCTGTTGTCGGTAATAGAGCGGTTATACCCCCACCTTAAAATAAACTTGAAGGTTATTCTCGGTTATGTTTATCGCGAAAATGGTCCGGTTATCAAATTATCATAATGACGTTTAGTTTTTTGACAAATATTTTGTTTTGTTGTTTTGATTGATAAATTTTATATTAAAAGAATAGTATTATTTATCTATTATTAACGTATTTAAGTAAAATAATTATTTCTTTATTCAATTTTAAACGTATTGGTCAGTATGTTTGTGATATTACCAGCCGTACATCCATTTTTGGATGATTTTTTAATTCGCCCATAACGGAGATACTAGAGAATCGAGTGTAATAAAACCAAAATTGTATGAGCAATATTTTTGTCTGACTACCTACCGACCACTCAGACTGAATTACCAGATATAAAAGGAGTATTCTTTCAATTTATCAGGATGAGTGGTATTTAATTCAATTTTAATTAATTCTTCTTTCATTATGATCAACAAAATGATGCGAAAAATAAATGAAATACGATTAATTTTAACCCAAAACTCAAATCAAATAGAAAAAGACATGCAGCCAAATTAATTTTTTGACAGTTTGGCACTTTTGATATTTATAATCGCCAGTTACTATGCTCAAGAGGACGGGAACCAAATCAGTTCCCGTTTTATAAGATTAGTGACGTCAGAAAATATTCCCCTATTACCGTTTATCTCGCGAAAACATACCCGGAAGTACATTCGGTTCCCGCTAGTTCACTGGGAACTCGCGAAAAAATCCTAATACACGGACGACCTGGTATATGTATGTGTATATATACCCGGGAAAAAAGTGGAGATTTTATAAAAAGTGATACTTTCCCGTCACTGAAAAAAGTAATCTAAAGGTCATGCACTCACTCAAGAATCTACAAGTGCTAGAAGTCTCAAATTTTGCATGGGGGTTCCTTTTAGAGCATAGGTGCTCACTAAGACGGGATTTTGCAAAATTCAACTCGCAAGGGGGTAAAAAGGGGTGTCATTTTTTGTATGAAATTTCGATAGTTTTAATAGTAGGGTTTTGACTGTACATTAAAGATATTTAAGGAAAAATAATATGGGGGCCTTTATTAGAGCAACAGAAGCCAAAACAACAGTTTTTAGAAATGTTGTCTGTTTGTCTGTATGTTTGTACGCGCATTACGCAAAAACTACTTTATGGAATTGAATGCAGTTTTCACCGATGTATTACTAGAGGTCTAATTTAAATTATAGGCTAAATTTTATCGCGTATGTCTGTCTTTCTGTATGTTTGTACACGCATGTTGCAAAAACTACAACAAGGAATGGAATGAAGTTGATTGCAGTTTTCCACGCGCACGAAGTCGGGGGGCAAAAGCTAGTATCTATATATTTGCATAAGTATGATATATTTTTGGAATAGCCTTTGAATGTACAATTAGAAATGAAAAAAACATAGTATGGTATTTCATTTAAAAATCATCATATTTTGAAGTGCTATGACGTTAAAAATAGGTGTAATAACACAAATCGTGGCTATGAAGAAAAATCAAAATGTGAGGATTTTTTAATTGTTTTCAGTATTAGTTTATGTGCACATTTAAATACAATTGTCATATATAATACTAAAACTTCCACTTGTCATACGTAAATTTAGATAGTGAAACAAATGTGTTACGCTCTGTTAATATCTTATTGCCCTGCATTATCCGGGCACACAACTTCATAAAATTGAATCTATTTTCGTAACAAGAAGATATAATCTACTTTCTATAGAAATAATTTTATTGCAAAGACAGACATGGTTCAAAAATACCTTATCTATCTATCTACTTTTTTCTAGGTTTCAAGTCAGATCACTAAAATAGAACTGAATTTAAATGATGTAGAACCGACACTCATTAATTTCAGTAACTTAAGTTAATACTTTAGAAAATCTGCAAATATGTACAGACCTCTGATGGGGGAAGGGGCTGTATTTTTTCGGAAATTTACTATTTTATACGTCATAAATAGTAGCTATTACATTACGAAATAAAAAAAATATTCTCACTATAAATGTTTCTCGTCATAGTCTCATTAAACAGGAGTTATGGATTGTCAGTCACGACCACTTAAAAATAAGAAACAATTACAATTATCTTTTAAAAAAATAGGACCGACTTCATTGGTATTCACGCATTTTTCTTGATGCGAATATCACCAATATACTTAATAAATATTAATTTATTACTTAAATAATCCTACAGGTGAATAAATATTATTTTTGTACAACTGTCAAAAAAACTTGACATTTCTGCATCTCTATTGATGCGTAAATGTTTACTTTTTAAATATGCTTTTTGAAGGATTTATTTTCAAGAATCAATTATTAATTGTTTATTCATCATAAAACAATTTCATTTATTGGAATAAAAATTGTTAGTAAAGTTTGAACAATTACTTCCAACATAAATTTCCGAAGATGTTTCATGTTGCTGCTGATCAGAAACGTTAGATATTTATTGAAGAGTTGATTCCACAATTTTATCTGATATTTTAATTTTTTTGGAAGCAGATGGACAATTCAATATTTTGTTACAAATCTCAGTTTTGTCATTCAAACTATCTTCTATATAAATATGCTTCTGCTACGGAGAAAAATTTCCAGCCACCCTGACTATTTCTGCATCAATAGAGATACAGAAATGTGAAGTTTTTTTGACAGTTGTATAAAAAAGGTTCGAGAGAATTTTTGGTCTCGACCTACACGCTCATGTGCCATTAAAAAAACACTAATTTTGCGGACTTGATACAAAAATAACTATTTGCTCTTTCATCAGCATCATCGGAAAAAAACGGAACCATTATGGGATCGTCTATTGTCAGTCTTTCGTTCTGTTACAGCATATTTTCTTCTTAATTACAGAAGGAAAAAAGTGAAAATTTGTTGTCAGTATATTTATTTAAGCCGAATTCTGAGACCTTGGGTAGATTTGAGGGACAAATTAGATCATTAAAAAAAATATATATTTGAGATCATCATCAAATGAAAAGGATCATTAATATATAAATATATACAAATATATTTTTGAAAATTTCACATTGCAAATAAATATTTTTTACAAAAAAATTAACCGAAGTTATTAGTTGGTGCACTAAAAAATACAAAATAATATTAATTCTATTGGTGCTGGTACTTTTGATGTTGTGCAGTTGCAGTTAGATTGATAACTTTTGGCACCAACTTCACAAGTAACAGCACCAATAGAATTAATATTATTATGTATTTTTCAGTGCACCAACTAATAACGTAGGTCCAATTTTTCTAACAAAATATTTATTTTACACTTTTGAGTGGACTATAAGTCACGAAAATCGTTGAACGTTCACTAACACTTACCAAAGAAGATAATACTTATCCTATTACCCACTTATATGCTTTGCTTGTAGTTGTTATTATATAGAGATCTCAAACATCGCGACGGAAATACGCATAAGTATTTTAGATTTTACCATCTTACCACCGCTGTAACTCGAAAAACCAAACTCTTTTCAAAAAATGTTCAATTTAAACTTATCCTATTTTTAATTCTGCCAGCTCAGATTTTAGATTTTCGAGAAAAACTTCCCCCAACAGAGTTGTTTTTTGAAGGGAATGAGTATCAGATTTGAGGTCTTACGAATATGGGACCATATCTCTTGACCACTTTTTTATGTAAGACTAAGAAAGTTATTATTCATATGTTTCATTACTTTTAATTATGAATCAAATATTAAATTCATCATATTTGTTTTCAGATGATTCAAGAAGGAAATAATGCCATCCTTTTGATTGCAACAACATACGAGGAGGACTCTGGAGTTTTCAGTTGTAGAGCTACATCTTCAGCCGGTCAAGTCGAACAATCTGCCAAATTGATCGTTAAAAGTAAGAAATAAATCTATTATCTATGACGGATTGCTACAATAATTCAAAAATTCATCTTTATCATAGTAGTTAAGCTCGATCCCAATTTATTAATTATTGGTTATTCATAAATTTTAACATTTTATAATCACTAATTTGCCATATGGAATCACAAAAATTCCCATGCTGGTTATTGGTGAAGTGAATTTTTTTCTATAAAATAAATGTTCAGATTCCAAGTGATAATTTATAGGAATGAAAATACAGCGCTCTAGCACTAATCTGCTGAATGCTGCCCTTAGATTGTAAACGAATTATTAGTTTTGAAAATATGTAAAGATGCTTTAATTTATTTAATAAATGCCTATTGTTACACATTACTGAGTTTCAAATATTTAATACACAACAACAGAATACCTTCTCTACAAAAATGTATTAAAGAAATTGAAATGAAATAGCAACTATGAAACTTCTGGGTTGCTCAGTAAATATATCACAAAAAAAAACAAGACAGTACGACCGATAAAAAAATAATCTCTTTACACTGACAGAGGCATATTTTGTCTCAAGAGTATTTAATCTGGATTATAGTTGAAGCATTCAGTTTCATCTGTTTTTTTTTTCTTAATTTCTGTTATGTACTGCCTCTCTAAATAAGGCGTGCCTTGAAAATATGATCCGTCTCACCTGCCGTAACAACTGTCCAGGTAGATATCATTAGATAGCAGCCTTATTTCTATGCCTAATATAAACATTCAACAAACAACAAAAATCTCTTTGAATAATCAGAAAAACCGTGGGGCCGTGTGCACCACGAAAACTATTTTAAACTTTACACGTAGGTATAGCATTACGATTCTAAATTTGGAGACCCCACCGACTTCTCTGTTCATATGTGTGTATATAACTTGCCAGATGGTTGGCTTTCAGAAGGATGTAACTGTTGAACGTTTATTTGTTCTTTTGACTGGTTCATGGCTGAAATAAAATAAAGACAGCATTCTTGGAAAAATTTATTCAGAATATTATAAATAACTGTATACGTAACTAATAGCTAACTATTTGTAACACAAATAGATATATGTATTATGTCTGCCAGTTTTGTTAATGACGAACAAAATGTCTCACATTCGAAATAGAAAAAATATGAGTCAGATTTCTGAATCATAATATGTTTTATGAGATGAGTGATGGCTGATTTATGACAAATTCATATTAGAGAAGAAGTTACAATGGACTTTCAAGAAATAAATTGTAGAAACAGTAATTATTTAACCAACATAATGCATTACATTTCTATACATTGCAACTTTTTTTTTAAATATTATCACTTGGGATTTGAACATTTTTTCTTAATTAAATGAATGTCAATTCTGTTCAACAGGAGCCACATATAATTAAAATCGATTTTCCAAAGACTTGATAAGTTTCGCAATCAGAAACAACATGATTTTATTTAGATATGATTATTTTTCATTGTATAAGGAAAGTTCTTCGGAATCGAATTGAAATTGTATGTGGCTGAGATTTTTTACAGGAATCAACTCTTAAACTAAAACACAATAGAAAACACTGACTGTAAACCACACATACACAGAAAACACTGCACCTTTCTCACTAAATAACAAATTTCACGTGGTAGCGATTGAAAATCACAGAACGAATTGAACTCTACGTTAAAACAACGCGATCCTGGTAATTCTAGTGTTGTGCAGAGTGGAATGTTTGATATGCTCCCGTGTGCATAAACGAGGTGGTGGGGGTAAGCTGTAGGTCACTACAAGTCGCAATGGGCATACCTAGGTAGAAAAAAAATTAGGGAATCGACGTGTGAGAGATCTCACCGGTCATGAATCATAATAGCACACGGTACGATGCCATTGCCAAAAATAGAAATTATTACCAACGTTACGCAGAGTTTATGGATTCACGGTGATAATATATATACGTGCGTGTATTATGCATCAGCGGGAGATATCTTACGTTTATTTTCGTTTCGTTTGCTGAAACATACATTCAACTTACTATGTACTATAACTACAATAATGTTCTCGTAATAATTCTAAATATATAGTGCCACGCCTTAGCTCCCTTTATTGTTTCTCTTGTTAGGACTCGAGCTTCTATGGATAAACAATATACCTACTTATGCAAAAACTAATTAGGTAAATTCCATATAGAAATGTACATAATGAAATCGTTCGCACACTTTCGAGTTTTGAAAATAATTCAACGGCTTGGTGTTACCTATATGTCAATAAAGAAGTTCAAATTTGACATAAAGATTAGTCGTACAAGTATCTCGGTCGAGTTCGTAAATGGGAATAATCGAACTAGTAGTTTCGAAATGGCGGGCGACCAAACGTTTAAAAAATCTCAAATAGTAGCCATTGATTAAATACCATCGAAAATATTTTCAGATGAGATCTGTCTCTATAACTTTTGTTTGAAAGATTTTACCCTAAAAGTGACAGAAGAAATATAAAAACGAAAAACCGTCAAATTTACCTATATCTGATGGCTACGAGCCACCGGGTTATTTTTATTATTCTCATACGTTATGCTTATATTTTTTTAAATTTTTTGAATAGAATCATGAAAAATAATGATATGAAAACAATACAAATATTTATTTATATGATAGACATTATAAATATTTTCGGGTCATGACTTCTAACGTAAATAAAGTTGCACGTTGGTACGTTCTAAATAGTCCTAGATAAATACTATGAATAGGTAGGTCCATGAATTAATTTGTGGGTTTGAATAATTATAGACTTTATGAGTCCTAACACAGACCTTCGGGGTACTACCCTTGAAAATGGCAATGCTAACTGCAGGCATCATGCACTTCGTTTCTATTTTTGTGTGATGGATCCCAAATGATGGGCTCCTCCTAATAAATATTCAAAAATCTAAGTGTAATTTCGCTAGTCCACTCCTTAGCTATAAATTAAAAATGCACACACAACGTATAATATTATCACAAATAACCTCACCTCACCTGACGACTCGCGAGTAAATGTCTGCGTGTCCGCGTATGTAATCTCGAGCCGAGTCTCAACAATGTGGTACTCTTGCCAAGTACATTGCAAGTACTTGACAAGGAGCGCGTAGTGAGTAGCCGGCTTAAGAGTTTATAGGAATGCCAGATCTAATTGATTCGTGATTACAATACAGTTAGTTAACTTCCCAGTAAGAAGTTATTGTAATAGGTAGGATTTTCCGAAATTGTAATTTTGACAAATCAAGAGTCCAGAGTCATATAAAACGGGTTTTAGGAAAATTTATGTGTGCCAACTTTTGTGTGTATAGGGTGTCCCATTTTGGGTACTTTTGCGGGATATCTATCCGTTATTCTTATAGATAGAAAGTTGCGGTTTTCACAACAGGGTGCTACTTTCTCTTGAAACTAATGATGCTGTTAACACAATTTTTAGAGTCCTCCTAGTTTTTGAGATACAGGGCATTTTTGAAACTGTTACATTTTGAGACCCTCTCGTATCTCCGTTATCCTTCAACTTATTGAAAAGGTAAAATAACATAAAGATATTTTTACGTAGAGTACAGCGATGTAGATAATTTTTGTTCCATATTTACTATTTTTGAGTTATAGACCAAACCTATGTTTTTTTAAATGGAGCACCCTGTATATTTACAGACTATAAAATTTTCCTTTTTTTTAACTTTTCGAAAATATATAATAATATGCACTTTTTCTCAGAAACACGCAAATAAATGACAATTTTCTAAAATTAAATGCATAATTTAATGGTAGGCCATGAATAACAACAATAAACAATTGAAAGTTACATATTACCAACGTAATTGAATAACTTGCATATAGGCATATTTTTATATAAGCATAACATTTTCTCAGATATCTACAGAGTTTTTTTATTAAAGTAAGTTTGTAACAACAGCTTTGTAGCATAAAGTAACAATACAACAAACACAAAAAAATGCATTATTAACGCGGTTTACCTACAGCAAGATGGTGCTCCAAGTCTTAATGCTGGGCTCTTAAGGGCATTTCTTGATAATAACTTTTCTCAGTGATGGATAGGTACCAACGGACCTATTAGATGGCCTCCACGATCTCCAGATCTCACAATTTTAGATTTTTTTGTATGGAGCTATATACAAAATGAAGTATATAAAACACGATATGACAGTATAGAATAACTTAGAGAGGCAATTCATTTAGCCTTTCGAAATCTGCGAATGAGACCAATGGTTATTTTTAATGCAATACAAAGAATATCAAAGTTTTGCCAATTTTTTTTCTTTCTTTTAATAATGTAATTTTTTTGTTTGTTGGATTATTACTTTATGCTGAAAAACTGTTGTTACAAACTTACTGTTATAAAAAACACTCTATAGATACTTTTGAAAATGTTTTTATAAAAAGATACCTATATGCAAGATATTCAATTCTTCGTTAGTAATATGTAACTTTCTATTGTTTATTGTTGTTATTCATGACCTATCATGAAATTATGCATTTAATTTTAGAAAATTGTCATTTATTTGCGTGTTTCTAAAGAAAAGTGCATACTATTATGAATTTTTGAAAAGGTAAAAAATAGAAAATTGGTATAGTCTATAAATATATAGGATGTTCCGTTTAAAAAAAACATAAATTTGCTTTATAACTCAAAAATAGTAAATATATAACAAAAATTAATTACACCTCTGCATTCTTTGGAAAAAAGTCTATATCTTATTTTACCTTTTCCATAAGTTGAAGAATAACGGAGATACGAGGGGTGCCCAAAATGCAACCATTTTAAAATGCCCTGTATCCTAAAAACTAATAGGGCTATGAAAATTTGGTTAACGGCATATTTAATTTTATGAAAAAGTAGTAAACTGTCGCAACTTTCTATCTATAAAAATAACGGAGATACCCCGTAAAAGTACCCAAAATGGGGACACCCTGTACGTATGTATGGTGAACGTTATGAGTTGATCGCAGCGATTTCAAGCTTGTAAGCTCTCATCAGCGATTATTTCCAGTTTACATTTGCTTCGTCAGACACAGCTTCCAATTATATACCTGGGGGGTTGACTCATTCGCCTTTTGTTTTCTTAATTAGTCTGGAATTTTTGTATTGTTTCTAGAATCAAGGTTCTCGTACCACCAAGCAAATTCGATATTTTCTGGCCAGTAACATTTTAACATTATTGCTAGACACGTCATACTCTATCATCCAAGAAGCAAATTGAATATTTTCAAAGGCGGCGCCCTTTAGGTCTGTGATTAATTTCTATAAGTTATCTATGTATTTGATATTGGATAAAAAAGCGCTCTACTAGTTTTTATTTTATTTTTTCTGAAAAAAGATTCAATTTAATCAAAATAATAGAACATCCCAAGTCTATGGGTACCTTGCAAACCTCATTGACATAATTAACTAGTTTTTGGTATACATTTCTTTGAAAACACATTATATTTATCTCACGCGTTCTGTGATTTTTGAGGTCGAGACTGATAAGAAGTCAAAATTTGCAAGACTTTAGCATCCATATCTCAAGCTGGATGAGGTACGAAGATTTTATCAAATCATCTTTTCATATTGATTTGGCGAATATAGGTCCTTAATAGGTCCTTTCAAAAACTGGGTATTATCTCTAGAGAAAAAAGAAAACCTTTTACTATTTATCAATCAACAAAAGCAAGATCACAGATCTTGTTTGTTTTCATCGAGATATTGAGGAATTTGCATGGTTCTGTTTTACAATAAAATCTAATAACTAGCAACTCTCCACAACAAATTTGAAAACAAATGAAGCCCCACTGATCCCTCACAACTAGTGATAAAATAGAAGAGGAACTTATAATGCAGTAAGCGTTATTAGTTCCATTGAGATCGTTAATGTTTTGAATTTTCAAGTTTGTATATATTTTTATGGTTATGTTATAATATAATGAGTAAAATATGATTAAGTACCCTATATATGTTTTTCAAAATAATAATCCTTACAGAACGTTCAGGAACCATCCGTAAAAGCTACAAAACCGATGTGATTGATAATGAAGAGAATTCAATATATATTAAAGCACAAAATGGTACTACCATTGGAGGTCCTGGAAAAACGATTGGTGTGGCTACACCAGGCTCAAAGGGTGGATCTGTTCAACCTTGTGATGATAATGAGTTACCTGCAGGCGATGAGAGTCTCCCATGGAGACGTAAAGATACAAAGAAAATATCAGAGCAAAAACTGACATCAAAGGCTCGACAGGTTCAACCATGGACAGAGGAACAGAAAGTTTTAAGAAAAACGAAAAAAGAATTTAAGGAGATCAAAACAGAAACAGCACAAACACTTACTGCTACAAAGTCTGAAATGAAAGATACTTCAACTGAAAGACAACGGCATCTGGAAGACAGCACTTTGATAAAACAAAATATTAAGGAAACAGACCAGATACAAACAATGAAAGTTAAAGATTGGCGAAAAGATAGAAAACCTCAGTCTGGTATCGAAAAAAGAACTGATATAGAAGATAGTACCCTTTTATCTATAGATGAAAGTGAGACAGAAAAATTGAAGCAAAAAGATCATTTAAAAACAAAAGGATGGCGAAGAGATCGCGTTATCAGTAAAGATAAATATGATGAGAAAGAAGATGTAACTTTGTTAAAAATCGATGAGTCAGAGCAGATAGATAATATCAAAGACTGGCGACGACCAAGAAAACTTGTGAAAACCACTGACACTGAAGAAGCATCGATAGATGAAGATAGAAAAACTAAATCTGAAACTGGGCGTGAAGAACCTGTACCATGGAATCAACAAAAAATTGTTCTCAAGAAAACACCGAGAGAGCATAAAGAAATTGAAGAAGTAGAAACAGAAAAGGTCATATCTAGATCAGATAAAAAAGATAGCGTTACTACTGATATTGAATCTGATTCCAAAAATGTAGAAAGACGAGAGTACACCGAAGACTCCACTCTTATCGAATTGAGTGAGCGTGATGATATATCAAAGGAAGACTTGATAAGCAAATCATGGCGGAGACCAAGGTCACAGAAGGAAGTTGAAACGGAAGAGAAAACGAAGGATACAGATGACGCAAATTCGTTAGATGAAGATAGAAGACGCAAACTAGATAGATCAGATAAGATCACTAAAAGAGTAGATGCTGATTCGGTAGATACAAAAATATTGAGACAAACAGAAGATTCAACCTTGTTGAAGTTAGGAGAGAAAAAAATTGTTGATAGTAAGGAACAACCCAGGTCATGGCGTCGACCGAAAGATCAGAAAGAATTTGTAGAAGAAATTAAACCAACTGAAGTTCCTTGGAATCAGCAAGATATAGTTTTGAAGAAAGTCCCTAAAGTTCAAAAAGAAATTCCAAAAGAAACAATCCCATGTCTTCAACTCATACCAGATACTAAGGAATCAGTTTCAACAACTGCTGACGTCCAAATGAAAAAACGAGAAGAACTTAAACCAAAAGAACGTTTGGACTCCTCAGAAATTCAATCTCAAAATATTCCAATTTCTCAAACAACAGGAGAAAATATGAAGGATGGTTCAGTTCCTCTAGAAAACGGAAAATATTCCACTGTGAAAATTCCAAAAATATCAGATAAGACTCAATCGCTAAAGAAACCTGAACAATCAGAAGTACTTCCATGGAACAAACAAGATATAATCCTAAAGAAAACTCCTAAGGAAGTTAAAGAACAACCCAGGGAGGTACTTGAGGATGTGACACTGCGGCCAACTCGAAGAGGAAGTAAGACCAAAGAAGAATTAGAAAAAATAGCCCTAAAAGAAGTGCTCCAAGCGAAAGCCCAAGAGTTGGAAAAGTTAGTTCAGTTAGATGAAACACTTCCAATAGACATCAAGAAAGATCAACCTAAAGTGGATGATATTGAGCTTGCATCAAAGGCTTGGCGTAAGCCAAAACAACTAGATACACCTGTAGAACAACAAAAAATAAAAACTGTTCCTTGGACTGAGGAGCTTGTATCATTAAAAAAGACACCTAAAATTAAAAAAGACGAAGCTGACAAAGAGATTCAGCAAGTTCCAGACAAGCCAATAACATTGGAGGAATCAAAACTAGTACCAAAATTGGAAACCGAAATGGATGAGTTTGAAACAGTAAAAACTCTAAAGGAAAAACCCTTATTGAAAACCGAGCTTCTCTCTGGGCAAAGAAAACCTGATGATAAAACAAAAGAAGAATTACAAGATTCCAAGATAGAAGATGAGATTGATTCAACAAAAAAGACACTCTTAGAGAAAGATGAAACCATTTTGAAGCCTTTATACAAAACACAAGAAAAAGACAAAGTTGATACATTTAAAACTAAAGTTTTGTTAGAAGAAATATCCGAAAAACAGGGTATTCAACCAAAAGAGCAGGTTTCGAAAGATAAACCGTGGACAGAACAAGTTGTTAAATTAAAAACGGCGCCAAGAATAAAAAAACCGATAACTGAAGAGAAACCAGATTTGGTTACTCTTAAAATGGTGAAAACAACTGAGACAGAAAAGAAAATTGTGGATCACAGCTTAGTCTCCTCATCTGAGGAAGAATCACTTCTAGAAGAACAAGATAAGAAAGTTCGAAGAATTAAGAGACGTAAGTCTAAAAAATCAAAACCTCAATCTGATAAATCCGAAGAAAAAGAGGAGTTACCACAGTCGCTTATTGTGGAAACTATAACCGAAGTGGAAGATACAGTTATACTTAAGGTTGAAGAAGAAGATAAATCAAAGCCTAAACAAACTGCTTTAGAAGAAAAAGAAGTAACTCCACAGCAAATAAAACTTAAATCTCCTTCATCTTCAGAGAAAATTATCAAGGAAGATCTCATTAAGGAAATGGATGCCATGGTATTGAAACCAGTCACTAAAACAGACAAACCGATAAAATTGGGAGACACTATGGAGAAAGTTGAATTGAAATCCATTGAACTAGTAGAGGAACATGTTTCAGAAGAAAATAAAGAAAAACCTAGAAGAACTAAAAAAGAAAGAGAGAACCTATATCTTCCAGAGATTCAAGATGGAGAAAGGTACAAGCCAGAAGTTGCCGCAAAGACTGATTTTGAGAAGAAACAAAAGGAAGCGACAGACACACCTGCTACTCCTTGGAGACGTCAGCCTATAACAAAAGAAGAACCTGACGATGAAGAAAAAACAAAATTGAAAATTGGCAGAGGAAAAATGCCAAAAGATAGAGAATTAAAAGAGGAGGTAATACTGAAACCAGTTAAGAAAGGTGATGAGCCGAAAGAGCATATCAGTGATAAAACAAGACCAATAACTTTACACGAGACCGAGAAAAAGATTATTCCAGAGGATACGATCAATATTGAAAAACCTTCTAGGCTAGAAGGTACAGAAATTGATGTAGTCAAGCTTGAAAGCATGACAATATCTGAAGAGGTGCGAGAAGAAGAGCAACAGATACCGAGACCAAGTGCACCTTGGAGACGAGGTAAGAAAACGAAACCTGAAGATCAACCAGAAGTAAAAGAATGGCCAAGGGGAGAAAGAAAACCACTTCCAGAAGAGTCCGAAGCAAATATGTCACTAAAACAATTCAAAAAAGAGAAAACTGAACAGCCGGAATATAAAGTAGGAATTGAGGAACTCAAAATGGAGAGAGCACAAGACGACGAGATAAGGGATGCAGATGACGATATCAATATAAAAATCACTGAGGATGAAGATAAAGTCAAGGTTAAAAAAGATAAGAAAATAAAACGGGACAGAAAAATTAGGGAAAAGTCCGAAGAAAAAGTATTGCTACCTAAACAAACTGTTGCGGAAGAAAAAGAAATAACACCACAGCAAATTAAACTTAAATCCGTTCCAAAGACTGAGAAAACTACTGAAGATGATACAATTAAGGAAATGGATACGATTACATTGAAACCTGTTACTAAGATAGACAAGCCGATAAATTTGGAAGACAATATAGAGAAGGTTGAATTGAAACATATTGAGCAACCTGAAATACAAACCATTGAAGATAATAAAGTGAAGCCTAAGAAGGTTAAAAAACAAAATGAGATTATAGAGCTTCCAGAAATTCAAGATGGTGAAAAGTATGTACCAGAAATAGCTGAGAAGTCGGAATTCGAGGAGAAACCGAAGGAAGCAGAAGACATTCCTGCTACTCCTTGGAGACACCAACCTATTAAGAAAAAAGAACCAGAGGCAGATGACAAACTAAAATTGAAAATTGGTAAAGGAAAAATGCCAGAAGATAAAGAATCGAAAGAGGAGATCACACTAAAACCAGTTAAGAAAGGCGAGAAACCGAAAGACGATGTCACAGATAAAACAAAGCCAATAACTTCACAAGATTCCGAGAAAAAGATAATTCCAGAAGATACGACTAAGATTGAAAAATCTTCAAGACATGAAGATACAGAAATGGATGTAGTCAAGCTTGAAACCATGACAATATCTGAAGAATTGCGAGAAGAAGACAAACAGATACCAAAACAAAGTGCACCTTGGAGACAAGGTCAGAGAACGAAACCTGAAGATAAACCAGAAGTAAAAGAATGGCCAAGGGGTAAAAGAAAACCACTCCCAGAGGAGTCAGAAGAGAAGACTTCACTGAAACCATTCAGAAAAGAGAAACCAGAACAGCCAACATATGATGTTGAAATTGAGGAAATTAAAATAGAGACAGCACGAGACCACGATATAAAGGATGCAGATGACGATGTCAATATAAAAATTACTGAAGCGGAAGACAAAGTCAAGGTTGGAAAAGATAAGAAAATAAAACAAGACAAAAAAATTATGGAAAAATCCGTAGAAAAAGTGTTGCAACCTAAGCAAACTGTTGTGGAAGAAAAAGAAATAACACCACAGAAAATTAAACTTAAATCTCTTCCAAAGACTGAGAAAGCTACTGAAGAGAATATAATCAAGGAAATGGATACGGTTACATTGAAACATGTTACTAAGATGGACAAGCCGATAAATTTGGAAGACAATATAGAGAAGGTTGAATTGAAACACATTGAACAACCTGAAATACTAACCATCGAAGAGAAAAAAGAGAAGCGTAAGAAGGTTAAAAAACAAAAAGAAATTATAGAGTTACCAGAAATTCAAGATGCTGAAAAGTATATACCGGAAATTGCTGAGAAACCGGAATTCGACAAGAAACCAAAGGAAGTAGAAGACATTCCTGCTACTCCTTGGAGACGTCAGCCTCTTAAGCAAAAAGAGCCTGAGGAAGAAGAAAAGACAAAATTGATAATTGGTAAAGGAAAATTGCCAGAGGATCTGGAGTCGAAAGAGGAGGTAACACTGAAACCAGTTAAGAAAGGTGACAAACCAAAAGATCATATCCCTGATAAAATAAAACCAATAACTTTACAAGAGACCAAGGAGAAGATAATTCCAGAGGAAACGACTAACATTGAAAAGCCTTCTAAATTAGAAGATAATGAAATCGATTTAGTTAAACTTGAAAGCATGACAATATCAGAAGAAGTGCGAGAAGAAGAGCAACAGATACCAATAGCTGCTGCTCCTTGGAGACGTGGTCAAAAAACGAAACCAGAAGTTGAACCAGAAGTCAAAGAATGGCCAAGAGGCAAGAGAAAACCGCTTCCAGAAGATTCAGCAGAAAATACGTCACTAAAACCATTTAGAAAAGAGAAACCAAAACAGCCCACATATGAGGTTGAAATTGAGGAGATTAAAATGGAGACAGCCCAAGAACACGAGATAAGGGATGCAGATGAAGATATCAATATAAAAATCACTGAGAATGAAGACAAAATCAAGGTTAAAAAAGATAAAAAAATAAAACAAGATAGAGAAATTAAGGAAAAGTCCGAAGAAAAGGTGTTGCTACCTGAGCAAACTGTTGCGGAAGAAAAAGAAATAACACCACAGCAAATTAAACTTAAATCTCTTCCAAAGACTGAGAAAGCTACTGAAGAGAATATAATTAAGGAAATGGATACGGTTAAATTGAAACCTGTTACCAAGATGGAAAAGCTGATAAATTTGGAAGACAATATAGAGAAGGTTGAATTGAAACACATTGAACAACCTGAAATACTAACCATCGAAGAGAAAAAAGAGAAGCGTAAGAAGGTTAAAAAACAAAAAGAAGTTATGGAGTTACCAGAAATTCAAGATGCTGAAAAGTATATACCGGAAATTGCTGAGAAATCGGAATTCGACAAAAAACCAAAGGAAGTGGATGACATTCCTGCTACTCCTTGGAGACGTCAGCCTCTTATGCAAAAAGAGCCTGAGGAAGAAGAAAATACAAAATTGATAATCGGTAGAGGAAAATTGCCAGAATATCATGAATCGAAAGAGGAGGTAACACTGAAACCAGTTAAGAAAGGTGACAAACCAAGAGATCATATACCTGATCAAATAAAACCAATAACTTTACAAGAGACCAAGAAAAAGATAATTCCAGAGGATACGACTAAGACTGAAACGCCTTCTAAACAAGAAGATACAGAAATGGATGTAGTCAAACTTGAAGCCATGACAATATCTGAAGAAGTGCGAGAAGAAGAGCAACAGATACCAATAGCTGCTGCTCCTTGGAGACGTGGTCAAAAAACGGAACCTGAAGTTGAACCAGAAGTCAAAGAATGGCCAAGGGGCAAGAGAAAACCGCTTCCAGAAGATTCAGCAGAAAAGACGTCACTAAAACCATTTAGAAAAGAAAAACCAGAACAGCCCTTATATGAGGTTGAAATTGAGGAGATTAAAATGGAGACAGCCCAAGACTACGAGATAAGGGATGCCGATGACGATATTACTATAAAAATCACTGAGAATGAAGACAAAGTCAAGGTTAAAAAAGATAAGAAAATAAAACAAGATAGAAAAATTAGGGAAAAGTCCGAAGAACAGGTGTTGCTACCTGAGCAAACTGTTGCGAAAGAAAAAGAAATAACACCACAGCAAATTAAACTTAAATCTCTTCCAAAGACTGAGAAAGCTACTGAAGAGCATTTAATTAAGGAAATGGATACGGTTACATTGAAACCTGTTACCAAGATGGAGAAGCTGATAAATTTGGAAGACAATATAGAGAAGGTTGAATTGAAACACATTGAACAACCTGAACTACTAACCATCGAAGAGAAAAAAGAGAAGCGTAAGAAGGTTGAAAAACAAAATGAACCTATAGAGTTACCAGAAATTCAAGATTCTGAAAAGTATATACCGGAAATTGCTGAGAAACCGGAATTCGACATGAAACCAAAGGAAGTAGAAGCCATTCCTGCTACTCCTTGGAGACGTCAGCCTCTTAAGCAAAAAGAGCCTGTGGAAGAAGAAAGGACAAAATTGATAATTGGTAAAGGAAAATTGCCAGAGGATCTGGAGTCGAAAGAGGAGGTAACACTGAAACCAGTTAAGAAAGGTGACAAACCAAAAGATCATATCCCTGATAAAATAAAACCAATAACTTTACAAGAGACCAAGGAGAAGATAATTCCAGAGGAAACGACTAAGATTGAAAAGCCTTCTAAACTAGAAGATACTGAAATCGACTTAGTAAAACTTGAAAGCATGACAATATCTGAAGAAGTGCGAGAAGAAGAGCAACAGATACCAATACCTGCTGCTCCTTGGAGACGTGGTCAAAAAACGAAACCAGAAGTTGAACCAGAAGTCAAAGAATGGCCAAGGGGCAAAAGAAAACCGCTTTCAGAAGTTTCAGGAGAAGATATATCGCTAAAACCATTCAAAAAAGAGGAACCAGAACAGCCGGAATATAAAGTAGAAATTGAGGAGATTAAAATAGAAACAGCTAGCGAGAAGGAGGTTAGGGATGCAGTTGACATTATCAGTATAAAAATGAATGAGGATGAAGAAAAAGTCAAAGTTAGAAAACATAAAAAAATTGAAAGAGAAAAAATAGTGGATGAAAACCAAAAGGAAACCGTATTGAAGCCTATGAAGGCGGAAGAAATTAAGGTTGAAGAGCCTAACGAAGTTACGGAAGCAGTACCCAGCGAAGAGATACAACTAGACCAGCGCGTCAAGAGAACTCAATTGATAAAAAAGAAGACAGTTTCATTCGAAGATCGATCTCAGAAAGAACCTGTCGTAGCAGATCTTGAAGAAGCAATTGTGAAAAGAAAAATACAAAAAGTATCAAAACAGAAAACGATTGCTCCAAAGTTTATTGAAAGAGTTGAACCGTTGGTAGCCGAAAAAGGTAAACCAGGCCGACTTATTTGCAAAGTTGATGGTTCACCATTCCCCGAGATCACGTGGTTTAAAAATGAGAAAGTACTACAAGCCAGTGAACGTGTATATATAAATATAGTGGAAAATACTGTTACCTTAGAATTTGAAAAAATAGAGCCAGAAGATGTTGCAGTCTACTCTTGCAAAGCATCAAATCCAGCCGGTGTAGCCACCTCCACTGCAAATCTGGTTATCTTAGGTACATAATTTGATTAAGTTTGGCCTGCGTGATTATCAAAAAAGCTTCTGCCAAATTAAGTTATACTCGCTTCTAACAGCGCTTTTTTTGTTTTTATCTCTTGCTTCAGAGTATCAGCGATTAGTAGGATAATATTTATGTGTTTACTTGTTTAATCAATGTATTGCCTTCATAATATTCCTTATATAATGAATTTTAATTTTCATTAAATTTCAGAAAAAGAAGAAACTGGAGAAGCACCACATTTCATACATCCATTAAAACCAGAAATAGTGAAAGAATCTTCAGAAGCTACTCTCCAATGCACAGTTTTTGGACATCCCACACCAATGCTCAAATGGTACAAAGGTGATGATGAGATTACACCCGATATAAAAAGAAAGCTAAGCTATAATCCAGAAACTGGAATTGCTACATATTCTATACTCAAGCCCACCGCCGAAGATGAAACCATCTACAAAGTAAAGGCTGTGAACCAATTTGGTATAGCAGAATGTCGCGCTAACCTAATACTTTCGAAATCCGTCACAATAACACAACCAATTGTAATGCGAGCGCCTAAGATAACAAAACCCGTTAAAGCCATTACCGCATTAGTGGACGAAGATATTGTATTGGAGGCTGAATTTGAGGGTTCTCCTAAACCCGAAATAACCTGGTTCAGAAATGGTAAAGAAATAAAGACAAATGACAATATCAAAATCACAACGGAAGAAAATAAGACTGTACTGCTAATCAAGAAATCTATCATCAAAAAACAAAAAGGTGGTAAATATGAGGTTCGAGCTGTTAATTCCAAAGGAGAAGCTCGCTCATCGGGATCTGTAAATATCATTGAGCAGCGCACCGAAGCACAACCTCCATATTTCCTAGAGACAATTAAGCCTCAAAAGGCAACAATGGGTGAGGTTATTATCTTAGAAGCCATAGCAGAAGCAAATCCCGAAGCAACTTTCCAATGGTTCCATGAATCGACACCAATTGAATCCACGGCTGAAACTAAAATCGTAACAGAGCAAAATAAATCCACCTTATTGATCAGTGAAATTAAACCAGAATACGCCGGCCAAATAACTTGCCGAGCGGAGAATGCACTTGGCTCTGTTACAACCACAGCTACAATTGATTTAATTGAAGAAGAGAAATGGGAAGAAGCTCAGGTGATGGAATACCCAAGATTTATCAAACCTATCTCACCTCTTCGAGTCATGGATGGGGATAAAGTTAAATTTACATGTGTTGTAACTGGAAAACCGATTCCAAAAGTATGTTGGTATCACAATGATACCCCTGTTGAGGAAGCAAAAGATGTTACAATTTCTCAAGATTCTGAAGGAGTCTGCAGTTTAGCTATATCCGAAGTATTTCCAGAAAATGCTGGAGAATATACTTGCATAGCAGTAAATCGAGTTGGAGAGGCTATATGTAAAACCTCTTTGTATGTAGAATCCTATGAATACATTCCTGACTCTGAATTGGGTCATTTAACGGGTTCTGAAGAAGATCTATTAGCCGACAAGGTAAGTTCGAGTTCATAATTATTTGGTTGTCGTACAATCTTTTTGCCATTTATTTTATCTTTCGTAGAATACACTACAAACAGATAAACCTAATAGAAAGAGAATATTTTTTTTCTTTCAGACAATTAGTGATATGGATATCCAATCAGATAGCGATGTTGAGTGTGCCCCAAAAATAATTAAAAAACTTCCTCAAATAGTTCATACCAAAGATGGAGATGTCACAAGGTAAATAACTCTTATTATAATTTTTGTTGTACCTTCAACAACCTGATTTTTTCATATATTCACGATATTTTAAAGATTGGAAGTTGCTGTAACCGGAAAACCGAAGCCTCAAGGAAAATGGTTGAAGCATGGTGAAGAAATTATACCCTCAAACGAATTTATCATTGAAAATTTCGAAGACGGCACATCCGTACTCACGATTAACGAAGTATTTCCAGATGATACTGGTGAAATTGTGTATGAAGCACAAAATCCGCTTGGTGTTGCGATCAGTTCAACACAGTTATTAGTTGAAACTGCTGAAGGTAGCATACATAATATTACTGTTAGATTACAAATCGTGATATAATAGTTTTGAATTTTCAGCCAACGTCGGTCATTTTCCAAATCTTCTCTCCTTTCTTAACCTCCTTATCAACAATGTCAACACGACAAAACTCAACCTTGAACCACTGTTTCAAATCTATGAACAAATTTATCTTTCAAATTGAAAAGTTATTTCCAATACCAATCAAATTTCTAATTGTTGTGTCTTTCCTAGGTATTGTAGGTACAAAAGAGTATCGCAAACCAGAATGGGTAACACATATGGAGGAATTAGAAGCCGCTTTGAAAGGTAATAACAAACATGGATGTGCTTTACAGCATGCTTGTGCTTATGATATGTCAGCTGACAGCTTAGAAATATTACCGAAAACGAGCATCCAAACAGAAGGTAGGGTATGCACCGATCAAAAGTCATCTGTCTCACAATCATCCTCCCACACCTCAATTAAAAGTGAACCAGCAGTCAGTGGGACGCAAATAAGGCACGATTTTGTTAACATGGCGATATCAGACTATTTAAATACTCACAGGCATTCCCTCAGTTCAGTAATGGAATTGATGAGCTCAGGTGAACCTTGCTATAAAATTGAAAATTTATCGGAAGATCGTGAGCTTTCAGATAGTATGTACAATTTGGATGATAAAGATGAGGTAGTCCTTGAATCAAATTATACAACTGAACCATTTTTCATTCTATCACCCATTGAAGAGAAAAGTGAACCTAGCACCAGAAGTAGCAGTTTTAAAGATAGTAGTAGTTCTGATAAAAGAAAATATGAATTACCTCAATATTCAAAATCATGTAACGAGATTCATTGTGATAGAATTGAGGTACCTGAAAAATATCAGACTTTTCCTCGATCAAAGCTGTCCAATTTTGAGGAGAGCTACAGCTTTTATAATAATAATCTATTTCCTCTGGAACCAAGGGAGCTTGACCCAATTACCTTCTATCAATTACATACTGCTGACAGTCAAGAGGAATTACAAGAGTTTCTTCTATTAGAAAGCGAATGCATGAGTGACACTGCTAGAGGAGCAGGCTTAGCTTCAGCTTTCATTTCATCAAATAATGATGAACCCCGCTCGCCTCCGCCATATTTTGAAGGTAAACTAACCCATGTTTTGTTTGTGTGTTGCCACTAATTACGTGTTTTTGCATTTTGAACAGAACAATAACTATCCACCAGCATGGCTCGGCAATATTTCACTTGACACAGGTAATAATATAAATGTATCACATCGTCTATAAATATGCATTTTTATAATTCAATGAAACCAAAAAATGATGAATTGATGCATCAAATATATCATAGACAATCATTTTAATTCTGTCACATGGGCCTTAAAAAACAGGATTTAAAATATTACCTGAAGCAGAGTTAGCGAGTTAGACGCTGATTGTTTTCTTATCAACAGAACTATTAAGCGTGCAGATTGTCGAATTCTGTTTAAAATAATGGAATAAAACATCCTAGATAGATTTATTAAGGAAGATAAAAAAACATATGTTCAGAATATATAGGACTGTTATTTTTTTCTTTAGAAAACCTTGGACAAGTCAATTTTGTTTTTTTGATTGAGAAAATAACATTTTATGAATTTTATTTTTTACTATTCTTAGGTCTATGTGAGCCTTGTATGCATCCAAAGTATCTAAGAAAATTCAGATCAGGTAGAACTACATCTATTATCTACAGATAGAGCTTAAGACAGCAATGATCTGTTAAAAGTCCTACAATCTTTCCGAGTCGGCTTTTCACTAGGACTGTCACCATCTTAAGTGATATTGTCCAACTTCTGAAAAGAACCTGAGACTGTGTGAGCCCCAATGAGGTGTCCTTGTTTCTCTGATACAGACAGACCTTACCGAATGCCAGTTATGCCTGAGCTCCTTCTGTGTGTATCTATGTGTTTTCCACTATGCGCATCGTTTCCGAAGCTCCCATTACGTGACTAGTGAGAAATAATCCACTTTCACGGAGCTGCCTAGTTAAGGCTAAATAAATACAATTATATTTGTTTTTTTTATTTAAAGTTCTTTGCTTTTTTAGCCCTAATCTTATCAAACGAAAGGTATATTTGTGGGTTATTAAAGTGGAAAACACTAGGGCCGACTGAATTACATGATGCAATATATGTCTTTCATATTTATTTTTCAAAAAACATAATGATAATAAAAGTGATATAATAGGAGCTAGTAATGTAGACAAATACCTACCATGATCCATAGAATTGAAAAGTCTTATAATTATACTGACGATTCCAATCAATCAGATTCTAATTCAGATCACCTACCAAATGCTTCCCAAAGTAGCATGTTTATGGCATGCGAAAATGAAGAAAGATTATGTTGATCAGCACGTACTCCAGACTTTGCACGATTAATCTCCACTATAGTCAAATAATCTATAAAATATTATTCTATTCAGAAACTTTGGGGTAGAAAATTTGTATAAGTATATTCTTCATTTCTTCACAGTAAGTTTGTTTTTGCGAGTACGTATTTTTCTTTTGTGTGAAAAGTATTTTCTTACCAGTGTCCTATGAAACCAAAATATTGTATTATCTGTTTTAGCGGCACAAAGTCCACCAGTCTTTGTCAAAGAAATCACAGATATACGAACTACAGAAGCAGAAGATATCATTTTTGAATGCCAGTTCTCAGGAACACCAACTCCAGGTATGTTGAGTATAGGATAGAGTAGGCAAAATGAAAATGCGTAGTCTTGATTCAAAGAAAATAGTCAAGGGCATTAGGGCCTTTAATTTGGCTGACTTATTGGAATTAATCATTACAAGGGTCATTTATATCGGCGGTGTACTTGATATTGATCACAAATTATTATAAAGACATCTGTAAATTCAATATGGCCACTTACTCGTTCAAGATGCGTTGAAAATTCTTTAATCTATCAAAAGAGGAAATCCTTATTGTACTATGGTTAGGCATGTTTAATAACAACAATTGAAAGATAAATTAATTACATATTTGAGAGTAGATTCTGTTAATCAAAACCAATTTAGTAAATTATGAGATCAATTTTTAGTTTGTAGATAGACATTAAATAAAAAGAAAAAAAATATTTAATGAAAAAATAGAATTTATTTTTAAGGAAAATCAGATTGTTCAAAATAATTTTCAAATACACCGCTGAGTCCGTATATTTGTCAATTTTCCACGTCCATTTTTACTCTGGCCAAGCTAATGGCACAGCTTACCTACGCTGTGCTAATGATTTGTATGTAGGAATACACTGTCTAATTATGATTAGTATACGTCGCAATCCGTGTTCGCTCTGATAGATGTTTGCAGTCACATGATATGACGTATCAATTTTGACCTTTTTTAAATGTATAATTTTTAGGTAAATTTCTTATAGAAATGTACCTATTGCGATCGTTCACACTTTTGAATTTCGAAAAAATTTCAACGGCATGTTGTTATATGTCTATAAGTTAGTCCAAAATACATTTGGTTCAAAAGTTTATATATATGTATATATATATATATATATATATATATATATATATATATATATATATATATATATATATATATGGGATATTACGAAATTTGTTAACACGATAGAGGTCGCAATTTTGAAGGTATCAAGTTCAAATTTGCTACAAAAATCAATCTCTCAAATATCCCGGTCGAGTTCGTTATTGGGCAATATCGGGTAAGTAGTTTCAAAATGGCGCCCATTCAAACATTTAAAAAAATTATCAAAAAAGAGCCGTACTGTAAATATCATCAGTAATATCAGTATAATTAGTACCTACAACTTTTGTTCAAAGCAATTTTTCATAAAATACACAGGTAAAAAAATAAAAATTAATAAAGAAAAATAACAAATATTGATAAAACATAAATTTGATGTAATTGTACATTTTCTGGAGATCTTACTATAGAACCTGATTTAAAAAATATATAGTACATTTAGTGAAAAGAAATAGACGAAAAAAAAATTCTGCCTTGAAGTGGAACTCGAACCCTGTCTGCTTTATAGTCAACAGCCAAAACAAAAACCTCTAATCGCAAGGCTATGACACATACGACAATATTATGTAATAACATGTAGGTGTACCAATGAAAAGGTTGTTCAAATTTCAATTCAATGAATTTTGAAAAATTTACCTTTCCGCTGACTACAGGCCATCGGGATTTTTTAAATTATCTGTGTGTCATTTGGTCAACTGAAAATAACACAG
This sequence comes from Crioceris asparagi, assembly GCA_958507055.1. Lineage (NCBI taxonomy): Eukaryota > Metazoa > Arthropoda > Insecta > Coleoptera > Chrysomelidae > Crioceris > Crioceris asparagi. The sequence goes on from OY293828.1 coordinate 10,282,307, forward strand.
CTATTATTCATTTGAAAATTTGGTCAAAGATTATCGAATAAAATCTATAAATATTACACAGCAACTAAACATATAAATTCAATAAATAAATCCATAAACGTTTATTGATTTTAGATGTCATATGGTATCACAACGACAAGATAATTCGTAATACTGATAGAGTCAAAGTAAAAATACAAGACAATAGAACAAGTGTTACCATCACGGAAGTTTCTCTTCAAGATGTTGGAACCTACACTTGTAAGGCTGTTAGTGATTTGGGCACTATATTAACAAAGGCAAAGTTATATGTGCAAAAAATACCTGAATACAAGAAAAAAGAGATTCTGTTGAAAAAGGCAAAACAAGAGGAAGAGAAAATTAAAAAGGAAAAGGTTGTTATCGAGAAGAAAAAATCGATGAGAAGAAAACAACGAGCATACGGAGTTACCGAAGAAGTCGTCGAAGAAAGTCAGCCACTTGGCATCACTGAAGTACAACCTATAGAAACAACGGAAGATATAAGTGAAATGCCCAAAGAAGAAAAGAAAGCTAGACCTACACTAGATATATTGGAGCCAATCAAAACTGAAGCTGTAGCAAGCTCTAAGAAAATTGATAAGGCTCCTGAAGATATAACTTTGGAGAAAGCAACTGAGAAGCTGTCTCCAACCGAACCAACATATTCTGAACAAACGTTGACTGAAGAGATTATTAAAGATATTGAGAAATTGATACCACAAACTGAAAGAGCCCAAACATCTCTTCAGCCTGGTGTATCGCAATTTGCAGATATAACAGAGATCAAACTGGAAAAGATTATCGAACGTTGTGAAAAGATCATTCGCAGATCAGAACTTAAAATGGCCAAAGAAGTTTCAGAAATGTTGAAATTCGTCAAAGCGAAAGAATTCGGTCCTGGTGAAAGTCCCTTGCGAGAGATAGCAGAAATCGGTTATCTTCTAAAGAATGGAATTACGGTGAAAGAGGTTACGGTCCTTTATGAAGAAGACAGATTCCCGTCTTTAAAATCACCCCAAGCACAGTCCGCCATGGTTAACGTAGTGGAGAGAAAAGGCTATGGGACACTCATCTCTGAAGTTCTCACTGAAGAAACCACAATTGACGAAAGCAAGCTTGCTGCTACTGTTGGTTTCCGAGCATTCATGAAAATGGTTGAAGCAAATTACGTAACAATTGAAGAAGTAATCACTAATTTTACTCCAGATGATTTCATCCAAAGAGCATGGGAGTCAACAGAAGTCACTGAGGTAAATACCTACATACAAGAGATTCTCTAAATTTAGGCCTATATTTTTCTCCAAAGTGAAAGCACGTATCTTTTCTCTGAGTTTTGATTCGATAACCATGAAGTAATCACTTGATTATATATGCCTCTAATATTTTTTACAGGGCATCACAAAGACAGTTTCAGAAATGGTGACCATAAGCGAAAAAGTTGAAATTTATGAGGGTGAGTGTCAATGTCGTGTGTCAGTGATTGTCTTATATTATATGTATTTATTGCCAGCCAATGTTAAGATATTATTTTATTTAAATTATTTGTACAGCTATTTTTACATAGTATTTATACTGATGAATAAAATTATAAAAATTCTGAATATTTTTTCGTTGTACAGATTCTGCAAAAGTTCTTAAGAAAAAGATCAAAAAAGAAGGACATGAAGAGGGTAAGCCCTTTTCATATGATGTATTGGCTGATCGCTTTAGCTTGCTTAGCAATGAAACCGTCAATTTATACAATAATAAAATAATTAGAAAAGAGCTGAATCATACCTTTAGAACTTTTATATTAATGATTCTTAATTATACTACACTTATCAATAAGATATAAAATTGAGAAGACGCTTCTATACGTCCTGCGCAATGTAGTCTAGAATATTTTGCATTTGCCAATTTTGGCAAGTTGCTCGGCATAATATGCTTACGATGCTTTTTAATTGCAAATCTGAAGTTGTTCAACGAAAAAGGTATAAAGTGAAAGTAACTCCGGATTCTTTTGCTGTATGAATCATTTTATCAGAATAATTTGGATGAATAGGTATGAATTATAAAATAAATATGTATAAAATGAAGTCGGAAAAAACAATGAGTCAATAATTTTCGGTTCCCAGTTTCTGTACACCAGAAATGATGGAGGCTTTCGCCAACCAAATGGTATCCGTGATCATAATATCTGCATTATGAGAAATAGAAAAAATATATAATTACGGATATTCACTTAATACCTTTATAAAGCTCATTAGATTAGATATAACAGATGTTTTAGAAGTTATAACATAGTGCTATCAAAGTGCCAAGTGCTAAGATTTATAGTGCCTCTACAGCTCAAAGTAACACTTAACCGATAAAAATATGTAGTAAAGCTTATGCTTCAAGAGATTATGCTTAAGGTGAGTTTCTATTCTAAATCATTCAATATTCTTACTAGCTCAAACACTACTTACCATTACTCATTCTATACCATTTTAACGCTTCAATACCTACTTAATGACACCAATGACTTGGCTTGAGCTATGCTTCAGCCAAATAGGCATAAACTTTATATAGAGTTATGATAAAACATCACACAAAACTATCATTCATACACTTCCACAGAAACCATTGAAGTCCAAGAAGAGCAAGAGCGATCTATCAAAGGTGGCGCACCACGGCCAAAGAAAAAACATTCAGTCGAAATTACAGAGATTATAGAATTACCCATTGATGATAAAGAAAGAGATAAAGAATTAGAGGTTAAGAAAACTCATGATAGGAAAGAAGAGACAGAAATTGAAATTGAAGAGCAAGAAGAAATGACTAAGAAAAAAATATTACGAGCTAAGAAATCCAGAAAAAGCGAATATGAGATCGATGAAGAAATTGTGGAAGATATTGAACCACAAAAACTCACAGAAGAATATCAAATACCCCTCAATACTTCAGAAACAGTTTCCGAAGCAATAACAACGGGAGAGGTAGCACAAATGGATAATGAGGTCAGAGATCAAATTGCAATTTTAGATATAACTCCACATGCAGCCATAGTGGAGCAACATACTATTGTCCATGAAAGTGAACAAAAATATTCAGAAAGTGGAACCAATAAACAGACTGCAATAAAATCCTTCAGCAATCTGGAAGCTATTGAAATTTCACAGCCAAATATTGAAAATATACCAGGACAATTTGAAACTAGGTTCCAACCATCAACTACTAATGCAATTGAAATATTAGAATTGAACGAGGGAATTTCAATTCAAGAAGTAAATATTGAAGACACTTCAACTAAACTGGAAACAGAAAAGACGAATGAACTAAAAGTGAATGTGTCTCTATTACCACAAGAGGCAAAACAAATCTCAGAAACTCAAATTTCTGTTAAAGAGGAGATTCTTCAAACACCCGAGATATCCTCTAAGTTGCCCATGATTATAAATACCTCCAGTGTATTTTCAGAAGCAACATCTACCTGTGAAGTTGCTCAGATAGATCAAACGACCAATAAATTGGAAGCTAAATTAGAGATAGTTCCACATTCTGCAATTGCAAGAGAAGAAACTCAAGTTGATGAAAGAGAAGGATTTCATGAAATAGATGCCTCACGAGAATTTCTGGCTACCAAAACACTCGATGCATTGGAGGCAATAGAAACATTAGAACATATTGTACACGATGTTCACAAAGAATTTAATGATCAACCACAAATCAATTATATGAAGGCTCTAGAACAATTAACTGAGAGGCAGAGTCTCACCGTTGAAGAGGTAATAGCTGAAACCTCACCCTCAAACCTTATGAAGGAACATGAGATTCAAGATTCAGCATCTATGATAATAACACCCCAAGAAGCCACAAATGTCTTGGAAGTTGCTGTTTCAGATAAGGAAAAGCAACTAGAAAACTTCATTCTACCTGAAGGTGTATCTGCCACTGGCAAATATTCAACAAAGGAGAGTATTTACATTGAGGAAATTGATGAACACTTTTCAGAACAGTCTTTGGAAACAGTTACGCCAGCATCTGTCAAACCCAAATGTAGAATAGATGCTAATGAGCCGATTGTGGTTGAGGAAATTTCATCTGAAATAAAACTAGGTAAACATCTACCAGAAGCATTTGTGGCAACAGAAATAGCCAAGAAAAATGTGATTCCTCAAAAATCCGTACTACTCACACAAATGGTGGCTCCTGAGCTTGAAGGGGAATACTTACCAGATAGATTGCCTTCAACACAAACAGCATCTATGGATGTAACAACTGGAGAGGGGCTTATCATATCAGAGATAAATATTTCTGAAAAAGAAAACATATTTGACACACCACATGAGAGTGCAAAAGAAAAAGCAGCATCTGATTTTATATTATCTGAAGGAATAACAGTCAGTACAATAGACTCACAAAGACCACAAGAGGATTTTGAAATCGAAACAGTTCAAAAACAAATAGTTAATGTAGAAATTCTTCCAAAAGAATCCATTGTACAAGAAACTACTTTCTCAAATGAATCCGAAGGAAAATACGAACATGAAGAAACGTCATGTCGAAATGCAAACACAACTTTTGCCTTATTAGAAACAACAAGTCAGTCTGTCACAACAATTCAAGAATCTGAAAATATTTTAATTCCAGAAACCCAACCTACTAAACATTCTGTTTCTCCCACGTATCCACCACAAGAATCATTAACTATAGAAGAAATTGAGACATGTGATGTCCCTGATCAATTCAGAGATATTCTGAAAATGAAATCTGATAGTGCTCATCCAAAAATAGAGACCATCGAAGCAGCTCATATAACAGAGACTCATGCAGGGGAATCTACAAAAATATACGAAGAACCCTTACTGAACTTCTGCAATTTAGAGTCAGAGCTAACAAGACCACAGGACCAACTCCAAATTATGGAATCTCAAATCTTCGAGAAGGAAACAATTCTTGATAGCTTCAATATGCCAGACTCTCGCAAAGGAAAATCAGTGACATCTCAGGTACTCCCGACCGGTCTGATAGAAGAAACAGTGGCCGAATATAGTGCAGATCACTTGAAACCGGATCAAGCTGAAAAACTTCAAGCAGATCACATTCAGCCTTGCCAAACAGAAATAATAACTACCGAAATATTGACAAGTGAAAATACAGATTTAGCGAAACAATCACCCACTGAATGCAAACAAGCAACATCAATTCTATCTCCCCAGGAAGCAGTCAACGTTAGCATTGTAGTTGTAGATGACAAAGAAAAGTCTTGTGAACCTCAAGAACTACCTACTGAACAACAAGCTGCATTAACTTTTTCAACAAAAAATGTAGCAACAAAATCTATCATAGAAGCAAATTATGGAGTAGAAACGATGATCCCGACAGAGCCATTACAACTTACAGCCAATTCAGAGCAAGGCACAAATGAACCAATTCAAGTGATTGAACAGGAAGCTATTGAGAAAGAGCAAGATAGAGTAGAGATCAGACCAGACGAAAAAAATGTAGTGATAACTTTAACTGACTCTTTGTCTGGCGCCAATGTATCGCAAATTATAGCTAACGAAAAAGAGGATATATATGAAATTCAACCGAAACCTTTGCAAGTACTTGCTAGTAGTGCCCTTTCCACGCAAGAGGTAATAATTCAGTCAGAACATGAAATGGTTACTCATGTCGAAAAGATTGAAGAAGAAGAACCTCAAACGGGTAAAGCGAAAAAGTACACTAAACCATTCACTGAATTGGAAGTAACTGAAACGAATGTAGTTGAAGTAGAGAAGGAATTAAAAGACATGCATCTCCCTGATAGGAAACAAGCTGATATTGATATCTTATTAGATCAAGCAGTCTCAATTGTTGAAACCATAAGTGAGGACAGAGAAGCTGAGCTTGAGAAAGTAGATACATCAAGCTCCATGGCACATATAAATATAGATGAACAACCAGTTGCCTTAAAAGAGGAAGTTTTATATGACTCTGCTCCTGGAAAGTTGGAACCTTTCTCTACTGAAAAACAAGTAGCTTTTAACAGCCAGGATATTTCTCTACCACTACAGCAAACACAATATATTCTTGGAGAGAAAGAATGCGATAAGCCAATAGATCTAAAGCCGGATGATAAGTACGTCAACGTTATTATAACGGAACTTCAAGGCCTTGCTGTTCTAGAAGTTAATACTGATCACAAAGAAGATAAATTTGAAAAGGGAAAACTCCCTGATATGGTTACAGGAACATCTAAAATTTTACCTCAAATATCAGCATCGACAGAAGAGGTATCTGCAAATTATTTAGCTGTTCCATTTGAGGGGGCTATGTTAGACTCTCAGAAAGCTGGGTCTGATTTTGTCCCAATGACGGGCACCATTATTTCAGAGCAAACGGCATTTGAAGGTGAAAATGAATTCATCGATATAAGGCCTGAAATGAAAAATGCAGAAAGTGATTACGATCAAGCAAGTAGTATAACAGTAACAGACGTAACTTCAGCAATAAAAGAAACTCCTTTTGTCACAGATAAACCTGAATCAAAGTGTGCTACATCATCTTTGATTGAACAAAATTTATTGGAAATTGGTGAAACATTTACATCCGATTCGGTTACAGACTATGAGGAGAAGAAACCAATTAAAAGTAATGCAACATCTTCTCAGGCAGAATATCGAAGCATAACTACTCTCGAAGCAGTTGTTGGTGAATCTGAATCTATGTTAATAAAGCCACAAAAACCAACTGCTCAAAATGCATATATAGAAATCGAAGACGCCAATAGCATCCAAGTATCTCAATCTATTGTATCTGAAAAAGAAAGTGTTTACAAAACAGAAATTATATCTGATTTTCAGACTGCAATACCATCTTTTAGCGGTCAAACAGTTGCCGAGAAAAATATCGTTTTTTCTCAGGAATCTGCTTCGGACGTAAAATCAGAAGAAAATATATCTGCACAAGCTTTAATCGATCAACCTACATTCGAAAGTGTCATAAGCACTCAACCTTTCGTAGGACATGGTGAAATTAATTTTGAAACTGTGCCAGATGAGAAACGAGTCGCAAGTTCCTGTATTCTTGAAGATAAAGTTATTAACGTCATTACTACAATTAGTAGTGAAAATGAAACACCCTTACTTCTTGATGAAAAACCATTAGAAAAAGAAGCCACAATCGATATTGAGACTAGAGAAACTTCCCTCAATATTGAAGTTAACATCAATGATAGTATTGGCATGATGGAGCAGATTAAACCTGTATCATCATCTGCATCATCTGAGATAACATCGTTCAAGGCCCTTCAAAATTTAGAAACAATCGTATCAGAGCAGGAAGCAGAAATGTCTTCGAGTCAAAAGCCAGAGGGCAAACTAGTGGATGTTTCATTTGAAGACAATAAGAGTATTATAATTGAAACAATTCTAACTCAGGACAGTGAGAAAGTATTTGAACGAATGCCAATTGATAGTGTTAATGCAAATAAAATTATAGCTGATGCAAATGTTATTGCCTCACATACAGAGGTTAATATTCAGGAAGAACTGGGTAACATCACTAAATTTATTAAGCCGTTCGAAATGAACGCTGATAAAATATCAGTTCCCAATGATGCTCCTATTCAAACGGAACAGATTGCTATTTATAGGGAGACAGACATTCCTCAAGATATAAAAGATATTATTTCAGCTGCTATTCAATATGAACCAAATGAAGGAGTCCTTACAACTGAAACCGTGACTGCAGATAAGGAAAGCAGTTTACATGATATTGAAACACCATGCCAGAAGAAAGCAACCACTTCAATAGATGTTGACAAGAAAATTGCAGAGCTGAGCATCACGATACCATCAGAAAACCTTGATACGTACAAAGTACCCACAAGTGAAATTCTGCAAGCTAAAGAAGTTGATGAAACATTAGAGGGCATCATAATTAGCGAGAAATTTTCGGATGAGAGAGAAGTACCATTCGAAGGAAAGTTCGAACCACATAAAAATAAAGCTAAATGCTCTTTAGAGCAAAAATATCAGGGTATCAATGTAAATGAGATAATAGTACAAGAAAAGGAAGATATCTTGGAGAACATGACAGCACCAACACAACAAAAAGCGGAAGATATCTTTGATGTGATCATTGTACCCGAGTTAACAGAAATAATGACGCACGATAGTCTCTCGGAGAAAACAGAATATGAGAGAGACTTATCACTTGCGACATTGAAGCAAACACCTTTCAATGAATTAATTCAAACACAGGCAATGGTACAAGACAAAGAAGAGAATATGTCAGATTTTAAGGAGATGCAAAGAAAATCTGCGCAATCTACTTTCGAAGGAGTAAATGTAGTTTCGACATTTGAGATCATAACAGCGGAAAATGAAGCATTATTACGACCAGAGCAGGCCCCTACGACAACATCAGCGGAACTGAATATAATTCCAATCCAAGGAACTGAGATTACTGAAGTGTTGAGTAATATTGAAACTGAAGAGTTTCATGTGAAACCGTCAAACACAGTTTCAGCTACTGTTGAACAAAATCTCAAAGAATGTATTATTCAGCTGAAACCTGATGTTATAGAACACACGTCTATTCTTATAGATTCGAAACAGCCAGAAGCTACAAATGCTGAGCAAAAACTATATTCATTATCAGGAGTATGTGTAAGAGAGATATATTCAGAAGGAACAGCAATCGAACTCACAGAGCAACCCCAAAAAATTGAAACAGCTAAGGCTTTAATTGATGAAACAAAAGCCTTATTACAATCAGAAGTGAATGTTTCAGAGCATTTATCAGAAACCCATATTAATAAGTATGAAAAAAAAACAGCTAGCGTTAAAACCAACACGTTTGAAGGAATTCAATACACAGAAAATGTTATTCATGAAAGTGAAAAGTCTATGGAGGAACAAGTTGTCACTGATCAAAAAGAAGCCACATCAGTTTTTGGGGAAGTTTGTGCCTTGAATGTGACAGAAACATTTACTGAACAGAAAGAGAATATCTATGTACCTCAAACATATGAAGAAATAAAATCATCCTCAAGTATACTAACGAATACGCCCCTTGACCAAACAATAATAATATGTCAGAATTCCGTGGATAAGTTTAAAATACCAGCCCTAGAAACAGTTAAAGCTGAACCTTTACAATCTTATTTTGAAAGTGTAGGGGTTGCCATAGAAGCAGTGAACGAAACAGAAATGCCTCTTGAAGAAAAACTATTGGACAAAAAAATTGCCAACATTGACCTCCCAACGCAAGAACACCTAAGAATCAGTGAAACTTTTAGCAATGAAATGGAAGCAATATATGCAGAAAAAGAAATACCTGCTGTGATTGCTGCAGAATCATTGTATCCAACTGAAGCGACTCAAGTTGAGGAAATTAGATCTGAACAAAATCTGCATCAACTTCTACAAGAGCACCCTGAAAGTACTAAAGCATCTGAAAAACATATTCCACATAAATCAGTATCTATAACTGAAACAGTTACCACAGAAGATCAAGAAAGTCTACAAGCAAAGCAAATCCCGAATATTACAACAGCTGATCTGATATATGAGATACCTGGCAAAGCCGCAGTTATAACAGAAACAGAAGTGAGGCAGAAAGAATATGGTATTGAAACCAAAATGCCAATTCAAGAATTCGCTTCAACAGCATTTGATGAACACAAATTTCTTCAAAATAGGGACATTACCGTTTATGAGACTTTATCATCATTGGAACAAGTGGAAGTAACTAAACCTCACAAAGCTACCTCTCAAACTGATTCTTATCAAAGTTTAATAGCATCTGATGTTATGGTACAAGGAGATACCATGGCAATAGATATAAAACAACCTTCAAAAGGAACTGCCACAATCGAAATATTAACGAATGAAGGGTTGGAAATCACTGAAGTGAATTCAGCGGGTCAAACAAGTACCCATGTTATTGAGTCCTCAGCGTCTGAATCTTTGGCAAAAAAGGAAATAGAAGGAAAGCCTACAAGCATAAATGAGGAAATATTATTCTTAGAGAGTCATGAAATATTCACAGATGAGAAAGTTAAAATGAGTAAGGCCACAACGGAATTCTCTAATTCTCATGGTTTGATCATAACCGAACAAGAATCAACGGGTAATCTAGGATCTCTGATAGATACTAAGCCGATGTCTAAAACTGTAAAAGTTATTATGGATGATATCTGCTCGGGATTACAAATAAGTGAAGTACTCGCTAACGAGGTTGAAGGTAAGTTTCCACTGATATATTCAATAAGTAGGTGAAGCGTAGTTAAACATTTTCATAAATACACTCGCCAACACATATCACAGACACTCTAATATCACAACTATGAATGTCAAAATTAAATATATCGATTCCAAATACAATTACAGGACCACTGGATGAAACAGCCAAACACACAATACAAGCCAGAATTACACAATCCTCAATGCAAACCCAATCAGCTGAATCACACGTTACTGAAACGAAACTGAACACAGACACAGAAGAAACACATGAAATAATAACCAAATTCAAATACTCACCTGAGAGCCAAGAAAATATTTCAATAATCACAAAAAGAACCATTTTCAAACGCGAAAACGAGGGCGATATAGTTATTGAGGAATCATTTGATGACGTTAAGAAACCTGACATATTACAAGATGACAGAGAATTTGTAAGTGAGAAGACGGTACAAGAGAAGCGAGAGAATGAAAACGAGACAGATGACAACTTCACAATTGAAGAAATAGAAGATGAACAACATTCGGATTATACTGTTGAAGAGCTTCCCGCAGAAGAAGAGGTATCAAATGCGATATCTAGCGATGGAAGACAGAATAAACAGGTGGTGAAAAAACGTATAATGGAAAAAATAAAGAGAAACGGTAAACAAGATAAAACCGAGATTCTGACAGTGGAGGAAGAAGGTAAAAGGCCTGAAACAACTATAATCGTTGAAGAAGTAGAAGCGACCGAAGACACTAAACCAGATTTGCATATTTACTTAGTAGAAGAGCTACCTGAGGAAGTTCAATTGTTACAGGTACAAACAAAAGATGGAACGACTAAAAAGCGAGTAATAAAAAAACGCGTGATCAAGAAACAAAAAGACGGTAAACAAGAAAAGACCGAGATAGTTACAATCGAGGAAGAAGGCATGAAGCCTGAGACGACTGTAACCGTTGAAGAGCTAGAAACGCCTGAACATACGCAACCAAAACTGGCATCAGCATTAGTTGAAGAACTGCCTGAAGAAGTTCAAGTGTCAGATGTAATTACTAGAGATGGACAGACAAAGAAACGGATCGTTAAGAAACGCGTGATCAAAAAACAGAAAGACGGCAAACAAGAGAAGACAGAGATAGTTACAATTGAGGAAGAAGGCAAGAAGCTTGAGACGACTGTAACCGTTGAAGAGCTAGAAATGCCTGAAGACAACCTACCTGAAATTAAATCATTTTTGGTTGAGGAACTTCCTGAAGAAATTCAAGTTTCAGATGTAATTACAAGAGATGGAGAAACAAAGAAACAAATTGTGAGAAAACGCGTGATCAAGAAACAAAGAGACGGTAAACAAGAAAAGACCGAGATAGTTACAACTGAGGTAAAAGGCAAAAAGCCTGAGACGACTGTAACCATTGAAAACCTAGAAACGCCTGAACAAACGCAACCAGAACTGGTATCATTACTGGTTGAAGAAATTCCTGAAGAAGTTCAAGAGTCAGATGTAATTACTGAAGATGGACAAACAAAGAAACGAGTTGTGAAGAAACGCGTGATCAAGAAACAGAAAGACGGCAAACAAGAAAACACAGAGATAGTTACAATTGAGGAAGAAGGCAAGAAGCCTGAGATGACTGTAACCGTTAAAGAGCTAGAAATGCCTGAAGACAAACAACCTGAAACTAAATCATTTTTGGTTGAGGAACTTCCTGAAGAAGTCCAAGTTTCAGATGTAATTACAAGAGATGGAAAGTCAAAGAAACGAGTTGTAAGGAAACGCGTGATCAAGAAACAAAAAGACGGCAAACAAGAAAAGACCGAGATAGTAACATTTGAGGAAGAAGGCAAGGAGCCTGAGATTGCAGTAACCGTTGAAGAGCTAGAAATGCCTGAAATTCTTGAAGAAAAACAACCTGAAATTCATTCATATTTGGTTGAGGAACTTCCTGAAGAAGTTCAAGTTTCAGATGTAATTACAAGAGATGGAGAGTCAAAGAAACGAGTTGTAAGGAAACGCGTGATCAAGAAACAAAAAGACGGCAAACAAGAAAAGACCGAGATAGTAACAGTTGAGGAAGAAGGCAAGAAGCCTGAGACGACTGTAACCGTTGAAGAGCTAGAAACGCCTGAACAAACGCAACCAGAACTGGTATCATTATTGGTTGAAGAACTGCCTGAAGACGTTCAAGTTTCAGATGTAATTACAAGAGATGGAAAGACAAAGAAACGGGTTATTAAAAAACGCGTGATCAAAAAACAGAAAGGCGGCAAACAAGAAAAGACCGAGATAGTAACTGTTGAGGAAGAAGGCAAGAATCCTGAGGTGACAGTAACCGTTGAAGAACTAGAACTGCCTGAAATTCCTGAAGAAAAACAACCTGAAATTCAATCATTTTTGGTTGAGGAACTGCCTGAAGAAGTTCAAGTTTCAGATGTAATTACAAGTGATGGAAAAACCAAGAAACGGGCTGTTAAGAAACGAGTGATCAAGAAACTAAGAGACGGCAAACAAGAAAAGACCGAGATAGTAACAGTTGAGGAAGAAGGCAAGAAGCCTGAGACGACTGTAACCGTTGAAGAACTAGAAATGCCTGAAATTCCTGAAGACAAACAACCTGGAACTCAATCAATTTTGGTTGAGGAACTTCCTGAGGAGGTTCAAGTTTCAGATGTAATTACAAGAGATGGAAAGACAAAGAAACAGGTTGTTAAAAAACGCGTCATCAAAAAACAGAAAGGCGGCAAACAAGAAAAGACCGAGATAGTAACTGTTGAGGAAGAAGGCAAGAATCCTGAGGTGACAGTATTCGTTGAAGAACTAGAACTGCCTGAAATTCCTGAAGAAAAACAACCTGAAATTCAATCATTTTTGGTTGAGGAACTTCCTGAAGAAGTTCAAGTTTCTGAATCAATTACAAGAGATGGAAAGTCAAAAAAACGAGTTGTAAGGAAACGCGTGATCAAGAAACAACAAGACGGCAAACAAGAAAAGACCGAGATAGTAACAGTTGAGGAAGAAGGCAAGAAGCCTGAGATGACTGTAACCGTTGAAGAACTAGAAACGCCTGAACAAACGCAACCAGAACTGGTATCATTATTGGTTGAAGAACTTCCTGAAGAAGTTCAAGTTTCAGATGTAATTACAAGAGATGGAAAGACAAAGAAACGGGTTGTAAGGAAACGCTTGATCAAGAAACAAAAAGACGGCAAACAAGAAAACACCGAGATAGTAACAGTTGAGGAAGAAGGCAAGAAGCCTGAGATGACTGTAACCGTTGAAGAACTAGAAACGCCTGAACAAACGCAACCAGAACTGGTATCATTATTTGTTGAAGAACTTCCTGAAGAAGTTCAAGTTTCAGATGTAATTACAAGAGATGGAAAGACAAAGAAACGGGTTGTAAGGAAACGCGTGATCAAGAAACAAAAAGACGGTAAACAAGAAAAGACCGAGATAGTAACAGTTGAGGAAGAAGGCAAGAAGCCTGAGACGACTGTAACCGTTGAAGAACTAGAAACGCCTGAACAAACGCAACCAGAACTGGTATCATTATTTGTTGAAGAACTTCCTGAAGAAGTTCAAGTTTCAGATGTAATTATTAGAGATGGAAAAACCAAGAAACGGGTTGTTAAGAAACGAGTGATCAAGAAACAAAAAGACGGGAAACAAGAAAAGACCGAGATAGTAACAGTTGAGGAAGAAGGCAAGAAGCCTGAGACGACTGTAACCGTTGAAGAACTAGAAACGCCTGAACAAACGCAACCAGAACAGGTATCATTATTTGTTGAAGAACTTCCTGAAGAAGTTCAAGTTTCAGATGTAATTACTAGAGATGGAAAAACCAAGAAACGGGTTGTTAAGAAACGAGTGATCAAGAAACAAAAAGACGGGAAACAAGAAAAGACCGAGATAGTAACAGTTGAGGAAGAAGGCAAGAAGCCTGAGACGACTGTAACCGTTGAAGAACTAGAAACGCCTGAACAAACGCAACCAGAACAGGTATCATTATTTGTTGAAGAACTTCCTGAAGAAGTTCAAGTTTCAGATGTAATTACTAGAGATGGAAAAACCAAGAAACGGGTTGTTAAGAAACGAGTGATAAAGAAACAAAAAGACGGGAAACAAGAAAAGACCGAGATAGTAACAGTTGAGGAAGAAGGCAAGAAGCCTGAGACGACTGTAACCGTTGAAGAACTAGAAACGCCTGAACAAACGCAACCAGAACTGGTATCATTATTTGTTGAAGAACTTCCTGAAGAAGTTCAAGTTTCAGATGTAATTACAAGAGATGGAAAGACAAAGAAACGGGTTGTAAGGAAACGCGTGATCAAGAAACAAAAAGACGGCAAACAAGAAAAGACCGAGATAGTAACAGTTGAGGAAGAAGGCAAGAAGCCTGAGATGACAGTAACCGTTGAAGAGCTAGAAATGCCTGAGATTCTTGAAGAAAAACAACCTGAAAGTCAATCAATTTTGGTTGAGGAACTTCCTGAAGAACTCCAAGTTTCAGATGTAATTACAAGAGATGGAAAGACAAAGAAACGGGTTGTTAAAAAACGCGTGATCAAAAAACAGAAAGACGGCAAACAAGAAAAGACCGAAATAGTAACTGTTGAGGAAGAAGGCAAGAAGCCTGAAATGACAGTAACCGTTGAAGAGCTAGAAATGCCTGAGATTCCCGAAGAAAAACAACCTGAAAGTCAATCAATTTTGGTTGAAGAACTTCCTGAAGAAGTTCAAGTTTCAGATGTAATTACTAGAGATGGAAAAACCAAGAAACGGGTTGTTAAGAAACGAGTGATCAAGAAACAAAAAGACGGGAAACAAGAAAAGACCGAGATAGTAACAGTTGAGGAAGAAGGCAAGAAGCCTGAGACGACTGTAACCGTTGAAGAACTAGAAACGCCTGAACAAACGCAACCAGAACTGGTATCATTATTTGTTGAAGAACTTCCTGAAGAAGTTCAAGTTTCAGATGTAATTACAAGAGATGGAAAGACAAAGAAACGGGTTGTTAAAAAACGCGTGATCAAAAAACAGAAAGGCGGCAAACAAGAAAAGACCGAGATAGTAACAGTTGAGGAAGAAGGCAAGAAGCCTGAGATGACAGTAACCGTTGAAGAGCTAGAAATGCCTGAGATTCTTGAAGAAAAACAACCTGAAAGTCAATCAATTTTGGTTGAGGAACTTCCTGAAGAACTCCAAGTTTCAGATGTAATTACAAGAGATGGAAAGACAAAGAAACGGGTTGTTAAAAAACGCGTGATCAAAAAACAGAAAGACGGCAAACAAGAAAAGACCGAAATAGTAACTGTTAAGGAAGAAGGCAAGAAGCCTGAAATGACAGTAACCGTTGAAGAGCTAGAAATGCCTGAGATTCCCGAAGAAAAACAACCTGAAAGTCAATCAATTTTGGTTGAAGAACTTCCTGAAGAAGTTCAAGTTTCAGATGTAATTACTAGAGATGGAAAAACCAAGAAACGGGTTGTTAAGAAACGAGTGATCAAGAAACAAAAAGACGGGAAACAAGAAAAGACCGAGATAGTAACAGTTGAGGAAGAAGGCAAGAAGCCTGAGACGACTGTAACCGTTGAAGAACTAGAAACGCCTGAACAAACGCAACCAGAACTGGTATCATTATTTGTTGAAGAACTTCCTGAAGAAGTTCAAGTTTCAGATGTAATTACAAGAGATGGAAAGACAAAGAAACGGGTTGTTAAAAAACGCGTGATCAAAAAACAGAAAGGCGGCAAACAAGAAAAGACCGAGATAGTAACAGTTAAGGAAGAAGGCAAGAAGCCTGAGATGACAGTAACCGTTGAAGAGCTAGAAATGCCTGAGATTCTTGAAGAAAAACAACCTGAAAGTCAATCAATTTTGGTTGAGGAACTTCCTGAAGAACTCCAAGTTTCAGATGTAATTACAAGAGATGGAAAGACAAAGAAACGGGTTGTTAAAAAACGCGTGATCAAAAAACAGAAAGACGGCAAACAAGAAAAGACCGAAATAGTAACTGTTGAGGAAGAAGGCAAGAAGCCTGAAATGACAGTAACCGTTGAAGAGCTAGAAATGCCTGAGATTCCCGAAGAAAAACAACCTGAAAGTCAATCAATTTTGGTTGAAGAACTTCCTGAAGAAGTTCAAGTTTCAGATGTAATTACTAGAGATGGAAAAACCAAGAAACGGGTTGTTAAGAAACGAGTGATCAAGAAACAAAAAGACGGGAAACAAGAAAAGACCGAGATAGTAACAGTTGAGGAAGAAGGCAAGAAGCCTGAGACGACTGTAACCGTTGAAGAACTAGAAACGCCTGAACAAACGCAACCAGAACTGGTATCATTATTTGTTGAAGAACTTCCTGAAGAAGTTCAAGTTTCAGATGTAATTACAAGAGATGGAAAGACAAAGAAACGGGTTGTAAGAAAACGCGTGATCAAGAAACAAAAAGACGGCAAACACGAAAAGACCGAGATAGTAACAGTTGAGGAAGAAGGCAAGAAGCCTGAGATGACAGTAACCGTTGAAGAGCTAGAAATGCCTGAGATTCTTGAAGAAAAACAACCTGAATGTCAATCAATTTTGGTTGAGGAACTTCCTGAAGAACTCCAAGTTTCAGATGTAATTACAAGAGATGGAAAGACAAAGAAACGGGTTGTTAAAAAACGCGTGATCAAAAAACAGAAAGACGGCAAACAAGAAAAGACCGAAATAGTAACTGTTGAGGAAGAAGGCAAGAAGCCTGAAATGACAGTAACCGTTGAAGAGCTAGAAATTCCTGAGATTCCCGAAGAAAAACAACCTGAAAGTCAATCAATTTTGGTTGAAGAACTTCCTGAAGAAGTTCAAGTTTCAGATGTAATTACTAGAGATGGAAAAACCAAGAAACGGGTTGTTAAGAAACGAGTGATCAAGAAACAAAAAGACGGGAAACAAGAAAAGACCGAGATATTAACAGTTGAGGAAGAAGGCAAGAAGCCTGAGACGACTGTAACCGTTGAAGAACTAGAAACGCCTGAACAAACGCAACCAGAACTGGTATCATTATTTGTTGAAGAACTTCCTGAAGAAGTTCAAGTTTCAGATGTAATTACAAGAGATGGAAAGACAAAGAAACGGGTTGTAAGGAAACGCGTGATCAAGAAACAAAAAGACGGCAAACAAGAAAAGACCGAGATAGTAACAGTTGAGGAAGAAGGCAAGAAGCCTGAGATGACAGTAACCGTTGAAGAGCTAGAAATGCCTGAGATTCTTGAAGAAAAACAACCTGAAAGTCAATCAATTTTGGTTGAGGAACTTCCTGAAGAAGTCCAAGTTTCAGATGTAATTACAAGAGATGGAAAGACAAAGAAACGGGTTGTTAAAAAACGCGTGATCAAAAAACAGAAAGACGGCAAACAAGAAAAGACCGAAATAGTAACTGTTGAGGAAGAAGGCAAGAAGCCTGAGATGACAGTAACCGTTGAAGAGCTAGAAATGCCTGAAATTCTTGAAGAAAAACAACCTGAAATTCAGTCATATTTGGTTGAGGAACTTCCTGAAGAAGTTCAAGTTTCAGATGTAATTACAAGAGATGGAAAGACAAAGAAACGGGTTGTTAAAAAACGCGTGATTAAAAAACAGAAAGGCGGCAAACAAGAAAAGACCGAGATAGTAACTATTGAGGAAGAAGGCAAGAAGCCTGAGATGACAGTAACCGTTGAAGAGCTAGAAATAACTAAGATTCTTGAAGAAAAACAACCTGAAAGTCAATTAATTTTGGTTGAGGAACTTCCTGAAGAAGTTCAAGTTTCAGATATAATTACAAGAGATGGAAAGACAATGAAACGGGTTGTCAAAAAACGCGTGATCAAAAAACAGAAAGACGGCAAACAAGAAAAGACCGAGATAGTAACAGTTGAGGAAGAAGGCAAGAAGCCTGAGATGACAGTAACCGTTGAAGAGCTAGAAATGCCTGAGATTCTTGAAGAAAAACAACCTGAAAGTCAATCAATTTTGGTTGAGGAACTTCCTGAAGAAGTCCAAGTTTCAGATGTAATTACAAGAGATGGAAAGACAAAGAAACGGGTTGTTAAAAAACGCGTGATCAAAAAACAGAAAGACGGCAAACAAGAAAAGACCGAAATAGTAACTGTTGAGGAAGAAGGCAAGAAGCCTGAAATGACAGTAACCGTTGAAGAGCTAGAAATGCCTGAGATTCCTGAAGAAAAACAACCTGAAAGTCAATCAATTTTGGTTGAGGAACTTCCTGAAGAAGTCCAAGTTTCAGATGTAATTACAAGAGATGGAAAGACAAAGAAACGGGTTGTTAAGAAACGCGTGATCAAAAAACAGAAAGACGGCAAACAAGAAAAGACCGAAATAGTAACTGTTGAGGAGGAAGGCAAGAAGCCTGAGATGACAGTAACCGTTGAAGAGCTAGAAATGCCTGAGATTCTTGAAGAAAAACAACCTGAAAGTGAATCAATTTTGGTTGAGGAACTTCCTGAAGAAGTCCAAGTTTCAGATGTAATTACAAGAGATGGAAAGACAAAGAAACGGGTTGTTAAAAAACGCGTGATCAAAAAACAGAAAGACGGCAAACAAGAAAAGACCGAAATAGTAACTGTTGAGGAAGATGGCAAGAAGCCTGAGACGACTGTAACCGTTGAAGAAATAGAAACGCCTGAACAAACGCAACCAGAACTGGTATCATTATTGGTTGAAGAACTTCCTGAAGAAGTTCAAGTTTCAAATGTTATTACAAGAGATGGAAAGACAAAGAAACGGGTTGTTAAAAAACGCGTGATCAAAAAACAGAAAGACGGCAAACAAGAAAAGACCGAGATAGTAACTGTTGAGGAAGAAGGCAAGAAGCCTGAGATGACAGTAACCGTTGAAAAGCTAGAAATGCCTGAGATTCTTGAAGAAAAACAACCTGAAAGTCAATCAATTTTAGTTGAGGAACTTCCTGAAGAAGTCCAAGTTTCAGATGTAATTACAAGAAATGGAAAGACAAAGAAACGGGTTGTCAAAAAACGCGTGATCAAAAAACAGAAAGACGGCAAACAAGAAAAGACCGAAATAGTAACTGTTGAGGAAGAAGGCAAGAAGCCTGAGATGACAGTAACCGTTGAAGAGCTAGAAATGCCTGAAATTCTTGAAGAAAAACAACCTGAAATTCAGTCATATTTGGTTGAGGAACTTCCTGAAGAAGTTCAAGTTTCAGATGTAATTACAAGAGATGGAAAGACAAAGAAACGGGTTGTTAAAAAACGCGTGATTAAAAAACAGAAAGGCGGCAAACAAGAAAAGACCGAGATAGTAACTATTGAGGAAGAAGGCAAGAAGCCTGAGATGACAGTAACCGTTGAAGAGCTAGAAATAACTAAGATTCTTGAAGAAAAACAACCTGAAAGTCAATTAATTTTGGTTGAGGAACTTCCTGAAGAAGTTCAAGTTTCAGATATAATTACAAGAGATGGAAAGACAATGAAACGGGTTGTCAAAAAACGCGTGATCAAAAAACAGAAAGACGGCAAACAAGAAAAGACCGAAATAGTAACTGTTGAGGAAGAAGGCAAGAAGCCTGAGATGACAGTAACCGTTGAAGAGCTAGAAATGCCTGAAATTCTTGAAGAAAAACAACCTGAAATTCAGTCATATTTGGTTGAGGAACTTCCTGAGGAAGTTCAAGTTTCAGATGTAATTACAAGAGATGGAAAGACAAAGAAACGGGTTGTTAAAAAACGCGTGATTAAAAAACAGAAAGGCGGCAAACAAGAAAAGACCGAAATAGTAACTGTTGAGGAAGAAGGCAAGAAGCCTGAGATGACAGTAACCGTTGAAGAGCAAGAAATGCCTGAACAAACGCAACCAGAACTGGTATCATTATTGGTTGAAGAACTGCCTGAAGAACTTCAAGTTTCAGATGTAATCACAAGTGATGGAAAAACCAAGAAACGGGTTGTTAAGAAACGAGTGATCAAAAAACAGATAGACGGCAAACAAGAAAAGACCGAAATAGTAACTGTTGAGGAAGAAGGCAAGAAGCCTGAGATGACAGTAACCGTTGAAGAGCTAGAAATGCCTGAGATTCTTGAAGAAAAACAACCTGAAAGTCAATCAATTTTGGTTGAGGAACTTCCTGAAGAAGTCCATGTTTCAGATGTAATCACAAGTGATGGAAAAATCAAGAAACGGGTTGTTAAGAAACGAGTGATCAAAAAACAGAAAGACGGCAAACAAGAAAAGACCGAAATAGTAACTGTTGAGGAAGAAGGCAAGAAGCCTGAGATGACAGTAACCGTTGAAGAGCCAGAAATGCCTGAGATTCTTGAAGAAAAACAACCTGAAAGTCAATCAATTTTGGTTGAGGAACTTCCTGAAGAAGTCCAAGTTTCAGATGTAATTACAAGAGATGGAAAGACAAAGAAACGGGTTGTTAAAAAACGCGTGATCAAAAAACAGAAAGACGGCAAACAAGAAAAGACCGAAATAGTAACTGTTGAGGAAGAAGGCAAGAAGCCTGAGACGACTATAACCGTTGAAGAAATAGAAACGCCTGAACAAACGCAACCAGAACTGGTATCATTATTGGTTGAAGAACTTCCTGAAGAAGTTCAAGTTTCAAATGTTATTACAAGAGATGGAAAGACAAAGAAACGGGTTGTTAAAAAACGCGTGATCAAAAAACAGAAAGACGGCAAACAAGAAAAGACCGAGATAGTAACAGTTGAGGAAGAAGGCAAGAAGCTTGAGATGACAGTAACCGTTGAAGAGCTAGAAATGCCTGAGATTCTTGAAGAAAAACAACCTGAAAGTCAATCAATTTTGGTTGAGGAACTTCCTGAAGAAGTCCAAGTTTCAGATGTAATTACAAGAGATGGAAAGACAAAGAAACGGGTTGTTAAAAAACGCGTGATCAAAAAACAGAAAGACGGCAAACAAGAAAAGACCGAAATAGTAACTGTTGAGGAAGAAGGCAAGAAGCCTGAGATGACAGTAACCGTTGAAGAGCTAGAAATGCCTGAAATTCTTGAAGAAAAACAACCTGAAATTCAGTCATATTTGGTTGAGGAACTTCCTGAAGAAGTTCAAGTTTCAGATGTAATTACAAGAGATGGAAAGACAAAGAAACGGGTTGTTAAAAAACGCGTGATTAAAAAACAGAAAGGCGGCAAACAAGAAAAGACCGAGATAGTAACTATTGAGGAAGAAGGCAAGAAGCCTGAGATGACAGTCACCGTTGAAGAGCTAGAAATGCCTGAGATTCTTGAAGAAAAACAACCTGAAAGTCAATTAATTTTGGTTGAGGAACTTCCTGAAGAAGTCCAAGTTTCAGATGTAATTACAAGAGATGGAAAGACAAAGAAACGGGTTGTTAAAAAACGCGTGATTAAAAAACAGAAAGGCGGCAAACAAGAAAAGACCGAGATAGTAACTATTGAGGAAGAAGGCAAGAAGCCTGAGATGACAGTAACCGTTGAAGAGCTAGAAATGCCTGAAATTCTTGAAGAAAAACAACCTGAAATTCAGTTATATTTGGCTGAGGAACTTCCTGAAGAAGTTCAAGTTTCAGATGTAATTACAAGAGATGGAAAGTCAAAGAAACGAGTTGTAAGGAAACGCGTGATCAAGAAACAAAAAGACGGCAAACAAGAAAAGACCGAGATCGTAACAATTGAGGAAGAAGGCAAGAAGCCTGAGATGACTGTAACTGTTGAAGAGCTAGAAAAGCCTGAACAAACGCAACCAGAACTGGTATCATTATTGGTTGAAGAACTGCCTGTAGAAGTTCAAGTTTCAGATGTAATCACAAATGATGGAAAAACCAAGAAACGGGTTGTTAAGAAACGAGTGATCAACAAACAAAAAGACGGCAAACAAGAAAAGACCGAGATAGTAACAATTGAGGAAGAAGGCAAGAAGCCTGAGACGACAGTAACCGTTGAAGAATTAGAAATGCCTGAAATTCCTGAAGAAAAACAACCTGAAATTCAATCATTTTTGGTTGAGGAACTTCCTGAAGAAGTTCAAGTTTCAGATGTAATTACAAGAGATGGAAAGACAAAGAAACGGGTTGTTAAGAAACGCGTGGTCAAAAAACAAAAAGACGGTAAACAGGAAAAGACCGAGATAGTAACAGTAGAGGAAGAAGGCAAGAAGCCTGAGACGACTGTAACCGTTGAAGAGCTAGAAACGCCTGAACAAACGCAACCAGAACTGGTATCATTATTGGTTGAAGAACTGCCTGAAGAAGTTCATGTTTCAGATGTAGTTACAAAAGATGGAAAGACAAAGAAACGGGTTGTAAGGAAACGCGTGATCAAGAAACAAAAAGACGGCAAACAAGAAAAGACCGAGATAGTAACAGTAGAGGAAGAAGACAAGAAGCCTGAGATGACAGTAACCGTTGAAGAACTAGAAATGCCTGAAATTCCTGAAGAAAAACAACCTGGAATTCAATCATTTTTGGTTGAGGAACTTCCTGAAGAAGTTCAAGTCTCAGATGTAATTACAAGAGATGGAAAGACAAAGAAACGGGTTGTAAGGAAACGCGTGATAAAGAAACAGAAAGACGGCAAACAAGAAAAGACCGAGATAGTAACAGTTGAGGAAGAAGGCAAGAAGCCTGAGACGACTGTAACCGTTGAAGAGCTAGAAACGCCTGAACAAACGCAACCAGAACTGGTATCATTATTTGTTGAAGAACTTCCTGAAGAAGTTCAAGTTTCAGATGTAATTACAAGAGATGGAAAGACAAAGAAACAGGTTGTAAGGAAACGCGTGATAAAGAAACAGAAAGACGGCAAACAAGAAAAGACCGAGATAGTAACAATTGAGGAAGAAGGCAAGAAGCCTGAGACAACTGTAACCGTTGAAGAACTAGAAACGCCTGAACAAACGCAACCAGAACTGGTATCATTATTTGTTGAAGAACTTCCTGAAGAAGTTCAGGTTTCAGATGTAATTACAAGAGATGGAAAGACAAAGAAACGGGTTGTAAGGAAACGCGTGATAAAGAAACAAAAAAACGGCAAACAAGAAAAGACCGAGATAGTAACAGTTGAGGAAGAAGGCAAGGAGCCTGAGACGACTGTAACCGTTGAAGAACTAGAAACGCCTGAACAAACGCAACCAGAACTGGTATCATTATTGGTTGAAGAACTGCCGGAAGAAGTTCATGTTTCAGATGTAGTTACAAGCGATGGAAAGACAAAGAAACGGGTGGTTAAAAAACGCGTGATCAAGAAACAAAAAGACGGCACACAAGAAAAGACCGAGATAGTAACTGTTGAGGAAGAAGGCAAGAAGCCTGAGACGACTGTAACCGTTGAAGAGCTAGAAACGCCTGAACAAACGCAACCAGAACTGGTATCATTATTTGTTGAAGAACTTCCTGAAGAAGTTCAAGTTTCAGATGTAATTACAAGAGATGGAAAGACAAAGAAACGGGATGTAAGGAAACGCGTGATAAAGAAACAGAAAGACGGCAAACAAGAAAAGACCGAGATAGTAACAATTGAGGAAGAAGGCAAGAAGCCTGAGACAACTGTAACCGTTGAAGAACTAGAAACGCCTGAACAAACGCAACCAGAACTGGTATCATTATTTGTTGAAGAACTTCCTGAAGAAGTTAATGTTTCAGATGTAGTTACCAGTGATGGCAAAACCAAGAAAAGGGTTGTTAAGAAACGCGTGATCAACAAACAAAAAGACGGCAAACAAGAAAAGACCGAGATAGTAACTGTTGAGGAAGAAGGCAAACATCCTGAGACGACAGTAACCATTGAAGAGCTAGAAACGCCTGAACAAACGCAACCAGATTTGGTATCATTATTGGTTGAAGAACTGCCTGAAGAAGTTCAAGTTTCAGATGTAGTTACAAAAGATGGAAAGACAAAGAAACGGGTTGTAAGGAAACGCGTGATAAAGAAACAGAAAGACGGCAAACAAGAAAAGACCGAGATAGTAACAGTTGAGGAAGAAGGCAAGAAGCCTGAGACGACTGTAACCGTTGAAGAGCTAGAAACGCCTGAACCAACGCAACCAGAACTGGTATCATTATTGGTTGAAGAAATGCCTGAAGATGTTCATGTTTTAGATGTAGTTACAAGAGATGGAAAGACAAAGAAACGGGTGGTTAAAAAACGCGTGATCAAGAAACAAAAAGATGGCAAACAAGAAAAGACCGAGATAGTAACAGTTGAGGAAGAAGGCAAGAAGCCTGAGACGACTGTAACCGTTGAAGAGCTAGAAACGCCTGAACAAACGCAACCAGAACTGGTATCATTATTTGTTGAAGAACTTCCTGAAGAAGTTCATGTTTCAGATGTAGTTACCAGTGATGGCAAAACCAAGAAAAGGGTTGTTAAGAAACGCGTGATCAACAAACAAAAAGACGGCAAACAAGAAAAGACCAAGATAGTAACAGTTGAGGAAGAAGGCAAGGAGCCTGAGACGACTGTAACCGTTGAAGAGCTAGAAACGCCTGAACAAACGCAACCAGAACTGGTATCATTATTTGTTGAAGAACTTCCTGAAGAAGTTCATGTTTCAGATGTAGTTACCAGTGATGGCAAAACCAAGAAAAGGGTTGTTAAGAAACGCGTGATCAACAAACAAAAAGACGGCAAACAAGAAAAGACCAAGATAGTAACAGTTGAGGAAGATGGCAAGGAGCCTGAAACGACTGTAACTGTTGAAGAGCTAGAAACGCCAGAACAAACGCAACCAGAACTGGTATCATTATTTGTTGAAGAACTTCCTGAAGAAGTTGAAGTTTCAGATGTAATTACAAGAGATGGAAAGACAAAGAAACGGGTTGTAAGGAAACGCGTGATAAAGAAACAGAAAGGCGACAAACAAGAAAAGACCGAGATAGTAACTGTTGAGGAAGAAGGCAAGAAGCCTGAGACGACTGTAACCGTTGAAGAGCTAGAAACGCCTGAACAAACGCAACCAGAACTGGTATCATTATTTGTTGAAGAACTTCCTGAAGAAGTTCATGTTTCAGATGTAGTTACCAGTGATGGCAAAACCAAGAAAAGGGTTGTTAAGAAACGCGTGATCAACAAACAAAAAGACGGCAAACAAGAAAAGACCAAGATAGTAACAGTTGAGGAAGAAGGCAAGGAGCCTGAGACGACTGTAACCGTTGAAGAGCTAGAAACGCCTGAACAAACGCAACCAGAACTGGTATCATTATTTGTTGAAGAACTTCCTGAAGATGTTCATGTTTCAGATGTAGTTACCAGTGATGGCAAAACCAAGAAAAGGGTTGTTAAGAAACGCGTGATCAACAAACAAAAAGACGGCAAACAAGAAAAGACCAAGATAGTAACAGTTGAGGAAGATGGCAAGGAGCCTGAAACGACTGTAACTGTTGAAGAGCTAGAAACGCCAGAACAAACGCAACCAGAACTGGTATCATTATTTGTTGAAGAACTTCCTGAAGAAGTTGAAGTTTCAGATGTAATTACAAGAGATGGAAAGACAAAGAAACGGGTTGTAAGGAAACGCGTGATAAAGAAACAGAAAGGCGACAAACAAGAAAAGACCGAGATAGTAACTGTTGAGGAAGAAGGCAAACATCCTGAGACGACAGTAACCATTGAAGAGCTAGAAACGCCTGAACAAACGCAACCAGATTTGGTATCATTATTGGTTGAAGAACTGCCTGAAGAAGTTCATGTTTCAGATGTAGTTACAAGAGATGGAAAGACAAAGAAACGGGTTGTAAGGAAACGCGTGATCAAGAAACAAAAAGACGGCAAACAAGAAAAGACCGAGATAGTAACAGTTGAGGAAGAAGGCATGAAGCCTGAGACGACTGTAACTATTGAAGAGCTAGAAACGCCAGAACAAACGCAACCAGAACTGGCGTCTTTATTGGTTGAAGAACTTCCTGAGGAAATTCAAGTTTCAGAGGTAATTACAAGAGATGGAAAGACAAAGAAACGGGTGGTTAAAAAACGCGTGATCAAAAAAGAGAAAGCCGGCAAACAAGAAAAGACCGAGATAGTAACCATTGAGGAAGAAGGCAAGAAGCCTGAGACGACAGTAACCATTGAAGAGCTAGAAAAGCCTGAAATTCCTGAAGAAAAACAACCTGAAATTCAATCATTTTTGGTTGAGGAACTTCCTGAAGAAGTTCAAGTTTCAGATGTAATTACAAGAGATGGAAAGACAAAGAAACGTGTTGTGAGGAAACGCGTGATCAAGAAACAAAAAGACGGCAAACAAGAAAAGACTGAGATAGTAACAGTTGAGGAAGAAGGCATGAAGCCTGAGACGACTGTAACTGTTGAAGAGCTAGAAACGCCAGAACAAACGCAACCAGAATTGGCGTCATTATTGGTTGAAGAACTGCCTGAAGAAGTTCAAGTTTCAGATGTAGTTACAAGAGATGGAAAAACAAATAAAAGGGTTGTTAAGAAACGCGTGATCAAAAAACAGAAAGACGGCAAACAAGAAAAGACCGAGATAGTAACAGTTGAGGAAGAAGACAAGATGCCTGAGAGGACAGTAACCATTGAAGAGCTAGAAATGCCTGAAATTCCTAAAGACAAACAACCTGAAAGTCAATCAATTTTTGTTGAGGAACTTCCTGAAGAAGTTCAAGTTTCAGATGTAATTACAAAAGATGGGAAGACGAAGCAACGTGTTGTTAAGAAACGTGTGATCAAAAAACAGAAAGACGGCAAACAAGAAAAGACCGAGATAGTAACCGTTGAGGAAGAAGGCAAGAATCCTGAGATGACAGTAACCGTTGAAGAGCTAGAAATGCCTGAAATGCCCGAAATGCCTGAAGACAAACAACATGAAATTCAATCTCTTTTGGTTGAGGAACTTCCTGAAGAAATTCAAGTTTTAGATGTAATTGCAAGTGATGGAAAAATGAAGAAACGGGTTGTTAAGAAACGCGTGATCAAAAAACAGAAAGGCGGCAAACAAGAAAAGACTGAGATAGTAACAGTTGAGAAAGAAGGCAAGAAGCCTGAGACGATTGTAACTGTTGAAGAAGATGTCCTGGAGAAAAATAAAATCAAACCCTTATTCTTACACGTACCCACACTTGTTGAAAAGAAACAACAAACTGAGGAAGAGGTTCTGAATCTGTTAAAAATGGAAATTATCAAGAAATATCTTGGGCATGCTATACCACAGTTTCTTGGGGAAATCAGCATACCATTGGCAAGTTGTTCCATTCTGCTAGAGTATCAGGAGAATATTTCACAAAGTTCATTACCAGATGGACAAAAGAAAACCATTTCAAGACGTACACTCAAAAAACCAAAAGGAGAAAAATCTGAGATCATAAAAATTGAAACCGTAGAAATTTCAGATGCCAAACCAAAAACAAGTGTGAAAATTGAAGAAACTATCTTTGACATCGAGGATAAACCAGTAGCTTCTGTATTAGAGCTGCCAGAAGATGTGGACGTAATTGAAATTAGTACCGCTGATGGAAAACCCACAAAAAAAATAACTAAGAAGCGAACACTTCTCAAAAAAGTTGGTCCAAAATTAGAGGCTACTGAAATAATTACAGTATTGGAAGATTTCAAGGAGCCAAAACAAAGTGTTATAATAAAAGAATACCCTGAGACAAAACAAGAAAATAAATCCTCTCAAAACAAGGAGAAACCTCACAAACAAAACACTGATGATGTTGAAGAAAACAAGCCATCACAAATGTTTATTATTGAAAAAGATTATATTCAGGCAGAAAAAGAAGAACCGGTAGATTTCTCGGTGAAACATCATAAAATAACACCTGTTTTCACACCTCTCAAATCCTTCAAAACAATTACAGAGGTACACACATTAGAATCAACACAGGATACACATCTTGGTAAGACATATTTTTTTTATTATATCTAAGACTTTTCTTTATCAAACATAATATTTTTAGGTTCAATAACTGAGCAAGTGAGAAGAGCGACTGCTAATTTAGTGCACGAAGTGAAGGAATCTGTAATCGTTGAACAAGTTCAAACACAAAAACCAGTTGAGGACATAACTCAAATTTCAGTTCAAAAGCCTGATTACATTGAAGAATTACCAAAAGAAATAAATTTAGTTGACAATATTGACAATGATGAGCCTAAAAAGAAAGTAATTAAAAAGAGAGTTCTCAAAAAACGGGATGATAAAAAGGACGAATTGGGAGAAATGGTGATTGTTGATGAGGATGGAAAGGGTCCAGAAGAACATTTGGAAGATATTTTTACCAGAGAAGACGTGAGTATAGCAGCAGATGAGCTCCCAGAAGAGGTGAGAGAAGTATTTTTGGAAGTTGAGGGAAAATCTGTAAAACAAGTACACAGAAAGAGAATAATGAAAAAACACAAGGATGGCAAAGACGAACTAACAGAAATCATAACGATTGAAGAAGAAGGCAAGGAGCCTTGCACAGCCATTGTTGTAGAAGAAGCTGAGACATCTGACAATTTGAATGAAATACCTGATTTTATCAAGAGTAATTCAACTGTTACTATTGAAGAAATCGAGGACACTAGAGATCAACATGGCGTTGTCGAGATTGAAGAAATACCTGCAGAAGCTGTTTCCCCAAAGACCTCCAAACTGGAAGAACCATCATTGAAAGAGGAAGTCAAGTTAATAACTGACGATGGTATACTATTTGTCCCAACTTTAGTTGATAAAAATAAAGATACAAGTGATTTATTAGATTTAGTAAAGATAGAAGTTCTCAAGAAAGTGCTAGATCAACCAAAACTTCAAAGTGTTGATACTGATGAGAATATTGCTGAAATTCCAGAAAAAGAAGAAAGTAAGAGAGTTGTAAAGAAGAAAAGAATGATTAAGAAAAAAGACGTACAAGATAAAAGAAGATTTGATATTCCAGAGGAAGATAAATCCGCTCATACAAGCTCAAAAGATTTTCCAGAAGTTGACAGAGAAACTGCAATTCCTACGGAAGAAGAATTCAAATATGAAAAAGCCGTGATAACTGAAATACTTCCAGAAGAAGTCCAGGTCATTGAAACAATAAGATCAGATGATAAACCTAAGAAAACTGTTATAAAAAAGAAAACTATCCGTACAAGAGATAGCAAGAGATCACAAGACACAAACATTGTAACAATCGAAGAAGATGGCAAACTTTTGGATACAAGCATCACTATAGAAGAGATAGATATACCTGATACATTTTTATTAGACGAACATGTTGACGAACCTGGTGAGGTGATAGTTGAACTTCCAGAAGAGGTCAAAATATCGGAACAGTTGAATAAATATGGAAAACTAGAAAAGAAAACTATTAGGAAACGTCTCCTTAAAAAACGAAAGGGTTCTAAAGATGAAATTATAAAAATTGTCACGGTTGAAGAAAATGGCAAAAAACCGCAGAGTACAATTTGCATTGAAGAAATGGATGTACCTGAAGATGAATTGTATGAAACTCAACCAATTTTAATTGAAGAATCCCCAGAGGAGATTAAGATTGAAGAAATAATACCAGAAGAAGGTCAGTCTGTAAAACGGATTCTAAAACAAAAAACAATAAAGAAAAGAAAGGGTAAAAAACAAGAAACAATGACAATTTCAACAACAGAAGAAGAAGGAAAAACTCCAATGACATCCGTAACTGTCGAAGAAATTGAAAATCCAGAAGAAATATCTGAAGAATTAACAACTTCAAAATCCTGCACAGAAGTGCACATTGAGGAGTTACCTGAAAAAACTGTTGTACTAGAAACTGACCACGAAGGTAACCCCATAAAAACTATGAAAACAAGAACAATCAAGAAACCGAAAGGTGTTACAGAAGAATTATTGCAAATCGTGACAGTCGAAGAAGTAGGAAAGAAGCCACAGACCAGTCTCGTTATTGAAGAGATAAAATTAAATGAACCACGCTTTAAAAAACATAGAACAAAAGTCATAAAAGAACAACAGCCAGAAAAAATAGAACCCAAATCGGAAAAGCCTGAAGAAATACAAACTGACCACGAAATACCCAAACTTAGAAAAGAAATTTCAGTTCTAACACCTATTGAAAGAAAAGAAATCAAACCACAGAAATTTGAGATTGTTGAAAATAAAGATTTGGTCAAATTAGCAGAGATAAAACTACGTAAGCCTAAAATATCACTTAAAAAGGAGACGAAACAGAAAGTGCCACGATTTCTTCTTAAAAGTAGAATACAATTTATAGATTTTCCACCACAAAATGAGCAAGAGAGACTGCCAAAGATATCAATACTTGAACCAGTTTACAGAGATAATGGTATTTTATCGAGAACAATTAAGGAAGCTGAAACGGTCAAGAAAACTAAAAAAAGGAGACTCAAGGATAAAGACCTAGATTTCAAGGAACTACAAAAATTGGATCTAGAATTAGAAGAAATAAAGAAACGAGAACTAGAAAAAGTTGACGATCAATATCGCTATGAAAAGCAACCCAAGAAGAGTGTTATTTCCCAAGAAGAGTCTAAGAAAATAGTTTTAGGTAAAGGAAAACTTCCAAAATGCGACGATGATTTGACTCCCATCAAATTAAAACATGTTCAAAAAGCAGACGATATTCAAAACGAGTTGATAGCTGAAAAAACACCAGAGCAATCTGTTAAGAAAGATGTACAGCCTAAGGAACGAAGCTCGCATGAGGACGATGAGTTGAAATTCTCTCCTATAGACACTGAACCAGAGAGTGAAAATAAAGAAGAGAATTTGTCAAAAATGCCGGACATAGAGGATACAGATGCAACCATCACTAAAAAGCCCGTACTTACAAAAAGAAAGAAGATTAAAAAGGTTCAAGATTCGGATAAACATTACATTGAAAAAGGTGTACCAAAGCCTGAATCTGATGAAGAATCACCTGAAATAAGTCTTAGATACAAACAAAAACCGAAGCCAGAGGAAGTTGTAGAAGATATACAACTCAAACCTTTTAAATTAGATAAAGATAAAGATATCCAAATTGTGGAAACAACTGATAGTTTAAAACTCTCTGAAGCCCCAAAAGTTACTTATGAAAGTGAAGAAGAGAAGCCCAGCGAAAAATCTGTCGAAACAAAAGTAGTGAAAAAGAAAAAGAAAATTACTAAAAGAGACTCGCAACCATTTATAACTGGAATTGAAAAATACCAAAAAGATGAGGAACCAGCAGAAGAAGAAGCTCCAGAAGAATATCCATTTATCGTTGAAAAACCATTACCAGATGAACAAACGCCCAATTTGGTGGACATGATTATCAGTAAAGAAAGTAATAGTGAGAAGATTGAGGAAAAAATAATAAAGAAGAAGAAGAAGAAAACACCTGAAGATAAGACTGAGAGCATTCAACAGCGACTCGAGGCACAAAGACCTGATGAGTTGATACCCAAGGAGGAAGTTATAAATGACATATTGGAACCCGCACTAAGCGTAGAAAGCGAGAACTTAGTGAGTCCTGAAATTATTAAAGATGCTCCGAGAGAAGAAATAAGTGTCAAGGTGGCTCCTAAAGAAGAAGGAATCAAATTACCAGTCAAACTAAGAAAGCCAAAAGCCCCAGCAAAGAAAGAGGTTAGTTCAAAGCTACCCAAATTTCTACTCAAAAGTAGAATTTCGGTCGTACAGTTTCCACCGCAGTCCGAAATACAACAATTCTTAAAAACAAAAGAACTAGAGCCTATTTATCGTGATAATGGTGTTTTATCTAGAAATGTAATAGAGGCAGATAAATTACCGAAGAAAAAGCATAGAAAGTTGAAAGAAATTGATGCTGGCTTGAAAGATTTGGAGAAGCTTGATTTAGAATTAGATGAGATTAAGAAGAAAGACTTGGAAAAGTTGGATGATGAATACAAACCTAAACGAAAGCAAAAAGAAAAACCAGATCTGGCAAAACCAGATAACCAAATAGTTTTAGGAAAAGGAGAAATGCCGAAAGAAAAGGAAGATTATCAACAGGAACTGACACTAACAAAAATATCTATGAAAATACCCAAGACAATACAAGCCTCAGAATCTCCTGTTGAATTCTCAGAAGCAAAAGTAATAATCATACCAGATGCAGATGAAACATATGAAACGGCTTCAGAGTTGGAGAAAGAAAAGAAACAAGAAGACAAATTTTTGAAGAAAATCAAAAAACCGAAGACAAAAGTTAAGATGGAAAATAAAGATTCGACACCAGGAACTCTGGAACCAGAACCTGCACAAGACCAAGACAGTACTGATTTTGCTCAAAGCTACACACAACCAGAAATACCGAAAGATGAAGTCGATGAAGATAAATCGTTAGAACAGATTCAAAATAACTCAGAAGGAGTAGTTACAGAAACATCTGAAAGTGAATATACCACACCCATCATAACAGAGGTTTCTAAGAAAGAACATTATACAGTAAAAACAAAAGAAAAAGTTAAGAAGCCTAGAAAACCTAAGCAGGTGAAAGCTGAACCAGAAACAATTCTTGAAAAAGCTGAACCAGAAGCAATTCTTGAAAAAGCTGAACCAGAAGCAATTCTTGAAAAAGCTGAATCTTCTGATAAAATCGCAGATCAAAAACCTGAACTTACAATTGAAACAACAAAAGAAGAAGTACTGATTATTGAAGATTATCGAGAAGAGGATAAAGAGAAGCCTAAGAAAAAGAAGCCTAAGCCACAAGAAAGTTTGAAACTTACAGAAAAAACAGATGTAAAACCTGTATTAATGACTGTGAAGCGAATGTCTATAGATAGACCAAAACAATTAACAATAACACAAGAGGTTCCAGAATTTGCAGAAATTAAACTGAGAAAGCCTAAAGATCTTCCAAAGACAATAGAGACAGAGAAGAAAATGAAGAAACCTCTCTTGAAGAGTAGAATAAAAATAAATGATTTCCCCCCTCTGACAGAAAAAGAACAAAAATCTATTATAACAGATTTGGCGCCAGTATTTAGAGATAATGGAATTTTATCAAGAAATATTGATGAAGCAGAAAAAGCCAAACCGAAGAAGAAAAAAGTAGTTAGAAGAATCAAAGAACTAGAGAAATTGGATAAAGAATTCGAAGAACTTAAAAAGCATGTTCCTGAAATTGTATCTGAAGAATATCGGCAAAAACAAGATAAACCTAAGAAAGAAAAACCCACACTCATGAAAATCGTCAGAATTCAAATAAGTCCACAAAAAGCCAAAGTCATTGAAATTAAACCCGAGGTGATTAATCTAGCTGATATAAAACTTAAAAAAGCAAAAGCCCCTGAAAAGAAACAAGAGTCTGTTAAATTACCGAAGCTTAAACTTAAAAGCAGAATAATTCATGTAGATTTTCCACCAATTAATGAGATCTTACAACAACTTCAAATAAGTGATATCGAAACTAGGAAAGGTAACGGAATACTTTCAAGAAATATTGAAGAGGCCGACAAAATCAAAAGAACAAAAGTGAAAAAAATCAAGAAACCAAAGTTAGAAGCCCCAGAACTCGAAGTTTCAGATTTCGTACTTGATGAAATCAAAAAAGACGAGCCAGAGAAAATCGACAATGCAAACAAATATCAAAGAAAGTCCATTATAACTGAAGAAGAAGAAAATGATATCAAAAAAATTAGTATTGGCAAAGGCAAAATTCCCAAAGATACAGAATTAAAAGAGGATATAAAGCTTAGAAAAGTCAGGCCAGATAAGTTGAAAGACACCCAAGAAGAGGACCGGCAGATAGAAACAATATCTGTTGGCGATACAATACCTAGTAAAAGCGGATTTCTTGACGATCTGTCAAGAACTAAAGTTGAACCATTCGAAACAAATCTTGATGAAAATGAGAAACCAAAAATAGAAGTACCAGATGATATAGATCAGGCAGTAGAAGAAGAACTGAAAAGTAAACCGAAATATTCAAAAGAAGATAGATCTAAACCAGTTCCTGAAACAGAAGAACATGTGTTAGTAAAAGGTTCCCCAAAAGAGAAAAAAGAGCAGGATGAGCCAAATATCGAATTCAGGAAATTCCAAAAAGAGATACCAGACGAAGAGCCAGTTAATATAACCTTGAAACCATTCACAAAAAAAGTTGACGTTGGTGAAGATCAAGTTCCAGAAATAACTATCAAACCATCATCAAAACTGAGTGAAAGTAATGAAAAAGAATCAAACTTAAGGAGAAAACTTCCAAAACAAAAGATTTCCAAAGAAAGAGATACTTCTGATACAGAAAAAGTTATTTCAGATGAAATCCCGATAGATAAAACTACTACGTCAGAAACTCCAGAAGAAACTGAAAAGAAACAAACTACAGAAACTCCTAAGATGAAAACCGACAAAAAAGTTTCAATGAGAGCAGATAAAAAACCAGGATTAAAAAGAATTATGCTCAAAAGTCGTATTATATTCAATGAATTTCCTCCGAATTCCGAAAAGGAATTGCGTCCTGTCATTAAAGAATTAAAGCCATTGATTAAAGATAATGGTATTTTGTCACGAAATATAAGTGATGCGGTTAAATTAAAGCCGAAAAAACAAAAAATAAAGCTACCCTCATTAGACAAATTAGACAAAGAATTCGAAGAATTGAAAAAAGAGCCCGAGAAAGTAGATGAAGAATTCAGAAAGAAGCCTAAGAAAATCAAAAAAGAAAAACCTATTCTCATGCAAATTTCAATCCAAACAATCAAACCACAAAAACCCAAAATAACAGAAATTCAACCCGAGATCTTTAACTTGTCTGAAATTAAGCTAAAGCCATCCAAGGTGGTAGCGAAAAAAGATGAAAGTATAAAGATTCCCAAAATGAAATTAAAAAGTCGAATTGATCACATTACTTTCCCGCCACTATCGGAGATTATGAAAATGCCACAATTTAGCGACATCGGTGCAATTAGACAATGTGGTATAATTTCCAGGAATATTAAAGAGGCAGAGAAATCTAAGAAAACTAAGATAAAAAGGACTAAACCTACAGACAAGGACTTGACAGATCTTGAAAAACTTGATTTAGAATTCGATGATCTGAAGAAAGATAAGCCCGAAATTACGGACGAACCACATAAGTATAACAGGGACATAAAACCAACAACAGAAGAAACGGAAGCAGTAACAATATCACTGAAAATTGGTAAAGGAAAAGTTCCAGAAAAGGATGAAGTAAAAGAAACCTTAGTGCAACTAAAGAAACGCCCAAGTAAAGTAAATGATGATTTACCAGAGGACATTGCGAAAGAAAAACAAATTCCAGATTCAAAATCGACAGAAATGGAACCTAAGCCCGAAAATATTATAAGTGGTCCTGATTTTGAGCCATTTGATATCGATAGAGACTCGCCTGAGAAACACGAGCTCGAGTTACCACAATCCGAAGAACCTACAAAGGATATAAAGAAAAAGAAAACATCAGAATATAAGCCTAAAAAATCACAGAAACCTCCTCCAGAAAAGATAGAGGTTCCTATTATTAAAGGCGAGCCTAAGTTACCAGTCGAAGAGGAAGAAACAGATGTTCATTTCAAAATTAAACAAGGAGAGAAACCAGAAGATGAACCTGATGGAATTACT
This sequence comes from Crioceris asparagi, assembly GCA_958507055.1. Taxonomy (NCBI): domain Eukaryota; kingdom Metazoa; phylum Arthropoda; class Insecta; order Coleoptera; family Chrysomelidae; genus Crioceris; species Crioceris asparagi. The sequence continues at coordinate 10,317,969 of OY293828.1, forward strand.
CTTAAACCTTTCAAGAAAATAAGTGAATCAGAGGAGTTTAAATCAGATATTGAAACCACTGATACTTTCAGTGTCACAGTAAAAGAGATCCCTGAAGATGTCGATCAGCATAAAATTGAGCGCAAGCCTAAAAAGAAAACACCTAGAAAAGGACAAAAACCTGAAGAGAAAGAAAAAATTCTAACGGAGACTCCTGAAAAAATATCAGACGATATAGTACCAGATGAACCAATTCACATTGAAAAAGGCGAAGAAATTCAACAAGTATCTCCTGATTCCACAACGAATGAGCCAGCAGAGGAAGAAACTACGGAACTTATCACAATACAGAAGAAGAAGGTACCTAACAAGGACAGCGCTGCAGATGAAGAAGAGGAACTTGAATTCACTTTGCCTAAGAAAGAAAAAATCACTGAAGAAATTGATACAAGCTTAGATACAACAGAGATTTTATTGAAAAGAAAACCTAAAAAAGAAATCAAAGATGAAGAAGCCAAAGCAGAGTTGACCATTGATAAAACAGTTCCCTATCCTCTGCATGAGGACAAAGAAATTCAGAGCAATGAAGAACCAAAACCCGGAACCGAGGAAACGATTGGAGTTCTAGAGGACTCAACACAACCCAAGAAAAAAATAAAAAAACCGAAAAAAGATAAGACCAAGTCAGAATTACCCAGAGATGAGTCGGAACCTGTTACAAAAGATGAGATTCAGGCTACGTTATTGAAGAAATCTATTCCAGAATCTGAGGACAAAAATGAAGTAATTCTAATAAAAGATCGTCCAGAAACAACTAGCGAGAGTGTAGAAAGATTAATACCAAAGACTGATAAAGACAAAGAAACAGAACATAGTGAATTACAGTTGGAAAAAGTAGTTGTGATTCCCCAAGATGAAAGTGAAGATATTCCTACAGATATATTAGAGTTAAGTCCAGAAATTATTCCAGAAGCTAAGCTATCTAATGATGACGACAAGCCTAAAATTATTGTAGAAACAAAGCCCGAAAATGAAATGATAATGAAAACTAAACCATTTGTGGAGAAAGTCGAAGAAACAGTAAGCATAAAAAAACCAAGAAGAAAATCGAAACAGGATGAGGGAGCTGATGATGAGCTGATAATAAAGAAAATATCTCAAATACCTGAAGATGATACAACAACCGAGGTTGAATTTTATAATAAGCCACGGGAAGCAGAGAGCGATCAAATAACATTAAAAATGAAAGCACCTTCTGAAGAAGTACAAGAATCAATAACTATTAAAAAACCGAAAAAGAAATTAAAAATTGCTGAAGACGCTGAAATTGGATTGACAATTAAAAAAATTACTCCAGTATCTGAAGACACAAAATCTGAAAATGAAGTAGATGAGATAATTTCTTCTCCTGGAAACAAAATCGAAAAAGAAATAATGGCAGAATTACCTATTGATGAAGCTTTCAAACTTCCTGAAGATCATGTTTCAGAGGGAATAACCATTAAAAGGCCTAGAAAGATATCCAAAGAATCTGATGAGGCAGAACAAACTATTAAAAAATATCCATCCGATAAGAAATCGGATGACGAAGTATTTGATAAATTAACCATTATGAAGCCAACTGATAAGCCTATAGCTGAAGATGAAGTAAGTGTAGAGTTTAAAATAGTGAAAGAGTTGCCAAAAGATGAACCTCATATACAAGAGGGAATAGATGAAACTATGAAACCTGTTGAAGACGATATCACGGAGCAAATCACCATAAAAAAACCGAAAAAAAAATCCAAAAAGAGTGACGAGGCAGAAGAAACCATCATAAAATATGTACCTATTCCCTCTGATGAAAAAACAGATGCAGAAGTATTTGATGAGATGACAGTTATAAAACCAAAAGATAAAAATACAGCTGAAGATAAAGAAGGTGTTGAGCTCAAAATAGTGAAAGATTTGTCAAAGGATGAACCTGATAAACAAGAGGAAATATACGAAACTATCAAACCGGTTGAAGACGATATCTCGGAGCAAATCACCATAAAAAAACCGAGAAAAAAATCCAAAAAGGGCGACGAGGCAGAAGAAACCATCATAAAATATGTACCTATTCCCTCTGATGAAAAAACAGATGCAGAAGTATTTGATGAGATGACAGTTATAAAACCAAAAGATAAACCTACAGCTGAAGATACAGCAGACGTAGAGCTGAAAATAGTGAGAAAGATGCCAAAAGATGACACTGATAATCAAGACACAATAATAAAGAGGCAAGAACCTGACGAGGTAACAGCAGAATTAACAAAGAAAAAGCCACCGGCTAAAAAGAAATCTATTGGTGAGGAGTCTGAAGAGATAACAATCAAGAAACTGAAACCAGTCAGGAAACCATCTCAACCTGAAATCGAACCTATCAAAGAAGATGAAATACAAACAGTCATTTTCAGGCCAAGAAAATCCAAAACGAAAGAAGAAATAGAGCAAGAATTCAAAATATCTCTCGACTCTTATGCGGAAGAAGAAATATCACTATCGACAAAAGTTAAACTCAAAAAACAGAAACCTAAAACATATTCAGAAGAGACTGCAGAAGATACAATCAAAATAACTCAAAGTTATGAAGACGAAGGCCCATTAATAGAGGAAGTGATAGATGAAGGAAGCGATGCAGAAGACCTACCTCTTGATGATGAAGATGTTTCAGAAAGTTTCCATGTACCCTTAAAAAGACGACCATCACGTAAATACTCCGTGTTTGAAGAAGATGAAGCTGAAATAAGCTTAAGAACACCTTCAAAACAAATTGATTACGAGGAAGAAACGGTCACTGTGAAACCGAAGAGAAAAGAATCAATAGTTACATTCGATGAAGGTAGGAAGGATTTATTATGAATGAAAATATTATGTTTTTAAATATTCTCTAATCATATTTTGCAGAAGAAGTATCTTTGAGTATAACAAAGGAAAAACCAATATTTGACGATATTGAAGTTATACATGAGGAAGAAGTGGAAAAAGGAGACGTATATTATTCATTCACCATATACGATGCAGAAGCTGATCAGGCTATCGATCTCGTAGAAGGTGAAAAAGTGTATGTTATAGAAGCAACAGAAGATTCTGACTGGTGGTTAGTTAAAAAGCATTTGACCGAACAGACTGGTTGGGTGCCATCTAAAATTCTCATGACTGAACCAGAGTATGTAAAATATGTTCAGAAAAAATTGAATGAGAAAATAGATAAACTTCCAATTTTGGAAAGTAAGTACTATCACTATATACCACAACTAATATAACAAATACAATCATTTTTTTTCTAGAGCCAAAATCCCAAGAGAAAGCTTCAGCCCCAAGGTTCATCAGAAAGCTTCAACCTATCGTTACGCCTGACGGATACTCCGTTCAATTTGAATGTAAAGTTGAAGGCAACCCACGTCCACAAATAACTTGGTTTAGGCAGACTCATATAATTAAGGAATCAAAGGACTTTCATATGTTCTATGACGAAGACAACGTGGCAACATTAGTCATAAATGAGGTGTTCCCAGAAGATGCTGGATCATTCACATGTGTAGCCAAGAATTCTGCAGGTTTTGCATCGAGCAGTACAGAACTGATCGTGGAATTTCCACTTTCAACTCATGGCTCAGACTTGCTTTCCATATCAAGAAAAAGTCTATCTCGAACATCATCTTTGGCAGATATACTTGAGGGTATACCTCCGACTTTTTCCAAAAAGCCACAACACCAATGTATTCCCGAAGAGACAGATATTACAGTAGATAGTATAATAACAGGAATGCCAGAGCCAGAAATAAAATGGTATAGAAATGGTAAACGTTTATCGTCAATGGCAAATATCACAATTTCAAAAACATCAAAGAAACATGTATATACAACAATTCTGAAAATCAATAAAATTACCAAGAAACAAGAAGGAAAATATAAAATTGTAGCTAAAAATAAAGATGGAGAAGCATGCGTTGAATTTACAGTAAAAGTATTAAATGATGAAAAAGAGCCCCCAGAAATTCTGGAGCCTTTATCGTCCATTGCAGTTAGAACAAAACAGAGGATAACCATGAACACTATTATAACTGGCAATCCAACACCAACTATTGCATGGTTCAAAGATGGCCAACCAATCAAGAAAGACATTACAAAGATAACCAAAAATAAGTATAGTCTTACTATAAATAGTGTATGTCTAAACGATACTGGAAAATACTCGGTACAAGCGAAGAATCCTCTAGGAGAAGTAGAAACAAGTGCCACTTTGACAGTAGAGGGTAATTTAAATTTGAAAAATATCGCTGTGTAGATGCTTATTGCATAAATGATAGATAATGAAATACTAAATGCTGGCTAGAATATTTACTATTTTTAAATATTAAGGAATACTGCTTTCATTTGCTTTATAGATATATTCATTTATAAATCATACTGCTTTGTAAATGCATAGAAAGAGAATATAATAATAAGGGTAAAAACATATTATTAATAAATGCTGTAAATGACCGATCATGCTGATTTCTCTAGTTTCTAGCAATCATAGGCAAACGTGTTAACACGATACACCTAATTATAACTTTAAAAATATTTCAATATCAACTTCTAATGTAGATTCAATTTCAGAATACCCAGAAAACGAGGAGCCACCCCTATTCGTAGAACGATTTGAAGAACAAGTTGTTCAAGAAAAAAGTCCTTTGTTACTTAGAGCGAAGGTGGCAGGTAATCCAACGCCAGATGTTTATTGGCTACGTAATAATGAACCACTACAGCCGAATGACAGAATTAATATTTCTTATGATGGAGAAAATATACTGCTTTCAATCAAGGAAACCAATTCTGAACTTGACTCAGGTGATTATAAATGCATTGCAGTCAATTCGGTAGGACGTGCATCGCATGGTGCGAGAGTCTCTATAGAAGTTGACGCCGTCAAGTTCACCAAGACACTACAGAGCTCATACAACATTTTCGAACGAGATACATTAGAACTAGAATGTGAGACATCCCATTCAGTGCGAACTAAATGGTGGTTTAATAATGTAGAAATTAGTGGCATGGATCATCGCTTGGTTATCCAAGATGGTCGAACACACAAACTGGTTATAAAGAACATTTCACAAAAAGATGACGGTCACTATAAATGTACTGTGAAGAATCAAAAAACTGAAACTGTAGTTAACATACAACGTCGTAAGTTAGAATTTATCAAGACTCTACAAGATTTGGAAATTACCGAAAAAGACACAGGTATTCTTGAGGTGGAAATTTCATCTGACACAGCAGATGTCGTTTGGTACAAAGATGGCACCATAGTTGACAAAGAGACAGACAAATTTGTAACTGAAAAACAAGGTAGCATGAGAAAATTGCTCATCCGCAGCACATCAATTCACGACGAAGGTGAATACACTTGCACTCTTGAAGATCAAGAATGTAAGGCAGAAGTAACAGTTATCGAGCTTCCACCAGAGATCATCTCACCACTTGAAGATAAGACTGTTAATAAAGGTGACAAAACAGTTTTCGAAATTGAATTATCAAAAGGAGATGCATTAGCTAGATGGTACAAAGACGGTGATGAGATTCAGTTTTCGGAACACATTCAACTATCCATTGATGGTAAGAAGCAGAAACTCAAGATTTATAATACAGAACCTGAGGATGAAGGGATTTATTCATGTGAGGTAAGTGAATTCCTTATTCTAACAACTATGTACGCCAATATTATACCATGACAGATATTTACCGTTTTTTATATTTGTAGGTTGGTACTCAGTCTTCAAAGGCTAGATTGTCAGTTCATATACCCAGCTGTACCTTTATAAGATCTCTACCTGAATACACAATAGTCCCCATTAACAGAAGTGCTGAATTTGAAGTCGAACTCTCAAAGGAAGATGTAGAAGTGAGCTGGTGGAGGAAAAATGAAAAACTTTCAAAATCCTCTAAATATACGATTGAGGAACAGAAGAGACTTAGAAGGCTTATAATACATGAAGCTACTTTTGAAGACGAATATGAGTACTCATGCACGGTTGAAAAGTATCAACTCAAAACGTCGTCAAAGTTGAAAATCGGAGGTAAGATACAACGTGCAGTAAAGTTCAAGCGCAAAATATATATGTTCTTTTAGATAAACCATCTCCACCACGTGGGCCTCTTGAAATATCTGGCATGACAGATACGTCTTTCACTATACAATGGCAACCATCGGAAAGTGATGGAGGATCACCAATCACTGAGTACATTGTTGAGATGAAAGATTCTGCATCAAAGAAGCCATTCAAAAAAATTGGATTAACAAAAGGTGATAACACCGATATTGCAGTCAACTATCTAGAGAAAGGACATGGATACAAATTCAGGATAACAGCTAGAAACGCTATTGGTATAAGTGATCCTTATACACCAGAGGATACAATTGTCGCCGGATCACGAATAAGTAAGTACCTGATGGAATAAACAGAAAATTAATCATTGCATGAAACGCTTTTTTGACATTTCTATACGGCTATATATGAAAAAAAAAATTTGCTTTTATTCAACAGTTTCTTCATAAACCTTTCTTATTATTGTTTTATTTAAGTACATAATCACTAACACAGAGAAAATTATTTTATTAATAGATTCAATCATTATAATTTAATAACTCATTGACATTTATATGCATTGCTTAACACAATACTTGCTTTTATGCTGCAGGAATCAATTATCAGTTCAAGAAAACTGATGAAACGCTTTATTGCTTGCTAGGAATTTTTCCACCAGCTGATATAGGAATTAAGAGTGAGTATCCACGAATTTCCATAGATCAATCCGCAAAAGTGATACATACCTATAGAGATAATAATAAATCATTAGTATACTATCATGATTAAAACAGTAATGATAATTTTCAATTATTTTATTTAGCTCCTCCTTCACCACCGGTGAATCTGAAAATTACGGAATCAACAAGTCGAAGTGCTACTTTGACATGGGAGCCGCCATTAAACAATGGAGGTTCAGATATAAGTGGCTACATTGTGGAGAAGAAACTAGAATATATGCCCAATTGGGAGAAAGTTTTCACTTTGGAAGCATTCACACTACAATACACTTTCGAGAACTTGAAGGAGAAGAACGACTACGTGTTCAGGGTGTTCGCAGAGAATTCAGTTGGCTTGAGTCCACCTGCAGTTTCTGAAGTTGTTCAAATGAGAATACATGCCAGTAAGTTCTAATCTAAGGGAAAAAGATTCATATTCATCAATCACTCTTACGCACACAATGATTAGATTATAAAATGTCGCTTTTTAAAGAATTACAATATTACAATACTAACTCAATTCCACATTTCATTTAGGAGTTACCATGGAAAATATAGTGGTAATCTTCAAAATATAGTAAATGCAAAATAATACCATGAATAAACAAAAGGTTTGATATGTGTATGAAATAAAGTATAGAGCTTCACGTACACCATAAAAAAAATATTTTTTTTATTTTTTATGATACTATTGTTACTATTGCTGGAAAGTCAGATTTACAAACATAAAACATTTTTTTCCTTTGGAGTCATCACATTTTTTTCTCCTGTTTTAGCCGTTCCTTCACCTCCGACACCACCTCTAGAAATCAGAACAATTGGTCCAAATGCCATTGTCATCGAGTGGGGAATTCCTGAATCTGATGGCGGCTCACCATTACTTGGATATAATATTGCTATTAGAGATACCAAGAAAACAATGTGGATGGAAATTGGAAGGGTTCAAAAAGGAGTTCAAAAGTTCACCATCCGTGATCTACAAGAAGATCATGAATACATGATAAGAATATTTGCGAAGAATGAGATTGGTCTAAGTGAACCATTGGAATCAGATGAGCCTTTTAAGGTTCTTCCGTCTGGAGGTAGAATACCTACAATTGACCTCATGATAGAAAATAAATTAACAAAACATATTTCCCTTATAGATACAGATCAAGATGATTTTAGAGAAGCCACCGATAGGGAACCGACATCATACAGTACAGAAACATCAACGTCCTGGCTAAGAGACAACAGTATGGATGCAGACATACATTCATATTCGAAAGGAACTTTGTTGAAGAAAGATGAATATTTCTTCAGAATTTGGTGTTACGCCACCAAACTGTTCAAGTAAACATGCGTATTTTCGATTATTAAGATGTAAATATTTGCTGTCTTTAAAAGTTTAAGTGTATTTTATTGGATATTATTTACTACCTAGAGAATATTATTAATTTTATGTTTGTGTTCACTTTGTGTTGGAATAATTTTTTTGCGAATTGCGAGCTTCAATGAATGAATTAAATTCCAATACTCTTTGAATACAAACTAGCGTGGCAAATTATTATTTAAGGATACTGTGATACTGAATATTGATAAAGTGAGTGATGTGCCTCACTTAACGATTACGATTAAATGATTTACTATAATCATGTACATTTACATTACGATTTTTTCGTTTGTTTAATTATTTATTACTATTTATTATGTTCATGTGTTTATTATTATAATTACTTAAAATTCAATAGAAACAATATTTTGAGAGAGAAAATATAGGTGCCAACATTTTTGAATTGGATCTATTGAATTTTGAAGATGTATTTTAATAAAGATTTTAACGAAATTTGGATGTTTTCAATTTTTTGACCGACAAACCCCGAACGGAGGAGGTATACAATTCAACTGTCTGCATTCGTTTGAAAAAAAAAGGCTTGAGAAATGGTCCCTTAGCCCAAGAAGGAGGGTGAAGAGGGCAAATTTTCTCGAAAATCGAAAATCTGAGGTGGTATAATTAAAGATAGGGAAATATCCGGAAACGTTTAAATTGAACATTTTTTCTAAATTTTTTTTTCCTTAGATTTTCGGCTTTCGAGTTACAGCGGTGGTAAAATGGTAACATCTAAAATATTTATGCGTATTTCCGCAACGATGTTTTGAGATCTCAATAATAACAACTACAAGCCAAGAATATATGTGGATAATAGGATAAGTACTATCTTCATTGGTATTAGTGAACGTACTGTTACACTCAAAAGTGTGAAATAAATATTTTTTGCAAAAATTGGACCGGCGTTATTAGTTGGTGCTCTGAAAAATAGAAAATAATATTAATTCTATTGGTGCTGGTACTTGTGAAGTTGATGCCAAAAGTTATCAATCTAACTGCAACTGCACAACTTCAAAACTAACAGCACCAATAGAATTAAATTATTTTGTATTTTTCAGTGCACCAACTAATAACGTCGATCCAATTTTTTGTAAGAAAATTTATTAAAGGTCAATACAAACTCCTACCACTTGTTCCTCAGGCCAAAAAAAGTTTTTTTAAGTAAACTTACTTTGGTATAAAATTGCTTGGTTTAAGTCTCACAAGGCCCTGAGAATATAATTTTAAAATCATTTTTTGGCTAAAAATTTAAAACGGCTAATGTCGACGAAACTTGGTACGTTGGCCTAGTGTTATATGCTGAAAAAGCCCATGTAAAAATTATTAATAATAATCCATGAGCGTAGAACTTTGGTTTTTTAATCATTTTACCATTTTTGAATTTCCAGGCCAATAGATGAAAAGGATAGTAAACTTTAGATTAAATAACTTACTCACTACAAAAAGCTACCTACTGTTTTAATAATTAGCAATAGTTTTTATAAGGAAATTTAGAAACATGAAAACAAATATTTTATAGAAACTGTTCAAAGTGTCCACCATTTACACGAATACAAAGATTTATACGACGAAGAAAATTAAAAAGTACATACTCTTTATATAACTTCTTTATTGCGTCTGAGATTATTTGTTGCATATTGAATCCGTTCCCAAAGTACTTCATTATCTATGGGTCTATCGTAAACCATGTCTCCATAAAAAGTAATCCATTGGATTTAAATCTGGTGAAAGGGGTGGCCAATTTATAGGAGCGTCATTACCTCTACCCTTCCATTTGTTCGTGTACTGTTGATTCAGGTAGTCGAACATTTATAGAAAAATGTGGAGGAGCTCCGAACCGAAAATAATGTTACCTATTATTCCAGCCCACACATTAATATTAATTTCGTTAGATCGATGCATGCGCATTTTCATATGCGTAAATTTGTTCGTTTTGTAGTTACCCCTCTTCTTGTAAAACACGCTTCGTCCGTGAACAAAACATTTTTGACAAAGTTTAAATTCCCTTCCCTTTTTCTATTAAAAAATCTTGTTCAATGCGTCCTAAAATTTCTCTTCAACGTCAGGTATCCTTACAAAACACTGCGGTTTCAGGAGCAAAGCAACCCGAAGACGTCTCTCAATGGCAGCAAACCATAGGTGGCTTGGTGTACAGCGACTTGGAAACCTTTTAGAGTATACCCTAACACACTCCCTACCCTTTCCTTGACAATATCCACAAACCAGTAATATATCGGTATATTCGGCATAGGTATAATGCAAGGCCATGATAAACCAAATAAACATCCTGTATCTGTATTTATTAGCAATTAATTTACGTGGAGGTTAGCGCGCGTCGGACTGCCATGCATTAGATCCCGGTTCAATTCCAGCTAAGTCGTGACAATTTTTCATGCCGTGACCACTTCGTGGAAAGCAGTTAAACTACCAAAAGTAATTATGTCTAGAAAAGCCTGTCAAATAGTGTCTTTCAGACCCATCGATAAAATGTAGGTCAAGTATCTTTGATATATGATTTCAAGTATTCAAATACTTTTGAGATTGATTAATTGATGATGATATATTTATGTATATTATATAACAGCAGTGTTTTTGTCGATACGCTATATTTCTCTTAAAACTTCATCAAAATTATTAATTGAGAAATCATTTTAAAGATTACGTTTCTCGCTCATGACGAGAAATAACAAAAAGTTGAAATATTGTTTTCATTCGAAAAAACTAATATCAAGACTTTTAATTAAACATAGGTATGTAGAACGCCCTATATTAAGAAGAGAATCCATTTAACTAACATACATGATCGCTTTTGGATTTAGTAATACTTATTATATAATATTTAAATACTCTCAGAGTATTTATTTAGTATTTAAATACATTTTCAAAAGCATTTGCCCCACTCTGGTTCTATACTTTAAAATAGTGAAAAGTTGAGTTTCATAAAATACATAAATTAGTAGTTTTTAATAATTATTTTGTCATTTTAAGAGTTCTGTACATTCGATGAAAAACGGAATCCTTATCCCTCGGATCCATATGTTTGTTAATAATTTAGATCACTTTTTAAGCATATCAAGTTCAATACTTTATTAGGAGAAGATAAAATCAATATACAGGGTGTTTTTTTAAAAACATGCTAAAATTTCAAAAAAGTCTCATATGAACATATATCCTAAAGGTTTTAATTTTTGAAGCAGAGGGCGCTAAAGTTTTTTTCTGATAACCTTGGTATGGCATTCCAAATTTGTATATATATATATGAATATTCATGACCATTTCCTCCCTTATTTCCGAAACTCTTCACATGAGCCTAACTTGCACTTGACCAGCTTTGTTTAGGTAAATGTTGACACAAATTGTACATAAAAGTTAAAATAATAAATGAAAAATATTTAGACGGAAAGGCTTACAGCAATAAATGTACTTTCATGTATCTATATGTATAAGACTGTATTGCCGAAAAACGTGATTTGCTCAAGACTAAAGCGCGAAAACGGCTCCAAGTATTTTGATTAAACTTGCCTAATTGATTTAATTTGAATTTAAATTTTAGTTTTAGTTTGACTTTTTTTTCTTTGTGTACTGTTTAATTTTGATATTTTTATTTTGCTTTGTCTATAAAATTCATATTTTTTTGGCAATAAAGAATTTCTCTCTCTCTCTATTCTTCTGAGAGCCCTTTACCACCTACTCACAGCGCCATCTCTGAGAAAAAGCACAAAAAAGTTATGCTTGAATAAAATTCCGTATTTTCCACATGTTTCTTCAGATTCTGGCTAAACGTTTCATCTTGCGAAAAAATGTTACATGACCATTGTTGTTCGTCTTAACATGCTGTGGTAGCACGATTTGACCAGAGAATTTTTACTTTACTACCGCTATTATCGTCGCTATGTAAGGAGAGTATTGTAATTGTGTAAAATTTTTCATTCACTGATCATTTATTGAAATCTATGGATTTGTTAATGTATGCATGCCTAATTTTAAGCATTGGTGTTGGCTTCAGCAACGTCAACACATTAAAGATAGTCTAAATATTTGAATCTATTCTTTTTCAATTTCAACTTTCGGTTTCAAAGGTGCGACGTCTGTTTCTCAAACATTGTACTTCTGATTAAATGCGGCAATTATTATTGATTAATGTTTTAAACACATGCTACATGATGATTTTTCATGTTTCAGGAATATTCTTGTAAATTGTAGTCGAACATGTTTGGTTGCATTCTTTTATTTTTTTTGTATGAAATAAAAACTAGATTATTCTTACGACTAGTTATTAGCTTTTAATAAATCCATATAACATATATATCTTTAAAGAACAATAATAACTCTTATGTTTCTATAACTACTTCAATAAAAAGATACTTGAATATAAAATAGTATGCCTAGATTGCTAATCCTGCTTTCTGACGACATTTCTGCATCAATGCACGCAAAATAAATTGTTTTCTAGACAAGGTCCTAACTTGCCGTAAGAACACGTCCAAATCGATTACGCCACATCTCAAAGCTTCTCCCATGTAGTAAATTGCATCCTCGATAGCTGCTTCCTCAGCAAATGCGTTCAGTAACCTTTAATATGCTTGTAATATAGCTTGATACTTGAAAGAAAAAACAAATACAACTTACTGTTTATATAATGGGGCAGTCGTTATTACAGCGTCATCTACATCAACGGATTCCTGATTGCTGATCCGCTCAATGGCTTTATCTAGTTCTTGTTCTTTATCCTTAAGCAATGTTATGTTTTTGTCCAGATCTTTCTGAAAACAACAATATTCAACATTTATGGCAGGTGTCAGCTCAGATCTCCTATTTACCTATAAAAGTAAACGAGGGCCAAACAAGAGTGCAAGGTACTGTATCTCGGAAACTATTAATTTTAGACTTGCGGTAGAGGTAAAACACTCACTAAATTAAGTTGCCAAGAGAAAATGCTGGACATTATTTCAGGTTTCTAAGATGACCGCTAGGGGGCGTAATCTTGAATTAAAAAATAAAGTTTCTCGCAATTTTACCGCATTAAACAAAAACAAAAAATTATACTTTTCTAAGAATAATTCAAGCCTTTTTTGTAAATAACTTTTTCCGTTTCTCTAAAAAATCCCGACGGCCTGTTGCCAGCGGAAAGGTAAATTTCTCAAAATTCATTGAATTGACAATTTAACAACCTTTTCATTGACTCACATGTCATTACACGCAAATTGCCCATTTTTAAGCGCATGTGTCATAGCCTTGTGGTTAGAGTTTGTTGTATTGGCTATTGAATATAAAACAGATAGGGTTCGCGTTCCGCTTCAAGGCTGTTTTTTTCACCTGTTTCTTATTAATAATTTAAATATATATTTTTTTAATCAGGGTCTATATCAAGATCTCCATAAAATGTACAATTACATCAAATGTATATTGACTTTTCATGTTTTACCAATAGTTCTTATTTTTTCTTTATTAATTACTCTTTTTTTGCATTTTATGAAAAATTGCTTGGAACAAAAGTTGCAGGGACTGATTATACCTATAACCCAAAATTATTTTCGAATATATTTACACTATGGCCCTTTTTTGATATTTTTTAAATGTTTGAACGGTCGCCATTTTGAAACTACTTACCCGATAATGCCCAATAACGAACTCGGCCGAGATATTTAAGAGATTGATTTTCGTAGCAAATTTGAACTTGATACCTCCAAAACTGCGACCTATCGTGTTAACAAATTTCGTAATATCCCATATAAACTTTTGAACCAAAAGTTTTTTTGAACTTACTTATAGACATATAACAACATGCCGTTGAATTTTTTTCGAAATTCAAAAGTGTGAACGATCGCAATAGATACATTTCTATAAGAAATCTACCTAATAATGTGTTGGGGGAAGTTCAAATGTTTTTGTAATTAAATAAGTACCTATGTGTATCTTCAAAGCATCTTAAACTAGGTGTCATTAAAAAAAGTTATTCTGTTTCTTAACAACAATAGACAATTAGAAACAATAAACTTAATGAAGTTTTAAATTTCAGGAGGTATCGAGTGATATATATTTCGTTGTTTTTTAAAAAAGACATTTACCAATTCCAAGCTCCTGTCTCATCATATAAGTATTAAAAATAAACCAAAAACAATAATACTATAGTTACCTACCTTTTCTTTTTCCATTCGATTCAAAATTCCTTCCAATTTCATTTTACCTTGCCTTAGTTCTTCTTGAGTTCTTTTCAATGTCTCTAATTCAGCTTGATTTTGTTGAAATTGTTCCTTCATACGACGCATCAACTTCTCTTCGATAGCAGTCAGTAATGATTCTCGAATATGTTCGTCTTTGATTGTTCCCGTACTTGTTGGTACCGGTGTCCCGAAATTATTGTTAGAATATGGAGGATACGGTGTAGGTTGGGCAAATGGGAATCCACCAAACGAAGGATTATTCGTAGGTGGATAAGGAGGATAACCGCTGAAACCACCAGAGGATGGTGGGTAAGATGTTGTTGGATATGGAGGAGGCATATATCCACCTGAAGGCTGGGGCATAAAGGCTGTAGAAAAGAAAAAATAAAGATGATAAGATTAATGTTAAATCAAAGTTATTTACGAGAATAGTTTTCTGTACTTTGTTAAAAATACATGTTTATTGTTGGCACCATACGAAACTTACATATGTACTTGTATATCTTAGTTCTTGAAGAATTTAGAGAAACAATAAAATTTGGCAAGTACTAGTAGAACTTATACGCCGAGGGTTCCGTACATTTATATTACGTCAGTTTTATTTTAAATATTGTGTTCTATGTTTTACAAGATTCTGTTCTGTTCATGGTGAAATGATCGTTTTTTGACAAGATGACGAGTAAATGGAGTTTTTGAAATTAAACTCAGCTACATTAATTAGAGGCTCCCGTGGTCTAGCGGATAAGACGTTGAACCTAACCTAACAGAGAGTTCGAGTGTTCGAGCTCAACTAGGTCAAAGGTAAAAGCCAGCAGTAAACATTAAAGTACGCCTTAAAACTCCCGGATCTGGTAGAAAATGGTATGTCCTTAGAGATATCGGTGGTTCTTAATCCACCATAAACTGTAGATCAAATTAGACCATCTCAGTTAATTTCCAGATGTTCTACTTTGCTATCTTCGGATATTGGGGGAGTTGGGAAATCGGTCAAAATAAAAGCGAGACTACGGGGTTCCTGTTGTTGTTCCTTCAAGAAATGTTTTTTTAACGGAACAGAATATATAAGTAAATATTAGATAACAAGAAAATGTGACAGATATATAGAGTTTGATTAGTTAAGAAAGACATGACGCAGAATTATTTAATCAATTCAATGAAAATGTTTGGGACACATCTAAAATGTATGTCAACATATTCTTGGGGCTGGTGATTATTGACACAGTTACTAGGATGGATTTTATCAATTTAATTTTTAGGCATTTTTAAATAAATGAATTGAACAATTCAGTGTTGTATATTGTTTGAAAGATTTATATTTTTTGGACTACCAGAAATCGTATGGTTTTGGTTCAAAGTGGTAGTGCCATTCTCGATTAATAAAAGGTATGGGGTCCACACGATACACGATGCCAGTATCCAAAGTATATCAAAGATAATGGCATAATATGTTAGGATGTCCGACTTTTCTCGAAAGTATCCAGAGGCGTAATATATACATATATATTTTTTTTCATTTATTTTACTCTATTTATACACAGTATATTATATACTTACAATTAGGAGGAAAAGAAACATCATCCTTCGTTCTTGCAAATACAGGTGGTTGGTCCCCAAAAGTGACAATAAGAACCTGTACAAGGCCTACCAAATCCGAAGTGTGCTTGAATCGGAAAAAAAATTGTTAATAAATTGAATGTTCAGTTCCATGTAAATTATATTCAGAAATCTAAATCTAGCCGTAGATAAATCAATAATATTTCTACTTATAGTTGGAGAGCCGATCGTATGAAAGTCTTATGAATTAAAGGAACCCTCATTTTTCAAGAACCGAGCCATTGACTTCGAATGAGTCATTTCCTTTTTTATACTTTGATTAATGTAATATATATATAACAAAACCAACAAAAAAGTTGATCAAGTTAACTTCGATAACCTTATCCTCAATGACAATTCGAAACTCATAGAAGTCTTAGAATCCTTATTGGATTGTCAAAATAACTTATGAACTTTCGGAATTCTCATTTCGGAAATACCTAGCTGGAATAGTAGAGGCGGCTACCAAAAACAACGAATTAAGAATTAAAATTGTTTGTTCATAATTATTTGGTTTCTTCTATTTAAATTTAAATTAGAACTTATCATACTATCTCTGAAACAAATAAAAATCGAGCTTGAACATACGACCTTCCTAGACATATGTAGCTTTAAAATATTTCAATTTCCTCCTGAGTTACCCTCCATATAAACTTAAGAACAAAAATATTATGGACATTATTAGCATATAACACCATACCGTTATTTTCTCTAAATTCAAAAATACGAACGATCCCAATAGGTTACATATAAAATTTGCCTAATATCTTAAATGTAAAAGAGTCAAAATGTGCATGTGCGCGTGAAATGATTAAAATAATAATAATAATAGTTATATTAAATTTGTTGCAACACTTACTGGCACCCAATCATGTAGATATGGCAAATATATTTTACCACTTTGATCTACAAACATGGATACTTTTATAGCCATATCTGGAGTGGGTTTCACATAACAAATAGGTGCATTTGTTGGATGTGTGTCAATTAACCATATACAAATTGGAATATTGTACACTGATCCTCTGTAACGCACTGGAATAGTTCCGCTAAGATTTACTAATTCCATTCGAGATCCATCATTGAACGCTGAAACATAGGGAATTATTTAATACTAGAAAAAAGTAGAGGTGAGTGAGATTAATCTTACTATAAACATCTTGTTCTGGATGTAAACCTCTGTACTGATTAGTTACTGTCATTATTTCACGAAAACATACGTCGGGATTCTTGTACTAGAAATAGTAAGGTGATAAATAATATTGTTATATTTTAGCTAAAAACTTACATGGCACAACCATTGCCTCACTCTATCACTATCAGTCATGATGCAGAATTATAAGTTATGGGTAAAGAGACAACTGATTCACAAATATATCTGAGTTAATTGATTAATTGTTAATATAGATGAACAGAAATAAGAAATAGAAATATTCTGAAGTTGGTATGGAAATGTATTAGTTGATTGATGTATAACGACATAAGTCATATCAAGTCAAATATAACAAATTGAAATGACATCTGTCAGTACCTCTTGACCATAAGGCTGTTCGAGCAGTAGTTTGGGACGGTTTGATAACTGTTTAAAATGCGCATGTGTGGTTTGAAACACTGTCCAAGTGGTTTGGGATTTTGTTGCTCGAACACCAAACTGCAGTTTGCAAACTACCCCTTCCACTATCTTACAATTTCGTCGTCATAGACCAAATGACTATGCCGATAGATATGTTTCATGACCAAAGATAAGAGAGAACATGAATGAAAGACTGATGGACAAAACACAAAGCCAGGGTTTTGTTTAGGACTGTGGTAGTGTTCTTTGAAAGATTTCTCCAACAACAGAGAACACTATACTCTTAGAAGAAGAAGACGCTTCAACTGCGCCTGTCTCAAACTGAGTCCGGACTAGTTTGGAAATTGTCAAACTACTGCTCGAACATCTTACTAGTAGTTGGGAATAAATTATTTCATCGTAAATTGAAGTGCGCAGGCGTCTGACGGTTTGGGACTGGTTTGAACCGCTGCTCGAACACCCTTCATCACTGCGAATCACGGAACATGAGGGCCATGTCCAATCCAACCCAGTCATATAGCAAGGTCTTGAAACGTGCGTAAAAAAGTGGGTCGCTTAGCGTTCACTCTTTTTCAGCTTTCAATTTCTGCCGCGTGGTTCGCAGTTGAAGGGGAATGTTTATATTTATCTATGATACCATAAAATAAATCGTGTATGGTACTAGTATGATACGTTCTTGGGTATGATACTAGTACCTAGGTACCAAAGCCCATAGGGAATTTATTTATGTTCCACATTATTCATTATTCATGCGACAATCACTTATCTATGATCACAGCACAGACTACCAACCAGACCCGCAAGTGAATAGGGATTTTTGTCGCACTTCTAAAATAATTTGCATCTCTTTTTAGCTTACAGTAAAATTTGTATAGGGCCTTTTCACTCATGCATGAACGTTTTCATTTGTAGGAGCGCTGCGGTCGTATTATCTAAAATTCTTGTTATATACTCTATGCAGAGAATATAGACGTATATATTCTCTGCTCTATGTCTAAAATAATTTTCTGCTACAATAATTTTGTAGTTCGTACTACTTTCGGTAGGTGGAAATTGTGTTATACGAAGTATTTGTGTGTTCTCATTTTCCATTTTGATTTTGATTATTTTGTTTCTACTGGTAAGTCATTATTATTTTGTATTAGAAAAAATCTAATACTAATTAATATTGTTTTCTTTCATTAGCATGTAATTAGTTGATACAAATTTAGGATTTATATTGTGGTATCAAATTAATACTATTTTGTTTTAGTTTATCTCTGGGTGCAGCAAAATGAAGTGTTTAATTTGTGGATTGTCTGATGATAATACAAAACTATTTTGTTTTCCTAGAAATCGTGAAAGGTATGATATTTTTGTAGATCTACGGAATTTCTGAAAATCATTTTACAAAATTTGTTTTTCACTTTTGTTTTAACAAATATATCCAAATAAAAACTTGATTTCAACATTTTTGTAGACAAACCGTAACAATTTTTCTGTTGAGTAATACTTTATTCCTTTTGCTTCAGATGTCGTATGTGGCAGGAATGCGTGGGGATATCGTATCGAGGCAGTATGTCTGGAAGTCACAGAATTTGTGAGAATCATTTCTCAAGTGAATCATTTATACCCTGTTCGAACCGTAAGACTCTGAAGAGGAATGCTTTGCCACTTCCATTTCACATTGAAGTTAGTATTCAGGATTTATTATAATGAGAATATATACACCGATAACTTTGTTGTAAAAGTAACAAAACTTCCTTCCTAATCACGAAGTGAAAAATTACCAGTATTTATATTCAATAACACAATTCTCAACAATAAGATCAAGACCTACGAGTCAAGGCTTTTCTGTGGAATGATTATTGTTTATAAAAAACAGTTCCAAAGTTTAAATCAATGTTTGAAATTTTGTCTTGTTTTCTCTTGAAAGCTTAAGAATTAGTTTTTGAATTTTTCATTTGTCTCTTATGTATAAATATTAATTTATTATAACCTTTTTATAATATAACTAATAAGTAATTGACTCAATGCATAGTCCAACCGAATAATTGTTTGGTTTAAATAAAGGTACTCAAAATTATTATTTTTCAGCCTACTGTTGACTTCGTTAAATTTACACCTGCGAATGAGAAGCCAGGATGTAGTGATACTGGGTCCATCGCGTTATCGGATAATGATTCCGAAATTGATATTAACATAGTTTCAGTAAGTCCAACCCATTTATTCATTTAATTTAATATAGATATGTAAGAAGATTTTTTTTTAGAATACTATAGATTTGATTAGTTCAGTGCCTCTGGATGAGGAACCAGGATGTAGTGGATCTGTATCGATTGATATCTCTGATATTGTAGTTAATATAGTTCCGGTAAGTTTTAAAGTGTTAAGTTAGGTTAGTTAGTTAGGAAATGCGCCCGCGAGTAACATCTAGTAAAAAATATATTTAATTATTTTAGGGCAAAAACTTGTACGAGCAGCAAGAGAATCTACAAGTTGAACCTTGTGTGACGCCTAGAAGAGTAATTGCACCCACTAACGCGCTCAGTAGTGCAGCACTTTCTGTTAGGAGTACACGAAGATCTTTATTTAAAGATATCCAGGGATTGTGCTCGGCTAATACATCGCCAAGAGAAAAAGCATTGGTGTCCATAGTTAGACGTAAAGAAGGGTATATCCGAAAATTGAAAAAGGCCTGTAAAACAAGAGCCAAGCAAATCAAAGAGCTAGAAGACCTGAAAACATTACCCCAGTACAATAAAGTCTTTAAAGGTAACTTACATGTATTTAATTTATATAGTATATTATCAACCATTGATTTTAGGTATGTCTCACTCCACTGCTAACTTTATGATTTCGCAAATCAGATGTAGTAAGCGCTCACCTTATGGCAGGAGGTGGACACTTGATGATAAAGTGACTGCATTAGCGATTTATAAGCGCGGTCCTAGATGCTACGCCTTTTTGAGGAAATTGTTGGCCCTTCCATCAATACGGACTTTAACTACTCTGCTTCAAAATATACCATTCAATGTGGGAATAAATGAACATATATTTAAACATTTGGGCGAATGTTTAAAAAAAATCCCTGAAAATGAGCGTGTCTGTACACTTGCCTTTGATGAAATGGCAATAAGGGAGCATTTACAGTACAACTCTCATATAGACTGTCTGGAGGGACTGGAGGATTTTGGCAATGAAAGATCCGATAGGCTTGCCAACTATGCCATAGTGTTTATGGTTCAGGGTATAGTAAGGCCCTGGAAACAACCTATTGCCTTTTTTTTTAGTCATGGTGGAGTTGGTTCTAGCAGGCTGCAGTGTATATTAAAACAAGTTCTATCAGCGTTATTTTCAAATGGAGTTCCTGTTGTGGCTACAATTTGTGATATGGGCACTGCAAATGTAAAAACCGTAAAAGATATGGGCTCAACCCAGTCTGATCCATCCTTTAACTTTGAAGGCAAAAAAATCCATACAATTTTTGATGTTCCTCATTTACTAAAGTGTAGCCGAAATCTCTTTAGAAAATATAATATCCAAATCCCTGCCTCCGAAATACTGCCCTCTACAGAAGTCTCTAATCTACAGGCAAGGTGGTCAGATATTGTTCAAGTTTATGAACAGGATAAGAACTCACCACTTATATTTAGAAGCCTGTATAAGATCAAAGATTTTTATCTGGCACCTCTTCGGCAAAATGCCATGAAGGTCAAAGTGGCAGCTCAAACGCTAAGTCGTTCAGTGGGAATCTGTCTATACAATGGTGTATCAAATGGTAAATATAATATTTATACACAGATAATTGTTAACCAAAATTTAAATTTTAGGCACTTTACCACCAAGATCATTGGCGACTGCAAAGTTTGTGAGTGATATGGATGCAATTTTTGATAGTCTCAATGCCACATCCTCAAAAGCACCTGACGGCAAGCCCCAAAAGTGTGCTGTAAACATTAATTCTGGCCATAAAGAATTTTGGAGGCAATCAATGGGAATAATTGAAAAGATTCGTTTTCTTAGAAACCCCGGGGATGCTACAACTCCCAATTTTTGGAAACCTCCATCACAAAAAGGATGGCTATTTACCCTACAAGTAGGTCTTTACCTATTACTTATAATACTAATAATAGATATATTATAATTGATTATCAAAATATATAACAATCAAAGGATCAGCGACTGAGGTCCTTCAGCCTTTGTAGTTTTACAATTTAATTATATAATTAATTTTACATGGAAACCCAAAAACTTCTACAAAATTATTGCTATAGCAAAAAATTAAACAATTTGTTTTTTTGTGTTACTGCAAGCTTCCATCCAAAGTAATAAGAAATACTGCTTTTATTTTATTTGTTGACAATGTTGATAGCAATTTAATATGTACTTTAAGGTATTTTTGTAAATTACCCTATAAATTTTGATAATGTATTGTTTTCAGGCCTTTATCGACATCACAGAAAGACTTGAATCTATGGGTATAGAATCATTTCGACCCAGATACTTAAACCAAGATGCCCTAGAGAACCTTTTTGGAGGAATACGTTCCGGTTGTGGCTGCAATGAAAACCCGACAGCATCTCAATTTATCGGTTCGTTTAAAACCCAGGTTGTTAACGGGTTAACAAATCAAGGTTTAAGACAAGCCAATTGTGAAGAGGATGAACTACTTATATTAAGCAACCTTCGATCCTTCCTGGAATCTGGAAGCTCAACTACACCTGCAACAACCATTACACCTGCAGCCAGTAGTACATCCACAGTAGAAAGTAGTCCAACAAACAGCCCACAGGCTATAGCTGTGGATATCCAAAGAATGGTGGCCTCTGGATCCCCTGAGAGTCTGTCAGTAGCCTATGTTGCAGGGTACATAGTAAAAAGGCTATTTAAAACGTTCTCATGCCCTTTATGCCAGAAAATTTTAACCTCTGATGAGCTGGAGCCATTCAACCAATTTATTGCAGCCAAGGAATTTTCAGATAATATCAAGAAATTGTTTTATCCCTCAGAAAACCTTGTAATTGCAGTGGGTTCCTGCATTACGTCAATTGAAATCCAATTAAAAAAAAGCAGGCATGAGAAAGGGCTTTCCAGTCTTGTTGAGAAGTGTCTGGATGACACTATTAATTTTGTATTTCTCTGTGAGTGCCCTGACCATTATTTGTATGTTAAAGCCTGCATTCTAAGAGGAGTTTGTCGAATAGGTAGCTTTTAAGTTCAATTTTTAAATAATTTATTTATTTAGTTTGTGTTACAGGACTCCCATGGTTTTGCAACAGATTATGCAGGGATTTAAAAAAGGAGGCAAAACAAAGGAAATTAAAAAAACTTATGCACAAGTAACATAAGGTAGCTATAGATAGATAGATAGAATTTATTGGTCCCATAAAATCCACATAAAGGGTTGTAGAACATGTCAAAACAAATATTTTCATACATATTACATTCTCAACACTAACACTTGGATACATATAATTTGGTATAAAATTGAATAAATGAATACATATACATTATTTCATAACACAAACTAGAATCCTAAAGATAAATGAAGTGACTAAATAATAACTTGTATAGAATTTATTACTGACATATTGATGAGATAGTTCAATTGTTGGGTATATGTTCATTGAAAAATTCTTTGAGGCTATAGAAGGCTTTAGAGATAAGTATTGTTTTAAATTTTTGTTTTATCTGTTTGTCGTCTAGGTTCCTTAATGCTATGGGATTTTTATTCCATATTTTTATGATTGAAAAATTCACATTTTTCTGAACATAACTGTATTTTGTGTTGTCTACACGTAGATCATGTTTATTTCTTGTGGCATAGTTATGACTTATTATATGCTCTTCAAAAAGTTCTGGGTTTCTTTTTACAAACATGACAGCTTCTAAAATGTACAGACTAATTAATGTTAGAATACCTCTTTGAATAAAAAATATCTTTACAACTTACTCTGGATCCCATTCCGACTACATTTCTCAGATACTTTTTTTGAATACCTAATATACGACTTACATGTGATGAATTCCCCCAAAAAATTATTCCATATGCCATTCTTGAGTGAACGAATGAGTGATAAGCAGTTAATGCAGTATTGACATCCATTTTATTTGAGAGTACCTTCAGTGCATAGCTTATATGTAATGTATATGTTAATTACTGTAGATATTTATTTTATGGCTTGATGAAATGTTTTAATAAAAGTATTTAATGATGTTGTTTTTTTATTATTTTGTCTAAAAATATTTGGCTGTTTTGCAATGGTAAATGTTTTTTTTGGCCTTCATATTTATCTGAGATTGTTATTTGTATACAATAAATTATACAAATATCTCTAGATAAATATAAAGCTGAGAGTTACATTGCCATTTCAAAAGGGTCTCAAAAATTCCGCGGGAAATTTAAATTTTGGTGGGAACCTTTCAATTTTCGCGGGGATTTTTAAAATTTCAAATTTTCACGACTTTAGCGCCATCTGCCAATGCTCATCCAAAAAGACAGAGACAAAAAAGAGAGAGATATATAGTGAGATAACATTTTAACGTTGTCTTGCGGGTCTGTTGGTAGTCTGTGGATCACAGCTAGTACCATTAACTTAACCTAACCTATTTACTCTATGAGCACCATAAATTAAGAAAATACTTAAAAGTACTTTAGTATTATGAGAGACAAATATCCAGAGAAAACATACCTCCAACAACCATCTTAATCCACAACATAGATTAAATTCTTTGTTTATTTAATCTATGAACCATAACAAGCAGACAACAAAGATGTATTTGTTCTCCGCATGTCATATGCAACTGATTGGAATCGATTCTCGAATCATTAAATTAACAATGTCCCTAAAGCTAGCAGAACATAGTGAGCAGAATCAATGAGTGCTTTGCTAGCTTACTTTTTTGTGAACTTCTTTTAATACTTGTAGGGCTAATTAAGTGCTGTATTCCAAAATTAATTGTTCTTATATTCTTTTGGAAAGAAATTATAAGAGCAATTAAATTTTGGAATACAGAACAAAGTGAGCTATAAGCACCAAATACCTATGTATTTTGGATTCTGTTCTACTAGCTTTAGGGAAGTAAATTAACAATAAGTAATTCAAATTTCAAAAGTGAAGTATTATGTGTCAATGAGTAAGAACGTCATGATAAAAATGCAAATACGTCGATTCGGATTGCATTATATTGACAAAATTGGGTAGTGGAGTGAGCAATTTTTTTCCAAAATCGAAAATTTGAGGCGACAAATTAGAGATCATATCCGGCAAAGTTTAAATTGAACATTTTAAAAAAAAAATCATAGGAGCTTTATTATTGGTGCACGGAAAATACAAATATTAATTCTATTGGTACTGGTAATTCTGAAATTGGTGCTGCTACAAGCCATTTCAAGGTTATTCATTAATCCGGGATACTCGGTATATTTCTTATCTTAAAGAAAAATCTGATAATTAAAACGCGTTTATGAAAAAAATACATCAAATATATTTGTAAATTATTCTATGAAAGCATTATACAAAAAAATGTATGAAATTTTAAAATCGTTAGAAGTTGAAAATGATTTGGGTATAATTTTATGAAATTTATACAAATGAGATAATAAGGCTATCATCATTGGTTTGGAAACATTGAGGGTTTCTGCTAAGGGGTCGTTCTTCCATTCTAACAAATTTTCATTTCCAAATTTAAATAAAATCTTCGCAACATCATATTCTTGTGAGTCATAAGTGTTATCAAAGATAATTTTCAATTTCTTTTCTAAAATCCATAATAAAAGTTTATCGACTTGTGTTGAAGTTGACTGACAACATACCATAATTTTGATACAACTTTGTGTGATTTTATTGAGAATGGATTTAATAACATTAAATATATCGTCAAGACTGGATGTATATATACATGAATCTTTGTCAATGAATTTTACTGTATTTAACCATAACTTAATTGTTTTTGTATTGTGAAGAACACCGATCCAGTTCAAGCAAAATTTGCATGCTAAAACTTTTTCACCTCTCACATTGATAATGTTGGATTTATTCAGGTGTATAAGACTGTGAGAATAGAAAAGATCATTCGCTTTAGGGTCCAAATTAAATACATTGCTATGACTATGACCATGACAAAACCAGTCACCCATATTAGACTCGTCTGAAGGAAGAGGTAACATTCTTTCAAACTTCATAGGTTCTGATAAACTTTTGCCACAATTCAAACACGAAATCGTATAAATAACATCCGTATTAAGAGGTTTATTTCTAAAAGATTGCATGCTGGCAACAGTATTTTGAAGAAACTCGGCCTTGAAGCCCCCCAGTGATTCTGTTTCGAGACTATCTGTTGTACATCTAAATGATAAACATTCATCATCTTTTTTAAAGAGTGAAAGACTATTTTTCAATATATTTAAATTCTCACAGAGAATCCATTTCTTTGCACCGTTGATTGTCAGTTCTATCGAATTGTTCTCAAGAGACACGCTAACCGAACAAGTTTCATGGAGTGTTACAAATACATTAATACTACGTAATCGTGGTCTTATTTCTAAAACAGCGAATTTATAAACGTTGGTCATATCGAAGAATTATTGAAAATTCCCGCAGACACTAATTTCTGAAATAGACTTTCATTCTCTCTTATAACGAACGGTAGAGTAACTTTTTGATAATAATCACCCAATAATTGAATGTTACTAATAACAGTTGTCAGTAAATGAGCTTTTTCAGCTAAAATTCCAGGAGCTTCATGCTTCAGAGAACAAAAATGTACATGCAGATGATAAAATGAAGGACGGTAATGCAAGTACACTCTGAGCTGAGATGCTCCTAATCCATATTTCTCTTCGATTGCTTTCTAAAACAGAAAATTAATATGTATTATTTATGGAATTATTTTCATAGCTAGCTCTCACAATTCCTTTCTTCTGTATGTTAATCAACAATGGTAAATGATCTGCGGTCAAGTCTCTCAAAGATTTAATATTTCTTTTATTTACTATAGCCAGCAAATACAATGTATCCAATTCACCACTCCATTTTAGATCTGGTACCATCACAAAACCATTATCTGGGTCAATATCTTCAAAAACTATTCTCTCTGTTTCAGATTTATGTTCCAAAATATTGTAGACCCACTGAAATAATCCAGAGTTTATAATTCATACTAAAAACAACCCTACTTACTATTCCATAATGCCTATATGTATTTTGTATAATAAAGAATGAATCTAATAAATTTCTAGTAAAATATAACGCGAGGTATTCATGGCAGATGTTTTAATCATCTAACTTTCTCACCTGCAAATGTAACTCTTCATTAGTCAATGTTGGCAAAATTAAATCATTATAAATTTTGTAGGTTTCATCGACTATATAGCTGTTGTGAGAAGAATATTTAATGATATGTTTTTCAGTTGCAGGATGAATAATAGTAGTTTTGATTGCTGAAACATATTGCTGTCAGACGAATAAATTAAAACAAAATAAATCAAAAACTTAACAGTTCAGTTCAGATGTAGCAAAATATTTATAATCACCATAAATATCATTCTGAAATACTTTCTGTAAAATACTTTTATCTTTAAAGAATTCACTATCGCTTGACAAACTTTCCTTAGCGAAAGCAATTTTTTCTAATATAACGATAGCATCACCTTCTTTAGAAACGAAACTTCCTCTCAAACAAACAATTTTTCTATTAGTGTTATTATGAAGAATTTCTTCGACTCTGAAATCCGATAAATCTTTAATATCATCGTGCAAACTGATATTGGAATCTTTTAGTTTAGGTTTTTTGGATTTAGGCATATCTGCAGGTTCAAGGCTTTGTGCTACTTCAGACATAATAGTTATATTATATTTCAATAGGGTAAACTCTAGCTCTGGTATTAATTATTACTTTTTAAACCCAAAGTTTACTAATGAAAATTTTCACAAATCTTACAAATCATAACTCTAACCTTTTTTATTTTTTTACCGACGCCGACAACTGACAAACTATCACTAACGTCAAACGTCACTAACACTACGACACTACCTCCAACCTAAGAAGCTCTATAGACAGGTCATATAACACCTGAGGAGGAGGTGACGCTGTGAACGACGGCAGGGTCGTGGCCTAAAAATCGGGTTTGCGCATAACGAAAGTGCGCACCTCCATGTGTCTTCTCTGTCTCGTATCTATAAGGGTGTTCGAGCAGCGGTTCAAACCAGTCCCAAACCGTCAGACGCCTGCGCACTTCAATTTACGATGAACAATTTGTTCCCAACTACTAGTAAGATGTTCGAGCAGTAGTTTGACGATTTCCAAACTAGTCCGGACTCAGTTTGAGACAGGCGCAGTTGAAGCATCTTCTTCTTCTAAGAGTATAGTGTTCTCTGTTGTTGGAGAAATCCCTTTCAGAGAAAACTACCACAGACCTAAACTAAACCTTGGTTTGTGTTATGTCCATGTCTTTCATTGATGTTCTCTCTTATCTTTGGTCATAAAACATATCTATCGGCATAGTCATTTGGTCTATGACGACGAAAATGTAAGAAAGTGGAAGGGGTAGTTTGCAAACTGCAGTTTGGTGTTCGAGCAACAAAATCCCAAACCACTTGGAAACTGTTTCAAACCGCACATGCGCATTTTAAACAGTTATCAAACCGTCCCAAACTACTGCTCGAACATCCTATATTATATATTTTATCTATGTTCTCTGTCTCCTCTCTCTGTGAAGTGAAATAGTGAAATTCAAATAAGGTTAGATAAATGAGCTTTTAGAATGCGTAAAGATCAACATAAGCTTTTAGAAAATTACATTCCTCATTGTCTATTGATGATTGCTTGTAAAGCATGCTATATTGGAAACTAGACGCTTGAGTGTACATGAAACAAGGCGCGCTGAACTGCAATATAAAACAGGCTCCAGAAAACTTTTAAAAGTATCATTGAAAAGTGGGCGACTTTTTTGTCTATGGAGTGACTTGAGATGTGGTACAGCGGTGATTATGCGGAATACATAGAGTAAATAGGTTAGGGCGGAATATGAACAGATTGCAAATGACCTTCTTGTATTATAATATGTGAAAATCGTTTGGATAGAATAACGCATATGACGAAAATTGTTATAGAAATAACATCTGTTTTAATTATCTATTCTCATGAAAGTAGTTTCGTTGGATAGGATATTGAATAAGTAGGTATATTTAAGTAGTGTTTCTTGTCTTTATGAGATTCCGAATTTAAAAAAACGATCCAAATGTATTTATTGCGCATTTCATAATAGGCCCTAAACTAGTATTGTAGTTCTCGCTCAATTTGCCTTTAATCTCTTTCTCTTCAACACCGTCTCTCAATATTGTTACAGAATTATTTGGATCAAAGCATCTGTCCTTGATATGCAGATCTCAAATAAATATTTTTTTCTTAGCTGCTCTACCTTTTTTGATGTTTGAAATGATGACCGTGAGCATCAAACCACGTAAGATATTTTTGAGAATTCTTCAGGTAACTATTAACTATTCATTACAATTAACAAAAATACTGATATAAAGTTGAAAACTAATAAACACCGAAACGTCAAACAATAAGATTTGCCTTGACATGAATTTGAATTTAAAAGTACATCAAAGGCAAATGACACGTGCGCACTAACGTAGCGCGCATACCCGATTTTAGTAGGCCACGACCCTGCGTCGTTTGCGGAGTCAGCGCGTCACATGGTTTTGTATAGATAGTTGAATCTCCTGTCTACAGAGTTTCTTACTCCAACCATATCATCATCTGGTTCAAGAATATATAAGGGGAGGATTACTAACTCTGTATCCTGTTCTATAAGCAGAAGTGGCTGAAATAACGTCCCGTGATAAGTTGTCAATTTGGTATGTTGCGCAGTAATTCACTGAGTGTCTATTGTTGTATTTAAGCTTCCTTCGCCCAAACTACATAAGGATGCGCAGCGTGATTTTGAGCAATATACCGAAATGACATACGATAAACCAATGTTTTTTGTGCTACTCCCACTACTCGTGTTACTCGTCCTCCATATATTTGTTCATGGCTGTGGGCTAAGAAGCTCTGTAGACAGGAGATTCAACTGTCTATACAAAACCATGTGACGCTCTGACTTATGTGCTTATGTTGATCTTCACGCATTCTAAAAGCTCAATTATCTAACCATATTTGAATTTCACTATTTCAGTTCACAGAGAGAGGATACAGAGAACATAGATAAAATATATAGATACGGAGACAGAGAAGACACATGGAGGTGCGCACTTTCGTTATGCGTAAACCCGATTTTTAGGCCACGACCCTGCCGTCGTTCACGGCGTCAGGTGTTATATCTCCTGTTTAAATAGCTTCTTACTGTGGGCTTATTCTGTACATTTGCATAAGTCTCAGAAATAAAAGTTGAAAGACACAATACAACTAGACTTGTTGAGTTTTGATGTATTCTGACTTTCAACTTTTAGTTCTGAGGCTTGCGCAAATGTACAGTATACGCCTACAGGGTAATGTTTTGTACAAGAATATATAAAGGGAGGATGACTGACTCTGTATCCTGTTCTATAAGCAGAAGTGACTGAAATAACGTCCCGTGATAAGTTGTCAATTTGGTATGTTGCGCAGTATTTCACTGAGTGTCTATTGTTGTATTTAAGCTTCCTTCGCCCATACTGCATAAGGATGCGCAGCGTGATTTTGCGCATTTGCGCAACACACCGAAATGACATACGATAACCCAATATTTTTTGTGCTATTCCCACTACTCGTATTACTCGTCGCTACGTAAAGATGCATTGGAAGCTTACTCTCCTGTTTCCAGTCTTCTTGCCTCCAACAGTTTTCTCTCTCTCTTTTTACCAGTATGTCAAAATCTGGTACTGTTAACTGTCATTTGCGGACGTAGTACCGAGTACCGGTTGGATGTTTATATTATAATTTGAATTTAATGTGTAATACGATTAAAACATGGAAAATTTAAACAATTTAATATTTGTCTGTGGATCTTCAAATAACAGCGTAATAAGCGATTTCAGTTCATTCTTCGAAACTGAAGAGAAGGATAGCCAAGTACTGGTTAGTGAATATCTTTACAATAAATATGCTGCTTTAGAGGAAGCAGAGACAATCCTGAGAGTAATCCAATCTGAGTGGTCAGCAATACAGAATGTGGCCTTATACGAAATTGTCATACCACTTGAAGATATATTTGATTCAAGAAAAGTTTTAAATTGTCATTTCATACTTATAAGGAGTGCCTTAAAATTATGCTCATCTAGCTCTAGAAAACAAAGATACATTAGTGATATTCTAAGCAATTTTAGTAATTTGACTAACTGTATAGTCGGATTGGGGAATTTGGAAGAAGAATTTCTAATAAAATTAACCACTTCCAAGAATGTGAATTCGCCTGTTCATCAGTACCTTCATACATTTTTAGAAATGTACTATCACATTTTTTGTATTAAGTACATCTGTGAAGTGGATCAAACTGAATTTGAAAAAATAATTTCTATTATAATGAAGAACCTAATGATTATTAGTAGGACTGTCTATAACAGAATAAAGTCTCCAGAACATCTCAACATATGTGATTGTACAAGGAATATGTGGGTTATATTACATATTTTCTGTAAGAAAATTGGAGATGGAGAGCTATTTTGGCAGGTATTCAACAAAGTTATGAAAGATGAAGAATCAATGTTTGCATTAGGAATGTTGAGAGATGTATCTTCTTTTCAACAATTCCATGTAAATTCTGAAGACGATACCGTAAATGTTGATGTCAGACCCAATTATATCTTCTTCATTGACAGGCTGAAAACATCTTTGTTGGAAGCTGATTCTGCCAAGTTAGAGAAACTTTTGTTCTTGATTGAACCCTTACTATCAAATGTTTGGTTGAAGTATGCAAATGTTGAAGCATATCAAATCCTTTGGGATTATAATAGTAAGCGACTCAACATATCAAACAAAAATATGACAACTCTGGATGCTTTGAAAATCAATGATATTTTGGAGAGAATTACCTTAAATTTGGAGTGTGATGAAAATTTTATAATGTTTGTTAAGCTTTTGATCACTCATCTCCGACAACATCCATATCATTGGTCTAAAATGAAAGGCCGTATATACTCTCAACTTGGCCCTAATAAAGTAAAGGAATTAACTGATGTCGGAATAACACACGTTATGATCCTTTTTATTGCTCTAACGTATATCAATCATGATGAATTGATGAAGAAAATTCTGAGTTTCATGAACAGTTTATCCAAGGACAAATTTTTCCCTTTAATTTGGAATTTATATTCAGCATTCGTAAGTGCATCTTTTGTTATATTATAAGTGGGTGATTCAAATATAGGCGTAAACTTTTTCTATTTTTTCGCTGAATAACTAAACGTGCAGTACCATGAGTTTTACTTCCTCTTCACTCTAAACCCTTTCCATAGACTAATGAAAAAAGTATATTTAGTTATCCATGACACTTTCGCCTATGATTTGAAATCATAATAACCTCTTGACGTTGCTTTGAGAAGTATTGTAATAGGGACATTTCTTTTACTTCTTATTTTTCTACCACCAAGGAAATTATGTAAGCAAGGTATTGTAATCGGTTCAAAATTTAGGTGTTCAATTTGCTTTTTACATTTTTTTTAACTCCTAGTCCTATGACCCTGACGACTTTTTCAAGGCGCATCTCTGAGAATGAACGGAATAAAATTTAGGCACAAATCTATCTATTCATATTCAGATTGAATGGTTTTTCCTACGTCGAAATTGAATATGACCATGGTTGTTGGTCGCGATACGCTGAAAAAAATGAATGGTCGCATGATATCTTTGTATTTCATTAAAAACGTACGATATTTGATTGACCCCGGTATAACATATAATGTTTCTTGTTTTTCTTCGGCATTTATATATATATATATGTGCTATTTTTATATTTTCAGATAATAAGAGAAGTGAGCAGGGGCTTTAGTTTAGAGAAAGTAGCGGCACCAATAGTAAAAATGTTGAATGAAGCATCCTGTGACAGTAAGAATTTTAAATTTATCAAGGATTTTGTTTCAAACTTTGAACATATCATAAAGATAAGCACCAATTTGGAGGGCTACCAGTGGTTGCTCATCGATTTTTGGTTAGGAAAGTACATGAACACTTGCTATCTCAACGATTTACAACATGCATTAGATGTTATTCTGTTCACATTAAAAAAAGTGTGCAGTGTTGATTGGTGGGTTTTTTGGGAACCGGTTTTTAAAGACCATGTATATCCGGTTCTTAAAACACTATCAACGCAACATAATGCTGCTAATATAGTGGGTATTATTGCCGGTGAGCTGTGTCTGGTCATCCCACAAATGTCTATGGAAATATTCACATTTTTTAATGGTGATAATATGCCTCCACAAGTTTGTGCTCAATTTCTAAAAGTTGTTCTACGCGATTATCCTGCTAGTTTTATGTTGACGCAATATCAAGAACATTTGGTTGTACAGTCATGGGTAAAAGTTTGTTTTCTTGCTGTTGATCAATCTGATGATTTGACCCAACTTGTCCTTAAATTGGATTGTTTTCCAGAGCTGTTGAGGGCACATATTTTAAAGTCAGAAGATGCGGTGTACGCATTCATTGAATATTTGGGTAGTGATATTAATAATCATATTAAATCAACGTCTATCAATAAATTATGCGATTATTGTTTTGGAAATGCTGATAAATGGATTGCGCATTATTTGATCTCTCCAAATCAAGAATCTTTAGTTCATAGAATTTATACATGTATATCTTTGGCCTTTCTACATTGTGGACCATTATTGTATAGTCGCAGTAAAAGCTCGTCACCATTAACAAAAATCATTCAAACTATGTTGCTTAGTACTGATTTTTTGATTGGAAAACCATTACATCCATTTATCCTCAATGCTGTCAAGAGGACATGGCATTTATTTTTTGAAGCTGTTGTTCGACTCAACACAGATTCTGACATGTTTTTAGAAAGAACTCTTCGCGATATGATTACTAAATATATGCAACATCTACCAACAGTTGATTCACCTATCATTAAATGCATAGAGAAAGATCATCATGTGGCTGCAGTTGTGCTTGAGAAAATAAACAATTCCTATTTGAAACATCCGGTCAAAGAATCAGATGCAAATTTGGTGAAAGTTTTAAAGTTATTGGGTGATGTAGCTAATAGTACTTCATCAGTGGATCTAATGCATCTAATTGTTACTAAAACTCTTTATGGTCTTTTTGAAATAATTATTTTTCATGCTCAAAGAAATACGGCCATTAACGTTATACGTATTATAACAGCTAGTTGTTTATATCCACAAATAAGATCGGATTTCAGAGGAATTGTTATAAATGCAACTGAGAAACATATGGCTTTCAATACTATCAATTATTTTCAATTGACTTACATTTTAGTCAAATTTATACCGTTAGATATCAAAGATTTGTTACCACAAATAAAGCAACAGATTGTCAACGTGGAACGTTTACGTGGTGTAGGATTCGATAAAAGTATACGATTGCAGTTGGAAAAATTGGAGAATATGCTAAAGGAATGACCTATCTGTTTACGAATATTATTATCCTAACACAAACATCAACTGTGATTTTTCATATGGACGTTATATTGGAGGGACCTCCTGATATAATTTTGGATTTCTTGGAAATTTAAAAACTGAACAATCACCGTTTCCACAGCATACAACTGAAAAATTTCACCATTTAATCGTTCTTCTACCTTTTATGGTTTCTAGCTGTACTAATACATCCATCACCAATTTTGGACACAGTGTATATGGCAGGAGTACTTACATAGTATTTTATGATCAAAAGTTTATTTTCTAAGAGAAAATAATGTCTAATTATGAAAGATATTTCTCATTCATGAACAGCTCCGGGCTAATTGAAAAAAGAACGCTTATTCATGAAACGTTAAATAATCAGTGGTCACAACTTTTTTTTATTGTAGTTTTGTAATAAGGACAATATTGTGATAATTAAAAATAAGAATAAAGGATTTGATTTAATAATGAGTTTTATTGTTTCCAAAAGTTTCGGATACAAAATAAAAAGTATTACGGAAAATATGAGATGAGCGTTTATACTGGTTTATAATCTAGCTTACTTTCTAATTTTTTGTTATCAGCTACTTTTCTAACAGCTTTCATAAAATCTTCTTGAATGACATATTCTCTTTCAGACCTTATGGCAAATAAACCAGCTTCAGTACAAACGTTCCTAAAGATTAAAGATTAAAAAATATATTTGTTACTAATTGTATGTACGCTAACAACAAATTTTATTGTAGTTACCTTAAATCTGCTCCATTAAAAGTATCTGAAAGCTTAACGATTGCCTCATAATCAATTTCGCCGTGTTTCGCAATTGGGAGTGCGTGAATTTTCAGAATTTCCAATCGGGCTTGTTCATTGGGAAGTGGAATTTCTATTTTACGATCCAAACGTCCAGGACGGAGGAGGGCAGGATCCAGTGTATCGGGTCTATTTGTAGCCATAATCATTTTCACCTAGTAAAGGAGTTGGTGAAGTAATTCAATTTAGTCACATTATATCAGATCACTCACTTGTCCCAAGGAATCAAAACCATCCATTTGATTCAACAATTCCATCAAAGTTCGTTGTATCTCACGATCAGCTGATGTTCCTTCAGAAAATCTTCTACCACCTTTAAAGGAAAGCAATAATTGAATTCAAGAACAACTGATTGCTTACTAATTTTCAAAAACATTATTTCGTAGATAAGACATTGAATACAAATAAAAATATTTTAAAAAGCATACTAACATATGATATCAAGTTAGCGAATCAGTTCCGTTTATAATCATGAAAACTGATTGCTGGAGAATTACTCACTTTTTACTTATGAGAAAATAGTTTCACTGCTCTTTTTTCACAGAAAAAACTGATGTCCCGCTAACATGATATCAAGAAGGCGAAATTTTCTCCATATTTCGTAAACCGCAAATTCTCACTAATAATTTAGTCGATATTTTTATTATAAACGTAGTAGCCCTATATGTGATTTTGATTGTAGGGAAATACCAGTAATAATTTCAATTTTCATAATACAAATTTTAGTTTATAGTAAATAGAATTACTTACCAATAGCATCTATTTCATCCATAAAAATGATACAAGGTTGATGGTCTTTGGCATAGTTGAACATTTCTCTAATGAGTCTAGCAGATTCTCCGATATATTTATCAACAATAGCACTAGACACAACTTTTAAGAAATTAGCATCTAACTGAGAGGCAACTGCTCTGGCCAGAAGCGTTTTTCCAGTACCAGGGGGCCCGTACAGCAGACAACCTTTCGGTGGAGTTATACCGACCCTCATAAACAGCTCTGGGTTCAGTAGAGGTAGCTCAATTACTTCCCTAAGCTCTCGAATCTGTTCTGATAATCCTCCAATAGCAGAATAAGTTACATCTCCAGGGTCTTCATGACTCATATTATAAACTAAGGGATCAACTTCTCTAGGTAAATAACGCATGATTGTTAACGTAGTCATATCCAAAGCTACACGAGTACCAGCTTTTAATTTCGCTTTGTCAAGTTGTCTACGACAGCCAACAACATAGCGAGGACCATTCGTCGCTTTGACAATAACTAGAAGAATTAATGGCTTGATTTTATTAAGTGATGAGAATATTTACTTACATTTTTCATCCGTTAATTGTTTTAGAACTTCGCCAACTATTTGCCCCATGCTTTGTAATGCCTTTAAATCGTTTTCTGATTTATCATACTGTTTAGTAAGATCTTTTAATTGTTCTCGCACTGCAATAAAAAAAAATGAAGAAATTTTTCACGATATTTCGGATATAAGTATCTTACTTTCCTTCAGACGAGATTCAACTTCTTTGTGTTCCAAAAGTTTTTTTCTGTAGTCTTGAAGACCTTTTTCACGTTCTGGCTCCATTTGAGTCATTCCAAATTCTTGTATACTCCAGAAAACTAAATTTGTGGATTATCTAAAATTTTTAGTGAACAAGAAAAGCGGAATGACTAGTGCAAAGTTTGACAAGAATAAGACAATA
Organism: Crioceris asparagi; assembly: GCA_958507055.1. NCBI lineage: Eukaryota > Metazoa > Arthropoda > Insecta > Coleoptera > Chrysomelidae > Crioceris > Crioceris asparagi. The sequence goes on from OY293828.1 coordinate 10,354,521, forward strand.
AGACGAATATGACATGGCTACATAGACCAAAGAACGTCTCTGTTCTCTTACATAGACCTTAGCTGTGTTCGGAGAATCATGATACCGAAATACAAAACACAACAATCCCTGTGTCCAACACAAATCTAGCTAAAAAAAGCGGTGCAACATTTTTGACATTTGACTTCTTTATAAACCAGCTTACGAGCGCAAGGCGTCTAACAGCAAATCCTTTCAAAAATGTTGCAGCGCTTTCTTGGCTAGATGTGTGTTGGACACAGGGATTCTGTTTAACGAAACTAGTCGAAACTGGCCGAACTTACGGACGCACCAACAATGTATCAGAAATTTGACATTTGGTCAACAGAACGCTTGTTGTATTTCTATATGGAAATTATCAGCTTATCAACGCAATGAATGATCACTACTGTTAAGTGTTGGTGGAGCCAATTGTGTGTTAGCAGACAACAGAGACGTATAACGTATATAGAAATACAATCCTTATGGCAGCACTTGTGCCGATAAAATTGGTCAAATCTAATGCATCTAGTTACAAAGAGATGGCAGAGCGATCAGGAATCAGACATTTGTGTTTGCTGTGGGTGCAGCCCATAGAAATAATACAGAATACGCATACTGTAGGCCATGAACAAATATAGGGAGAACGAGTAACACGAGTAGTGGGAGTAGCACAAAAAACATAGGGTTGTCGTATGTCATTTCGGTGGGTTGCGCAAAATCACGCTGCGCATCTTTATGTAGTATGGGCGAAGGAAGCTTAAATACAACAACAGACACTCAGTGAAATACTGCGCAACATACCAAATTGACAACTTATCACGGGACGTTATTTCAGCCTCTTCTGCTTATAGAACAGGATACAGAGGTAGTCATCCTCCCTTTATATATTCTTGCTGTAGGCGTATTCTGTACATATGCGTAAGCCTCAGAACTAAGAAGCTATTTAAACAGGAGATATAACACCTGAGGAGGGGGTGACGCTGTGAACGACGGCAGGGTCGTGGCCTAAAAATCGGGTTTGCGCATAATGAAAGTGCGCACCTGCGCACCTCCATGTATCTTCTCTGTCTCCGTATCTATATATTTTATCTATGTTCTCTGTCTCCTCTCTCTGTGAAGTGAAATAGTGAAATTCAAATAAGGTTAGATAATTGAGCTTTTAGAATGCGTGAAGATCAACATAAGTTTTTAGAAAATTACATTCCTCATTGTCTATTGATGATTGCTTGTAAAACATGCTATATTTGAAACTTGATGCTTGAGTGTACATGAAACAAGGCGCGCTGAACTGCAATATAAAACGGGCTCCAGAAAAAAAAATATCATTAAAAAGTGGGCGACTTTTTTGTCTATGGAGTGACTTGAAATGTGGTAGAGCGGCGATTATGCGAAATATGAACAGATAGCAAATGACCTCCTCGTATTATAATATAGGTATGAAATCGTTTGGATAGCATAACGCAAAAGAATTGTTATAGTGATAAGATCTGCTTTAATTATCTATTCTCATAAAAGTAAAATCGTTGTATAGGGCATTGAATTGGTAGTAATATTTAAGTAGTGTTTCTTGTCTTTATCGGATTCCGAATTAAAAAAAACGATCCAAATGTATTTATTGTGCATTTCATAATAGGTTCTAGACTCGTATTGTCGTTCTCGCTCAATTTGCACTTAATATCTTTCTCTTCGACACCGTCTCTCAATATTGTTATAGAATTATTTGGATCAAAGCATCTGTCCTCGATATGCAGATTTCAAATAAATATTTTTTTCATAGCTGCTCTACCTTTTTTGACATATTTGAAATGATGACCGCAGCATCAAACCACGTAAGATATTTTTGATAATTCTGCAGGTAACTATTAACTAATCATTACAATAAACAAAAATACTGATATGAAGAAGATTTTCTTAAACAAAATGCCATTAGTTCTACTGTTATATTTCTCCGACTTGTAAAAACATTATTCATGCAACAAACGTGAGTCACAATATAAAGTTGAAAACTAATAAACACCGAAACGTCAAACAATAAGATTTTCCTTGACATGAATTTGAATTTAAAAATACATCAAAGGCAAATGACACGTGCGCACTAACGTAGCTCGCATACCCGATTTTGATAGGCCACAACCCTGATGTCGTTTGCGGAGTCACAGCGTCACATGGTTTTCTATAGACAGTTGATTCTCCTGTCTACAGAGCTTCTTACTCAGAACTAAAAGTTGAGTCCGAAAACAATAAAACAACTAAAGTTTTTGAGTTGTGATTTTTTTCTGACTTTCAACTTTCTGTTCTAAGACTTACGCTGAGTTTTGATGTATTCTGACTTTAAATTTTAGTTCTGAGACTAACGCAAATGTACAGAATACTCCTACAGGTTTAAAATGGCCAGATCATTAACAAATATAGGAAGGACGAGTAACACGAGTAGTGGGAGTAGCACAAAAAACATTGGGTTATCGTTTGTCATTTCGGTGTGTTGTGCAAAATCACGCTGCGCGTCCTTATGTAGTATGGGCGAAGGAAGCTTAAATACAACAATAGACAGTGAAATACTGCGCAACATACCAAATTGACAACTTATCACGGGACTTTATTTCAGTCACTTCTGCTTATAGAACAGGATACAGAGTAAGTCATCCTCCACCACATAATTCTATATACCTACAATTTGATCCTTGATTTTTTTTGTCTTCACCAATTATGACTAAACAAAAAAAAATTTCTGACTCAAAACAGCTTATTATGAGTGAAAAATGCTTACAAAAGCCGTTTTCTGTACGATAAACGGTTCTGAGGATATTCACAAAAAACGAATATTTTTTCTCGAAAATGGTTCATTTTAGAGGGTAAGTTAATTTAAACTTTTTTTCATATTTTTGGACGAGATATCACATCCTCAAGTCCTGCGCATATATTATGAAACAACCTGTATAAGCTTCCTTCGTTTTTTGTGCCACTCCCACTCCCTGTCCCTATATTTACTATTTGGAATCTGGAACCGTTGGCATAGATAGAATCAAAAAATAACAAACACAGAATTACCACAATAAACACCAACACTTTATTTTGTCAAACCCCCAACAAGGTAACTATAACAAGTTAACCCCTGAAGATGCCAACCTTGTGGCGAAACAATTGTCGGTTTTGACAAAATAAAGAGTTTAGTACGCTACAAAATTAAGTGCGGAGGTCTAACCTTAAATTAGGTTTATGACTCTTATGTCATTGTTATGGTAGGATAGTGTTTTCTTTTTTTATTTTAATACGATACTAGCTAGTACCGAACTAAGATTGGATTATGAATACGCCTGATAGTGTTTATTGTGGTAATTCTGGGTTTGTTATTTTTTGACTCCCTACATTTGTTCATGGCTGGAGCCTGGAGCACAGCATAAGAAAAATACTTATGCTGTGGCTGGAGGGCTACGTGCTACCGTTTCATGACTATGTTAGACATCCGACGCCTGTCAATTTGCATTTTATGGTTATGGTATTCAACTATTTATCATTTTATCACGTATTTAAAAAAAAGCAAACTCCAGAGTTGAATGTGTATTAAATTGGACGACTGATAAATAAATACCATAATCTCGTATTTTTTGAGTTATGAGAAGATTGTATGGAATTATAATTTAGAAAAAAGGAGGAATCAATAATGAGTTGTGAAGAAACTAGTTCTGAAGGTGATAACTCATCATTTGAATTGTTATTTATCAATATCATGAAATCTAAACATTTTTTCTTAGTAGATAGATGTGGGTCTGAAACTGGAGAGAACACTACGGAACCAAAACCGCTTACGGAGAATGAGGATAACGAAGACCAATTCAACTCCCAAAACGTTCATTATGAAGGAGACGTAGCTATCTACTCCGATCCAAATACAGGTACACAATATAATTGGGATAAGGATAAGAATGAATGGATAATGCAAGATAACCGAATTTATGGATTCGAAGATGATACTCATGTTTATACGGACACCGATGGAGGAAAGTATTTTTGGGATAAGGAGAAACATGCATGGTTTCCCAAGGTTGATGATGATTTCATGGCTAAGTATCAAATGAGTTATGGTTTTGTGGACAATACCAATATCAAAATAGAAAACCCAGACAAAGATTTGAACTCAGAAGAAAAAAAACTTAAAAAACCAAAAGGTGAAAAAAGAAAGGCATCTGACCCAACATGGTTCGAAGTGGATGACACCCAAAATACTAATGTATATGTTTCCAATCTACCAACTGACATAGACGAGAATGAGTTTGTTGATGTTATGCAGAAGTGCGGTTTGGTAATGAAAGATTCCCAGGGAAAATTCAAAGTAAAATTATACAAAGAGTCAGGTACAAATTTGTTAAAGGGTGATGCTTTGTGTACATATATTAGAGTGGAATCTGTTGATCTAGCGCTCAAAGTGTTAGATGGGTATGATTTCAAAGATCATAAAATTCGAGTTGAAAGAGCCAAATTTCAGTTGAAAGGTGAGTTTGATCCCAAGTTGAAACCAAAAATGAAAAAGAAAAAGGATAAATTGAAGCTTAAGAAAGCTCAAGAAAAATTACTGGACTGGCGACCTGAGAAGAATGTTAATGAGAAAGCAAAACATGAAAGAGTTGTTATTATTCGTAATCTGTTTGATCCTTCTGTTTTTGATAAAGATGTTGGTCTGATTCTCGAATTCCAGGATGATTTAAGAGAAGAATGTTCGAAATACGGTACAGTCCGAAAGGTTGTTATTTACGATAGGCATCCTGAAGGTGTAGCTCAAATAAATATGGGTAGTTCAGAAGAAGCAGATCAAATTGTCAAGGTGCTCCATCAGCGATGGTTTAGTAAACGTCAGTTGAGTGCTGAAATTTGGGATGGTAGAACAAAGTTCAGGATCACAGAAACAGACTCTGAAATTACTCAGAGACTAAATAAATGGGATAACTTTCTAGAAGGAGGTGGAGATGAAAAATCTGAGAATCAAATAAAAGAAACAGCAGATGAGACAGATAATGATTAACTTTTCTATCAATTGCGATTAAATAAGCTACGAACGACGCCTGAAGAAATTCGTTACCAGTTTTCGGAGGTTACATCCACTTGAGAGGTCACTCAATAAGTCTGGAATATGCAACTCTGTTGATTATTTTTGGCATTAGAACATAGTATTCATGAACTAAGACAGGGTTTTGAAATAAATTAATTAACATGACATACATTTATTTTTCGATAATCCTTATCTTTAATTTATTCAGTGCAAGGCACCAACAATAGTATAACTTCACACATTTTTTCAACATACTATGATGTGATTGATTCTTTTTAAAACATTGACTAACCTTCCCACAAACTGCAATGTTCATTTTTTTCAATCAAATGGACAATGAGATTTATGTCAATAATTGATAAGGTTGAGTAATGATCAATTTACCTAAGACAACCAAATAATATTTGAGATTATAATAGAATCACATGACTTGGCACCTTTCTTAAATCTCCGCGAGATCAATAGATCGCATTAGCCTTAACTATTTACTAAATATTTTGAAAGTCTAGGTAAATTAGACAGGATTTCTTCATTATCACTTTCAGATTCAGTAGCAGAATAATTCAAATCCGAACTATCTAGACTATTATCCCAGTCATCTGAACTTGAATCTGAATCGTGTCCAAACATGTCCAATATATCGTTCTCTGTTCCAGTTATAATCACATTTGAAAATATCTGGAAAAGCCAAAAACAAATTACTACCGAACAAGTTTTTCCACTTTTGGAAAAAAATAATTTTTGAGTATTTACCTTGTCGTCTTCCAATTTCAATGGATTATTCTGAAGATTGATTTTCGTGTGAGGCATAGCAAAGATAGTCTTTTCAGGTACAGTAAAAAATTCGTTATTTTGCATGTGAAGGTACTTCAAAGTCTTGATTTTTGAAATCTTGAATGGTATGAAGTTAAAATTGTTGCGATTAAAGTTGAGATGAACTAGTGATTGTAGTTTGTCAAAGTCTTCAGGAACATTATGCAAATTGTTGTCTTCAAAAGTGAGCCACCTAGAAATGTAATAAAGAGCAATCATCAATGTCTATAGTAGTAGTATTTATTTACAAACTAAAAAAGGACCTTTTCTAATTCTAACTCTTTACCATCTATTATAATTGATATTTTTGTGCCAGATTTATTACGTTAATATGATTATACAAGAACGAGTTTTTATTATTTATTAAAATGAGAACTAAATTGGGATGGCTGTTTTGTGACCTTTTTGAGATCTAAATAATTTCTGAATTACATTCTTTAATATTAATTTTGTGCAAAAACCAGCTATATAAAAAAATATTATTATCGTTCACTTACTTCAGATTTCGTAAATTGCATATCTCGTTAGGTAATTTAGTTATTTTATTGTGTCTTGCTCCCAATGTTTCTAATTTTACTAAACCACCTATCTCATCTGGTAATGATGTCAAGCAACAACTGTTACACCATAATATTTCCAAATATTTAAGTGATCCAATATCTTTTGTCAGATCTTTGATAGGATTATGATTTAAATTTAATGTTATAAGCTGCGTTACATTTTTCAGTACTTCTGGAAACCTATCCAGATTGTTATATTCTAGTGATATATGCTGAAGATTCTTCAGTTGTCCAATATCTCCAGGCAGACTCACTAGTTTGTTATGTCTGATATTCAAATAATGTAGGCTACAGCAATTTAGTAAGACTTCTGGGAATTCTGTTAGGTCAAAGTCTTCCAAGGACAAATTTCGTGCCCTAGAAGATTGAGCTTTCTCGATTATTGCAAGCACCCGATTTCTCTGAATAAAGTCATAGACCGGATTCATCGCAACGAGTGGATGGTTATTTATTAAATAATATGTTCTTAAAAGATCAGAATAATTTTCTTTGTGGATTTCTATTTCAAAATATACATTAGGCTGACGTCAAAAATAAGAATACTTTTTACTTTGTTATGACAATTGACGTCAGTTAGTCACAGACAGTACCTCCGTTGTTTGGTAAGCTGTGTCCAAGTCACAGAGAACACTACCTCCTATTCCTGCAATCTGTTGTGTTGACATACGGTCAGAGAACACTGGCCGAGTCTAAAGCACACACCTGCTTTCTACCGCTGTAGGCGTATTCTGTACATTTGAGTAAGTCTCAGAACTAAAAGTTGAAAGTCAGAATACAACTTAACTTGTTGAGTTTTGGTTTATTCTGACTCTCAACTTTTAGTTCTGAGACATACACAAATGTACAGAATACTCCTTTTAGGTGTTAAACTTCTATACCGCTAGCATTGTGGAAAAAAATAGGCAAAAATGAAGCCAAAGACCTGGGGATAGCTGGCGATATGCGCATGCGTCATGAATTTTTTTGGTAAGAGAAGGGAAATGTCCCTATTTTGTTACCAAATGTGGCATATATATGTGACTCTGAGCCACCTCTCCAAACTTCCCCTTTTGCGCATGCGTACTAAACTCGCAATCCCCATAGTGAGCTTCACAAAAAAATTCAAGGATCAAAATAAAAGTATATAGAATTATGTGACACAAATCAATCATCAATTCGTTTAACCTTACTTTTTCGCGAACTTATATTTACATTTTTTACGCATATTTTTGCTAGTTTTGAAGGATGTTAGTGTTTAACAGAATGCAAAGATGATTATCTACTATTTGGTATTGAAAAGATACTTCCAAATTGAACATTCCAGCGAAAAGTCCTAAGAACATCATTTTTCCCTTTTTTTATTAACAAATCATTAAAAATAGCGCCTTCCGCCTCAATTTATTTTATTGAAAGTTATGCCAAAATAAACCTATTTTTGCAAAAAATAGATTTTTTTTACCAAAAAAATGCTCCGACGATTTGTCGTTGAATGAATCCTGCAATGGTATTTGATGAATAATAATAAAAAAATCTCAGTATTATGACTAGAGCGCTGACGTTGACGGGCTCCCCAGCGATATAAATGTTTGACGCAATTGGAACATTTATAGCGAAATTGGAAGCAGCAGCCTCTCAAAAGTATAAAAATCATCTTTAGGCACGTTATAGAGTTATAATTTGACTTTCATAATTATAAAAATAAATCTCAGTTTTTATTACTTTCGGTTCTTGTATCGATGGACTCCGCATTGATTTCTCAGACCCCATACGGTCTAGAGACTTGAAATTTCGAATACGTACTTAGATCACAGACATCTCGCCGCCTGTTAAGCTCCAAGTGTGATGCAATATTGATTAATTATATTATCTCATTCAAGCAAGATCAAACTATTTCTTCGACATGGAACGACAATGTCGGAGAATGGGATCCGTCACTGGAATTACGCACGAGCATGGAGCGTATATATACGTCTCTGCTCTCTGGTCGCGCTGTTCACTTTCTGCTTTCGCAATTGGGTACTTGACTAATTTTTAAATGCGAGTCTATTCTGAAAATAAAAAAAATATATATTTAAAAATTGTTTCTAGATTTCCGCTTGAATTCTATAAACGGCTGCAACGTCACAATTTCCCTTAGTTAGTGTCCCACGGTATTAAAGAAAGGAGGAATAGAGCAGAGGAAACTATCTGACCAGAGAGAAGATACAATATTGTATGTTCTCTCTGAGGAGGTTTTGTTCATCGACTTGATTACTACGTCACTATCTTGGTCGATTTTCATAGGCGTTCGCAGTCACGTGATAATGGGTTTGAAATTACAACTATTTAAATTGATTTTAAATTCTAAGTGAAATTTAACCTGCATAATGTGATTTTTGGTATGTTAAGACTACCTAATATCGTTTGAACATCACTTTATATTGAATTTCCATTAATGTCAAGTACCCAATTGTCAGACGTCAGGCGTTGATTATACTAATTTGAAATTTAATTTTCTGTTGTAGACAAACAGTAATTTGTTATGGAATAGACCGATTGCATTGAGTGAAAATTGTTCTCCGCATGCGCGGCGGGAAGTTTGCAACAGAATGTCCTATGCCTGTGCCCAAATACTTCTATGATAATGGCTGTTTGTGACCGTTTCTAACAATTTCTTTATGTACTATGACATCTATGCCCTTTCACCGGAGAAAATTGGTTCTACGTAAAGTTTAATAGAGGTATCCTATGGCCGATGGGTCGCGCATGCGGAGAATTTAAATCATAAATGCAATTGGTCTATTGCTGTTGCAGACAAAAAGATATACATAAGTATAGTTTAAATAAAGAAAAGAGAGATAGCAATAGTACTCATCGGTACGGTTCAAATCTTAAATGCCTAATAAAAACTATTTTTAATTTTTTTTCAAGAATTCCACTTGTTTATGAGTGCACTTAATAATAAAATATTTGTTTTCATAACAAATATTTGAATACTTACATCTGTTGAAATGTATAAACAGCAATTTCCCGCCCATTATTTTCACGTAAAATTGTTAATAATTCTAATAAGTTATCCAATACATTCGATCCTTCAATGCTCAACGAATCAATAATTAAGCAATTTTCAATCAAATGTCAATTTTAACGTATTTGAGCATTCACGGCCTACTTATTTTCTTAAAAAATCATATTTTGCAAAGAATCTTGCGATGAAAAAGTTGAATTATTACCATTACAGTATTTTAAATTTTAAAAAATCATAAATTATTTCTCAAGGCCTTTTTTTGTTGGTAAATTCCTTAATACTTCATCAAATTTCATGAATGAGGCATCATTTTAAAGCTTTAAGTGTGTACTATAATTGAGTGAGATGCTTCGCACGGGTCAGCTAGTAATTTCTTATTTATTTCAAATAAAAAGATCAGGAATTGGTACAGTTATCTTGCATGGTTCCTGAGTTATAATTTTTTTGTGGGACTATGCACCGAACTTTCTAAGTCAAAAAACCACAGATACAACTTTGGGACACCCTGTATACAGATCAAAAAATCAAAAACTCGTTTAAAAAATCGAATCGATAGATTGGATAGAGAAGAGTTATGGAGTTGGGTCACCCTGTATAATAAATCTGTTTTGGTTTTTGTTTTTACGATGCTCAGGTACTACGTAGAACTGGTTTTAGTGATAGCTTATATCATATCTTTAGTTACAGTCTAGTTTTCTCCTGGAGGAGAGCATTGTTTCTACCGAAGAACTCAAAAATGAACTGCCCCAATTAAGGGCATCTTCTAGTTTATTTACATTTATGATAAACATTAGCATTAGATGAAGCAGCTTCACAATTCAGTTCATCCTCAGCTGTATAAGAATATCCGTATTCTGTATGCATCTTTCTCTAAGAAAAAATTACGAGTGACGTTTCTAATAAACGTCTTATACAAAATTCATGTATTCGATTTATTTGTGGAATTCAACTATGAAATGGCGTAACTCATAACCTAAAGGAGCTTGTTTGGAAGAATATGTTCGATAGGCATTTTTGCACTCTCTTTTATTCTTTTACAAAATTTTAAATTATAAAAATCCTCCGTATCTCTATTAAAAAAAAATCGCATAGAAACTCGAACTCATAATCAAAAAAGAAAGAAAAATCTTACTTAAAACATCAAAAACAAATATATAAGAAATACTTTTCTTATCAGGTGGTACATTTTATATCAAAACACACGATATTTTTGATTTTTGCTCCTCTATATACACACTCAGGAAATATTTAAAAAGAACTATCCCTGTGAAATATTACATAATATATATGCACAGCTTTTTTTTGTTTTATTGTATGCAGCCCCACATGTTACTTTTGTACTGTTCTATTTGTTCTTGATTAGGTTAATGGTATACCTACTAATTATAATATAAAATAATAAATTTTAGTTTTTGACCGACGAACCCCGAACGGAGGAGGTATACAATTCGACTGTGTGCTTTTTTTTGGTTTGTGCGCGCATTGTATATAGTAAACGTACTTCGATTTTGATGATTTTTCATTTGAAAGAGGAGACTTGAGAAATGGTCCCATATTCGTAAAAACTCAAATCCGAAATCTCCTTCCCTCCGAAAACTGCCCCTGAAAGTGGTGGAGTGGGCAAATTTTCTCGAAAATCTGATGTGTTATAATTAAAAATAGGACAATATCCGCAAACATTTAAATTGAACATTTTTTCAAAAGAGTTACGGTTTTCGAGTAAGAGGCATGTTAAATTCGCAAATATGACTATTTTTGGAGAGGCCGATTGCTTTCGAAAAATGAAAATCTGTGTGGTTTACATGAAAGACCTAATTATTTGTAGCAAAATTAATAATAAACATTTTTCTTTAGAGTTACGGTTTTCGAGTTACAGAGGTGGTAAGATGATATCATATAAAATACTTCTGCGTATTTCCGCAGCGATGTTTTGAGATCCTAATAATAACATATACAAGCAAAGAATATACGTGGATAATAGGATAAGTGCCATCCATCTTCGTTATATTGGTGAACGTTCAAAGATTTTCGTGACTAATATTAATGTTACACTCAAAAGAGTGAAATGAATATTTTTTACAAAAAATTGGACTGACGTTATTAATTGATGCATTGATAAATACAAAATAATATTAATTCTATTGGTGCTGGTACTTGTGAAGTTGATATCAGAAGTTATCAATCTAAATGCAACTGTACAACTTCAAAAGTAACAGCACCAATAGAATTAATATTATTTTGTATTTTTCTGTGCACCAGCTAATAACGTCATTGCAATTTTTTGTAAAAAATATTTATATAAATTGAATCTCGCTCTTCAACAGCGCTTTACCCTTAGAGGTTTAGATGCTGCAATCAAGCGCAATATTATTTTTTTCATGTAATACATTATATTAATTTCATATGATGAAACCAGAGGATAATAAACGTCTTATTATTATTACTATGGGAATAAATGTAAACCACCTGAGTATATGAGCTTATTCTTTCGAATAACGAGGTTTAGTGCGATAGCCATATAGAAATGATCCAAATGAAGCAACTATATAAGTACATTTAAACAATCTATTTTCAAAGGGTTAATATAATTTTTTTTGTACATTAGATGTAGTACATCATTGTTAGATATATCACAATACTTCAAAATCACTCATCTATTCTAAAATTTATGAAAATTTGTAAGTAAATTTATTGATATACATATTACATAATTAACAGGTTAATATTATATGAATGCATAAAATGTATTAGAAACAATACAATTGAAAAATAACTTATAGATTGTGAATTTGTTGAATTAGGAAAATAGAAAAACTTAATATAGGTATATATAATATTAATATATAAACAGGGTGTTACTTGTTCCAGGTAATGCAAATATTTAAGGGAGTGATTCTACATAATAAAACAAGGATTAAGTCTAAAAATGTTCGGAGAGAAGTTCAACATTTGTATATGTCCATAGTTTTCCATTATAGACCACTATAGTGTATTCAAATGAACAAAGTGGTCAACTCATTTGACATTAGCTTATAACCTCAATATAAATATAATTTTTGATCTCGAGTAATGAAAATATAACAAGGTTAGTCCTTTTAAACTTTAAAATATTTGTTTATTGACGTGCTTGATCTAAAATATTACTCTTCAAAAGTTGTATCATTTAAAGTATCTATATAATAGCTTATTTAAATGCGAATTGATTATTATAAATAAATGTCAAGTTCAAAACTGGATGCGATTTATTGAAAAATATGCACCTTTCACAAGCAAACAGTTCTGAATTAATTTCTTTTTCTCCCCTACAACTATCACACCTTATACATTCGCAACGGAACCATAATTCGTAAAATAAAAGACTATTTCAATGTGCCGACAGTTAGGGTCTTTTTTTAATTGACATTTCAACATTTGACATGAGACATGACAGCCTCTTGTTTTTATAGGTTATGTTTCGTATTTAATTTTCTTTTTCTCAACTTCTTTGCTTATTAGCTCCATTTAGCGCTGACAATAGCCGTCAAACGCGACCAGTTACAATTCAAGTTCGTAATACATATTTTAATTTACGTCAAATATTTTGGGAGTATTTTTGCATGTGACATAAGATATAAAAAATTCGGGTTTCAAGATTTGACAACGTTTGAAATTTCCGGCATATCAATCCAACCATGAATTAAATTCAATTGTTAGTTAAATGGACTATATAATATATGAATCGCACCCTTAAATTTGCTCATATCATCGAGGAACAATCCTGTATACATTATACCAGAAGCACATAAATTACCAAAGCAAATTTTAAAATTTGTTCTATTTCCCATACTTACGCAAATCAGAGAATGTTGGTGGGGAAGAAAACATAAATACCTATACATAAAATTATTTTTGGTACTCAAATTACTGCTGGTCGGTACTTTCTACTATCAACATAATAGACTGTTGCTGGCCCCCACTCGTTGCAACTCCTCTGACACATTCAACCTGATGTGACCCCCAATCTTTCCTTTGACAAAATGTAGAACAGTATGGAGTTCTTCTGCACAATGAACACTCGGCTAGGGCTTCTCTGTTACAATTGGCACACTAAAAAATAAACAATCAAGATAGGGTAAGTAAAGGCAGTAAAGTAGTGGTATTTATATGTCATATGAACAGGAGTATTGAGTTGTTAAGCTCTGAGGAGGCAGTTGATAAGAATCAACCAAGTCCCCTTGACTGCGCAATATTTTTTTAAAACTCATTCTACAATGGTTTTGTACCATTTTCTGCGAAAAAATGTAAAACCTACATAAGCGACAAGAAAAGTTTCCTACTCTCATTAATTTATTATTCACCTTTTTCTGATTGTCATTATCCATAGACGGCTGCAAAGTGGAGTCTGTAGTACCATCTGGTTGTAAAGCAGCTACTTGTGCCTCGACTCTAGCAGCCAATATTGCAGCATCTAATGCATCTTTTTCCCTTTGAAACTTGTCATTCTGTTTGTTGATGGATTCCTTAAGTTCTTCTAGTCCTCGTCTAAAATCCAATGCGATTCTATTCATCTGCAAGGCCATATCCTCTAATCTTTTCAGTTGAGTTTGAGTATTCATGGAAGTTATCGGTTCAATTTGTTGGTAGTCAGATGAATCTAAGCCTTCAGCTAAATTTTGCCAAGCTTCTTCTTTGACATGATGGTCACTGTCATCACCATTCGATCTCTTGTAGTCATTTTCTTTTCTCCTTTTTCGTTTGTAAGGAGTGAATAATCGAACAGGGTCTGTTGCAGTCTCATCATCACAACAAGCAGCACATGTACAACTTGTAGCATGCGGAAGAATTATTCCTAGAACAAAAATTGAAATATAAAATCTAAAAATAAATCATGATATAAAAAGATAAAATTCATAAAATGCGAATTGTGAGCACAATACTTTGTTGATTTGTACTATGCATTCAAGATCGACATTTAACAGCGCAATCGATATGATTACATGCAACCGAGCATGCAACATACAGAAGTCATAAAGATACATATTTGGTGTCGAAAGATTAGAAACTCATATTTATTTTTAAATATTTTCTAACCTTACCGTCATCTATAAGGGTTTGTAAGCTCCTGCCTCCAAAGCGGATACTTCTTTTCCAATCCTTACTGGATGCTCTACCACAAAGTGCCTCGAATTCACTAGGTGTATACCATGAGTTTCCTAATTTTATGCACCTTCCTCTTCCACCTGAACCAAACCTACTTTTATGTAATTCAGCCGATGTATTCTTGCATCTAACAGGCAAGACAGCGGCATTTGCAGCGTCACTCCAAGCAACTACTCCAGAAGGAGTGGTTATTGTTACAGGAGTACTAACAGCAGTTCCACCGGAGCCATCGTCCTGTTGGATTACTATAGTCTTGAGTTCTGTACCCGATGAATCGGTGGCTAAGTAACCATTGTTGTCCACGCATAACATGGGTTTGAAATGGGGTATCTGATCTTGAGTGATAACATTGAAAGTGCTAGTAATGAGAGATCCAACTGGTAATGATACAGAAGGGACCCCAGCATGCCTTACAGAAACAGTAGAAACTCTTTGATTCTTTGTTTCAACTACAACATCGCCATTATCATCTCCGCCATCGTGCTCACTCGCGAGCTGTTCGGCTTCGGAAATGTCCGGTAGGACGACACCTTCCGAGTTTGAGCTCTCCATAGTTGAAATTACAGACACTTTATCCCTTTATTCAAAATTTATTGACTTCGCAAATAGATAAATACTGTGAACTAACAATTTCTCTATCTTGAACTATTCAATGCTCAATGACCATGAAGTTCAAGCGTACGCGTTCATCTTTGTCGGATAATGCGTGAATGTAGGAGGCGTAATTTGCAATGCGCATGATTGGCGCCAAATTGAAAAATCTCATATTAATGCGAACATGTAATTGCAAAACGATCGCACCTTTGGTATGATTATATCCAACCACTAATTAGAATTAGAGACTACCTTACATTTTATTCATTTTCAAGAAACCAGATCATCACTTTATCGCAAAATAACTATTACAAATACAAAAGTCAAATATATACAAGTAGGCTTGGGCAGGTTATTTGACTTACTTCTTTCAAATAGTCGCCATATTGAATTATTGCTTTTTCTAATAGATATATTTATTATTTTATATTCTTATTAGATTACTGGGGTTTGAAATTATTTATATTCTAAAGAAAAACATTTTAGTTGTCGAACTATCTTCCACAATCAGGAATCCTGATAAGAGTAAGAGTTTATTGTTATGGATCCGATTTTACAAAATCCTTGTTTTGCTAGGTTTTCTTTCAAACCCTTCAATAAGGTAAGGTGTCTTCGTTTATTTGAGTATGTATCACAGAAATATAATAAATATTTTTTCATATTTCTGTGGTATGTATCATTCTCGGACAAGTTTTATTTATTGATACACGACTAAACGACATGAACGACCACAGAGTATTAGGAATAGATAAAATATTTTTTACAAAAAATTGGACCGACTTTATCAGTTGTTGCACTGAAAAATACAAAATAATATTAATTCTGTTGGTGCTGGTTTTTTTGGAGTTGGTGCCTACAAAAACAAACTATAACGGCACAACTTCAAAATTACCAGCACCAATAGAATTAATATTATTTTGTATTTTTCAGTGCAACAACTGATAAAGTCGGTCCAATTTTTTGTAAAAAATATTTATTTTTACATTTTTCCGCGGTCGCTGAAAAGTGTTTGTAGTTCTGCGCACGGTCATACGGGCTCTTGGAACGAGCGTAAATAAATATTTTTTACAAAAAATTGGAGCGACGTTATTAGTTGGTGCACTGAAAAGCAAAAAATAATATTAATTCTATTGGTGCTGTTACTTTTGAAGTTGTGCAGTTGCATTTAGATTGAAAAAAAAGTTATTTAACTTTTGGCACCAACTTCACAAGTACCAGCACCAATAGAATTAATATTATTTTATACTTTTCAGTGCACCAACTAATAACGTCGGTCCAATTTTTTGTAGAAAATATTTATTTCACACTTTTGAGTGTAACATTAGTCACGAAAATCGTTGAACGTTCACTAATACCAATCAAGATAGTACTTATCCTATTACCCACGTATATTCCTTGCTTGTAGTTGTTATTATTGAGATCTCAGAACATCGCTGCGTAAATACGCTTGAATATTTTAATTGTTACTATTTTAACACCGATTTTACTCGAAAACCGTAACTCTATGGGAAAAATGTTCATTATAAATGTTGCTACAAATAATTATGTCTTTCATGTACTGCAAACAGATTTTCAATTTTCGACTGAAATCGCCTTCTCCACATAGTGAAAATAGGTATATTTGAGAATTTAAAATGTCTCTATCTCGAAAACCGTTACTCTATTGAAAAAATGTTCAATTTAAACGTTTTCGGTTATTGTCGTATCTTTAATTATACCAAGGCAGATTTTCAATTTTCGAGAAAATTTGTGCCCTCCACCCCCTTCGGGGGCGATTTTTGGAGGGAACGAGATGTCGGATTCCCGTTTTCATGATTATGGGACCATTTCTCAAGCTTCCTCTTTCAAATGAATCAAAAATCATCAAAATCGGAGTACGATTACTATATGAAAGGCGCGCACAAAACAAAAAAAAACACGCAGTCGAATTGTATACCTCCTCCTCCTCCTACCTATGTCTAACAACAGACTGGTTTGTCCTATCTGACGATGTCAATATCGAATTTCCGAGATTTATAAAAACATTATCTAACTTGGCATTCAAATCCTTTCCTCTTAGGCCTCTAAAAATCAAACAACATAAACCCTGGTCTACTAAAGGCTTACGTACATCTGCAAAGAACATGCGCTCACTATCCTACATAAAAAAATCATCGGACAGCGTCTTCTACCATGATTACGTAAAACGTTACAGAAAAATCTATCATAAGACTATAAAAGCTGCCAAGGACATTTATTATAATAGGAGGCTGGCCAATTCCGGTAATGTTGCTAAAGAAATGTGGTCTATTGTGAATGACTTAAGAAATAAGACCTCACCATCTAACACAATCTCTATTTCACCCGAGAACCTAAATAATTACTTTGTAGATGTAGCAAAACATTTAAAGAACACCATAACTCCTTCCGATGACCCCCTCTCATTTCTCCCTAAGGCTAATATGAATTTACACAGTTTCTTCTTTACACCCGTAGTATTAGCAGAGCTTAACAGTACAATTAATGACATTAAAAACAAATCTTCATCTGGGGCTGATGGGCTTACTCTGAAAATGTGCTCGAACCTGCCGGAATGCACATTGAATCATTTTATTACTTTAATTAACAAATCATTCCAAAATGGAGTTTTTCCAAACTGTCTTAAGACGGCAATAATTGTTCCTCTGCATAAAGGAGGAGATAAAGATCAAGCTTCGAACTATCGCCCAATTGCACTCCTTCCCACATTATCAAAGATCATCGAAAGATTGGTTAAAAAAAGGCTTCTATCTTTTCTTTTTAAATATAATATACTCTCTACCTATCAATTTGGATTTTTAAGTAACAAATGCACAAATGATGCCATGTTTTCCCTCTTTAATAATGTATACTCAAACCTGATCAACCATCACTCTATAGCAACAATTTTCTGTGATTTCTCTAAGGCTTTTGATTGCGTAGATCATAATATATTAACTAATAAATTGGAGTACTACGGTTTCAGAGGAGTGTCCCTCGAATGGTTTAAGTCGTATCTCAACAGCAGGACTCAGATTGTGAGGGTTGATACGTCGATGTCTTCTTGCAAACCAATTGAATATGGAGTGCCTCAAGGTTCAGTACTGGGCCCTATTTTGTTTCTGCTTTTTATCAACGACATTGCTAGTCTTAACATTAGCGGTGAAATCTGCCTCTTTGCGGATGATACTAGTTTCACGTGGAGCAACCCGGATATTACGACACTTCATAGGACTGTATCTAGAGACTTAGTCACGATTAAATCTTGGTGCGATTCAAATCTCCTATGCCTCAATGTTTCTAAAACAAAAGTTTTATCATATAAAAGTACATTGCAATCTTTTGTACTTAATAACACCACTATTGAGGCCGTTGAATCTGTGAAATTCTTGGGGCTTATTGTAGACAACCGCTTAAAATGGGACTTGCACATCGATGCTTTATCTAAAAGGTTAAGTTCTGCCTGCTTTGCGCTGAGATCAGTTTCCAAGGAGCTCAACTTGTCTACTTCTAGAACAGTCTATTATGCCATTTTTGAGTCGCATCTCCGATACGCCCTTCCATTCTGGGGTACGTGTTGTGCAACTCAATTTGAACGTATTTTTAAACTGCAGAAGAGAGCTGTTCGGTATTCACTGAGACTTAGCAGTAGGACTCACTGCCAGGATTACTTTAAAAAATTTAAAATATTAACTCTTCCGTCCCTATTCATATTTGAATCTGTATCCTTAATCCGCAAGCACGTATCTTCTATTCCAGAGAGGCCATCTCACAACTATCCGCTTAGAAACACGGAGCATGATCTTTATCTGCCAACCCCTCGCTCAGAGTTGGTTAAAAGCTCTATACTGTACAATGCAAAAACAATGCACAATCATCTACCATTTGAAATCAAATCCATAAGATCTTTTCCTGAATTTCGAAAGGTTTTGAAATCATACTTACTGGAGAGAGCCTTTTATGCAGTAAGCGAATTTTTTGTTAAAAATTGTTAATACTTAATATTAAGCTTCTTACACCCACTGGTTTAGTGAATATTATTTGATGTTTGATATCCTAAGGGTCTTTTGTAATGTAAAATCATCTGTCACACAAAATTAAATCTATAACGGCTTATCCCAGATTCAATTAAATACCTACTACCTAGGATAATGCCTTTTATGCAGTTAACGACTTCTTTCACTAAGGCACGTTTCTGCTCAGCTCACGCACTGGTTTATTGTTTGTACAAAATTTGTTTTTGTTTTGTGATTTAGTTACCTTCTGACTGAATTTACAGCTGTATGTTAACTTACTTTCTAACCGAATATACAGCTGTAGGTTTCATTCTGATACTTACTATCTTATATTTTTACATCTTTATATTTTTATATTTTTGTTTTATATTATATAAATTTATTTAATTTTAATTTAATTTTTAGTTTTGCCTTTGTTTTGTTTTGTAGTGTTTGATTTTGATATTTTTATTTTGCTTTGTCTACAAAATTTATATTTTTTCGACAATAAAGCATTTCTCTCTCTCTCTCTCTCCGTTTGGGGTTCGTCGGTCAAAAAGAGGTTTGGTTAGCGTCCAGTCTTTTTCAGCTTCCAATTTCTGCCGCATGGTTCGCAGTTGAAGGGGAATTTTGCTTAAAACATAAAAATACCAATTCAAAGTTATATGGCTGGTTATAAGAAGATTCACACTGTCTCCGTTAACATATTTCCATTTCGATAGGTCTTGATATTATTTATATAGTATAGTATTCGGTGCTGATGAAGTCATATCTTTTTAATTAGATTAAGGTATTCCATGTTCTAAGTGACATCCCCTTTTCTCAATTTTGCAGTGTCATCTATGACTTTGACATTTGAACAAGACGCTAAGCGACCCATTTGCTACCTATGTAATTCGACTGTGGATCGACAGCGACCTCTAATGTACGACGCCTTCAAATAGTGGTCAAATATTGTATGCAAATACGGGTAGAGAAAATAGACGGGCGCTGGCGCTGATTGTCGATAAGTTGAACACACTTATATATTCTCTGACTTCTATTACCCACTTAGATTAGGAAAGAGTCTAGTACAGAGAAAACATACGTCCAAGTCTAGTCTAAGATTACCCCAGTGTAAATGCAAAATCTCTTATCTATGGATTACCCATTACCCGTCATTATTTCATGAGTTCTAAAATTGATATGTGCTAACAGTTCCGGGCAAGATATTGTGCCACAAACTAAATTGTATACCTCACAAAAATTTGAATCAGCTTTATTAAGGTACTGAAACAACTGCTCATTACTAGCACCAAAGTCTTTTACCTATGTTACGACGAAAGCATGCCACTAACAGTGAACACTACCTCCAAAAGCTATTAATGAGGATGAGCAACGAGCAACCTGCTGCTTAGTGGCATGCGCGTCCATGACTTGCTAGAAATGAGCATGCTTAAAATCACTTATATTTTTGATTGTTTCCATTTTGCCTTAAAGCATGCTTTTAACAAAATGTATACATTTGTTTGCTTTAAGCATGTTTATTTGTTAGCATGCTTATAACAAGCATGCTTACTATTGCGAGCAAATGTGCAAAGCTGAAGAGCGTGCTAAGCATGCTTAATAATAAGCTAGTGTGTCAGTACCTTTACGTCCAGTTTCTAAGGTTTAAATCGAAAGGTGCGCTATAATAAGTAATTTATCTCAAACACTTGTTTTGCATACACTCAAGACGATGGATGCGAACTCGATAATGATGTTCTTTGAGATTTGAAATCATCGACAAAAAAAAAATTACAATTTCACAATGGTTCTTATGTCACTGATAAACATGTTCAACAACAGGGGACCCAAATTTGATTCCTGTGGAACACCTTATGTGACAAATACAGAATTGGGAATCATATTCTTAATTTTAACTATCTGATGTCTATTATTATAATAACACGTCCATTTGACTTATGTTGAAACTAAGTCCACAGAATGGTCGATATGCCATAGTCTATTACATCATTCAGAAACTTGTACCTTCTATTCTTTATGCATGCTGTTTTTAGAAACTACCGAAGACTTTCGTGACAAGATACACCTTTGCACACCCGACAATGTTTTCATAGTCCATATGCCTACACTAAATAGAACATTCTAAGATGTGTATTGTTTGCGAAATTTAGGTCCAGCTTGTCTAAAATTTCCAAGGCACATTGTATAGAGCTCAAGAACAACCTCCCAACGTTTTATCGAGACAAAAATTGTTTGGTTCACTGCTGAGCTACCTTAAAGCTTCCACAGACATCGTTCTTTTTGGCCGACTTCAAAAAAAGAGGAGGTACTTATACAATTCGGTTGTACGTTTGCTTTTTTTATGTATATCGGTTCGCGCGTTTTGCATAGGAAACGTAATCCGATTTTGATGATTTTTCTCGATCTAAAATCTGAGATAGCAGAATTAAAGATGAGATCATATCTAGAAACGTTCAAATTGAAATTTTTTTCAAAAGAGTTACGGTTTTCGGGTTAATGCAATTAAAGTCTGAAATTTGTATATTTCCGTTAAGTGGAGCCAGCAATTTGTTTCGAAAATTGAAAATATGAGACGGAAAAATTAAAGAAGAAATTATATGTAGCAACAGTTAAATTGAACATTTTTTTGAAGAATTCCGGTTTTCGAGTTATACCTAGCAGTAAAGTCTGAAATATGTGTATCTGCTCCGCCATGTTTTGCGATCTCTGAATTAAAACAAGTACAAGACTACTATTTTCTTTGGTATTGGCAGAGATCTCTGGTATTAGTGAACGTTCAACGATTTTCATTTCAAATTCAAAATAATATTAATTCTATTGGTGCTGGTACTTTTGGAGTTGGTGCCTACAACTAACTACAATAGTATAAACACATATTTTTATATACTTTTCATTTAATTCTGTATTCCTAGTGAAGTAAACTAAATTAGGTTATTTCTGTTCTTTGAGGAAACTGTGGAAGAATCGGCCACTCGGCCTAACAGTTCTCATATATATTGTTTACCATTATACATTCTTGTATTGTGCTTTGTATACCGTGTATCCATGGTAGATAATAAATGTATTAGTATTATTATTATTATTATTTTGTGTTTTTGAGTGCACCAACCATTGACCCTGAAACAGAGATAGACGGAACTGTAAACAATAAACTGGTTTGACATCATCCCTGCTTCAGCCACTCCTCATCGCGTTACCGCATTTTCCCCCATCCAAATTAAAATTTGGTTATTTTTGAATTCTGAAAGTTATTGACATATAAACGTCGGTCATGGGCGTAGTAGAGAAAATAATACCTAATTATTGTTATTTAATTAAAGCGATTTTTAAATTATTTGCGTTTTTATATCATAGTCTTAAAAAAAAGTCTTTTTTTCACCGTGAAAAAAGACTTTATTTCACTGCCTAAGTAATTCACAAAATAAATATGAAATATTACTTTTTGAAGGATTTGTTTTTAACAGAATCGATTATTAATTGATTATTCATCATAAAACAATTTCATTAGAAATAATTGCTAGTAAAATTTGAACAATTACTTCCAACATAAATTTCGGAAGGTGTATGCAGAAATGTCAAGTTTTCTTGACAGTTGTACAAAAAATGTTGTTTGTATTTCGTGTATAAAATTCGTTTTTTCATGGTACAGTCGAGAGAATTTTCACACTCTCATGTGCCATTAAAAAAACACTAATTTTACGCACTTAATACAAAAATAACTAATTTAGGTATCCGTTTCATAAAACACGATATGTACAAAGGAAAACCAGAGTGGTTGTCTCTGGTAACACTGATATGTATGGGCAAAAGCAAATCAAGCGCTACCTGATATTTTGAACGACGGCAAAACACGATGGTTTTGCACACACCCAGGGTTCCGACCTCAAAGAGTGCTGACGGGGCCCTATTACTAAGACTCCGCCGTCCGTCTGTCCACGGGCTGTATCTCATGAAGATAAAACTAAAAGGGGTCCCCAAACAGTTGACTTTTATTATTGCTCGATTTTGATAATGACGATATATTTTGAGCCGAAATAGATAGACGGTTCTTGTACGCTGATACAAGAACCTTCTCGTGCGAGTCCGACTCGCACTTGGCTGGTTTCTGTTACTTTTGACACGTTGTATTTAATCGTGGCCATGAAAAGGGATGAAAAATTACTATGCCTATGTGGGCTCTTATAGGCCATGGATAGTGTTGTTTATTCATGGCTGCCCTGCAGACAAAACACAACAAAGCACCTAACCATGCTAATTTCCTCTCTGAGTTCTAAATACACTGGGAATATTACTGCTAATATTTGAATTACTCTCGTAAATAGCTAGTAAGGGTGTTCGAGCAGTAGTTTGAACCAGTTTAAAATTGCTTCCAATTGTGTTCTGTGATTATGAAGCATGCGCATTTCAATTTTCATCTTCTTTAAACAGAAAGGCGCATGGTCATGGTTCTGACGGTTTTAGTTTGGTTTGTACTGCTGCTCGAACACCCTTCATATAAGCACATTATCTTTTATACTATGAACCGATTAGCCAACACGAATTTGAAAAAAAATATATTTTTAAATTTCTGTTGATATAGATCATTTGTGAACTTTTGTTTTTTTGTGACTCAATATTTATTGAGTTACTAGTTTGTTAAATAGTTAACACCGATTCGGCAATGGACCTTACATTCTCTATTTTTACTCAACTTATCAGAAATCGTTTGTGAAACACCAATATAATAATGAAATCGTTTGTGACTCTCTATTGTTTCAGAAAAATCTAAATTGATTTCAAAATTTGAAGTTTCACGTAACATCAGTGTTAATTATAAAGAAATATAATTTGTGTATGGAACGTTACAATACAAAACAAAATTAATTCTATTGGTGCTGTGGGCGTATTCTGTACAAAACTTGTTGAGTTTGATGTATTCTGACTTTCAACGTTTAGTTCTGAGACTTAAGCAAATGTACAGAATACGCCTACAGCTCCAATAGAATTAATATATATTTTGTATTGTGACGTTCCTTCCATACACAAATTATATTTATTGATGCGTCAATAGCAATGTATAGTTATTTGCCTGACTCTAAAAAAAAATTTAATTGACTTTTCTAAAACAACAGAGTCACAAACGTTTTCATTATTATATTCGTGATTCATAAACGATTTCTGATAATTTGAGTAAAAAATAAAGAATGTAAGGTCTATTTTCAAGATGTGTTGGCTAGTCGGTGTTAATTATTTAACAATCTAATAACTCATTGAATATTGAGTCACAAAAGAAAACAAACGCGTCACAAACGATCTGTATCAACAGAAATCTAAAAATATAAATTTCTCAAATTCGTGTTGGCTATTCGGTATGTGGTATAGGTATTTTATACTGTGATATAAGAAGACGCTGTTTATGTAGATCTATATAGCGTTCTACCCTACACCAACACCACCTAGGTGGTGTTGCCTACTTTCTTTTGAATAATGCAAATGCAAATCAATAACCTCTTTTTTTTTCAATTGTGTCTCTCATGAGAGTTTTTGAAGGGCTACGTTTTGACATGGTTCCTTCAGAAGGTAATTGCTGTCATTTCAAAGGCAGTAAGGGGAGGAAAATAATTATATCAATATATTTATATTTTAAACATCTACATTAATTTAATGACATACCATAAAATACATACAAAATATCTATCAATAAATCATTGTAAAACAAGATGATACAAAATGAGTTTCTAGTCAAAAAATATATATATAATTCCTTATAGTTATATGAGTCCTGATTTGTGCTACTATATTTATTAATTAAATTATATTTGAATTTCACATGTAAATTTTGAAAGAAACATTGATCATTGAATATAAATGAAAAATTCCTAGAATTTAAAGCCTTTGGGGATTCAATTTGAGACAGTGACTAGAATCAATAGATATATATTCTAACAAATATTTTTTCTCCAAAATCATGATCTGAAGAACAATAACAATTATTATCGAACATTTATTTACAATTGATGATTTGTTTTATTTCAATCACCGTATCACTTGCCTATTGACAGATTTTGCTAAACAGAATGCCAAAAAGATTGCTAATATTTCAATTCCAATAACACTTATGGCAATAGCTATCACAATATTCAACTGCTTCTTGAGTATGTTGAGTATTGAGTCGAAGCATCCCTGAAAACAAAAATAAACTATTGACCTTCTTTGTTCTTCTTTAAAATTTAAAACAAACTAATACAGTACAATGTGCACTTGAATAATCTAGGACATTTAATAAAATCCAGACGGCTCGAAGCTAGCGGAAGGTAATGTTCACAATATTTTTTCACTCTTTTTTGAAAAAAAAAATCAAACAGAAGTTTTGGTTACAGATTATAGTTATTACACAAAAATATTCTTTAAGACATTTCTTCAATAGTAACTTTTCGAGATTTTTTTAAAACTGCACGACGCAATGTACATATGTTAGCGACTTATGGTAATGATAATTTCTATAATTTAACAAATTTCCAGGGATATTAAATTATTTGCTCATACAATTTATACAGTGTATGGCCTTGTTTTGAATAAGCCATTTTCCATTCGATCAAAAATATTGACGTTGTTATAGCACTACCGAATACCGGTTCTACCGGCAGTCGACACTCGCTTATGTAAAATGGAACATGCCACTTTTTATTTCATTTTTGAAATTCATTATGAAATTAAAGGTGAGTTTTATACAGATACTGTATCATTAATTTTTACAGTTTTAAAGATATTGAGATTTTTGAAAAATTTCTCTAAAATAGGGGTACATTTATCTCGGTCTTTCTTCCTTGGTTTTTTGACCGCAAACCCCGAATTGAGGAGGTATAAAATTCGTCTGTCTGCTTTTTTTGTTTCGTGCGCACGTTTTATATAGTAAACCTACTCTGATTTTGATGACTTTTGATTCATTTGAAAGAGGAGACTTGAGCAATGGTCCAATATTTATAAAAAGGCAAATTTGAAATCTCTTTCGAAAATCGAAAATCCTAGATGGCAGAATTAAAGATACCAAAATATCCGTAAACCTTTAAATTGAACATTTTTTTCAAAAGTGCTACGATTTTCGAGTTTCTGCGATGTCAAATATCAAATATGTGTAATTTCGCTATATGGAACAGGTAATTTCTTTCGAAAATTGAAAATCTGAGAATGGAAAAACGGTTTTCGAGTTAAAAGAATGGTAAAGTTTACAATATGCGTATTTCCGCAACGATATAATGGTGAACGTTCAACGATTTTCGTGACAAATGTAACAATCAAAAGTGTGAAATAAATATTTTTTCAGAAAAATTGGACCGAAGTTATCAATTGATGCACTTAAAAGTTCAAAATATTAATTCTATTGGTGCTGGTAGTTGCGAAGTTGTTGCCAAAAGTTTTCAATCTAACTGCAACTACACAACTTCAAAAGTACCAGCACCACTAGAATTCACATTATTTTGTACTTTTCAGTGCACCAACTGAAAACGTCGGTCCAATTTTTTTGAAAATAATATTTATCATATGGATAGTTGAAATTTTGAACGAGAATGTCCAAAATGTATCTTAATATCTGGCCAACAAATTTTAACTGATTCAGTTCAGAACCCAATAGCTTGCTTATGCTTGCTGTAAAGTGATTTAGTCTGTTATGTTTCAATAGGAGCAAATGGTTTTAATAATAAAGGCTTGCTCAGGTTAATTTACTCAATTACAATTAAGTATAAATTAAAAATAAACCTAACTGAATTTATTATAAAAAACTATAAACAAGAACACAGAAAAGATTTAATAATAAATATTTACAATTTAATTTTAATTGAAGATCTAGTTAGGAGTCGAATCACATCGTTGGTAATATAATGTTCTTTTTGCAGACAGACATCCAGATGAACCATCTCATGACATAGTCAGGAAACTATTTAATAAGACTAGAATGTTTCGCGATTCTTTTCAAAAGTAAGCTACTGTTGGATTGCGACTATTGGGTTTATTTTTAATGTTATTGAGTAAATTAACCGCAGCAACGAACAACGCTAAAAACACTAGCTTATATTGAAACTGAACAGGTTAAACTACTTAATTAATTGAAAGAGAAATAAAAATACAGATTAATATGAAAAAATATAGGGTGTTCCATTTAAAATAAGCGAGTTACTGTTATCAAAAATAATGATCTAGTATGTTGCATAAAACATACATTTATTAATTTAAACAATGTCAAGAATTTTATACGATTGGAAACTGTAAGAATAATAACTTTAAATCTATCTTCTTGAATAATATATTACTTATTGGAACAAATAACTGAATAAATACATAACTTTTATCTGACAATTGAAATCCATTATGAATTATGATAAAAACTTGTATCCCTAAAAATGTCTATTGGTGATTTCGAGATGGAAACACAAGACGCGTTTTGATGACCGAATATCAAAGTTCTGATACCTGATTGGTGCGTTTGAAAGTTCGGCAGGTTTCGATTGGCCTCGCTAAACACAACGCTAGTTGCGTTTTGTATCTCGAAAACACCATCTGGCTGTTCCAAAATTCAAAACATTGGCCAGGGTTAAAATGGCCGTCGAAAATTGACAGATATATGGACTTAATATAGGAATATAACATTGATTGATGACATAATTTAAGCCTGGAGGCGTATTCTGTACATTTATCGACTTCTTAGCTCGACTTCATCTATATATATATATATATATATATATATAGATATACTAAAACATGGCGATGTGTCAATTGGTGTCAATCCACAACCAAAAATAAGTGTTCTGTAACGTGACGTTTTGGCGTTCTAGTCTTAAGTTATTCGGGGGGTATGGAGAGCGCGACTTAGTTAGGAAACTAGTCGATAACAATTGACAGTCTATGTCGACATCACGTGATCCAATTGACGTATCACCATGTATATTAGTATATCTATACATATATAGATGAAGTCGATCTTTTAGCTAAGAAGTCGATAATTGTACAAAATACGCCTCCTGGCCAGGCTAAAGAAACACAACAAGCGTTTTATTGACCAAATTTCAAATTTCTGATACCTACATGATTGCGGTGCGTTTGTTAAGTTCAGCTAGTCTTGATTGGTTTCGTTAAACACAACAATTGTGTTTTTTATCTCGAAATCATTAATTCTGCATTCAAATGAAGATGGAATAACCGACAAACTCACATCAAGTCGTAAGATATGAATACAAAATTATACTCACATTTAAATAAGCATTTGAGTCATTTGGGTTTTTAACACAGTTTTCTATTTGTGTTGGCTGCACTGCATTGTCCATTATGCCTTTGCAACAAGACCCTGGAATTTTTCTGCCTTTCTCCACCAAATATTTGTTGTCCTCGAAGTCTTTGTAACTGTTTATTCCACAACAATGCATTGTTGTTTGGACAGAGTCCCAAGCAGCTGTTGTTGCACTGATGTTAGACCGATCGGTGTTTTCATCGAGTGGAACGTACTCATCAAGTGTCTCTCTTAACAAATCTTTGGTAACATTTTCCAACTGAAAATAACAATATACAAGATGGAAAATTTTACGGTTACTATCGATGTATTGTATTTTTTTCCTAAAACTAACCAAACATTATCATCGGAATGTAGAAGTTCAAGTTCTTTATTTACTCTCATTTTTTTATTACCAAACTTACCAGTAGGTACCTAGCAATAGAACTGATATTATTTTGTATTTTTTATTGCACCAAATAATAAACGTTTGCTCTTTTTTGTGAAAATTATTTATATATAGATTCTGTTGGTGCTGATACTTTTGAAGTTTGTACCAAAAGTCTTATAAGTACCTAACTGAACAACTTCAAAATTACCAGCACCAATCGAATCAGTCAGTACTATTTTTTGTAAAAAATATTAATATTGGCGTGCTCTATGCCTGCAGAATAAAATATACTTATATGTGCATCGCGAAATTATACAAAAATATAAAATAATTGATCAAGTGCTAGTGGGGCTCGCGGGGTGAGAGTTCCATATTTAGCATTTTGGCACAGGTTTTCCTATGAACTTTGAAGTGAAGTGAAGAACTTTTACATTCACTACTCTCGGAGATAAGGAAGACGGTTCAATTTTCATATATTTCCCTTAAACAGAGTTCACTTAAACCACAAAAATTATTAGAACAGTTACATGAGCCCAATTTCGACAAATGTACTCACCTTAGATTTTAAAAGAATTGTTGATGCTCCTAAGGCTATTTCTAGAATAAGTATCAGTAGCAGGATCAAACCATACTGAAAGAAAGAATTTTATGATAAATTGTGTCAAAAATTTGCAAAAATATGTACTAGGTGTCCCATTTTGGGTACTATTGCGGGGTATCTTCGTTATTTTTTATAGATTGAAAGTTGTGGTTTTCGCGACAGTGTGTTACTTTTTTTGTAAGACTAAATATGATGTTAACAAAATTTGTATAGCCCTTTTAGTTTCTAAGATACAGGGAATTTTTGAAAATTTTGCATTTCTTATCTCCGTTATCCTTCAACTTATCGAAAAGGTAAAATAATATTCTTATAGATTTTTTTCCGTAGAATGCAGTGCTGTAGATAATTTTTGTTATATATTTACTGCTTTTGAGTTATAATACAACTTTTCTTTTTTGAAATGGAACACCCAGTATATTTATAGACCGTACAATTTGTCTTTTCTTACCCTTTCAAAAATATATAAGATTACCTATGCACTTTTTCTTGCATGGTAAAATAATTAAATTGTTATAGTCTATAAATACACAGGGTGTTCTATTTAAAAAAAACATAAGTTTGGTTTATAACTCAAAAATAGTAAATACGTAACAAAAATTATCTACACCACAGCATTCTACGAAAAAAAAATCTATAAGAATGTTATTAAATATGTTATCTTTTCGATAAGTTGAATGATAACGGAAATACGAGAGGGGTTACAAAATGTAACATTTTTTGAATCAATATATTTCAGTTTACGTATGAAAATTCAAAACAAAATTTGACAAGTCCGAGCGTTTTTCGTTTAAGCCCTGTATTCTTTTATATGCCCGTTACACTGTTATAATATTTTTTTATCAAGACTACTCTGTAATATTTATTTGATATCTCAGAAAGTATTAAAAACTTGGAACCACAAAGCTGTAACTTACCGTAGTCAGCATACATTGGGACTCCGTCAAGGCACCACAATAACCAAAAAAACTTATGAGAAACAACGTACCTCCAATTGCTATTACTATGTAGGCAGCAATCAAAATGAATTTCGGTTGTAGTATATCCTAAAAAAATAAAAATAATTGAATATTAAACACAAAGTATTTTTTTGTATCTGAAATTTTCGGAAATATCTTCCTTCCGTATAATTTTTATCACGGTTTTAAATAAAATTAGTAAGTTGCATTCTAATGTTGTTTTGAGCCAGACTGACTGTTGAAATTCACTGCAGCAAAAAAATGGATAGGGATATTATCGAAAAGACGGAACAATTAAAACGCGTGATCAGCCTGAAAAAATAGCATATTTCTCGTTTACCTCTTCTCTTCTTTAATTTGGCTGTCTCATATTTCAAATTTTCGAAAATAAGCACCCACCACAAAGCGCAGACACAAATATTTCAGAATTTTCCACTGCTGTAACTCGAAAACCGTATTTTGAGTTTTCAGAAATATTTTCCTTCCATATAAATTTTATCACGGGTTTACATAAAATTAGTACGCTGCATTATCATGTTGTTTTGAGCCAACCTGGCTGTTGATTATTGATATTAACTGCTGCAAAAAAAGGGACAGGGATATTATCGAAAAGACGGATCGATAAAAACGCGTGATCAGCCTGACAAAATAGCACATAGCACATTCCTACCGCTTCCCATAGTAGCTGTTGTACTGAAAGTATCTATTGCTCGTATTATTGTAAATGGGATAAAATTTTCGATAACCGCTTTACAACAGATATTTAACGTTTTAGGGTCCCCTGAGTTTTAAAATAGTTATTTTTGCATTAAGTGCGTAAAATGAGTGTTTTTTTAATGGCATCTCGAATAAGCCATGAAAACACGAATTTTATACACGAAATACAAACAACATTTTTTGTACAACTGTCAAAAAAACTTGACATTTCTACATACATCTTCGGAAACTTATGTTGGAAGTAATTGTACAAACTTTACTATCAATTATTATTCCAATAAATGAAATTGTTTTATGATCAATAATCAATTAATAATTGACTCTGTTAAAAATAAATCCTTCAAAAAGTCATATTTCTTATTTATTTTGTGAATTATTTTGGCAGTGAAAAAAGTCTTTTTTTCACGGTGAAAAAAGTAAACATTTACGCATCAATAGAGATGCAGATGCCGAAATGTCAAGTTTTTTTGACAGTTATACAAAAAGATTTTTTCCGTCATTGGTCTGTCTGTGTCACTGCCAAGATTATCTTGGGAACGCATGGACCGATATTTTGCTTTCTTTATTTATTTAATCAATCATTATTGAGTGCTTTGGATTATATAATGAATAATTACTGCTTATAACCAACCTGAATTTAATATACAGGGTGGGGATTTTAAATGGAACGCTGCTTATAGCGACCCTGAGAATAAGATTTTTTTAAATCCAAAATTACGTCCTAAAGGATTTTCTGAGGAGTTCGCTTTCGTCATGTAAAAAATAGGGCCCCAAAGAGGGGGCGCAGCCCTAAACAACTTCGTTTTTTTTCAAATTAGAAGACACCACTTGTGACACCTCTTTGGAAAGCTTATTGAAAAAGGAATTTGTCGATAAAACATTTTTAGACATCTGTCAAACCCTGTGTTAGAAATTTACTAAAAACTGATTTTTAACTATTTAATGAACAATTACATAAATAATAATATTAACACTGGAATATCACCTTTTTATCGTGACAATTGTTGAAAATGTGCCCCATTAAACTGTTGGCAAAGTAGAACTCTTCCCTTACTCTTCTCAAAACTTCTGGCGTGATCAAACGTATCTCTTAGTTTTTTAATCGTCCATAAATAAAAATCTAATGATGTAATATCAGGGGATTTGGGAGGCCACTCTATAAATCTTCGCCGTCCTATATGGAAATGCAGCATTTAAGAATTCCCTTACATTTCTTGCAATATGCGAAGGAGTCGGGCAGAGATACATTTAATCACGCCAGAAGTTTTGGAAAAAGTAAGGGAAGAGTTCTACTATCGGTTGGGTCTGTGCCAACAGGTTTATGGGGCACATTTTCAATAACTGTTAAATAGTTAAAAATCAGTTCTTAGTAAATTTCAGCAAATTCTTTTTTAATAAACTTTCCAAAGAGGTGCCAAAAGTGGTGTCTTCCAATTTGAAAAAACAAAGTTGTTTAAGGCTGCGCCCCCTCTTTTGGGTCCCATTTTTTCTACATGACGAAAACGAACTCCATAAAAGAGACCTATTTTTCGGATTTTTGCAAAATTTTATTCCCAGGGCCAATATAAGCAGCGTTCCATTTAAAATCCCCACCCTGTATGTGTTCGTTATACTGGGTGTTGCTTTTTATGTTTAAGTTTTTTATGCTTTTTGCGTATTTCGACTATTGGTATCTCCTAAAATATATCAGTGACACAAGAGGGTTAATAGGATTTTTTTCTATTGTCTTGAATAATAACACAACTACCTACCATAATTCAAGCAGCCGTATTCATAAACAAATCTTATTTCTGTAGTGGTCTAGTACTCAGTTATTACAATGGTAACAATTATATATAACATGTCAGTTTTCATATCAAACTACTATAGATTATAAGTAGGTATATAATATGTATCTACTTAGTACACATGTATATAGATAGTACGGAAATAAGATTTGATTATGGATACGGCTGTATTAAAATGAGCAACGTGTCTGCGTCATTAGATAGAGACTTTTTATTGATCTTTCAACATTTGACATTCACAAAATACTGGGTGTTTCTGAATAGCATGCTAATATTTGAGAAGGTTCTTCTTGGTTCCATTTTGAGAAACTAACTTCATCTGCACCATACTTATGTCCTAAATGTCTTATTAACTATTGAACTAAAGCTAATTTTTTTTATGAGAACTCTGATATGTCCCTAAATATCTTCTGTGCGTCGAAAGGCATTTTCAGCTGTACAGTATTATTTTTTATTCTTGCCAGTGGCGGCGTTCATGAAGAATTTGCAAAGTAAAAACATTTCTTGCAAATACTATCTACACGTTTGTTAGCTCTAGTTTGATTGAGTTCCTGAACATATATTCTTAATTATATCATGAATATACAAGTCAGGTAGATACAAGCTAATAGCCAAATAAGTATGAGTTGATGATACTCTGTAAACAAATAAAAACATTCGACTTTCATAAGACATAATGGAAAAGGCAATGTTCAATAAACCATAACGAGAAAGCCGTTATGTCGTGAATCGAACGATTTCTAATGTAGGAACAGACTTCAATTGAATTATAGATTATGGTAAAGATACCTATTATTATATTAGACAAAAATATGAATAGCAAGCTATCGATTTGATTGTGTAGGTACATCCTGCATCAAATAAATGGAATCCCTTCAAATTTCACAAAAGAATGATTTATGATGTTACATAGAGAAAGGGATGAGCCATATATGGAATACCATTTTCCTTAAAGCTTATAAATATACCGTTTTAAAGGATATTAGCTACAATTTTCACTTATTTATTGATATAATAAAAAATAATAATTACTTTTCATTACATCTAAAACAACGATTAAAGAATAAAATATCCTTACAAAAGTTACATTCCATTACAACAAACAGTTTATGACTAACAATAAAAACAACTTAATTCATGGCCGATGACCCAACCGGAGGAGGTATACAATTCAATTGTTTGTCTGTATGTTTTTTTTATAGATGTTTGCGCCTTTAAATAGTAATCGTGCTCCGATTTTCATGATTCTTTTTTTCATTTTAAATAGGACTATTGAGAGATGGTCCCATTGAAAATCGACATTCAACATGTCCTTCCCCCAAAAACATCTAATAAAGGAAATTGAGGGGGCAAATCTGAGACAGCAGAATTATAAACCATATCCGCAAAAGTTTAAATTGAAAATTTTTTCATAAAAGTTACGCTTTTCGAGTTACACCAGTGGTAAAGTCTGAAATATGTGTATTTCCGCTATGTGGAGGGGGCATTTTTTCAAAAATTGTAAATACGAGACGACTAAATTAAAGAAGAAATTATATGTAGCAACCTTTAAATTCGACAGATTTTCTAAAAAGTTACGGTTTTCGAGTTACAGCAGTGCTAAAGTCTGAAATTTGTGTATTTCCGCCGCGAGCTTTTGAGGTATCTGAATTATAACAAGTACAATGTGTAATTTACAAAATCTGCATGTCTATTTTATTTATACCAAAAATTATTTTTATAGCTGATGGATAATATTGGATATCTGACAATAGTTTTCAATAATTATGATCAACTTTTTTCGATATTCTCAAAAATAAAGGTACTTTACTCTTGAGCAAAATTCATATATTTCGACTCACCTCGTATACGGATTAAAAGATTTGATATCTGATGGTTGAATTATAAGTTTTGGACTATGCAGAACTTTTTATCAAAAATAACTTTTTTTCATAAAACCTATAATAAAATGTTTTCCACATTGTTCCGACTTAATTGGACACAGTGTATACCTATATACTATATAATAATAATAATAATAATAATTATAAATCGACTTTATTCGTAACGAAATGGCGGAGTGTCAGCAGAAGCTGTTTTTCAACTCAACCGTGTATATATTTTTTTCTAAATTCGAAAATGCGAACGAATAGGTACATTTCTATATAAAATTTACCTAATAATATTACAAACTTCGGTATAAATCAATAAAAGTCGATTAGTCTCATATTTAGAATTTTAGAATGTTTTCAATATTATTGATAGTATATCCACATGTGTTAGGCAAGTTGCATTTAGATTACATTGGAGCTGTGCATCGTATGTGAGCCCCATTATTCAGAGAGAAATAATGAAATTTTAAAATTCATTACACCTACGTCTGTCTATACTTACATATGGCATGGAAGGACAAATAAATGCCTAGACTTTGCCATAATATCTAGCGTGTAGGCAATGTAATAACGAATCCTCAATATTCAATGAATAAGAAAGACAAACACCAAACACGTGTATACTCAATGGATACGATACGATAGTTCTTTTGTTCCTTAAATACAGTATAATATTGTATACATATTATGCACACGCTATATTATGAAATAATGTTCAATAAAGAAACAATTTTCCCTATCACGTCATAAATCTGATGTGCTCCTTGATTATTACTATTACTCCCCATTCTCACTGCTTGCACCCCTCATTCGAGTGATCCAATAATGGTTCAACAACCCTAAGCTGGTGCATTTTATAGCATCTACCGACGAATTATTTCTAATTCATGAATTTCATGATATCCATTTTGTATACACCAAGCTGGATCGTGACGATCGCTACGCCTTTGAATTCTTTTATTGATTCATTTATGGTTAATAATAAATAATGTAACTTAACATACAAATAAGTATAAATAAATATTTTTTTATAAAAAATAATAGTGACTCATTTTGAAGTTGTGCAGTTATAGGTAAATAGTACCTACACTAACTTCAAAAGTACCAGCTCCAATAGAATTAACATTATTTTGAATGATCTGGTGGACCAACTGATAAAAGTCGGTTCTAGTTTTTGAAGAATATCTAGGTACATATTAATAAAATCTGGTGTGTCCACTCACACGACTTTCCTACTGCTCGCAGGCAAATTCCAGTGAATAGTAATAGCGGTAGTAAAGTAAAAATCTTCTGGTCAAATCATGCTACCACTCATTTTTTTCAGCATGTCAAGACAAATAACAATGGTCATGTAACATTTTTTCGCAAGATCAAACGTTTAGCCAGAATCTGGAGAAATATGTGGAAAATATGGAATTTTATTCAAGCATAACTTTTTTTGTGCTTTTTCTCAGAGATGGCGCTGTGTGTGGGTGGTGAAGGCCTCTCAGAAGAACACTTTAGACAATTTTAATCAAAATCCTTGGAGCCGTCTTGAGAAAATTACGTTTTTTGGCTATAGCTCAACACCCAGTGTATACTGGATTCCCATTCAATGCCACCAGCGAGTGATATTAGTACCAAACAAAATAAAAAAGAAGGCAACAAAATACACCGATCCGTTCCCGAGATAATGCTGTCACAGACAGACAGACAGACAGACATACCAATGGCTGAAAATGTTTATTAGACTTACAAATCTCTGAAACGTCAACATTTGTAAAAATATCGATACCGAAAATTTCACACGATTACAATACTTTCCTTATACAGCTACTATAGTAGCGTAGGAAAATAAAAATATAATAAAATAAATAATATTAATTCTATTGGTGCTGGTAATTTTGAAGTTGGGCAGTTTTAGTACCAACTTCAAAAGTATCGGAATCAATAATATTGTTTTGTATAATTCAGTGCACCACCTAATAAAGTCGGAAATTGTAACATTACTCCTCATAATCATTCAATGTTCACCAAAGAAGATAAATTTAAACATTACCATTGCTGTAACTCGAAAACCGTGTTTCTTTTTCAAAAAATGTCTAATATAAATGTTGTTACATATATTCTCATCTTTAATTTGGCAGTCTCATATTTTCAGTTTTCAAAAAAAAATGCCTCCATCATATAGTGGAGACACATATTTAAGACTTCGCCTGTTCTTCACTGTAGGTAACTCGGAAACCTATGTTTTTTTTGAAAAAATTCCAATTTAAACATTGCCGGGTTGGTCGTCTCAAATTTTTATTAAATGAAAAAAGAATCATGAAAATCGGAGCACTTTATGCACCTAGTCGAATTGTATACCTATTTCCTATTTCCGTCTTCAAAATTGTTGAATGTTCACAAAGTTAACAAAGATGTAAACTTCTCTTATATTTAGGGATATCAGATTTCAAAACATAACAACAAAATACAAATTTCACACATGACTATTATTGCTGAAGTTCCGAAACTGTAAACTTTTTGAAAAATTTAAACCTTTCAAGATATATTCTCTTATTTAATTTTGTTGATTCAAGTTTTCGATTTTCGAAAAAAAATGTCTTAGGGGAGAAGGAAATATCGGATTTATTTTTTTCAAATTAAAAAAAACATCAAATTCGGTGCACGTTACTATACGAATTAAGCAAAGGATCAAAAAATAAATATTTTTTAAAAAAAATTGGATCGACGTTATTAGTTGATGCACTGAAAAATACAAAATAATATTAATTTTGTTGGTGCTGTTACTTTTGAAGTTATGCATTTGAAGTTAGATTGATAACTTTTGGCACCAACTTCTAAAGTCCTAGCACTAATAGAATTAATATTATTTTGTAAATAAATAAATTTATGAGTGTTTTATTAATCATCAAAATTTTTTAACGTTCACTTTAGTGGTTCTGTAACTAGAAAAGCGTTTTTTAATGTCTATTTCAGTCGTTTTCGGCAATGATCTTCTCTTTAATCTTGCCAGATAAAGATTTTAATTTATGAAAACAATTGCCCCTTCCACCCCTTTGGGGGTAGTTTTTTTTGAGGGAATGAGAGAGGAAGAGAAGGAGTGCCACTGTATCCAGTAAATAATAATATTTATTGTTGTGTGATTTCAATGTTTTGACATTATTTATTATATTAGTATAGGCGTATAGGGATGCCACGGCTTCATCCGAGAAAAAATCTAGAAACAACTACAATATCAAATATTTGAGGAAAATTAAAAAATTTAGTAGCGTAACTCTCTCGGAAGTATATTATACGTGTTAATGGAAATCCTGTCGAAATCGTTTAATATGATTCGTAGTCAAACAAACTGACAGGCAAAAATTTAAGGAGAGTTTGTTTCAGTTTTGCTCACGTGCAAATAACTTTATGGAAAAAAAATTCAAGTCCAAAATAACAGACAGATACTTAAATTGTTGTAAAGTGAATTATTTATTTCCGCTGTCACCAAAAGATAGGTACTAAGTGGAAAAACATAAAACTTTTTATTCGAAGTTTTTTTTCTATAACTCGTAATAAGAGCTGTAGGTGGAAGTCAAAATATAATGAATAACCCTGTATAATCAATGAAGGTCTCCGAAGAAAGCAAGAAAATCTCAAGGCGTAATAAAATGGCAGCCATCTTGAAACGGTAATAATAATCATCTATTTCTGAACTAATCTTAAGTATAGCTGCTATCTTCATAGCGTTATGCAAAATGTCTGGTTAATTCTTCTATTAATTATCAGGTACATTTTTGATGAATAAACAAAAGAGACAAGAATCCACATAAATTTTAAGTAACTCACTTGACTATTATTATCTGACACAATATAATTGAAAGCTATACCATGTAAATAAATATAAACTTGTAATTACGATTATTTAATTACATTTAGAAGTAGTAAACCTACCTTCTAGTTTTAAGTCATTGCATTATAAATCAACATAATATTGTATCCAAAAAAAGAATGTTCAACGTTCAACATAGCACTTTATTATATGCGGCTACAAATGAATAATTCAATTTCCTGTTCAACTACTTTTTTAATACAATCAGTTCTGATTTTCCACGAAAGTGAAAGTAGTCTAACAGAATTTGATAAAAATTCTATAAATATATTATAAATCGACTTTATTAGTTGATGCACTGAAACATTCAAAATAAGGTTAATTCTATTGGTGTTGGTGCCAAAAGTCCTCTATTTACCTTAATTCTTATCGGTTGTAACGAAATGAAAAGTTTACTCGATGATGCCCGTGGTAATAAAATTTACTTATTTTTGTTTTATACTACCTCTCTCAATACTGGACTTGTACCACAAACCATGAAATGAAGTCTGTGTGTAAATTTGCGCGTTTGACTCAAAAAGTTATCGCGGTTAAATATCAAAAGATAATACACGATAAAAAAAATCTGTATAACTTGTACTCTGAATATATACTAGAAGCTATTTTTCTTGACAATAAATAAAGAATTAAACAATAATACAACAGTTAATTGTTTCAATACCACTTTACCATAATACTACTAAAACTTTACTTACCCCTATATTTAAGCCTTCGGTTTCAAGAATTTTCGTGAGACCTAAGAATGAATCCAAATCACAAACGAGCCATATTCCAATTCCCATTATAACCCCACCAACAACCTTAAAAAAAGAGATATTTTTTAATTTTCAAGTCAGTCTAATCAGTATTTCAGAAATAAATATGTAGAATACGGTTAATAAAATATTCGCATTCCCTCTACAGCATTCCATTAAATAATATAATGACTTCATTTGTCTAAATTGATGAGAAGAAAATAATAAATATAATAATACTGTGCCGATATCTTTATAAATATTACCAGTATTTGGAACAATTGTGAGAAAGAAACGCTTAGACCCGTCGATTTGTATTTTAAACCTTGAAAAAATTAAGCTCAAATAAAACTATATATTTCCTACATGTTCATTCATATTCTGGCATATGATACTTAATTACAAAGAGCTTGATGGGCAGAATTCAAAAATGTATTACAACAATCTTATAAATGGGGGAAGCACAATAACCATATAATTCATTATGTATGAATTATTTTAAAATTATTGTTAAAGCATTACTTTTCTTTGGTAAATTAAGGTAATGCGCATTTAATTTGTGTCACATCTTTTCATTTGCATATTTGGAATTCTAACAATTCGTAATTAGCGTAGGTGTTAGATAAATTATATCATAAATATACTGTTTAATATAGACAAGTTATTTCAGCTATCAACACCTAAAACAATAAAGTAAAGGTACCGCCCGCCAAATAGTATCAAAACAAAACATTTCAAAATAATAATTTGCTTCATCAGATCAAGACGATTTGAGTTATTCTCCCATAGAAAATTTGTCAAATTAATTTGAGCTCTCAATAATGAAACCCAGCAAGTGTATTAAAATAAAATCGAAATCTGATCGTTAAGTAGTAAGAAATGAAGCCATCTAAATGTCGAGATCAATGTGAACAGAACAATCACCTATGCAGCAAAATCAACGAGGATATTATTTTACAATCTGTGGAGTGTCTGGAACTTAGAATCAACAAAAAAAAATGATTAGGTATTGTATAAACAATCAGTATTGTATCAAGGAATAACAATATTTTTTCAGCTTTACTACAAGAAAATCAGTGTTGGGGTACAATAATTGCTTCTAATAAAAACCACGGCCGACTTTATGTATAGATTTGCCCGTATAAAAACTATCCCGAATCAAAATTAGAGTCTATTCCTTTTTATAATTCTTTCTAAATTATCTGTTACAACGAGTCTATATTAAACATGCGGATAAATTCAACGGGTTATTCCTTGTCTAAGATTATTTTGTCCTTTATTAAAGTTATAGGTTGGCCTATTTTATGGCCTGCTCGAAACCAGTATTCAAACCCCTTCGATTATTTCCTTTGAAGCCAGCTTATTTGTTTTTGTAGAAAATGAGGATTTTAAGATATAGGATAATTATCGCTGGGTAGATATATAAATCAATAAGAAACGACCCTGGTGTTTTTGAAAGAGTTTAACAGTCAATGAGAAGATTGGATTCTTGTATACAAGCTGTATTTTGATAATAAAATGTTAGTTTTGTCGCCCTGTATCTTGGAAAAATAGCTGCTTTTCTAAAATCAAACGACAAAATAGTTTTAAAATAGTCTATGAAATGACCACTCAATTTTTTGCCATAAATTTGATAAACACCCTGTATATTGACCTTTTTAATTCATGTGCAAGTTTCAAGTAATATCCTTGCTAAAAAAGACAAAAAACTAGCAACAAAACACTTCCAATCAAGTCACCTTTAAAATAAAAAACAATATATCAAAATCAATTTGGGCGTTACAATGCCACAGACATCTCCACAGATACACACCTTAAAACTTATAACGGCCCTTTATTTGCGTCGGGTGTCGGTGATTAATAAACTCAGTCATAGATCGAAATAATAGGCAGATTTTCCGTTATTTATTAATTTTGAAATTTAAACAAGTACTTACAAAAAGTAAAAAGTTGAAACCACATAGTAGGTATTTTGCGATGAAGGATCCACAGTCGAACATCTTGTCGGAATAACAATTATTGGCTCATTCACATATGGTATCTGGAACATAAACAAATTTTGACAAACTAACAACAATTTTCACATTTGGCAATTAAAATTTAGTTGAACTACTCTAATGTCACAA
The DNA here is from genome assembly GCA_958507055.1 of Crioceris asparagi. Lineage (NCBI taxonomy): Eukaryota > Metazoa > Arthropoda > Insecta > Coleoptera > Chrysomelidae > Crioceris > Crioceris asparagi. The sequence continues at coordinate 10,395,935 of OY293828.1, forward strand.
AATCACAGGACACCATTTACATAAGAAAGTTCTGATAATACGGATAAAACTTATCTTTTTATTATCAGTTCGAACTGCATATTAGTTATCATGTGTTACTCTACAATAATTATTGATATTTTTTTCCAAAAGTTGAACCAACTTTATTAGTTGTTGGACACTTTACCCAAAATGTCCATTTCGCCCAAACTAACTGAAAGTCCACTATGGCCATAATGGCCAGTTCGCACAAATTATTTATTTATTTTGGTCGAACTCTATTCGGGACCTTAGTACTAAGTTCATATTATAACTGTTTAAATTTTATAAGAAAAGTAGACCAGCACCTACTATTGCTATCCTTTTCTCGATTTTAACTATACTTATGTATATGTGTTTGCCAGCAACAGCAATTCCATAACAAATTACTGTTTGTCTACCACAAAACAAAATTAAACTTTCAATTAACAATAACGTCTGACGTCTGACAATTGCGACATAACCATAGACGATCTTCCAGAAAGTACCTATATACCAGAGAGCGTAATTCCAGTGACGGATCCCATTGTCGTTCCATGTCGACAAAATAAAAATCTTGGTTGAATGAAATTGAATGAGATAATTATAATTACCAATATTGGATCACACTTGGAGCTTAACAGGCGGCGAGATGTCTGCGATCTAAGTACGAATTCGAAATTTCAAGTCTCTAGACCATATGGGGCCTGAGAAATCGCTGCGGAGTCCATTGATACAAGAACCGAAAATAATAAAAACTATTTAAAAAAGTCACCAAGAAATTAATATAGAAGTTCATTCAACCAATATAAAGAATAAATATATTATTATATAAAATAAGGAGAGAGTTCACTTTATTTTTAAACAAAATTATATTTTTTAATACATAATTCAGTTCCCAAACCTGACTTAATTAAGATCTATAAATTTATATATTGATTATTTGCAGCCCATACATTACCGAAGATGTTATTAAAAAAACAGTAATATAATGAACTTAATATTCCACTACTTTGAATTTGAAAATTTAAACAGTTATAATATTAACCTATTACTAAGGTCCCCAACAGAGTTCGATCAAAATAAATAAATAATTAGCGCGAAATGACCATTTTGAGCTTTGTGGACCTTCAGTCAGTTTGGGCGAAGTGGACATTTTGGGCGAAGTGTCCACAAACGAGTTTTGGGCGAAGTGTTCATTTTGGGCTTTGTGGACTTTTAATTACATTGGGTTATGTGGCTGTGGAAACTTTTAATTCTATCTTTAACAGTACGGGGAGTTCTCCACTTACTTGCTACCCTAGATACTGTTGATTGGCTAATTGACGGGCGATTTGGGTATTTTTCATTAAACAAATCACGGACGTCCCTATGACTTCTACTTTTATCTCCACTACCCATTATAGATTAAATATCAGCAGAGTAATATTCAAATTTGATTAACATTTACTGACATTTTTTGACGTCCCAGATCTAAATCTAAATAACAAATTGTCATTGTCAATGCCATAAAGATTATTTTAACTCAAGTTCAGAACATATCAATGGTGCACATCAGCATTAAAGTGTTAATATATTTTGTAAACGGCTGGAGATGGACATGATTTAGAAAAAATGTGTAGAATTGATTGTAGACTAAAAATACACAATACGTTTCATAAAAAAAAGTTGACTTATGTAGCACTTTTATGATTTACCCTGTATAATATAGTTTTCCCTCCAAAAAATGCATTAAAAAATGACTTGTCTTGGCGATTTTTGGGCGGTATTCCATATGAAAGTCTCATCCGTTCCTTTATTATAAACCTGTATGTACCGGGTGATTCAATAAGGGTGACGAGGACGGTAAAAAATAAAAATATATTCTTTGAGCAATAACTTTTAAACGAGTGAAGATATGGTCATGCATTGTTGACATATTTTGTTGCAAATTTGATCTCCTTTCCGAATCTAATAAAATATTCATACGGTTCCATTTGCGATTTCGGAGAAAAATTAAAATAACGGTTAACTTTATAAAACCCGCCCCCTAGTGAGGCCGGCAAGAACCAGAATGATATGGATGGTTTTATACTATATTCACCAAACCTTTCTTGAACCAGACCTTGTTAACTCAAACTTAAGTAATAGATACTTACAGTCCAAAAAGTTTCGCATCCCCTCCCGTTTTTATTTTACGTCCTACAAAAAAAAACATATTTCAAAAAGATGGACCAATATGGTGACATTAACGTGAGAGTTGGAAATTTTTCGAAAATGTCGCATTTCTTATACGATCGAATCTATTACGCCCCCTAGCGGTGGACTTATGAATAAAAAAATCCAGCAATGTTCCTTGGTCGATTTCTTCTGAAGGATTTTTTCCCAAACTTCTACGACTATTATTGTTAAAGAGATACAGTACATCGTCACCCTTATTGAATTACCCGGTTACATTGTACATATACTCAAGAAGATCACGTAATAATAATATTGTTTGTTTTCGAAGTAGCTAATTAAGACAGAAATTGATTGTAAAAACCCATACAGACATACGTACGCACGGACACAAAAATCGCTGTGACATCGGACAATAACTTTGAGCTGGAAAGTTAATGTAATCGAGATGGACACCTATCATACGGTCTGGAATCAATGAATGTCACTTTAATAATAATAATGACAAATTTCCTTTCAATATATAAATCGAAATAGAGAATGCATTATTTAAATTGACGTCCACAAACAGACATCCATATTCGTTTTCTGATATCAAATTATTTTCTCAATTTCTTTTTTATTTGATACTAAAATATCATTCAGTTACTACATGATATAAGATATTGTTTAAAGATTCTCTTGTAAAGAATTATGATTGAATTGTTTTATTTTATGAAAAAAAAAATCTGTTTAAAATGAACTATTCAATGATCAGAAAACAAATATCCTATACCTAGTCACTTTTAGGAACAGAAATATTTTTTTAAACAACATTGAAAGAAATAAGCAAACTTGAATCATTCATGTTTTTTCATACCTAGTTCACGTAATTTACCATTTACCTTCCCGCTGGTTACGTCAAGTCGGGATTTTCTTTATTTGCTGCACTGGATAAAATAAAACAATTAAAATTCCCCTTTAGATAACCCCACATTGATAGGTGCTTGTTAACTCGAGCAATAAAATTTCATTTGTAATCTTATTTATTCACATGATTAATTATTATCTTATCTTATGATTAACAGCAGACTCAATGACGAAATATATTTTAGGGAATGCGAAGGACTTTATGAATCATCATCGTACTAAAAACATAATATACCTACAATGATAAATATTTTTTACAAAAAATTGTACCGACGTTATCAGTTGGTATACTGAAAAAAACAAAAAAACATAATATTAATTCTACTGGTGCTCATACTTTTGAAGCTGTACAGTTGCAGTTAGATTGAAAACTTCTGGCACCAACTTCACAAGTACCAGCACCAATAGAATTAATATTATTTTGTATTTTTCAGTGCACCAACTGATAACGTTAGTCCAGATTTTTGTAAAAAATATTTATGTCACACTTTTGAGTGTTACATTAGTCACGAAAATCGTTGAACGTTCACGTATACATAGCATTAGTACTCATGCTTGTATTTGTTATTATTCACAAACCTACAACTTCGCGGAAATACCTACGTATATTTTAGACTTTACCACTGCTGTAACTCGCGGAACTCAATGGAAAAAATGTTCAATGTAAATGTTGCTACAAAAATAATCTGGTCTTTAATTATCCATTCTCAGTTTTTCAATTTTAGAAGGAAATTCAGTTCAAAATTTAACATCGCGGAAACTCAAAAATGAAAAAAAAGTTCAATTTAAACATTTCCGGATATTTTCTTGTCTTTAATTCTACCAAATAAAAGCAGACAGTCGAATTGTATACGTCCTCCGTTTGGGTTCGTCAGTCAAAAATCATTTGATTTAGAGAGCCTAATTGCGAATTTACAGCCAATAATAGATATTGATACTACTTACTAGATAACTGACTGATTTCGTCACCGAAGTCTGTCATACGATAATCCTAAATAAAACCAGTAAGCGAATTCAGGTAACAATTAGTTTTGAAATTGTAGCTTTTGCTTAATAAATCTATAGTGAATTTAAACATTTTACTCTAACACATTATTGATTAATTAGCTAGTTCTTTTATAAACTTCAAGTCTATCTATCCTGAGCATAGTAGTTCTCAAACGGATAAACCGATTTGTATACTACGTTTTTTTTTGTTTGAAATTTGACTTGACAGTTCTTAGCTTAGTTTTTGTCGGGAGTTTCTCAATCAAATATATTATTAGTGACTGAGTGGTGACTGCATTCCAATGTTTCTGATTATCTACAACAAAACATTCAGTCTAATTTTATTCTCTTATTTTGGTCCATATGATAAATCTTTATTTACCATATTTTTATAAGTATCAATCATTGATGATGCAGATAAAAAACATTAAGAATTGCTTCCGTTGTCTTTTATCTAATTATGTGATATAATTTAGCTGAAATAAAATGAAATGGAAAGTTCAAAATATATTTTTACTCAAGACGGGAATATTTTTATTATACAAAGATACCAATCCATGATGGACAAAACCTTCTAGACTAGAAGAATGATTTGTATGTCATCCTTAGATTCTTGAATAATGTTGAAAACACTAGAACTATCGCAATACGATAACAGTATCCAGTAGTAAGAAATAGAATTTTATCGGATTTTTAAATACATTTAGATATTGCAGGTATTCTGCAGTTGACTTTGACGACTGATATTTCGTCAAAATGCCTATATTTTTGATCGACGAACCAAACAGAGGAGAGGTATACAATTCGACTATATCTCTGCATGTTTTTTTTGTATGGATGTTCGCGCCTTTTTCATAGTAAACGTGCTTCGATTTCGATGATTTGTTTTATTTGAAAGAGTACCTATTGAGAATTGGTTCCATTGAAAAAAACAACATTAGACATGCTCTTCCCCTCAAAAACTTACCAAGAAGGAGGTGGTGGGGGAAATTTTTCCCGAAAATCGAAAATCTGAAACGGCAGAATTAAAGAAAATTCCATATCCGGAAACGTTCAAATTGGACATTTTTAAAACAATATGAAATATGTGTTTCAGATATTAGGATGGGGAATATTTTTCCGAGAATCGAAAATTCGGGATTGAAAAATTAAAATGGGCAGAGTTTTTAAAAAATCTTAGGTTTTGGAGTTACAGCAGTAGTAAATTCTCCAATATGTGTTTACGATATGTAGAGGGGTACATTTTTTTAGAAAATCAAAAATTCGAGATCACCAAATTAAAGAAGAGATAACATACAGCAACATTTGATCTGGATCTTTTTTCAAAAAAATGATAGGTTTCCGAGTTTCACCAGTGGTAAACTCAAATATGTGTATTTCAGCGATGTTTGAAATATCTAAATAGGTAGGTAAGTATGAGTAACGCATTATCTTCTTTGGTGAACGTTGTATGATTTTGATGACTATTTTTACACTAAAAAATGTGAAACAAAAATTTTTTTCAAAAAATTGAACCGACTTTAATAGTTTGTGCAATCGAAAATACAAAATAATATTCAATTTATTGCTTCTGGTACTTTTGAAGTTGGTGCCAAAAGTTTTCAGTCTAACTACTTATAGATGCACAACTTCAGAATTATCAGTACATATAGAATTAATATTATTTTGTATTTTTCAGTGCACAAACCAATAAAGTCGGTCCATTTTTTTGTAAAAAATATATATTATAATCAAGGAAAAGCAAGAAATTAAAATAACATCTTTTTTAATACTTTCTTATCTAAGAATTTTTCACTATTTCTGTCAAAAACTGAAGAATCTAGGAAAATGAAACACCGTAGGAATGGCAGATTGGAATACCTGACAAAGATTATATGTATAAGATCCTTAGAGGAAATTCTAATTTTGAAGTTGTGCAGGAGATGATTTTGGAGATAGAAAACATTTGGCACCTACTTACTTAAACTTTCAAAATTACAATACCATTGAAATATTTTGTATTTCAATGTGCAACAACTAATAAACACGGTCCCAGTTTTTGTAGGAAATTAAGTAATCATTTCCAATTTTTGAGGGGCAACAATCTCAACAAAAATATTGGGTAAATATTTACAAATCGGAATTGTGACGATTCGTATTTCCATTGTAAAAATGTGTATAATTCTTCACTATCTTGTATCATATAACAATAGATAAATTAAATATTCTCTATAAATAATATTAATTCTACTGGTGCTGGTAATTTTGAAGTAATGCAGTTTTAGATAGACAGACGAATTTTGGTACCTACCAACTTCAAAAGTATAATCAATTATTTTATATTTTTCAGTGTACCAATTAATAAAGTCGGTCCTAGTTTTTGGAAAAAAGCTTTATTCAATATTTTTGAGTATATTATTACTATTATTAGTAACAAAAATTGTTCAACTTTCAGATAGATGGTCTCTTCCTTAACTTTGCCGCCTAAATTTTTGATTTTCGAAAAAATGCCCCCTCCAGACCCTTTCAGATCAGTTTTTAGGGGGAAGGTGATGTTGGGTTTCAAATGTGTTTAATATAAGACCTCCTAGAATGTCGGTCGAAAAAAATACCGACTATTATTAGTTTTTGCGTTAATAATAATATTTTATTGGTTCTGGTAATTTTGATGTGTAGTTATAAATAACTAGAGAGAAGACATTTGGCATCAACTTCAAAAGTTCCAGCACATAATAAAAGTGGTACCAGCACCAATAGAATTGATATTATCTACATATTACGTGCTTCATTAATTAGTCATCAAAATTGTTGAACGTTCAATATTCAGTGATATCAAAATAAAGCGCTAACAAATATTGTACTTTCCTAGTTTTGTAACTTGGAAACCTATGGATTTTTCGAAAAATGTTCAATTGAAATGTTGCTAGAAATTATATTTTTCTGCCAGATATACTTACACTTTTGGAAAAGATACCCTACCTTCCCCCTACCTCTTTGGGGAGAAAACATATCTATTGGATTTGTGGAGGTTTTTATAATCGAAAATTTGAGATAGTAAAATTAAGACCATATCCGTAAACATTTTTCAAAACCAGTTACAGTTTCCAAGTTACAGCAATTTTTAAGTATGAAATATGTGTGTTACCGCTGTTTTGGGATCACTGGATATAACGTGAACGTTCAACGATTTTTGTCCGACGAACCCCGAACGGAGGAGGTACACAATTCGACTGTCTGCTTTTTTTTGTTTGTTCGCGCGTTGTTTATAGTAACCGTACTCCGATTTGGATGATTTTTGACTCATTTGAAAGAGGAGACTTGAGGAATGGTCCCATATTCGTAAAAAATCAAATTCGATATCTCCTCCCTCCGAAAACCACCCCCAAAGGGGTGGCGTGGGCGAATTTTCTCGAAAATTGAAAATGTGAGATGCCAGAATTAAAGATAGGACAATATCCGGAAACGTTTAAATTGAACATTTTTTTCAAAGAGTTACGCTTCAGCTACATTCATTTTAAAATCTCACATATGGGTATTTTTGCTACCTGGAAGGGGCGATTTGAAAATCTCTTGATACCAAATGAAAGACAATAATATTTGTAGCAACATTTATAATGAACATTGTTTCTTTAGAGTTACGGTTTTCGAGATAATCGGTGGTAAAATGATTAAATCTAAAATGCATAAGCGTATTTCCGTAGCGATGTTCTGAGATCTCTACATAATAAGAAGTACAAGCAAAGAATACACGTGCGTAATAGGATAAGTACTGTCTTCTTTGGTATTAGTGAACGTTCAACGATTTTCGTGAGTGTATATTACACTTAAAAGTGTGAAATAAATATTTTTTACAAAAAATTGGACCGACGTTATTAGTGGGTGCACTGAAAAGTACAAAATAATAGTAATTCTATTGGTGCTGGTACTTGTGAAGTTGGTGCCAAAAGTTATGCTTTCAACTGCAACTGCACAACTTCATAAGTAACAGCAGCAATAGAATTAATATTATTTTGTACTTTTCCGTGCACCAACTAATAACGTCGGTCCAATTTTTTGTAAGAAATATTCATTATGACTATGATGATCAAAACTGTAAAATGTAACTTTTTTTTACAAAAATTAGAACCGACTTTATTAGTTTGTGCACTAAAAACAAAAGATTATATTAATTCTATTAGTGCCCATACCTTTAACCTTATCTAACTGAGAAAATTAAATTCAATTATGAATACAATCTAAATAAAATGGAAGTTAGAAACTCGATCGATATAATATTAACAAAGGTCACTAATTTCTGTAGTCAAAACGCACTATTTTATAGGGGAGTACAATAGTTCAACTGTCTTCCCACCTACATTAAATATGCTTCCTTGAGATTATTTGTATCACTTTAAAATAAATACTATTGAAAGTTATTAACCAAATGTATATGCTGTTAGATGGAGAAATCTGAATAAGTTCATTATTATTATTATTATTATTATTATTACACTTTTATTTCACTACTGCAAAATTAATATTATTTTGTATAAAGTCGGTTCTAGTTTTTGTAAAAAATTTTAACTGAGAGAATTTCATTTTCTAATTGACTTCCCATTTTCCAATAATAAAGAAACTTGGATATTAAAGTGTCACTTATTGATTTCTAACCAGTTGAATTCGATTATGCAATTACTTAAATTTTTCAAAACAATTTCACTTGATAGCTATTGCGGTGATGAAAAATTTCGACGGTTATTTAGCCAACAGAAAGGCAAATTTAACAATTTGTAATTATCATTATTTCCGATGATATTTGCTCAAAGGCCATTTCTTGAAATTATTTTTTAATGTTTGAACGACCGCCATTTGAGACTATTTGTCCTGTTAACGAGATCTTTTAGGAAATTTCAACTAATACCTTCATAAATACCACCTCTAATCGTGTTAAAAAAATCGTATGAACTTATTGCGATTTTAATTTAAATTTACTTAAAAATATCAAAAACGATCTTTTTCTTATTGAGAAATGTTATTTTTGAGTATCAATTAGCATGTGAAAATATTGATGCAAAAAGTTGAAAGCCTTCAAATAATACCAAAAGTTAATTCCACAGAGTTAAGCTCTGCCCTGCCGTGTGAACCCAAAAAGGAAAAGGGTCTTCTTTCCTATTTCTCATCATCATCAATGAACAGCTGGAGCCTGGAGGCTGAACATGAATTTTGTTAGTAATAGCATAACCAGAAACTACCTACAATATACACGATGGGCCAAGTTAAAATACCACACTTTTTAATCATTCATTACTTGTGACCTGTTGCAACTTCTAGCAGCTGTCATATTTTTGTTTTTATTCCCTTTCTGGTCCTAGTTCCTTACCTTTCTTATTTTTAGCAAAATATTTTAAAACCTTAATGCTTTATTTTTTGATTCAAAAAATCATATTTCCTGAATTTCAAAATGTTTAGCAGTTTCCCTTCTATGAAAATGCTTCCGATAGTGCAAATTTACACCTAGTTCTTTTGCGCCAAAATGAAGTTAAATGCACCGTTTAAAAAAACTATACGTTGTAACAGGTAGAAAATGATTAGTGAATAAAATGTTTAACTTTAATTTGGCCTACTGTGTATACCTAAAGTCTTTAGTGCGTGTTTCAAATTTAGAATATAGTGTGACGTCTTATGCAGCCCATCGTAGTCGGTAAATTTCACCGATTGGATTTAAATTCTATCTTAATATTCTTATGTTCAATAATTAACAATAATAAGCAATGCATTTTCAAATTGCCGAAGAAAAAATGACAGATAAATTTAAAGAACGGAAACACTGTGTTCCGTTTTCCAATTTAACTTGCATTGCTTATGCCCAGCCACACTGTATTCTCAGTATGAAACGCTGTATATAGGTAGGTGGGAAAACAGGAAGTGTTTTTCTCAGAGCTATTTGGAATTCCTTATGACAGACGCAACTTAAATTACCTATCATCATCCTATGAAGAGGTATCGATAATTATTATCATCAGATCTCTTTTTATACCTAGACAATAATACCTTTTATCATTCGAAGCGCAATTATTCTGATTGTGCTAATTGTTATTAACTTTCCTAACAATGCTGGTGTTTGTTCATGTTCGCTTAAACTGGGTCATTTGAACACCAAACAAACTGACATCAACGGTAATTTATATCGGTAGGTATTTAGGTATATATAAATCTGTTCCACCAAGATAAATATTTTATTTGATACAGAAAAAAATTGTCTATGTGACACCATAGACATAATAAACCATGTCTAACATATATTAAGTATTCTAAGATTAATGAGGAAAATTTAAATTATCAAAGTATCCGTGAACATTTTTATAGGAAAAATGCATTTAGAAAAATAGAGAAATGTGCTCGTCGGGTATTATTTTTCTTAGAAACCAGTAATATATAGGTATATGATATATGTAGGTATATATGTATATTGAAAAACAATTGAATATTACCTTGATTGTTTTTTAGTTAAATAAATGTTGTTGCACAACATTTGACTTCACTACGACAACTGAAACACATACTATCGGTTATGTTATAAGCATAAATTTGAAGATTCTGCACTAATCCCAGATAAGATAATATGAATCTAAAACTAGGATGCCAATTAATTCGGTTATTTGGAAAGGAATAGGTAGGTAGATACTTTTCCAAGCACTGATGATTTAAATAACAAGGTATTATACCGCAAACAAATATTTCTATTCTATTTAATTGGGATTTTCACCTTATAGCTATTATAGGTAAGTACCACAAAGTCGACGGAGCGCGACGTACCTCAACCCCTCGACCGGAAACCTTCCGCGTTTCAAAGAATTATTACGAAACCAAAACAATTGAATCCAAAAGTAAACAATAATTGAATATTTCCAAAAGGCACACGGTAACTTCTTGTCTTGTCCGAGGTGGTAAAACACAACAACGTAACCAGCGCGGCGATAACAGAGTGAGCGTGATCAAGTTTCAAACATAAATAAGAGGAGGAAGAGGACGAGGAATAGTGAATAGTAAAACGGTAAACCGTAAGCCTGTAATCAACGTGATCATATAAATCGAGAGTAGAAGGGAGAGATCCTCCATACTCCCAAACAAAAGCCCTAGATTGTTATTGGTGAGCTGCTACACAATGCACGTTGCCTCCACAGAAAGAACCTGTTGCCGCTTACGGGGGATATTCAATGTTTTCCTTATTCAGCACAGATACTCGAGTTCGAAATATAACTGATATTATGCAAGGGAAAATCAAGTATTTAACTAGACAAAATTTTAGAATTTTTCCCCTTACATCTGTTGCATCTCGAGCGATAGCAGAATATTTATGTTATATTCTCAAGTCTGACAACACGTTTCTGTTTTCTCTCAATATTTGACAGTTTCTGTTGCCGTTTATTTTTTCTTTATAACTTCCTCATTGATGACTTCATAATCAGCCTGATCTCATTCACTTCTGAATATAGGCCACAGCCCACATCGAAATTCATCTTCTCCTCTTCAAAGCTATCAATTGAAATTTTTACTGGCAATTTTTTTGATTGGATGTCATCTTGCCAGCTCCTGTGAGCTTGATGAACAGAATGTAGGATTCGCGTAAGAGGTTTACAGAATTATCTGATCTGAAGATAAATCTGGGCGTACCTACCAACCAAAAACCGCCCAAGTCAAACTTGTTCTGTATAGTTTGGATTTTTGATTTCAAAAATAATAATTATAGGTATGGAGGGTGTAGATGATGAGTTAATTTTTTTAAAGATAAATGTAAACCAAGTAATTTCAAATTTGATTTGATTTGATTGGTCTCTTGTTTTGGAGGCTCGTTGTTCAGACTTCGACTAGGTCAAGAACTTTTTCCCGATATTTTATGAAAATATGTTCTTAAGTCCTCAAGGATATTCCAGTGGTTCAGAGTCCACCTTAAACTGTAGGTATGTTGCAGATTTTCGCTCATCATTGGCAATACTGACAAGGCAGAGGAGGTTGTGGTTGGAGCTCGACAAGACCAAGAAGTTTTTTCCCGATATCAGGTGAAAATGTATTGGCCTGAATCCTAAGAGACATATCGGTGCTTAAGAGTCCACCTTAACCGTAGATCCCTTTATAAGTTGCAACACTGCCACGGCAGAGACGGGGATACGTGTCCAACAGTGGACGCACAAAAAACAATGATAATTTAAATAAGACTTTTTTTTCTTTTTATATGCCAGTATTAAAATAACGATTATATTTGACAACATTTAAATCGGTCATTTTTCGAAAAAAATTAACGGTTTCCAATTTGAAAGTGCTGAAAGTGTGAAAGGTTGTCACCGCAGTATGTAGAAGTGTTTTTTTGCAAAAATGATTATATTAGTTTGTGCAATGAAAATAAAAACTGATCTTGATTCCATTGAAGCTGGTAGGTAATTTTAAGTTGAGTCGATATTTCCTATCTGCTAAGAATTAATTTTCGTTTGTAGTTTTCAGAGAATTTACTAATAAAGTCGGGAACCATAAACCGATTAGCCAACACGAATAAAAAAAATGATATTTTTAAATTTCTGTTGATACAGATCGTTTGTGAATCGTTTGTGGCGTATTTGTTTTTTTCGTAACTCAATATTTAATGAGTAATTAGATTGTTAAATAGTTAACACTGATTAGCCAACATGTCTTGAAAATAGGCCTTACATTCTCTATTTTTTACTCAATTTATCAGAAATCGTTTTTGAAACACAAATATAATAATGAAATCGTTTTTGAATCTCTATTGTTTTAAAAAAATCTAAATTAATTTCAAAATTTGTAGGCCTAGGCAACTAACTATACATCAGTTTTAAATCATAAATAAATAAAATTTGTGTATGGAACGACACAATATAAAATAACATTAATTCAATTAATGCTGGTACTTTTGAAGTTATGCAGTTCTAGTTAGATATAAGACTTTTAGTACCAATTTCAAGTATCAGCACCAATAGAATTAATATTGTTTTGTATAGGGACTTTCCAAACACAACTTGTATTTAATGACGATTTCATAGTGATGTTTTGTTAGTTGCCTAATCTTACACATTTTGAAGTCAATTTATTTTTCTAAAACAATAGAGAGTCACAAACGATTTTATTATTGTATTATTTAGGTACTTTGCTTGCTGGCTTGCTTGTTTTATGGCACTGCTACGAGGCAATTGCCAGCTCAATTTGTGTGTGATCTCGGTGTTGACTGGCTCTAAACCATACCGGGACCACTGACTTGTCTATGCAGGATCAAAGTGCTTGCATATTGCTTGAAATGTTTAGCTTTTCTTGATACTTCGAGTAGGTCTAATTAGAGTACAACACAACATATAGGTGTATCAGGCATAAACATCACAGATCGATCACAGGGATTAATCATAATATCCCTAAAACCATAGATATATATATTATATATATATTATATATATATATATATATATATATATATATATATATATATATATATATATATATATATATATATATATATAGGAATATGACATTGACTGATGACATAATTTAGGCCTGGCCAGGCTAATGTTTTGTATTTAGGAACCCACACAAGGTGTGAACTTGCGAACACACCCGACATTATTTTTGAAATAAGCGCCCAAAATTACGCAGAATTTCATAAACTTTCCATTTCCAGTACTAAAACTATACGTTAATATATCGATTTTTTGAGAAAAAATAATTTTAATTTATACAAGTGTAATTACGCCACCTAGTGGCCATTTTAGAAACTTCAATATATTTTCGCTGAATTTCCTTTAGCCGATTTACTAGAGATTTTTCTTCCGAAGTAGTAGGGTTCCCGCTTTCACTATTATCCTACATCGCTGACCTTAGTGGGACACCCTGTATATGGATATGCATATATTTTTCAATAGACTGCTATTCGGGTCCTCATATGTGTGTCCTTACAGGAAAGTACAAGTGTCTGGCCAAGAAATACTTGCATCTTGTAATAAACTACACAACTCTGACTACGCGGTATTTGCAATGTAGCGCGTAATGTGTAGCCGGCTTAACAATGTCAGAGACAACCATACATTGTTCTAATCCAGAGCACAAAACCCTAAATCCATGGACATCTTATGTTTTATGAGATTCACAGAACCCCTTGAGTATCATTAGAGGTAGTATTCTCTGTGTCGTTCTGACCAGTGTTCTTTGGTTCAAATATATTGTTTTGTGCTGTAAATGCGTCAAAAAAAAATTAAAAAGCACAGCGCCCAGCCATCAACCTCAAATGAGAGAAAAGAGAAACAAGCTTATAAGGTATAGAAAATTAAGTAAATTCACTATGAAACAGTTAAGTTGCAGATTTGTCTAAGATATTGTCAGGAGTGGAAAATGTTGAACCAAGTCTCGGTAGAGGCTGTCTATTCGGCAACTTATGTAGAAAATTACTTGGATTGTGTGGAAAATTTACCAGATGAGCTTCAAAGGCTAATTTCACGAATGCGAGAGTTGGATGTGTACTATCTGGCTCGGGTACGAGAGGTAGCCTTGCAAACAGAGAATTTCAACAATATCCGAGATGATAATCCTTCCAAGAAAGCCAGAAGCTTCACAAGAATGCAACATGCATTGATAGCAGCTCAAGAACTGGGAGACGAGAAAATGAATCTGCTTCAAGCCATATTGGATAAAATAGAAATTAAAACGAGACTTCTCGATCAAGATTTCAAAAATCTGGATTTTGGTAAAGAAGAACCAGTTCAAGCTGAAAATAAGGAACAGCAATCGCCCGTCGTTCCTACCCCATCCAATAATAGTAGTGCAATTATAAACGGTGAAAGACCTTCTAAACGAGCTCGGCGAACGCGTCATGATACTTTCTCTGGACTGGATAATAATCCAGCTGAGCCAGTACCAGCAGAGCATGTGCTTAGAAGTCAAGCTCCTAGTGGTACAACATCCAATACTGTTCAGAAGAAAACATCTAACACTAAGAAGAAAAAGCGTAAATCACGACAGGTGGCACAAGCACCGAAAGAAGAATCTCCTGTTAGAGAAGAAGAGCCTGCCATAGATCCACATGAACCAACTTATTGTCTGTGTGACCAAATTTCCTATGGGGATATGATCATGTGTGATAATGATCTGTGCCCCTTTGAATGGTTCCACTTTTCTTGCGTAACGCTGACAACAAAACCTAAAGGTAAATGGTATTGTCCTAAATGTAGAGGTGATAGGCCTAATGTGATGAAGCCTAAGGCTCAATTTTTGAGAGAGCTTGAAAAGTATAACAAAGAGAAGGAGGAAAAAACGTAATATTTTATTCACTTCTAAATTATTTGTGGTAGTTTTAAGTTCCCAAGATTGTTTTAATATACTTACGATATTCTATTTCCTAAATATTTCTTTGTAAAAGTCTTGCAATAAAAGTTTAGACAGATAGTTTTACTATTACTTAGAAATAAAGAATTTTTATCATTAATTATGTGTTATTCTTGTGATCTGGACAATTTTTCGTTTAGAAATGGCAAAAAATTAACAAGACAATAAAACAAAAGTGGGTGATATAAAATATATTTGATTAAATGAACTTACTAAAAACTACATACATAACACAATCTATAAATGTTTTGCTTTAAATTTATATGTTAAAGAAGCTTCAATATATTATAAATTATTTGAAAAATTGCTAGAAAATAATTCACCTGAATCACAAATTGTTGGAGGGAGTACACATTTTGTCTTCTAGATACAAATGATCTTCATATACCATAACCTAGTTAGATAATCAAAATATATCGCAGAATTATAGTTCACATTTTCATTCACAACTAGAATAGTATATAACTTATTGTCTGTAAAAATATTCATAATAACTTTGCGTTTGAAACAAAATATGTTACATTAGGAAAATCGAATAACAATAAAATTTGGAATAACTACTCAATACCAGCAGATAGCTATGTTTTATATGCATTACTTTATTGTAAATTGAATGCCATCAATAGCGTTATATTTAAAGTGTCCTAATGTTGCCACGGATTTGAGGGATACGTTCCAGGAGGGTAAGCACCTGGAGGTACATTAGGATATCCACCTGGTTGTTGAGTATAACCTGGATTTCCTTGCGGTGGAAATTGTCCTGGCTGAGCTGCGTATCCAGGTCCTTGAGGAAACTGATAAGAGGCTGTAACAAAATCAAACAAACTGATAGACTGAAAAGTATAAGATGAGTTTCATTCTATACAAAGTGAATTAAAAACAGGAATATCGTTTAATCAACAAATCCAGTGATTTAAAAAATTACCGCAATATATATAATAATAATAATAACGTTTATTAACAATACAAGAATAACAAATAATAGTTTGTCAATAAACAACAAATAACCTACGAGACTCTTAAGTCTGTATGTAGGTGGTAATACATATTACATGAATTATTATTTTATCATTAATTATTACAAATTTATGCCCGCAAGTAGAGATTAGAAAAATACCTTTGCCGCAAGGTTGGAGTCAAACTGTCACTAAATTACACCAGACTCGAGATCCTAAATATTATTGACATTGATAACATACAAGCGGTTAACCCGTGAATTCATGGGTTTCACTATATCAAAGAATATACTATATTCTTTGACTATATACAGAGGGCTTAGTGGTCTAATAACATAATGGACATAAGCATAAGATGCGTCGTTGATGCTGAACGCACTGAATATCTCCGATCGTACCCTAGAAAATGTCAACTGTAGGATGGTCGTGTTCACAGCCACAGGCCACAGTAGTGTCGGATTACCATAGACATCTGAACAGACATCAGATGTCTATGCTGATTACCATAGAATTGGAGTATATTTCTATGCTGATTACCAATCACTTATGGCTGTTCCAAAATTCAAAACATTAGCCTAGCCAGGATTAAAATGGCCGTCGAAACTTGACAGATACATGGACTCAATACAGGAATATGACACTGACTGATGACATAATTTAAGCTTGGCCAGACTAATGTTTTGTATTTAGGAAGACTGTTAGTAATCAGTAATCAAAAAGTTGACGTCTTTAATATGACAACTAATAAACAATAGTGTAACATAACCTTTCTTTTGTTTCAGCTTCTTCCCAATTCTGTTATGGTAATCTATTGTTCCGTTTACCACATAATCTCATAAATATATTGAACAGAAAATACTGCTTCTTCTTCCATTTTCAATTCCTCTAATATTTGTAATTGTCAAATTACATTATTTCAAATCTTTTGAGAAACATCAGTTTGACAAATGAGCTAGGCGATGCAGCAGTAATCAGTCGTGTCCACAAGATATTCAGCTTGTTCTTAAATACAAACCATTGGCCTGGCCGGCCTAAATCAGTCAATGTCATATTCCTATATTGAGTCCATATATCTGTCAGTTTTAACCCTGGCCAGGCTAATGGTTTGTACTTCGGAATAGCCAGCATGATTTTCTATTACCTACTAATTACTAAGCGATTGTTAATCAGACATTGCTGTGGATTGTGGATACGACCAATATGCTATACCAAAGAATATACTATATATATAATATTCTTTGGCTATACTAACATTTTCTACTAGGAGCTAGGCCAAATAGAAATAAAAATATGTACTTATTACGGAACATGATTAATTTAAATTTAGGTAATTCAGATAGTTTTCGGCTAATCTACATACTGTCAGCTTTAATTATATGTGTGGGTTTTCTTATGAGTCTAATGACCACCGCTAAGCGTTTTAATAATATAAAAGATTTCTGTTCCAAAAAGTGAAAGCAGTTAACTCAACAATCTACAATCTGATAAAAACTTTGGAAGGCTGTTCCTGAAGTTCTTTAAGTCTTGCTTAAGGTTATGAAAAGCTTCCTGGAAGTACAAAGAAATCTCTTAAGTTTTTAGTGCAGGAACTTATTTTCAAATGAGCATCCTATAGAGGATCTTTTTTGGAGACGCTTGATATAATAAGGTGCAGTTTTTCATAGATATTTCCCAAAAGATAGGAATACTTACAAGGATATGGCATAGTGCCATATGGATTGTAGCCTTGAGGCATTGGTGGTGGCACATATGATGGATATGGCGTTTGACTTGAGGCACCGTACGGTATTGGCATCCCCTGGACATAGACTGGATAAGGCAAAGACGAAGGAACTTGCTGAGGCGCACTACTTGGAGCGCTTGTCGGTGCACTGCTTGGAGTAGATGGTGGTGGATCTGAAACAAAAAAGGCCACCTCTAGTCTTGACACATTTCAATTAAATGTTTTACTCGAATTTATGGTTCTAATGGAATTTTGTAATTTTCATTTTCTTTGAAAGATATCCGAAAACAGTGTATGAGTATGATAAAGACAAGAAAATAAGACTTATTTAAATATTTTTAAATATAATTACCTGAATGGTAACTTGGAGTAGATGGCGATGGTGTTGGAGCTTGTCTACTAGTCTCTTGTGTTAGATCCTTCAACAACTCTTCTTTTTCAGTTCTTCGTGCAAAGCAGAAATCTGTGACCTTGTTTTGGAATGTGACCAACATCTAAACAAATAAAAGAATTACACATGCACAGATAGATTTATCTATAAAAGATCATTCCAATAAGACTGACAAAATCCTAACCTGTGTCAAGTCATTGTAGAATTTGGTACCCTCTTTCAAGTTGTTTTGCAAATCTCTGAAGGCATCATGCGCTGCAGCCAGTGAACACATCATACTGTCTCTGCCTCCAGCTGTTGATCCTCGTTCAGATACGAATTGATTGTGTGCAGACTGGGAAAATTCATTCAGAATCAATTATGAATATATAGACATAATACAAGTCTAGTTGTTCACAACAATATCAAAACCGTACTACTGAAAATTCAAATACGTGCAATAACTTCTTGCACTCTTGATTAACAGCAAGACAAAATTGCAAAGTTTCAAACACGCACATGAACAAATGCAAAAGTTATAAACAATTGAAGATGCCAGAGAAGAATAGTTAGAGAAATCGAAGGAAATCCTTTAAAAGTAGGAAATTTACGTTTTGCAAATGTTTATACGCGCTTTTGAAACATTTTGTAGCTGTTATAACGAATCTAATAAGCATGTTTTTTATTCGCAGTAGCAAGCATTAACACGGGTTTGATTTTGTGAAAAAAAAACAAATATTATATGTATTTACTTTTATCTGCTCTAGAAGTGGCCCTTGCTTCTCAAGACTCTCAGAAACCTGCTTCTGAAGGCTTCCATAAGTTTTTCCAAGGTTCTCGAACGAGATGGCCGCCTCATTGATAGCACCATCTTTTGCCAGGGCACCCAGAAAGGCATCTTTCATGTCGGTAGTGGCACTCTTCAACTCGGATTCGATCGCTTCTCTCTCAGCTTTTATAGTCTCCACCTTACATGAAAGACAGGGGATATGAATTTGAAAAAAACAGTAGACCATTGAAAAATAATATAACATGAATAAGGCGTTGTTAGTTATTACCCTAAGGCCCGATTTCATAATGAATCCTTAATGGGAGATTGGTTAATTCTGCCATTTGTGTAACGCATATCTTGATGACGGAATAAATTTTAAAAAAAATTATAACGTCAGTCACCTTATCTCTCTCTCTTTTAAAGTATCTTTGAATTGTAAATCCAATAATTTTTTCTATGACATTTTTAATGTTGGATTAAAATTAATAGAAGATTAAATTTAATTATGAAATAGGCCCTAATAGTTATTGAATATCCAGTTAACTCATTAAACTAGAGAAAAAAGTCAGTAGATTGAAATTATACACCGAAAACAATCAATTT
The DNA here is from genome assembly GCA_958507055.1 of Crioceris asparagi. NCBI lineage: Eukaryota > Metazoa > Arthropoda > Insecta > Coleoptera > Chrysomelidae > Crioceris > Crioceris asparagi. The sequence continues at coordinate 10,415,746 of OY293828.1, forward strand.
TCTGACAGAAAAATCTCAAAATGAGATCGAAATCATTTCAATTGGACCGTTATCCTTTAAAAATTGGAAAATCTCTGAAAATTATCATCTTTTCAACGAAACATATTTCAATGGGATCTTTATCCCAATAATGGAAAATAAGCTCCATAATTTTAATATTCTTGCCGGTCTTTTTCTCAAAGGTTTACATTTTCCAAGACTTCTGTCGATAAAATATGTGTAAAGGGTGAAAAACATAAAATGAGATGTTTCATGAAAAATGCAAAACTTGTTTCATCCAAATACAACCAAAATTGGCTAACTTTGAATTAGTATAGTATCAAGATCACTTTTTCAACTAAAAAACTTTTGTATCATTTACAAAATGATATTTCTGTCTATCACTTTTCTATCCGAAGTTCTGCTGATTTTGTTATAAAAATTCTACACTTTCTCCCCTTATAGAGATAAGAGGTTAAAATTAAAGAAAACATTTTCCTGAAAATTTATGGTTTATATATCAATCAGATTCTTACCTCTTCCATCAACTGCTTCAAAGTACTGACAGCAGAACAGTTCTGAACATCACCAGAATTGCCGCTTGGCAGAGCACTTTCTATGGCACCTGGTCCTCTACTTAAAAGTTCCATACCTTGCTTGTGAGTGTTGAACTTCTCTTGAATAACTTTATCAGCTTGAATAGCATTAGTAATAATCTGCCTGTATTTAGCAGAGTTGGATCTGAACATCTCTGTTAGCTTATCAGATGGCGTTCTGGTCCATTTCTCTTTGAATTGTTGTCTTAAGGCATCATCAGAGGATTTCTCTTCATTAAGCATACGATCTGTCTAAAAATGGAGGGCCAAAGTATACCATGAGGCTGAATCGTAATTTAGAAGCATTGATATAGAAATATTTCTTGGTACGTATTTTTTAATAATGATTATAAAATCATACTAACCTCATCAAGTATATCTTGATTTCTCTTGAGCAAATCAGGCAGTTCAGAAATCATTCTTTCCAATTCCTGAACACCACCCATAGAGCTGACAGTATTTGCTTTTTCCAAAATCGAAGGTGGAACACTGCTACCGCCATCGGTAGATTCAATTGCAGCTGGTAGATTCAAACTTGCCAACAATCCATTCATCAATTGTGTAGCTTCACGCAACTTAGTGATTTCTGTATTCACGATTTCGGTTTTTCTCAAATCGTAAGAGGCTAATGCTTGATGTACAGCTACTGGGACCAATTCGCTGAATAAATCTAGAAATGAAAAATAAATACTTTGATGACTAACTGAAGATATACCTAAATTGTTTTGAAGTTACCTCTGAAATTTTGACTCATAGGTTGTGCGACTTGTAGTACTTTGGCCGGTTGAGCTTTACCTATGGGATCAACAGATTTGATATCGGGAATTCTCTCATGATATATAAAATCGTTGTCTTTTCTGGCTTCAGCTAAATTTCTTTCAGCTTTAGCGGCCAAATCTTCAAACATGCTTCTTCCTGATCTTGATGTAGCTGCTTTGAATAGTTCTGTTGCTCTCTAAATAAGAAAATGTATAATAAGTAAATACAAGATAGTATTGAAAAGCGTACCTGTAATCTTGAGATTTCCTCTCCTATTCTCTTATTTTCCTTGCAAACTAGACTTTGATAAAGCTCCGCTATTGCACCCATTGCTGCTTGTTTTCCAGATATCTATAATGATTCTCATCTATTTGCATGGAATCAGAAATGTTTTTAATAATAACTTACAATCGGAATCCAATCTTTGTCCCAAATATTCTTCAGGTTCTCCCTTTGAAATGTTTTCATACATTCAGAGTATAGATCCTCACATTGCGATGCCAATTTTGCAACAATGGTATCTTTCATACTATCTGAAAACAATAATGAACATAATGACAATCTAAGTCTCAATAGTGAATCTCACCATGAATAGCTTTCTGTACAAATATTTGTTGTGCTTGAGCCAACATCAATTGAGAGAGAGCTCCCAGTGTATCTGGATTCAAATCAGGAGTGGGATCCTGATGTATTGCCAACATAACTGTGGACTTCAGATAATTGAATATACCTGCAGCTTGCTGAAATAAAAGTTATTCGCAAATTGAAAGAAATTTGAATGGTTAATTAAGTGCATGTCTAGGTAGAAAAATAATTACCTGTAACAGTTTAGCTGCAAGCTTCAAACCATCGTCACTCTCTACACTTTGTGCAGCTGCAATACCACTTTGAAGAGCAGCAATATTGAAAAGAACGCATACCTTCTCATAGCTTAATGACGGAATGGCTAAATAACGAAAGAAAAAAAACATATACATGAATTTTTGATAATTTTCAAATTTAAAAAGAAACGTACTCAGGCTTATCCTGGTTCCAAAAATATTGCCTTTGTCAAAGGCATCCTTCCATTTGAAAGGAACATTCAATTCTTGTGCAGGTATTTTACTCTCGAGAGCCACAATCTGATCATAATAGCTGAAAATTGAAAATCAATTTTTGTTTTTGTCTCGAGTTATCAATTTAACAATTGCTTATGTAAAGATGGCTACAAATTCCAAGGATTCTTGATGATTGGCGATATGTAAATAGAAATGATTCATACCCATAAATGATTTCCAAAGAACTTTCGTATTTTTCAAAAGCTTTCCAAATGGCGTTGTTTCTTAGTTTGGAGAACTCGTTTATAGCATCAGAGCAGTCTTCGGGATTGTCTGCAGTACTGTATCTTGATTGGATCAAATTTTTCAATGGTTTAACTATATCGACATCGCTCGGTTTTTTCAAAGGAACCGATAAAAGTTCGGACATTTTAAAGATCTAAGTATAATAATATAATATTTCACAGGCGATAACAAAATCAAATTAGAACAAAGATAATTAATTAACTATCAAGAAAATAAGCCACTTTAACACTTTATACACCCAAATCGAATACAGTTAGTTAAGTATGATTTATTTTGTTCTTGTCCGTTTTCCTCTTGTCAGTGTCAGTGTCAGGCAGCGAGGTCGAGGTAGTGTTCTCTGCAGGCAGCAGAAGCAGAGAGAACTGATGATGATTTCGAAATTTCAAGATACAAAACACAACAAGCGTTATGTTTAACAATACGAATCGAAGCTAGCCGAACTTTCAAACGCAACAATCATGTATCAGGAATTTGACATCTTCCGAAATCATCATTTATTATTGTAGGAAAATTCTCTGTGGGCCTCTGTAGGCGTATTCTGTACATTTGCGTAAGTCTCAGAACTAAAAGTTGAAAGTCAGAATACATCAAAACTCAACAAGTTTCCTTTGAGTAGGGAAAAGTCGACAGGAGATGCTGCTCTGTATAGCCGCCGTGAAACGAAAGTGAAATGCGAGACACTTAAGCCCGCTGCAGACGGAGTATGTTTTGCTGCATATTTCCTTGATGGGAGCTAGGCTTGGTGCTGTGCATTGTGCATGCTTCCGTGTAAGAAAATGACATCGCATGCACTGTTGGTTGCTTGAAATCGTGCATGATTTGATGATAGAACCGGTGCTATTTTCGGTGATTGTTTAACGCATCGTGCCTTGTCGGAGCATTCGGAACTAGTCGAGTCGTACTCAAAAGTTATTTTGCACATGATAACATGTTATTTTTGATTGTTGAGACATTTTCTCATTTGTAACCATGATTAGAAATAGAGCTTGATTAGAATGTTCAATATTTTGTATCATTTGTCACAGTCATATTTCTCTGTACTGTCATTTGACATACATGATGGCCTGCATCGTGTGAAGCCAACACAAGCAAGGGAGCCATCAACACACCATGCGTGGCAACATTTATCGGACCGTGCAGCAAAAGAAGCAAGTAATCATGCAGTAAAACATACTCCGTCTGCAGGGGGCTTTAGATACAAGAGTCGCTGTCGAAAAAAGATACCATATGATGTGAGTCCAAGCCACTTCCCCTTTCGCGCATGCCCACTAAACTCGCAATCCCCCTACTGAGCTTCACGAAAAATCATGGATCAAATCAAGAATATATAAAGGGAGGATGACTAACTCTGTATTCTGTTCTTTAAGCAGAAGTGGCTGAAATAACGTCCCGTGATAAGTTGTCAATTTGGTATGTTGCGCAGTATTTCACTGAGTGTCTATTGTTGTATTCAAGCTTCCTTCGCCCATACGACATAAGGATGCGCAGTGTGAATTTGCGCAACACACCGAAATGACATACGATCACCCAATGTTTTTTGTGCTACTCCCACTACTCGTGTTACTCGTCCCCCCCTATATTTGTTCATGGATCAAATTATAGGTATATAGAATTATGTGATTACCCCCTGTCCAAAGAGTATATATAGGGGAACCCCTGTCTCTGATAGGAATATGACATTGACTGATGATATAATGACGCATTTAAGAACCATTAGGAAAACCATATATATAATACTATTATTATATATATGAGGAGCACGTTGATAATTTCTACTTCTACTTGAGCGCTGTATAGATACTCAGCGCTCTACTTCTACTTCTCAGCATGATATATTGTGCTTCTCAGTTGTTTTTCTGTGTTCTATGGGCTATGGTTACACCTGGTCAAAAGGCTTAATAAAAGCTAAAATAAACCATTTGGCGTGGTTAAAAGTACTTTTTTCATTTATTCCTCCTAATTATAGGTGAGAAGATGGTAAAAATGGAAATCTGTTGCTCAATAATCTGGTTCAGAATTAAATTGTCATTCTTATATGTACAAAGGTTGACATTGATATGTTTATCTGTCACTTTATCAGAATACAGGTCATCGTGAAATATATGTAGAATAAAAATAATATTCTATTTTACAGACAAAAACTGGTGAAAATTGATTCTAACAATGGATGTCGACAATGGAGCAGGCCCTGATGGCCCTGTGAGTGGAAATATAGATATTGAACAATCCTTTCTGCAACAATTCAGTTGTATGGGAACGACTGACAAAGATGAATTGGTGCAGCAGCTACAAAAGTTGTTGGGCAGTCAACTTAACTATTCAACGGCTGTATTTTTCTTGGATATGAATAACTGGTATTCATCTATTTATGAAAAATAATTCTTTTAAATGTACATTATAGCCATTATCATCAATTTATGAATATTTAAATCAATACATACATCTACATATTATAGATTTAGGTTGCATTTTTAATTTATTTTATATTCATATTAAGGAATCTACAAGCTGCGATATGCTCATACCTAGATGTCGAATCCCCTTATCAATTTCCATCTATGGGTTTGGTATCTGACCCAGTTGCTAATGAAACTGAAAGTATAGAACCTAATGTAAGGTGTGTATATTTCAGTGAAAAAAATATTTCAAGATGTTCTCCATATTAGCTGTTGGTAGGGTTTCTTGAATTTTACTAATTTTAATTAAATATTGCTGTACTGTTGGCTATGACTAATCTGGATAAATGATTCAGTTTTCAAAAATCCTGGCACATATCCAACATCGGCACTGAAGCATGGCCTGCAGGATGTTATGCACAGTGTTCGGACGGCACAAATATGGGAGGAGAGAGAATTTACGTTCCTTGTATGAATCCTGGCGAAGGGATGCATTTAACTGTAACCATGACTAGTCCTTCCGTACCTGGCATATATCAAAGCAAATGGAGACTGTGTACAGCCAAAGGAGCCTATTTTGGAGGTGAAGTTATCATTTGATTTGTTAATAGTTATAATTTTCAACTGATGGTTGATATTTTCTTCTTTCAGATCCAATGTGGGCTATCGTAACAGTTGTTGAAGAAGGAACCATAGCATTGACGAATCAACTGTCTCACTTCAATCAACTTGGTGCATCACCACCAAGTGCGCCTGCTCATAACCCATTTGTTGCACAGAGGTCGCATACAGGAAATCATCAGGTAACTTTTCCAGTAGTACGGAGTAATAAAATCTAATAATTTTAAGAGCCATTTGTTATATGTTTATAATGTTTGACTGGGTGCTAATGGAGTTATTTTTATACTAAAAATATTTATTTTGCGCTCTCTAGTAGCTGTTTGCACAACTAAATATAAACAATACCTTCGCCTGTGTGATAAACAGGACGTGTTTATTGTTATTTTTTATTTTTTTTTAACACAAAGATTCTGAAGTTACAAGCTCTTGAGGGGTACATCCTGCGAAAAAAAACTATCATCAGCTCTAGATAGTTATTGTCGACGCTAAATTAGGTATCGTCGGCGATAGATGATTTTTTTCTGACACAAATAGCCCATTTTAAAAATTCAAACATCAAAAGATATGAATTGAAAAGACCTTCCATATAAGCTATCACATGACATCTCTTGCCATTTATGATTTTAGAGCGAATAGATGCTGTGGGCTGGGGCTTAAATGGGGTGAAATAATTTGAAATACGAGGTGGAAATTTTTTGATTGAACACCTTGTATAAAAATCCGACTTGTGGACTAACCGCTTTATGTGGGTACCCAATGTTTAAATTTACCTATCTCAAAATTTTCTACACGATAAGAATGTTTTATAAGTACATATATGTCTTTTTCGTCTTTTCATAAACTACATGTCTATACATCGTTTTTTTCTTACAGGGTGATATCCGACCTGATGATAGCGATGCTCCAATGTGCTAATATCGACTTATTAAATCTCTGATATTAATATTATATACAAAGTGACTGCGGACCGTTGGGAGTGAATGTACATAAGTTAAAGAGTGATAAAGGCAATAGTTTTATAAAAAAAATGATGTTCATCTAATCTGACAGATATTGCAAGAATATTTGTGAAGCTCACGATATATTTTGTACTGATAGCATAATTTCAATTGTAATCAAATTTTCTACTTCCTCATTGATGTTGTCATTGAAGTGTGTAACCAAAAATCATGTTATTATTCCTTTATCTACAGAAACATTTGACGTTATTATTAGCATTTTTTTTTAATTTTAATTTTGGAATTTTCATCTTGCAATGTTATTCAGACTCTTCATTTAAGTTATTAAATGTTGCGAAATACTGTTAAAAAATGAATGCACAAGACATAAATAAGTTAATATGTGAACGTCTTGTAGCATTCAATTGTCAGATTTTGGTTAAATGGAAAAATATTTTTACTTAAAAGGATAGAATATGAATAAATACTAATAAGTCATAAAAGTGTTTCTTTCATTTCATGAATTTCTACAAAATTTAATCGTTCCTGAAATGTATTTAATCACTACGTGTGATATCGGGTTCAACAGAGATGTTAAGGCAATGGCAATAAGGAAAATGTGCATATTTCTCTCATCACGCAAATGGTCTTTTTATTATTTTTTAAATCATCATATTTATCGTGCATGCTGTTAATAGGAATGCGGTTCTGTCCAAAACGGTACACTAATATCAAAATATGGTACAATTTTTGATAGTAAGTTGATGGAATAATCAAACGCTAAATGTTTAATTGGGAATGTCGTCTGCTCCATAGTACTGACAAACCGAAGTTTACATATGGAAACAAGTATTATTCTGAGTTGATTTAATTTCCCTGACACTATGGCAACTGAATTGAATTATTTTTTCCAAATGTCTTTTCCAAGGTAAATAACTTGACTCCATATACTTAAACTTCTATACCAATAGCATTGTGGAAAAAAATAGGCAAAAATGAAGCCAAAGACCTGGGGATAGCTGGCGATATGCGCATGCGTCATGAACTTTTTTGGTAAGAGAAGGGACTTGTCCCTAGTTTTGTTGCCATGAATATGTGGCATACATATGTGACTTCAAGCCACCTCCCCCAACTTTCCATTTCGCGCATGCGTACTAAACTAGCAATCCCCATAGTGAGCTTTACAAAAAAAAATCAAGAATCAAATTATAGGTATATAGAATTATGTGGTGTTCTCATACAATTGACAGTTGTTGTTTTAGATATTTATCTGACAGTCATGAACATAGTACGGTTTTACATAAACTATAGTTTGAATACCCATCGAGTGGGGTTTTCTAGATTCCTGACGTCATCTGCTATTTTACGCATGTCGTAAATAATTTAAATTAAATTTTATTTACCTAAACCCCAAAACACTGACATATTTGTAAAGGGGCTAAATCACTTTCAAAAATAAATGTTTGACATTAAACGTCAAAGAGAACAAGACAAACGTCAAAATGACAATCATCCGATCTGATCGAAGACATATGTTTATGACATTACAATTTTATTTTACCTAGTTTACAAACGAAAAAAAGATAGACAAAGTGTGACGAAACCCCATTCTATGGGTATTCAAACTATATTTCTATTTTCATCTGATATATCATGAAGAAAGATAAGCATTTAGTTCATAAAAATTATGAAAAAGCACAATCATAATATAGCATTCACAAAATTACGATACCGATTCAAATGAACACCACCATGCGGTGTGCCTTGAAATAATAAATTACAAAATTTTAACCTAACCTAACTTGAAACCTAGAAGATCTCTTAAAACTCCATTGTCTCGTTAAAATTTTGCTTGTGATAATGCGCGAGGCAACTTAGAGGTGAATATTCTTCACACATAAATCATTAATTTTATTAAAACTCGTAATGGTCGAGAATAGAAATAACTATTTTTTACCAAAAATTTAAATTAGTTTGAAGATGGTGCCAAAAGTATTCTATCTAACTAGGTACAATAATTGCACATCTCAAAAAGTACCAGCACCAACAGAATTAATATTTGTATTTTTCACTAATACCAAAGAAGATAGTATTTATCCTATTACCCATGTATATTCTTTGCTTGATATCAAAACACTGCGGCGGAAATACACATATTTCAGACTTTACTAATGCTGTAACTCGAAAACCGTAACTTTTTTGAAAAATGTCCAATTTAAATATTGCTACATATAATCTACTATTTTGGCCTTCTCATATTTTCAATTTTCGAAAAAAATTAACAATAAACATAACGGAAATACACATAATGTATTTCATTTCCATTGCTGTGCTGTAACTCAAAAACCGTAACTCTTTTGAAAAAGAAAAACAATTTTTACGTTTCCAGATATGGTCTCATCTTTAATTCTGAGGTCTCAGATTTTAGATTTTCGAGAAAAATAGCCCCCTCCATCCACTTCGAGGGCGGTATTTGGAGGGAAGGAGATTTTGGACCGTTTCTGAACTCTCCTCTTTGAAATGAATCAAAAATCATCATCATATTATTACTCTTATTTCAAGAAACTTACTCAATTTCATCCGTTTAAGATTGGTATTAACTTAATACACGTAATTAAATTGAACTAATAAGTGATCTTACCAGATTATTTTTAAGGGAATATCTCGAGTAGAATCTATTTAACCATTTCGAATGGGTAACAAAATAGAAAAAAAACAACAGATTTAGAAAAATCATTTATAAGTAATATTCGAGCTAGAGCTGCATTTTACTCTTGAAATTTATCAACTGGATAATGTTCCTTGTACATCTTCAAATGTTCTACCATTGAATTCTTCTGTTTCCTAGAATAAAAAGTACATTTTGGAAATTCATAAGTGATGTTAAGATAATGTATTTGTGTTTATGATTTTCGTCTCGAGTATGTTGATATCGACGCCGGACATGTTCCATTCGATGAATAATCATCTAAATGGTTTGAGGTTTTCTCCTCATAGTCTGTGAAGACGTTTTTTTGTAAATAAAAAAATACTAAATCTTATAAATGAACAACTGTATCATTTTCACAGAGAGGTGTTAGTTCGCTGCACTCCTAAAAAAATATAACTTACTCTATATGTTGTGGCATGTACTTGTAGACATCATCGAAAATTTCTGTCCATTTAGGCTTTTGTTTATTCTCGCCCTTATTGAATGCAGCTAGAACGTCCTTCTTGGCTTTATCCTTCCATTCCTTCTCACTGTCAGCGTTCCAGATGCCCTTTTTTTCCATGTAGAATCTAAGTTTGTGAGTTGGATAATCGTTTGTAGCCCACTGGTTTACTTCATCCATAGATCTATAGGCGGAACTATCGTCCGATGTTGAATGATCGCCAACTCTATAAAATTTGAGTTTGATATTGTTGCCGTTGTGATGAGAAATAGATACACTAATATAGAACGAACCTATATGTAAGCGCTTCAATCAGAACAGGTTTACTGTTTTTCAGGGCGTATTCTTTAGCCTTCTGGGTTGCCTTAAATACGGCGAACACATCATTCCCGTCAACTCTTAGAGTATGTATGCCATATGATGGACCCCTAGATGCAATTCCATCACCTCTATACTGCTCCAGAACAGGAGTTGAAATGGCATAGCCATTGTTGCGGCAAAATAGAATTATAGGACAATCCAGAGTAGCGGCAAAATTGAAGGCAGCATGAGCATCCCCTTCAGAGGCTGCACCATCTCCAAAATAACATATCACTACCTAGAATATAAGATGGATAATGCTCAGATATAAATAATCAACAGTAGATAAATAGGAAATTCTATTACCTGGCCTACCAACCATGAAAACAACTACTCGGTGAGCGCAAATACTCCAAGCCACGCATTGTATCACATCATCGCTGATAGTTGCATTATGATTGAATTTTTTTTCGATATAAATATTGCTTCTAACTTCTAAACCTTATGCTTTTATTTCATGCGGAACGCCTCACAGTTGAATCAAGAGCAGGATCGCTGCGATTGATTTAGTTCTTGTTGCAACTGCCAGCGATGGTCAATGCGGGTTGGAGTATTTGCTCAACGAGTACTGACGAGTAGTTGTTTTCATCGTTGGTAATCACGGTAATAGTATTATCTATTTATCTACTGTTGAGCAGTCATTCATACATTTGAACATATTTCACAGTAGAAACCTTCATATCTTTTAAATACTTTTTTGCATTCGCTCTTACTTTATTCTTCCCCTTTAAAGCATAGGCTGAACCAACAGCCTGTGGCATCTGCGTGCTCAATGGACTAGAAATAGTGACAAAGTTCAGCCGCTTGCAGCCATAATGTATTGGCATTTGCTTCCCTCTACCCGTATCGTCAGTATTGCCATAACATTGATCTACCATTTCTTGCAGAGAGAAGCCTCTCCATACCAATACTCCAGTCTCCCTGTATTGACCATAAACGACATCTTCGTTTGTTAAAGCAGCTGCACTTCCGATATGAGTGGCTTCTTCACCGTAGCTGGTCATATAGAATGAAATTCTCCCCTGTCGTTGAGATTCGTAAAGTATCTTGTCCATGACATTTAAAAGGGTCATGTCTTTATACATCTTAATTATGGTCTCATCCGGTAGGTTGGGATCTTCTTCGGGATCCAGTATTTTACCCTGACGGTCCATCACACGATAGACTGGAATAGGCTCGTAGGTATCTTTTTTGGTAAATTGTAGCTGCTGTGTCCATGTTGTTTTAGCACCAGGAAACAAGGGGGTATCAGAAGAGAATAAGCACTAGAAGTATCAGTAAAGTATAAGACTGATCCCGTTATTAATATTTTATAATAGAAAGTATTTTTAAGGTTAAATTTAATGTAAACATTTGATAAGGAATATATTTTTCTATGATACACGGAAAATATATACATAAATATCTATTATAGATGCGAAGACATACCTTGAAATAAATATTATGTGATCTTGAAACACGACTAAGTAGATTTTTTGTTATAAAAGATGCCATTTTAGTTAGAAAATTCTATATATTCAAACTCTTGATAACAAGTATTATTTATCCAAACAATGATTATTGTAATTATAACTGATAAAGAATTCGGTATTTCCTTGACCTCTGACAACTCCATTCAAATATTATACGAGGAGCTTTGGATATAAATAGATAGGTACCCACTTCAGAGACAACCATGGTTGTCCCATTTATCTTTATCAAATGGCTGGTATTTTTTTATAAATGATGAAGTAAGCGATCTAGAGAAAGATCAGAGAATAGAATTCATATCTAAAAGAATGCTAGGTCCTTATATCTTCTGACAAATTTTAATAACTTATGGGGTACTATACTTACTTTAATAAGACAATAGAGAAACTATTTGTATGTTTATTTTTTGATGTTTGTTCGCGTATTTTGCGTAGTGAAAGATATTAATTTTAATTATTCTTTTTTCATTGGAAATAGGAGTGCTGAGAAATGAATTCATATTAAATTGTTCAAAATTCAATACATCCCTCCCCAAAAAACTTTTCTCAAAAAAGGTGGTGGAGAATTTTTTTTCACTTCACTTTCAACACATCAATAAAATTAGTGTACTAAATTCAAGCATACTTCGTGCTAATTTAGTACGCAAACATAAAATTCATAACTCTTTAATTTTTGAAATTACGGGCAATTCCGCTAGCTTATTAGGTATTAACCGAGCACACAAACAGAATATGATCAAATATGAGAAAATCTGGCTATAAATAATTTAGTGCTAGTTTAATACACTTAAATATATTTTAAAACTCTTCATTTTTAAAATTTATAGGCAAGTGTGCTAGCTTATTATTAAGTGAGCACATACTTAAGTGAAATAAGGAAAAAATCTTGAACTATTCGTTAGGAATGATTTTGTGCCAATTTAGTACACACGAATAACAATTATAACTCTCATTTTGAACAAATTATAATCATGTTTGTTTGTCTTTTAGCTATTCTGTTATGTCTTGACAGACACTATACATGATTTGGATATGATGATACCAAACAGAAGAAACTTTCTCAAAAATAAAGTTCCATGCTGGTTCCCCACCTCTTGTTATACCTAATTTCTAAATATATGACTACCATTCTCCATTCTTCTGGCAAAACAAATATGATTCTCACTATCTTCAAATCTAGATTTTGCACAATATCTTTATTACACCTGTGAACCACACAGATGCTTATTTAATGATTTATTTACTATGGTTATGTCAACTTTTTTACATTTCACAAGTGATATTTTTAATATATTGACCTTCAGATATTAAATATATGATATTAATTATTTGATTTTTGATTAGATATCAGTAACTATTTAGCAAAAACTTTAATATATACACACGAGTGTTCTTGTTGAAATATGGAAGATGATGTTAAGGCATCTATCTCTCACTAGCTACATCTTCATTCCATGACTATGAAATTCCCAATTATTACTGAAATGGTCACAGGCGATGTAGGTATAGTGTCTGCCAAGACATAACAGAATAGCTAAATGACAAACAAATTTGCTCATAATTTCTTTGAAATAAGAGTTATAATTGTTATTCTTTCGTACTGAATTAGCACTAAATTATCCCTAACGGATAGTAATATATTAACACAAATTCGACCATATTCCGTTTGAGTGTGCTCACTTAATATTGAGCTAGCGGAATTGCCCGTAATTTCAAAAATTGAAGAGTTATAAATTTTTATTATGGCATATCAAATTAGCACTAAATATCCTTGAATTTAGTACACTAATTTTATTGATGAGTGCTACTTTTGTTATGATAGCTTAATGGACCTGGAAGGTGGGATGTCATAGGGATGCCTACGGATAAAATGCCCATCAAATTTCTATTCGACAAAAAATACAAGATCATGTTGTCATACAGAGATAAATAGGCTCAGGGCAGGGCTACAGTGCTCATTAATGGAGAACTTTGGCTCACGGAAGGGTCCAAAACTCAAATTGATACAGGAATCGGAGTGTATCAGCATTTAGAGGGCGAAGGAACTATCCTACCCCTTGGCCAATACACTACCATCTTCCAAACTGAGATGATGGCTATGTTGCATTGCACCAGAGAGAACATACAATAATGTTTTCTCTACATTGCGCCCATTTGACACTTGAGTCATATGCTCAGAGAGCAAGACCGCAATTCAATCTGGAATATTATGGGAATGTTATCAGGCCCTAGGCAGACTGGTAGTCTTTGGGAACGTTACCCTTATGTGGGTATCCCTGGACTCAGCAACATCAGGGTCAACATCATAGCAGGCGACCTCGTCAAAATTGGGGCAAAAACTCTTTCTGAATATTGCCAATGCATAAGATTGGGGAACACAGATCCTCAAACTAGATAGCAGGAAGACCAGTGTCCTGATAAATATGATTTCTCACTGGGCACGGTAACCTATACTACTCATTGTACAAACGCAAGCTTACCCCAAATCCTGACTGCCACTGCTACGACATGGAAAAGGAGACAGCTGCGTATGTGTACCATGCTGCTGCTCTTTTCTGAGCGAGAGGAGATATCGTCATTTCGACGTGTACACTCTCGAAGAATTGGAGAGCTCGGCCAGACACACCCTTAGGACTCTAACATTCTGGGAAGGAATTAGTGAGTTTTAGTGTGTAAAGGCCACATGGGGAACCCCAAAGGAATATCCAAGCGTTCATAGGAACATGAATAAGGTCTCATATCTCAAAACAATAATAATAAATATTTAGAAATATTTCAGGTACAATAACTAAATATGTATTTATTTATTGCATTAGTAATTATTACAGTATTAAGATGATTTATTATTTATTTTGTCAATTGCAGCTTTGAAATTCTTCTGACCAAGATCATTGATTTCTTTAAATCCAGGAATATCAGTTTTGCATTTCTCATACCAAGCTGAGATTTTTTTATATGGTGAAAGATCAAAACCAAAAAGTTCATATGTGGAAACAGTAAATGCAATAGATACATCAGCTAATGTAGGGTTAGCACCAACTAAAAACGTTGACTTTTCTAGGAATACTTCTAGACATTTTATAGCCTCTTCCATTTTTGCTTTTTTATCAGGATCTTCTGGCTGTCCAAATAACAGTGATGGATACTGAAAATAATAAGTCTTACTAATGATTTATATTCCCTAATTGATCAATAGTTACATACATAATAGGCAGACATTCTTGGATATAAAATTCCCACATCAAAAAATAGTCTTTGATTGATTATAGCTTTTTGGTTCACATCTTCTGGATAGTAATTGGAACCTTTTTGATATTTCTCTATCAAATATTGTAATATGGCTCTGCTTTCAGTTAAAATTAATTCACCATCCTTTATCACAGGAACAGAATGCATTGGATTTATCTGAGAAGAAACATAAAAGGCACTATAATATACTGGCAGATAGGTACCTACTTAGCAAATCAAAAAAATATGATACTTACACCAAATTAGTTTGACAATGTATTCAAATATAGAATTATTAAATCTTTATTATGTATTGAGAAACTACAATTTTTTATTCAATTTCTGAATTTATAATTTGAAAAAAGTCGAGTCTTATTTTTCGACTACCATGTATAAATTTACCATCATATAATCAAAATAAAAAAATCAAAATAGCAGAGTTCGAGCGTTTTTCCAAGAAACTCACCGCGGAATTTTAAATGTATAAAGACATTATGTACTTCTTGGGATAGGAAGTTTAGGTCCATGTAAAAAATGGACAAGTGCGAGTCAGGTTCGCGTGGAAAGCGTTCATACTAAAACCAACACGAAAGATTTTTTTTTCAAATGGGGGCCATCTTGGATTTTATCATAACATTTTCGCCTACTTTCAGGCATAATCTAGGTTTCAAGTAATAAATTGCTGCGTATTTGAAAATTTGTATATATAAAGAACGGTTTTATAACCGTCGGTTATTTGACCGCCTGAGGCAAAAACACCGGTTGAAATGCTTGAAAAAACTGTTAGTTGTTGTCAGTTCAACCTCTTCGTTTAGAAGTGTTGTAATATAAAAAGTCACGGTCACTGTCAATCGGACATTGGAAAACCGGCCCTAGGTATAGGCCATGAATTCAAATGCATAAGATTTAAGTGTAATATTTAAATGAAGGGATCCAGTGATAGCTATTAATTTGAGTGAAATGCCGAGTTTCCGAGATTAATAAGTGCTATGTATTTCAAAAGTCTCGTAAGAAATATCCTGCTAAACTTCAACTATTCTTAAAATTTGATCAATATTCCCCAAAAGCTTTGAAAAATATCAAATCAGTTCAGAATATTATAAAGAATATTATTTCTGTCTAGCACAACGTGGTCGAAATTGGTAATCCATGCCAAGGCTAAAAAAAATGGCCGTGGAAAATTGACAGATACCTATACGGACTCAATATAGGAATTAGGAATGTGACATTGAGTCAGGCTAATGGCTGTGAACTAATGGCACAGCTTAATTAGGTAAGCTGTAAGCTATGCTATTGGTTTGTATTTAGGATCACGCTAATAGTATTCTGTAAACTTTGTCTCTCATTATTGTAACATTTCGATTCCTTCTTGACCATGAGATGGCAGCATCAAGATTTCAGATTTGGTTAAAGCAAATATTAAATTAGAGATTAAATATTTATGCATTCCATGTCTATATCTAGACTAATATAAATATATGCAATTAAAGAAAAAAACAAATAGCTTACTGATAAGAATTCAGGTGACATTTGTTCACCTTGAATAACATCGATGTTGATTGGATTGAGGTTGACACCCACCAAATTGGCAATAACTTTGATAGCACCACAGGGTGGACTACCAGACCAACAATAAAAGTCAATTCCCATTTTACCTGAAAGTTTTTCGTTATTTTATCAACTAAAATTAAATCTCATATTCCAATACTAAATGAAAATGTTGCTGATCAATTGAATGCTATCACTTACGTTGTAATTCACTTTACAATGAATGGTATGAGGTACCTATTTAGACAACTTATACATTGTTGTTTTTATGTTAGATAAATATATATGGCGTAGCAGATACGTAGATATTCTAAAATTGTCCGATAATAGATGTTAATTCTCGGAGAGGAACCAATCACAGAGAAGCTACCAAAATGTTATAAGATTTATTTACCAATATACCGGGAGAAAAGAGATGTAGTTTCGGTAATTTATATAGTATGGTGAAGTTAGCCATATAGGTATAATATTCTTTATGTAAAAATATGGACTTGGGGTGTGAAAGTGTTACAAAAAATGCTAATTAATATTATAGAAATTACATATTTATTTATTTGATTGAAGTCTTCATTAACACTTAAGCATGTAGGTATTTAACAACATACAAAACCTCTTATATATTAAAACATAGGCAGACATACAAAAAAATCGAATTATGCAAATGAAGCAGCCCTTGATAAACCAACACTTATCTCTTGTCTGAAAAGCATAACTGCAGATCCAAAACCTTTTTTCTATTCCAAGATCAAATAAATATTTTTTACAAAAAATTGGACCGACTTTATCAGTTGTTGCACTGAAAAATACAAAATAATATTAATTCTATTGGTGCTGGTAATTTTGAAGTTGTGCCGTTGTAGTTTGTTGTTGTAGGCACCAACTCCGAAAGAACCAGCACCAATAGAATTAATATTATTTTGTATTTTTCAGTGCAACAACTGATAAAGTCGGTCCAATTTTTTGTAAAAAATATTTATTTCACATTTTTGAGTGTAACATTAGTCATGAAAATTGTTGAACGTTCACTAATACCCAAAAAGTTATAGGTAGGTTTTGGTTGCACTAGCGGAAAAACGCATATCAGATATTTCAGACTTTTGAAAAAATTGGTCAATTTAAATGTTTCCGGTTATGGTCCCCTTTCTAATTTTCAAATCTCGAATTTTCGATTTTCGGAAAAATTTGCCCCTTCCACATAGCTGAAACACATATTTCAGACTGTAGCGCGGAAACGTATGATTATTTTTTTAAAATGTCAATTTAACCTTTGGGGGTGGTTTTTGGAGGGAAGGAGATTTTGGATTTGATTTTCCTCAATATGGGACCATTTCTCAACTCTCCTCTTTCAAGTGAAACAAAAATCGTCTAAATCGGAGTACGTTTACTATGCAAAAGGCGCGAACAGCCATAAAAAAAGCAATCTTACAACTGAATTGTATACCTTCTCCTTTTTTTGAAGTCGGTCCAAAAAACATCAAAAGTCAGAGAAGTTAAAACAGCATTTAAACCATGTTCAGACACATTACGTGATGGGTACCCAATCGCTTCCACCAGGTAATCCTCACACGATTTCGTCTAGGTCACTAACCTATTTACTCTATTTACTCTATGTATGTAACACGTTCAGTTGAGGGACGATAATCTTTGCCATAGGTCACACCCGTCTCCACACATGAGCACTCACCAGGAACCCCCAACTAGAATGTTTCGTGGCGTGTGAAGTGCCTTTATCCGCTAGACACATCTTAACTGTACCTCGGAAAAAATCTAATCTTATTTCTCAAAGACATCAATGTACTCTTGAAAATTTAACAATATGTAGGTAGGTACTTATCTAAATGTGAATGTAAAACTTATTGTTCGAATCTATCACCGCTGATAGCAGAAAGGGTGATGCAACATTTTTGGTTTTGTCCAATAAAAAAAAATTAATCGAATTAATATTCGATTGTCACCCAGTTGAGCTAGGTATGTTTGAAGTTTCAACTATCTTGCTCATTGGGAAGTTATTTTAAAATTAATTGCAAAATTTCTTCAGTAATATCTGAACAGAACAGAAATAACAAATTGCCGGTAGGTACCACTTCGACATCTAGTAGGTAGGTAAAATTTTTAATAACTTATCAGTATTTTTCTTCCAATATTAATAATTAATAGGTTACAAGGAATTTCCACAAATTATTTCTATCTTCGTGACTTACATATTCTTCATGATTAAATTTTGCTTCATTCCATATTGATTCTATTGCGTAGGTATATATATATATATATATATATATATATATATATATATATATATATATATATATATAAATGTTGGATTTTCAAGGTCACGTAATGGTTTTTCCCGCTTTATTTAAAAATATGGCTTGAAATTAACGAGATATTGTATATAATACATTCCTACAATGACTACAATGATAAGTAATCATTTGTGAATGTTTCATCTCGTTAAAGGTATTACAGAAACATGAACCGACTTCATTAGTTGGTGAACTAAATAAATATTTTTTACAAAAAATTAGACCGACGTTATTACTTGATGCACTGAAAAATACAAAATAATATTAATTCTATTGGTGCTGGTTCTTTTGAAGTCGTGCATTTCCAGAGACAACTTTTGGCACCAACTTCATTACCAGCACCAACATAATTAATATTATTTTGTATGTTTCAATGCATCAATTTAAAAAAAAATATTTTATACATTAGTAACGAGAATCGTTGAACGTTCACTCATACCCATATATATTCTTTGCTTGTACTTGTTATTATTCAGAAATCTAAAAACATTGTTGCGGAAATACGGATATTTTAGACTTTATTGCCGCTGTAACTCGAAATACGTACCTCTAGGGAAAAAATGTTCTATATAAATGTTGCTAAGAATGATCTGTTCTTTAATTTGGTTGTCGCAGATTTTCACCTAGCCAAAATACACATATTTGAGATTTTTACATCGCTGTATTTCAAAAACTCTTTTGAATAAATGTTCAATTTAAACGTTGCCGGATATTGGTCTATCTTTAATTCTGCCGTCTCTGATCTTCGATTTTCGAGAAAAATTGCCTCCTCGATCGGAGCACGTTTGCTTGGCAAAAGGCGTGAACGGATATAAGAGAACCAGTCAAAACAATCGTATACTACCTTCATCTGTGAAGTCGGTAAAAGTGGCAATACTTAAAATTCCAGCTGTCGCAGACGCTCATGAAAATATTCACGCAATATTTAAACAACATTAACATTATTTTGGGTTTCTGAGAAATTTTGACATTGATTCCAGTTCCGACTTGAGCATACTTGGATTTTGATTGAGTTTTTAAGCCACTTTTAAATGGAGATAAACAAGGTTGTTTATTAGGAATTCTTGAATGTCTTACAACATTCTGCGTACTGACCTTAATCTATTCGCGCTATTTTTCAAATGCAAAATGATGGATCAGAAAACAGAACAACACTTTCAATTAGATATTAATATTTTGACTACAAACTGCCAATCAAAACGAAATTTGTACAAATTTTTACAATCACTGAAAATCGAATAAATATTTATTATTATATTGTTATCTTTTTTTAAGTTTAAATTATATTGTACATATAAGCAATGATTCTAATCTTTGATGTATGTACCTATGTCTTTTTATCTTAGCGGTATTATTTGAAGAGTACCTACGACTATAATAGTCCAGTGCATTTAAGAAAGTTCTATAGAGGTCACCTAAAAGTATATAATCCCCACAAGGATTTTTTGTTATTTTATCTGATAGGGGTTGTTTGGAAACTTTAACCCCTATTTTGCGTGTTCGTGAAACTAGTCCTTTCGGCGCCATCTTGAAAAATGTTTTTTCGCGTAATGGCATGTATCTATCTAGCTTTCTTTATATAGAAACTCGATCGATTTGGAATCCTTAGAAACGTTAGCGTTTTTCTTAGTTAAAGTAAGTGCTAAGATGTAGAGAAAAACACTTATTAGTATTCAAAGTTGAATTTGTGATTTTTAGTTCTTTTTTTTGCAGATGGGTGTAGGTACTTTGGAGCTTTTTATTGACCGACGATCCATACGGAGAAGGTATAGATACAATTCGACTGTTTGTCTGCTGTTTCCGAGTTCCAGCAGTTATAAAGTCTTAAATAATTATAAGCAACGTATTATCTTCCTGTTGGTGAACGTTGAATGATTTTGATGACTAATATTACACACAGGTGTGAAAAAACATTTTTTTACCAAAACTTGGACCGCCTTTATTAGTTAGTGCACTGAAAAATCCACAATATAAAAATGAATCGCCGAATGTGTTGCTAAGCGCAAATCTCGAGAGCAGCTGAACCGATTTCGCTAATTCTTTTTTTGTTGTGTTCATTATTATCAGAAGAAGGTTCTTATAAACGAAAAAATTAAGAAAGTTGAGCGGAACATTAGAAAATTTAAGAACATTTCTGAAAACTTTATTAATTTTACATACAGTACATACAGTTGTTTGACAACTGTCAGTTTTTGAAATAAATGTCAGCAATTGACAGAACGCGCGCTGCAAGTATCGTTCAACATAGATAGATCGGTTGATAAATAATAGTTTCATTTCCATTATTATACAGTGAGTTTTTGAGAAGAGTTTATTCATCTCGGTAAGTTAAAATCAATTAGACCTAATATTGAAAGAATGAAGCCCCTGGATTGCGTTGCGGGAGCGGTAAACTCAAATTGACGCCATTGGTACTGCCACCAGAACCTCTGCATTCATTGGTTTACGCAAATGGGACAGATTTTATTATACATTTTTAACTCAATAATTGTTTTCAAGTGAAGTCATTTGGCGAAACAAAAGTTATTCAAGACAATTTTATGCTAACTTTCAAGGTAACTATATTGTAAAACAATAAACTTACCACCACGTGCCTGAATTTGTTGGTAATTTTCAATTGAAATCCTATATCAATTAAAGTAGCGTACAGTAGGTTTGTAGCTAGGTGAATAACCAAAATCAGCCAGTCAAAAGTTGATGGGGGAATGACAGAGCTGACAAAGTATCTTGAAAGTCACATGGTGGTACAATTTTTGCAAATTTATTTCATGGGCGATTCAGCAAAACAAGTCGATCAGCGTTATGCACACAATAAATCGGTGAGCAGACCAAGAGTGGAGCAACTTCAAATGTTTTTCCATCAGAAAACGAAATGGTTGTATTATTCAAGACTGCATTAAACCGCATGCCATTTGATTACCACAAAATTGTCAGCAAAGCCGATAAGACGCTTGCAGGACAACACGCAAGAAGCTATAATACGGCAACAATTGATGAAGTTGCTATTGTTGTCATGGGTGAAAATTTAGAAAACCAAGATATAGTTTTTGCTTTTGTTAAGACAGGACAACGTCTGTCGAGTCAGTTGTACAAAATAATAAAAATTCTATTGGTACTGGTACTTTTGAAGTTGGTGCCAGACGTCTTCTATTTAACCACAAATGCACCACTTCAAAATTTCCAGCACAAATATAATTAATATTATTTTGTATTTCTTAGTGCACTAACTATTAATAAAGTCGGTAATTTTTTTTGTAAAAAATCATATTAAATACTGTGGTGTCCATATTTAAATTTCGCGGGTTGTTTATTTTTCTTTATATATGAATCATAAAAGTCAACATATGATGTCTTATTATTTTGATATATCTATGTTATTACTCATAATACAATAAATTCAAATTTGATAGACAGCTGTGCCGGATCGGTTTTGAACGGCATTCTATGTTTAGGAATTTTTTCGGTCAGGTGTAGAGTATTTGTTTTGTTTGGACGTTTTTTTTCTTGAGAGAAAAAGTTTTGCAAGGTGCGGTAAAAATAGGAGAGTGATTGTAGACTTTGAGAAGGTAAGGTGTATTTTTTTTTGTTTTATAGTTGTATGTAACTGATGAGTTTTTGTTTTATTGTTGTTGGAAATTTATAAGAAGGTTTGAGCTACCTTAAAATTAAATGCACTTGTTTTGGTATCATTTATTTGATGAATTAACTTGGAATAATCACATAAAGTCATTTTATAGACGATGCGAGAGTATCGTGAGTCAGGCCAAGAGACCATTGTATGATAGAGATTTGTTGAATATTATTTATTTTGGTATATGTTACTGTTTTCATGATGATGTCAATAACTATTGTTTATTTCAAAAATGAACACCTTGGTAACAGTATCTCATGGTAAATGGTATTGACCGTTGACATCAACATGCAAAAAGTATTTGTCCCAGGGACTTGAATCCCTAATTGAGCAGACTGACAGCGAGCGGCGGGTCTGTCCCTCCGTGTACCCATCGGTTTCGAATGTTGTTGTCGTGTTTCGAAGTATATCTGAGATATGGTTGTCTTGGGTGGTGAGTGATTCTTTCTTAATTTGTTTGTTTTATACCATCATTTATTATTGTTAATCACAGTACAAGTAAATTCATCAATAGTTGTCAAGAGTTATTATGTAGTAGTGTCAGACCTTTGTGAATTTTCACAACAAAGAGAATGTGCATTGTTATTTATAATTTATTAAAAAATATTTGATAATACATGGGTTTTTTTCGCTCTTTTTCCCATGTTATGTAGATTTTAAGAGCGACCTTCCTGGTCTAAATTATAAATGTTATTTTCTTTCAAATTGCCTGTATTATTTTAAATTATTGAATGTTTTCCTATTTAATTCAAGTGAAAAATGATGTGTTGTTTAAATAAAAGGACTGGTAAGGGATTTTGTTGTTTCAATTACTGTCTACCCCCTTTCTCTACTAGAAGGTTAACTCCGTTGCATCCTACAAACGTATTTTCTTATATTATTAGAGTGCCTGACACTTCAGGTAAGTCCTAAAATCCACTAGACTAGATGATCACATGCCAAGAGACGAGTCGTGAAGTTAGATAGTGAATTAGAGTTAAACTGTAGCGCGAACCTGGGGTCTTTGGATACACTACAATACAATAGCTTCTGTTTTATGTCTTCCATTCTTATTATTATTGATATTTAGTGAAAAATAATTAATTTCATTCAATGTGTAACTCATATTCCGGCTTAAGGTTTTCCGTTAGGGATACTATTATAACCAATGCTTTGTCTTGGAACTATAAAAAAAATTATTGGCCGCTCGATGTTTTTATTCGGAGAAATTCATTTGAAGGCGGTAGAAGAGTCATGTGAGTGGTCACTACTCTTTGGTGGTCACACAGTATCAAAGAACAGTATTTGCAATAAACCATCCCATCCCATAAAAAAATAACCATCTGCTACAAGGCGTATCTCTGAGAAAAAACAGGATGCAAGTTATGGTTAATCTTCTTTTTAACCGACTTCCAAAAAAAGGAAGAGGTATACAATTTGGTTGTGTGTTTGCTTTATTTTTTATGTATGGCTGTTCGCGTGTTTTGCATAGTAAACGTGCCCCGATTTTGATGATTTTTGATCCAGTTGAAAGAAGAGATTTGAGAAGTGGTCCATATTTTAAGAAACTCAAATCTCCTTTCCTCTAAAAATTGCCCCCAAAAGGGTGGATGTGGCAATTTTTCTCGAAAATTGAAAATCTGAGACGGTAGAATTAACGATAAGACTATAATTATAATTAATATAATTAATTATTAACTATAAATAGTGCAATTTTATATTTAGCAATAAAACTGGAATTCAAAATTTACATAGAACAGAATAAAATATTATATTATCAGAGTACATACAGGTGCATCTAGGCATCTAGGTACTCCACATCTTTCTTAGATAAAAAAATGATTTTAAGAATTTTATATTATTGTTAAAAAACAACCTCGAATAAAGATATATGTTATGTTATGTTAATATATATCCGGAAAAGTTTGGACTGAACATTTTTTTAAAAGAGCTACGGTTTTGGAGTTACAACAATGGTAATGTGTATTTTCGCTATGTGGAGGGGGCATTTTTTGCAAAAATTGAAAATAAGAGATGGCCAAGTACAAGCAAAGAATATACAAGGTAAAGTGTGAAACATATGTGTGTTACGGCTGTTTCGGGATCTCTGAATATAAGTAAGTGAACGTTCAACGATCTTCATGGCTAAAGTTACGCTCAAAAGTGTGAAATATATTTTTTTTTTTGCAAAAATTGGACCAACTTTATTAGTTGGTGCACTGAAAAATACAAAATAATAATAATTCTATTGGTGCTGGTACTTTTGAAGTTGTGCAACTGCAATTAGATAGAAGACTGTTGGCACAAACTCCAAAAGTACCAGCACCAATAGAATTAAAATTATTTTGTAATTTTCAGTGCACCAACTAAAAAAGTCGGTCCAATTTTTGATTAAAAATATTTATCATATTTTCTGTTTGCTCATATTCTGGCTGAACATTATTACGTTTTACGTCATGATTGAATATCACCGTTGTTGTTCGCCTTGGCGCGAAAAAAAAAATGAATGCTGACACGACCGGATTAGATGATTATTAAATTCGATGGAATTCATTTGAGAGCGTTAGAAAAATCTTGTAAGTGGCATCTTGTTTGTCTCTATAGACGTTCTACACATTTTTTTAGATATTGTTATTGGTAATGATTTTTATGTATCACTTCTATCAACACATTTATTATTTTTTATTTTTTACTCGTATATCCCTAGTTTAAATGGCTTGATCTACTCAAACTGCGATTACTATTATAACTAGAAAAGAAATAAAAAACGATTCGTTGGTGGATAATTTTATTTATATCTTATTTCTTCACTCCAAATGTATCAATAGAATCTATAAATTCCTTTTGGTTCTGGGCAACGATAGCGGAGAAGCCAGGGATATTTTTCTTACACCTTTCAAAGTATGCCAGAATTTTCGGGCAGGTTGTCATATCGTACCGCATCGCCTCATAGGTGGATATGGTGATACCAATAGTAATATCGGCCAAAGTCGGGGTATCGCCGGCGACAAATGCAGTCTTCTGCAAAAATACCTCCAAGCATTTTAGGGCCTCATTTATCTTTGCAATTTTTCCATCATCCTTTGGAGCTCCATGAAACAGCGTAGGGTACTGGAAAAATACAAATAGGTTGTTAACAATGTATATTTGACAAAAGTATGGGTTTGGGGAGATGTATAAGAGTTGCCAAACAGTATCAGTGAAACCAAATAGCCTCTTTCGGCGTCGGCATCTCCAAAAGAACTGTCAAGAGTGCGGTGCGGTGGCTTGAAATGTATCCCGTGCAGTCTTGGGGAAAATGAACATTGCTACTGTATGTAATGAAAAACCTGTGTAAAATAAAGTTAAATCACCACAAAAAAAACAATTTTTTGTCAATGTCAATCAACTATTGAAACCATTTTATTGTTTTTTTGGTAATAGTTTAGCAAATGTTTGCAAAATTGATTGTTAGGACTCTTAGCTGGAATTATTTTCGATTTTTTCTAATCCCAAATAGTATATAATCATCTCCACATTTTATTAAACTCATCCTTCAAAATTAACAACACAAATATGCGTAAAAATAGAAAATATAAGTTGGCAAAAACGAATTGATGATTGACTTATGCATTGTGTTTGACGTTTAAACACTGTCAATTCCAGTGTTGCCAAAATTACCCAATATCACGTTTGCGATATTGAATATATTTTTTTTAATATTCGATAACGAAAGAATCAACCAAGAGGTCAGATTTTAAGTGTCTAAAGCTCTAGGTTTATATTTAAGATTTACTACAAAAAATATTTTTTACAAATACTTGCTTTAGAGCAAAAATACGATATTATGGCAACTTTTGTCGACAAACTTTGTCTTCAGGCTTTCGAAAATAAGAGTTCAGTGATTGCTTTACAGGAAGATATTGTCGTTAATTTGTTCTAGGGCAAATATTCTTGGAAATGGAATTCATAAACTAATCTAATGCTGTGAAAGTTATACTCGCAGCGTTGACAAACTTGAATGTATGAATATACTGCACAAGTCAATCAATTCGTTCAACCTCACTTTTTTCGCAACTTGTGTTTAGGATATTCATGTATTTTTTTGCTAATTTTGAAGAATGTTACCATTTAATAGAATGCAAGGATGATTATATACTTTTATTTGGGATTGAAAATATACTTCCAAATGGAAAATTCCAGCTAAAAGTCTTTAGAACACCATTTTTCCCTTTTTTTTATTAACAAATCAATCACAACAGCGTCTTCCGCCTCCGTTTTATTAGAAGTTATGCTAACATAAATCTATTTTTGCAAACATTTGATTTTTTAGAGCAAAAGCCGCTAAACTAGTCTTTTACCGTTTTTTTAACTGGTTTTTCTAGCAAAAATATAGAAGTACAGCTGATATTGTTTTAAATTCACAACCACTGAAAATAAAACTCATAAAACCCAAGACACAATCATCAGTTTGAATAGTTAAGTTTATCTTTAATTAGAGCGCTATTCATATATCATTAATAATTGGCAATATTTCAACTGGAAAATTTTGGACTCAAATATGAACATTTAACCGAAATCACCTAAAAAATAGTATTGCTCAGATTTACAGAGTGTTCTCCATTCAAATATCTCGAAAAATAAAGAATATTTCTTTAAGTAGAATGGGGAGGTTATCTACGTATAGGTACAGGGTGGTTCTCCGGGAAAGATATCGATCGATTGTGGGCAAACTATAATTACAAACAATCTGAAAATATGGTGAGATACTAATGTCACTAGGGAACATATGTCTAAAATATTTTCATGTTTGTCGCATTTCCGGTTATACTGGAAGTAGATGCCAACTTTGTTATTTTAAATGGAAAACCTTGTATATTTCAGCATTTTAAGATTCTTTGTATAATTTTGAAAATATCTTATGTATAATGTCCTATATAGTTTGTTTCACGAATGATATGGCGTCTGTCCTGAAAACACGAAAAACGAATCAATTCAGTTGACGGGAGTAAATCAGAGGCGTAACGATTTCGAGATAAAATATGGTATTTGAATTTTTTTATACGCTTCAAGGAAGTTCATATAATTAGGAAGAAAAACATATCGATTGATTAAATAAGCAATAATATGAAAGATCTATTATTAACAATAATGCAGAAACATAACATACAAATCTTTTGCTTGAATTATAAAATATAAATTTATTCATCAGAGTTCTCTGGAATGTGACGCGTATGAAATACAGATTGCGTTGCCTTCAGACATACGAGCTCCACCTTATCATTGTATTGAAGGAGATAAGCTTGAAATTCTCAGGTCGTAGCTTAGACCGACAAACGTTGTAGATAATTTCATGATAATGAGATGCGATGAGAAGTATAGCGTGATGTACGTAGCTCGTGAATAATTACATTCAACAGCCATAATTCGTGAAACAGTCTACCGTTTTTGACATATTTCAAATTGTATGTCAAAAATTAAGTTTGCAGTCCAGAACATAATTATTAAGCTTTCCTATGAAGAGGCCTTTTATATTTAATTTTAGTTGATTTTCTTGTAGAAGAACATCTGCTTGTGCGAGTGATCAAAAAAGAAGATTGAAAACTAGATTCAAAAATACGTCAAAAGTCATTTTTTCAAAAGGCAACCCCGTTTTTTAAATAGTTTTTATTACTTTCGGTTCTTGTATCAATGGACTCCGCAGCGATTTCTCAGGCCCCATACGGTCTAGAGACTTGAAATTTCGAATTCGTACTTAGATCGCAGACATCTCGCCGCCTGTTAAGCTCCAAGTGTGATCCAATATTGGTAATTATAATTATCTCATTCAATCTCATTCAACCAAGATGATTATTTTGTCGACATGGAACGACAATGGGATCCGTCACTGGAATTACGCACGAGCATGGAGCGTATATATACGTCTCGTTCTCTGGTATATAGGTACTTTCTGGAAGATCGTCTATGGTTATGTCGCAATTGTCAGACGTCAGACGTTATTGTTAATTTAAAGTTTAATTTTGTGTTGTGGTAGACAAACAGTAATTTGTTATGGAATTGCTGTTGCTGGCAAACACTTATACATAAGTATAGTTAAAACTGAGAAAAGGATAGCAATAGTAGGTACTCATCGGTACGGTTTAAATCTTAAATGCCCAATAAAAACTATTTTTAATTTTTTTTCAAAAATTTCACTTGTTATTATTTTATTGTATAAAGCAGCAAAAATAAGTAGAACTGGTTGTCTATACCAAAAACTAGTAGTTTTTAAAATAATTGGCAATTTTCCATTTTTCTATGTAAAAATGCTAAACATCTTTAAAGTTGGCCATGATTGCATTAGAAAATAATAACAGATGTCAATAAAATTCAAACAAGCGTCAAAAAAGTAAACATAATACTTTTTATTTACAAATTTTGAGTAGTTTTCAATGACAATACACAGGATGCCATTTGAAAACAAAAATTGAGGAGTATCTAGATTCGTCATCTAGAAACAATGAGAAGTGAGATTTAGCAGAAAATACTATGTAGGTATATCGTGAACGCTGTCACGCCCAACAACTTCAGGCTGTGTTGATGACACCTGCTGTCTCTTCTTCTTTCATAATATTCAATACATCTACTTACATAATAATCCGCAAATCTACCATAAAGTACGCCCATATCAAAGAAAAGCATCTGTTCGACAAGTGCTCTTTGTTTCGGTTCTTTCGGAATATAACTTGAATTATTTCCATATTTGTCAAACAAGTACATGAGGATGGCTCTGCTTTCAATTAAAGTCAAATCATTGTCCCTGATTGCAGGTACTGTATGCAGAGGATTGATCTGAAATTTTTCAATTTTTAAAATAAATGTAAATGTATCACACTGGATACTTACAGCTAAAAATTCGGGCTTCATGTGTTCGCCAGTCCACAAATCCACTGGGATGGGATTGAGTTCAGCACCGACCATTTGGGCAGCTAACTTTACAACTGCGCAGGGAGGACTCCCAGCAAGGCAATAGAAATCGATGGGCATGTTATCTAGATATACTTGTAATGAAATAAAAAATCTGTGTAAAAAATGCTACATGCTTATAGAGAGCTTATTCATTCAGTGAGTACCAAAATGTCTGGAATAAATTCGATAAAAACCTGGATATATTTTTTTCAGAAAATAGCTTAGTTGAACCCCTCACTTATTATTTATTTTGCACGTTTTTCCGAGCAAAAGGAAAGAAAAGGTGATTTGCCAAAAAGATAATAAGTTAATGTTTATAGAATGTGAAAATACTATCTTTTTAAAATATATACAAGTTTTTTGAAAAAAATTAGACCTTCTTGATCTCGAAAAAAATAACCAGCTCATTGGTCCCTCGAGGTCAAAACCACGAATTTCCTAGTAAATTCACACTTCTCATTAAATGACGACAATAAAACATAACGACACAATGTTATGGGCAGTGAAAATTTAAACTTCATATGATTTTTATGAAGATTTAAAAAAAATATTTATATGAACTGTTCGTCATTTTAATTACATTCACATATAATGAGCAAGTTTTTAGCATTTTTTTTAAACTGTCTATTTCAAAACTACTTGGATATAATGGGAAATAATTTTTTTATGTAAACTATTTTTCAATCTGCTACATAATTACGTATCGAATGAAACCAGCCTCACATCGAGATTTTTGGTTCTCTGGATATTTGAGCAGGGATTAAAAGATTCATCTACGTAAAAATGATGATTTATCAATAAAATTTCAAGCTTAATTTTTTTTTTACTAAAATTAAAAGATTTGGTAATAGTTCGTTATTAGGGTTTCTGCTATATTAAGAGATTTTTGAAAATTTCTTTTTTATTGCCTTTATATAGGTCAAATATAACATAAAGCGCCTTTGTAAAAATCGATCTATATAAGGGGTAAGCACCTACATAACAGGGGTGCTGGGTTGGGATAAAGCAGCATAAATCCAATACAAAAAAAAAACAGTAAATCACTTAACATACGGTAACTCTGTATTCATTAAAACAGAAAAAAGTTTTAAATTTTTAACAAACAATTCCACAAATATGTTGTTCGCCATCACTGTGATTCTCTGATTTTGGTCAGATGATATGTCAAATAGAAAGATGCAGCGTTACCAAATTTAATATGGAATAGTAGACCTTTGGAAAGCGGTATTAAAAATAACCTTAATTGTAAGTCATTCCCTTCACCAAATCTACATAACACAATATACTATTTTTTACAACTACAACAGTGAGAATAAGTTCGCGAGCCTTACTTTGCAGAGCATTCAGCTTAAAACTTGTGTCTAGTGATATCATGACACCAATAATCTACTTTGGCTTTCGGTCTTCCGCGCAGTGGGCTCCTATTTTATATTTTGGAGGAAGGTGTAACCATTTGAAATAATAAAATAAGATTATAAAAACTCACCTTATGCGGCATATGAATTGATGAAGGAGAACAGATTTTTTTTTATTTCAAATTGTTACTCCTTCTTCTTAAATATACTGTATCGAATGATTTTTTCTGGTATCCACCATCTCCATAATCGGTTTCATTGGCAACACCTCAAATATCTTTCGCCTATCAAGGTCTTAGTGCCCAGTACAGTACGCTACTGTACAATAACCTTTTCATACGACTGTTTTGAATCTTATTTCATTTCAATAAATTATAATGTTTTTAAATTTTCATGGACACAAAATTCCGTATGTGAAGTGATTTACTGTTTTTGTTTGTTTAACATTGGATTTTTGCTGTTTTATCCCCATCCAGCACCCCTGTTCGCTCCACTGTCCTGTAATTATGTTTTTGTTAATAAAAAATTATACAAATCGATTTTAAGGCGCTCGCGGATTTAAGTTATATTCGGCCTATATAAAGACAATAAAAAAGAAATTTTCAAAAATGTCTAAAAATAGCAGAAACCTGTATAACGAACAATAATTACCAAAGATATTACTATACGTTGACACAGTATCGTATCATCAGGGTAGAAAGTCCACTCGTATTTGACGTATCTAATTTTTTAGTACATTGTCATCTAGTTTATGTATAAATTTACTGAGATGTTGTTTATTAGACCTCAAGGAGCCACCCTAACCTAAACTAACCTAACTACTGGTTATGATACATCTGATATGTGACAATGAGAGAGCAGAGATTAATTTATTTACTTTAGCTACTCGTGGATTTAAAGGCGATAAGGTTCTGTTGGTTAAATTCAACCGTTTTCAACACATAACTAGGAAATAGGAAATGAGATCACAATGTTGTGAGTAAAATAATCAACATATGAAATAAGGCAGTACTTTCACAATTTATTTATTCCGTTTCCAGTAACTAAGCTATTTCACTAATTCTACCAAGAATTCAAGTACTGAGCACAGGCGGGTCAATAGTCTGATTGTCTGATCTATTTTAATATAATTGTAAAAATAAGAGACATACCCGTGTTGACAGTACAGCTGTGAGCAAAAGACTGAAATGAAGACTTGTTTTGTTGTATGAATATGATAACCTTACGCCTTATACCTAGTTAGTTATCACTCGATGAATTGTGAAAATAGCAGATGAATTCAGGTCATTATTTCCTGATTCAATACAAGCTTCTCGACTCGGGTAAATTCTCAAATCAAATTTTCAAACTTGAAAGACTAGGTATTTCAGGAAGATTTCCAATTTATTGTATTTTTTTCTTGGCCCACCTTTCTCTCAAGACATATTTCTGTTGTATGCTGACATGAGGTCACATTTCATAACCGATCGAGATCTAAAAAATGATAGAAAACCATCCTAGACCGACTTTATAAAAAAGCGACGGTACAGCTTGGCAAATCTAAATATGAATGTAAAATTGAAACCTCTAATCATTGCGCGATAGTACAAAGGATCAGAAGGTACAATCGGTTAAACAACTATAGGTACATACTTGACTGTAATTATGTCTTTCTATTGTATCTGTCGGATTACAATTTCTCAATTGTACCTATTTTTGACCGACAAACCCCGAACAGAGGAGGTATACAATTCGACTGTCTGCTTTTTTGGTGCGTGCGCGCGTTTCATATAGTAATTGCACAGCTTACCTAACTAAGCTGTGGTAATTGTACTCTGATTTTGATGATTTTCGATACATTTGAAAGAGAAGGCTTAAGAAATGATCCCATATCCATAAAAACGCAAATCCGAAATATAATATCCGGAAACTTTTAAATTGAAAATTTTTTCCAAAAAAGTTTTTGAGATAGAGGCATATGAAATTTTCGAATATGTGTATTTTTACTTCCATCAATAAGGGAAGTATTGTATTCACGTAAAAAATCGACCTCGAGATTTTTGCTGATATTTACGTTTTGGGGTTCCTAGATCACGAAAATCATGGTATCTCAAGTCCGTCGGTCTGTCTGTAGTCTGTTGGCGTTGTAGCTCCATAACGGCTTGACCTAGGACAACGAATTTTGGTAGCCATATTGAAGGACTACCGGCGACGCAATGTAAGGGTTTTCGTTAATCATATATACAGGGTGTCCAAAATATTAAGTGTCAATATAAGAACGGTAGAAGCGACGAGGTTGTTTCCATGAGCAAAAAGATGTAAGTTATTCAGGTCGATAAAGATACATTCCCGATGCGGGGTGGTTTATCGAGGGAAGTCATAGGTAAAGGCTTTTACCAATTTTTAATATGTGGAGAGTTACGGTGTTTGAGTTAAGCGGTGGTAAAATGGTTAAATATAAAATACTTATGCGTATTTCCGCGGCGATGGTTTGAGATCTCAATAACAACTACAAATAAGTACTACCTTTATTGGTACTAGTGAACGTTCAACGACTTTCGTGACTAATGTTACAGTCAAAAATGTGAAATAAATATTTGTTACAAAAAATTGGACCGACGTTATTAGTTGGTGCAATGAAAATACAAAATAATATTAATTCTATTGGTGCTGGTACTTGTGAAGTTGGTGTTAAAAGATATCAATGAAACTGCACAACTTCAAAAGTAACAACACCAATAGAATTAATATTATTTGGTATTTTTCAGTGCACCAACTAATAACGTCGGTCCAATCAAAAAAAATATTTATTATTCTCTATACCCTATACCTATGTCATCCTTGACATTGTGTACGATTCTGTTGTTGGTATGTTTCGTATGGATTCGTTTTCATTTCTTAGGAAATAACCACAATCTTTCTCCCAAAAGGGAGAGTTAATTTAGAAAATAATTTTTTTATGATAGAATCGAAGAAAAGATAATTCACTAGTATTATTAGCTTTTTTTCAGGACCTCTTGAAAATGTGAAATAAGTAATAGTCGAAGTACTCAATGTATGTAAATACTATTAATAAGAAACATTTTGCTAGAGAATAAGTACCACCTTTGAATATGGCCAATTTTGACCGCATCATTTCCAGTTCATGTCATGAAATACACAAATAATATTCACATGAAAATGAACGATATTTCATTAGCTGAATAAGAGTTTAGAGCAAGCTCCAATAAATATGGGAGTCCAAGGCCACTTCTACTTTTATTTATTTTGTTCTCTTATGGACGTGTCCTTGTTTTCTCTTAATAAGTTTGATTAAATACATATACACGACATGACTGCCATAGCTTGGGAGTGTGTTGCTGGGTTGATTTCAAGTGCCATCGTGCTGAATCCACATTCATTGTCTTACAATAAGAGGAACTTCATCCAGTAATATTGGAAGGCCATTTTCAATGAAACATAAACAGCAAATGACAAAAAATAATGCCATACCAAACATCTATCTTGAAAATGGAATTCCCGACTTTGTCATAGATTTTTAAGTGCCCGTTTCGGGTAAACAATATTATCCGACAAATCTTTTCATTTCTCAATATACAGCGACTAAATTCAAATCTTGAATTGTAGTCGGCAGGTTTTAAAGCTTGTACAGGTAAGATGTGGTATGGCTACAAACCGAAATTGAGTAAAAAGTTCTCCATACTCTCATCCGGCCTACGTTAAGTGTGTTTGCTATTCTTCGGACACTAATAGTAGGTTTAGCACCAATCGTATTGAGTATTGCTTCTTCTTGAGCAAGTTCCTGTTGAACGGTACGTTCAGAAATAGCTGTAAGGAACTTGCTTGTTTCTCTTAAACATCTATGGACATTGCTAAAAATAGTTCTACAAGGCACCCTACGAGTGGGAAATTATCAACGATATTCATCAACTGCCGCTCGTCGGTTTCCATTACACAATCCATAAACAAAATGAATGTCGGCGTATTCTCCATTTGAAAAAGTAAACATACCTACCTCTAAGATTATTTTAAAGTAACACCCGAAAATTAACAGGCAAAATTATTTAAAGGGACATTTACTGTCACAGTAAATAATAAATGATTCACAGCCACCTCGTCTTTTTAATAATAACAAAATCAACAGCCGAACCTGATTACTGCTTTAGTGGACTTATTTAAAATTTCAAATGCTTCTACCTCAATTAGGATATAGCGTTCCGGGTAAATGTTTATGTTCATTAGACATTTTTGACTTAAAATCACCCCAGCAACATATATACCAAGCAAACTGGCTTTCCGATTTTTAATTATTGCCAATATCCTTTGGAAATACCCATAGACATCTGGTCGTTTTGATGTCTGGAAATATCTAACCGAGATTCAAATAGTAAAAATCCCATTCTAAAGTATGTTACATACGAGTAGTATTGGTCAGTGCACCAACTAATACAGTCGGTCCTATTTTTCATTTCACTTATTTTATATTCGATTTCCAACAAAACTTGCATTTCCAAACTTCTTTGATTTTTTTAAATGTTCAATGATAATCTTGTCTATAACCTGGCCTAATAAAATGTTCAATCTTCGAAAAATGTTGCCCTGTCCACCAATGTGTCATGCAAGCACATTAAAAAAAATTACAGTACTTTTATAATTTATTAATACAGCTTCACAGGTATGTGCAATGTAAAACTAGGAAATATGCATTTTACATGCTAAATGGTTAAATATATTATTTTGCTTGTGTACCAAAATGAAACAAAATTCATAGCATTTTTCACTTCTTGTCAACGAATTTTGCTTTGAAGGCCTGAACGTTCTTTTCATTGGCTTCTTCGTAACCAGGAGCAGTTTGTTGCACTTTTTTGTACCATCTGATTACATTTTTGTACGGAGACATATCAAAGCCAGATACATCGACAGTGGAGACGGATGCTACCAAAGAAAGGTCAGCCAATGTCAAATCAGAGCCGGCGACATATTCAGAATTCTCCAAGAATATATTTAAAAATTTGAAGGCATCGTTCAGTTTTTCCAATTTCGCTGAATCCATGGGTGCTCCGGCAAAGAATACTGGATACTAAAATGGAATTTCCAATATTTATTAATCATTATTTTGTTTCGAAATGGTGTTAACTTACGTAGCAATCAGCATATCTTGCATACAAGGTACCAATATCAAAGTACAGGCGTTGATCAACAATGGCACGCTTCTTGGGGTCCTTTGGGTACAAGCTATCATTTTTGCCATATTGGGCTTGTAAGTAGGTCATGATGGCTCTGCTTTCCCATAGACAAAATCCATTATCATTTAATGTGGGTATGGTGTGTTGAGGATTCATCTAAGAATAGATCATAAAGACTTATATATGTCGGCAAATCATTAATTTTGTTCTCGATGAAGGTAGCACAATACATTTTTGAAGAATGCTCAATAATCAATTTCAAGGTAGAAATATGAAAAGTTTCTATTGAAAATGATAAATTCGTTAGAAACTAAATACCGAAATCACTATTTAGCCATAAAGCAGTTTCCATAATCTCATTTATTTTCTTTTTATAATGTCTGGTAATAATTATTTCCTGAAGGTAATATAGTGCTTATTATATTCACATCTACTGAAGGTCATATTAAATTGCTATTTTTATATAAAAGAATATCTTGTATAAGAGATAAATAAACCATTCATACCTTGATATACTCTGGAGTAAGATGTTCTCCCTTCATAAGATCGGTTTCAATAAGATTCAGATCAACTCCTACAGCTTTTGCTGCTAGAAGAACAGCTCTGCAGGGAGCACTGCCAGGAAGGTAGTAGAAGTCAATAGGCATGGTGATGACTGCTAGAAATTATTGATATCAATTAATTAGAAAAACTTTTCTGATTACAAATAAATTTGACTGCAGAAACTCTATTAAAGTTTACAGCCAGTCGCTTAAAATGTGATATTCACAATTTATCTAAGAATACAATCTTGAAACATCTAAACAATAAAAAATTAGTAGGATTTT
Source organism: Crioceris asparagi (assembly GCA_958507055.1). Classification (NCBI taxonomy): domain Eukaryota; kingdom Metazoa; phylum Arthropoda; class Insecta; order Coleoptera; family Chrysomelidae; genus Crioceris; species Crioceris asparagi. The sequence continues at coordinate 10,452,322 of OY293828.1, forward strand.
TTTGTGTGAATTATGAAGACATTGAATGTCAGCGGGTCAATGTTTAAGCCCTGAGGGACTCCTGAAGATCATTTATCTAAACGAATTGTACTTTATTATTGAGCCACGGACCAACTAAATGGAATACTATAGGATAATATAACTAATAAATGCTACAAATATATTATCTGCATCCAATGTCCGCTTGTGAGTTTGCTTGACTAAACAAGATCCCAGCTTTAATTGAAAACTGATTAATTTTATTTCCTACTAGTGGCTAACCACCAGCCTAAGCAGAATGGATTACAGCGCATTTCTTGATGCAAACGGAAGCAAGGCAACATAAAAAAAATTCTAGTTATTCTGATAACCTCGTTTAATCTTGATTCAAGTTTAACGGTTTGTATTTATATCTCTTCTTACTTGACATTATGTACCTACTTGAACCGAAAGCATTTCGATTTGTAACTGAATTCATTCTCCTACTCTTTACCTTACAGTCTTAACGAGGTGAAAGTTGATTAAGACTCACAAGTTCGTCGGCCTCAAATCACTCAAGTACCTACTGGTAGGTACCTACATAAACAACCGATCAATAATATATATAATAAACCTAACTTCAAGGTGTCATTTGCTTCGTTTGATAGAATACTGGCGATAAAAAGTGTATTTTGTATAGCCAACCTATATACCTACCTATCAGCTACCAGTAACGGAACTAATTGATTTTCAACAATTAAGGTCACCAATTTGATAAAAAAATATGTACTTCAATAGGTAGGTTCCGTTAAAATGTCACAATTCCATTTCATAGTGAGTAGGTACACTATATTTTTTCATTTCTTCAGGATTGGTTATGATAAGTAAATGTTTGTTTGCCACGTAAAAAAATGTTATAATGATTAGGTATTGTTGTGGGAATAATTGTGAAATCGAATGACAGTTTTTTTCAGCAACAAGGATAATATAACTTTACTTGAATTGTAAAATAAAATATAAAATAAATGAAATCCGTCATAAAATCTGTCATCAACCTTTTCAATTATATCCTTCCATCTCCAGGTAAGCCATAATTATAATAATTTAATCCACAATAAAATAATGATTTCATTGTTCGTTTTTCTCGCAACTAATAAGATACCTAATCTACCTACTAGTTAAGGCCGTCCTTGAAATATAATTATATTTGTATTAACATCTCTTAAAACCAGTATATAATTTTTGGTATTATTATGAAATAGAAACCTTAATTGTAGAGTCAGGTGCACCAAATTTTGACAGGCATCCCCCATACCAAGAAAAAACCATTAAGAAACAACGAAGAAGACAAAAAAAACAGCTTCTTCGGCTAACAGGGGCGCCAAAGACGCATTTGCAAAAGATATTTTACGGCTACCAGGCGAGCAGAAATGCATGGTATATGTAACTAGCTGCACAACTACTGCACATCTACTATTTGAGCTTGATTCTTGATTGCAAATTGCAACACTGCCGCCACGAGAACAGTGTAAACCCGTTTCTGTTCGCCGGTAAACCGCAAAATGTTTTTTTGGTCCTAAATACATTAAATAGTTTTTCGTTGTAGTCTCTGTCACTTGGAAGTGAAAAAATGCATTGGTATTCAGCATTCAGCTCAAATGTTGCATAAATGTACACTTCTATACGCGTATATTAAAACATTTCAAGTATTTTGGTTTAATTTTAAATATTTGAAGAAGACCTCCGTGCGGCGTTAATTCTGGAGATATTATTTTAGATATCATTATTCCAGATAATGAATTTACTTAGCAATATGGCATACTTTACACCTATAGCTCAAATTTGAATTCAAATCAGTAATATATGAAATAAATACCTAATAACTCTAATAAGGAAAAAGTTTTCAGCTGTGATATGATACTTTTCCCTTTATATTATCTACCTACACTGTTAGTGTTATAAATAGTTTCTGTTGGAAAATTACAAGCAACCGGCATATTGTACACATGTTTACATAAAATAAAAACAAGATTCAATACTTACGAAATTGTATCAAAACAACCGAACAACACAGCAATTTCTCAATAAATAAATGAATATGTCAGTGGATAACTGGATAGTGGATGGCGGATGGAACGAGTAGTGAACGAGCAACAACGAGCTGACGAATGGCGTCAAGCGACTGGTAGAGTTTGTCTTTGTCTATAAGAGTTGGTCTCTCTTTTTGCCGGTATCATTACGAATTCAAGGTTTCGTTTGAGCGCGCTTTGATGTGTGCGCCCCTGAAATTCAGAAGAAGTTATTGAATTTAATTTGATAGCAATAAGAAGCGAAAAAGCATTGAAATATTGCTTTGAAGCGTTTTTACTCAAAAAATTATTTCGCTAAGTGGCACCGTTTAGCAACGATACTATTTCAAACTTGCGATATTACAAACTACTTATTCAAGAAACATTTTCTGTTATGTTATTTTAATAATTGAAAAATCACGACTAAACCCAGAAAAAGATAATGGGCATCACGGAAATATAGGTACCTAGTCCATAAATGTAGAGTTGCGATTACAATTATTTTTGAACGTTAAGTTGATTGTCACATAAATGTTAATAGAATGGGTCATCATTGATTAATATATTAGATATATTTTATTAAGTTTCTGTGTTTAACAAAAATTTCTAATTTGTAAATATAAATGATAAATTTCTATATTTTTCATGCTTTCCGTTTCATCGCCTCTAGTGAAGGATATATCTGCTGATTAGCAGGAAATATCAAGTGGAAAAGATTTGTATTTACCTACGTATATCACTGGTTAAAAAAACGGATAAGGAAAATTTGGTTCAAATTATTGAGTTAGTAGGTATTGTTCAAATTCAATCTTGAATAAATTATTTGATTTTGTAAGGTTTTTTGATAATTTTTTTATCAAGATGTAAGTACTTAGGCAATATCAACTTGAATTTGATCTTGATACTGTGATAATACTGAGCTGAGTACGATAATTTCGAGGAAACCTCGTGTTATTAGGTATACAGGATGGATTTCTAAACACACAAAAATTCAAGAGCGCAGGAAGAATTGAATATCTTGCATATATATTTATAGAAGAATAACATTTTCAACCATATCTATAGAGTTTTTTTTATAACAGTGAGTTTGTAAGAACAGTTTTGTAGCATAATGTAACAATACAACAAACACCAAAAAAATTACATTATTGAAAAAAAAAATTTAAATGCTAAATGAATTACCTCCCGAAGTTCTTCTATGCTGACATATCGTGTTTTATATACGTCAATTTGTATATAGCTCCATACCAAAAAATCTAAAATTAAGAGCTCTGGAGATCGTGGAGGCTATCTAATAGGTCCGTTGGTACCTATCCATCTCTGAGGAGAATTATCATAAGGAAATTCCTTTAAGAGCCCAGAGTTATGACTTGAGGCACCATCTTGCTGTAGGTAAACAGCATTAATAATGTATTTTTTGTGTTTGTTGTATTTTTACTTTATGCTACAAAACTGTTTTAAAATAGAATAGATATTTTTTGAATGTTGTGCTTTTATAAAAATACCTATATGCAAGATATTCAATTCTTCATTAGTAAAATGTAACTTTCAGTTGTTTATTATTGTTATTCATGGCCCACCATTAAATTATGCATTTAATTTTAGAAAATTGTCATTTATTTGCTTGCTGAGAAAAAGTTCATACTTTTATATATTTTTGAAATTGTAAGAAAAAGAAAAATTGTATAGTCTATAAATATATAGGGTGATATTTAAAAAACAATAAGGTTGGTTTATAACTAAAAAAATAGTAAATATGTAACAAAAACTATATAAGTACACCACTGAATTCTACGGGAAAAAATCTATAAGAATGTTATCCTATCTTTTTGATATGTTGAAGGTTAACGGAAATACAAGGGAGGAGGAGGATCCTGTATCTTAAAAACCAAGAGGGCTATGAACATTTTGTCAACGGCATCTTTAGTTTTACGAAAAAGTAACTTAGGTACAGTCGCGAAAACCGCAACTCTTTAGCTCTAAAAATAAGCCCTCTAAAGTACTCAAAATGGGACACCCTGTACTTGACATAATTTAGTAAAAATTTAATGTGATGGATACCTATATAATGACCTCATAAAATAGTGTCCCTGAAACATATTTAGATTTTTAGGTTTACACCTTAATACCTAAATTTTCAACACCCTGTATGATAAAGACTTTAAAATCATAAATCTGGATAGCTTGAACCTTGAACTAAAAAAGGTGGTCCTCTCAATCACCGATAAAATGAACTGAAAAAAAAAATAAACGAATTCATGTTTTATTCTTAATAAAAACGACACTGATTTCCATTTTCTATCTGGATCTACGGGATTTCCCACATTTTACCGGACACCCAGTACCTATAATGACATATTAATATATACATTTTTATTTTTTAAATTGCATTTGTGATTACATAAAATAATAATAGTTTAACTGTGAATGAGATATCAATGTTTTTGTAAGAACGAATAATCGTTCCTAATTTTAGGAATAATACATAGTTATAGGTATACAGCATGTTATGTTTTTCAGCTATTAACCTTGAGAAAAATTGATTGTGGTAATCAAGAAAGATATTTATCAGCAAAAGATAATAGAGTGTTGATATCGATCATGGCAGCATGGAAACACAATCATCATATTTTATAAATGAATAAGAGATATCCACATTGTTACCATGCAGGTACGAAGCTATCGCCCACTCATCTAAATGAATTTTTATATTTTCCATTAATTTGGCTACACTTACACAGAAAAAATACAGGGTGGGCGCTTTATTAGACGTATTCACAGAAAAATTCACGTTTAAATTTGCATCAATATATATATATATATATATATATATATATATATATATATATATATATATTTGTTTTTATGTAAGTTCACGCCTTTTGTACTTGTACGTAAACGTGCACCGATTACGATGATTCTTTTTGATTTTTGAAGTTGAAATTGCTACAAAATTCAGTCCTATGATTATCTCAGTTGGGTTCGTAAATGGGTATGATCCAAAATGGCAGCCGACCAAATATACAAAAAAATAAAAAAATAAACGGTAACTTTTTCAAGAACATTTTTAGTTGTAGATATAATCTCTGTATCTACACCTTTGGTTTGATATTTTTCGATAATATATACAAGAAATAATAAAAATTAAAAGCAGTCGAGCCATCGGGATTTTTAAATTGATAGTTTATTATAAATACTACCGATAGAAGACTAAGTAAATATATACAGGGTGATTCAGGAGGGAATGAAAATATTTCAAGGATATGTCTTTGAAGTCAAACTGAGCAAAATAAGGTCACATGTTCAAGTCCGATTTTTATCTGTTTCAGAGATACTTTGATTAGTTGTTCGTTTCTTTCGTACAAGATGGGCGCCTTACTGGAGATAGTTATCTACAGTTTCAGAGGATCTTTTAGAGTAAATAGTATTAGACAAAGTTCCTTTGGACATTTGATAACATATTATCTTCCAACAAGATGGAGCTCCTCCTCATTTTTCAAATAATGTTGCCACACTTTTGGCCGCCGAGATCACCGGATCTCAATCCCCTAGATTTTTGTCTTTGGGGATGGATAAATTCGTTTGCTTATGCTTCCAAAGTGGGCACAAGGAGTATGTTACTAGATCACATATTTAATGCTGCAGCGTTTATCGTTCGCTAAAACTCACCACTAGATCAATAATTTATATATGCTCTAATAAGTATATCTAAATGGGAGTAAATGTTGTCGAAAATTAGTTATGAACTAATAACTGTCATTCTTAATTTTCATTTATAACTTTGATAATTTGGAAATATCTTTCATATTATGGATAATTTATCTAGAAATTTAGGTCCTGGAGTTATTCACGAAGATGAAATGGAAACGCTGAGAGATTTCGTAGCGAATACACCTTTCCCCATGAACAATGTACCAACAGAAGCACCAATAATTGCAGGTATCAGTTATATTTAAATATCTGAAATTTCAGAAGACAGAAGAAAAACAGTGAGAAAAACTACCTATAACAATTCTATTATGAACATCTATTGTATCTTGCCTAAATAATATTTTTCATTATAAAAATATTCTGCTGACAATAGTATCTCTTTCCATTCCCAATCGTTTTAATCTTTCTAATAAATAAAATTTAATATTTCTATTCATTTGGCAGTCAACATGACAAATGTCAGTTTAACAAAGTGATGCATCAGTAATCCGTCGTGTCCACAAGATAATTGATTTTTGATTAGTAATCGATTGGTAATCAGGCATTGCTGTGGACACGACCTTTTTTATAATTATTTGTTTTGTTTGGTTAGCTTTGTATTTTTTCCATGTTATATTACAACTAATCAAAGTACATATCTTTGGAACAAAATAAAAATCGGACTTAAACATATGAGCTGTAAATATATACACAGGGTAATTCAGGAGGAAATGGAGGTATTTTGAGGATATGTCTACGAAGTCAAAATAAGCTCATAAATGGACAATATTTTTCTTAGACAATCCAATTCCTCATCCAACTGAGGGCCATTTTTTTTCGTAATATAACCTAGCATACTGGCCAGTCAATAATGATGCCAATGCCAATCTAATAACACAATGGCCAATTGTATTTCGGAACACTTAAAGAATAAGCTTGTCTTCATACGGAGAAAAACAACTAAATTTGATGTTAGATATATTTTGGGAGAAGGTACAAATAATGAGCACTTTTAAGCTAAGTTTTATATGGTTCTAGGTTCTAGAATAACTTTAAAAGGATTTTTAGGAATATTGAAAGCAATGCAAATCAATGAACATCAAAGATTTTTTTAAATTTTCAATTGATATAAGAACTATAATCTCATCTTTAAAAGCTCTATCAACAATATGAGTTCTATAACTATTATTACTATAAGTTGACGGAGCACTCTAGATAGACTGGCGTCAGTAGCAATAATTCCTACATAGACTGGCGTCTTTAGCAATTAGCACAAGACATTATCAGTTTAATAAAAAAATAGAGGATTGTGGAATATCGAGAAAACTCAAGACATTATGCTGGGAAATATATTAGACAATAGATACGGGAGACGTCGTTACAATAGTGTAAATAAATAGTTGTACATATATTACTGTAAGGATAAATCGTACCAAGAAATAATTGCTGTACCAGTTATGGTACTAACACTAATAATGTTTTCAGTTTGCAAGCCTAGTGCAAAGTGAACTAGACTAATATACAATTTGAACTACAAGTGGCTCAAAATATTTTTGATTTAAACAGTTAGGAAATAACATTAACATCAGATAATTCTTCAGTGCTTATCGATGAATACAGCTTTGAAGATCAAAACGTTTTTTCCATTGGCATCTTCATAGCCGGGAGCAGTTTGCTGGATTTTTTTGTACCATCTAACTACATTTTTATATGGGGATATATCATAGCCGGATACAACAGCAGTTGAGACAGACGCTGTCAGAGTCAGGTCAGCCAAGGTCAAATCTGAGCCGGCAGCATATTCCGAGTTCTCTAAGAATATGTCAAAAAATTTGAACGCATCGTTCAATTTTTCCAATTTGGCTGAATCCATGGGTGCTCCAGCAAAGATAACTGGATACTAAAATTATCAATAAAAAAAATCACAATCATTTTGTTTCTAAAACCAAAAGTTATCTTACATAGCAATCAGAAAATCTTCCATACAAGGTACCAATATCAAAGAACAGTCGCTGATTAACGACAGCACGCTTCTTGGGTTCCTTTGGATACAAGCTATCATTCTTGCCGTATTGCTCTTGTAAGTAAGTCATGATGGCTCTGCTTTCCCATAGGTAAAATCCATTATCATCTAATAAGGGTACAGTGTGTTGAGGATTCATCTAAGAGAAAGTTAGATACCCACCAATAAAGTGAATTAATACTCATAATTGAAATAGATCAGAGTTTTTGAGAATGATTCAAAGAAATATTTATTACACCATTGTGCATTTTTCCACATCTTGCATTATATCAATGCATCTAAACATATAAATTAGAATGGAGTGCCTCATAGCAATACTACATTTTACATTTCTGAATAAAGATAGCAAATTGATCTGTGTAAACAAGAGAACATAAAAGTGAATCATTCAATGTCATTGAAAGTCACTGTTCATGTATATATTAGCACTTTTGCCGTTCATTCTGCAATAGGTAATGAATGAGTTAGCACAAGAGATGAAGGATTCAGTCCTAGAGTCATGCCGTCATGTTCTGAAAATTATTGTAGCAGTTGAAAATCGAATTACATCAATGAAGATAATCAAAATACTTTTGTTGGGATATTTTTTTAAATATACTAATGTATAGTTTTGCCAGATATGAGGTGTTACAAAATATTTACGCTAATATTTTCCGAAAAAACGCTTGAGCTTTGCCACATACAGCTAGCACGTTCATTTGGCCGAAAACTACATAATACCAAATGTAGTTATATTATCTTCTTTGATAATACGTGTGGATTGTAGAAGCATCGACCGATGTTTTCTTGGGATTATGTCTGCTAGCGATAACAAGCGGCTACGATAGATAATTTCATACTAAGACACTAATTGATGTAAATTAACTTCATTCCATTCTGATTAACTTTCATATACTATGAAATATTTATCAAATAGCGCATCCTGCAGACTGTAATGTGCGTTATATGGACGAGTCTTAATTCAGTGGAATTTACCTATATTTTCAATTTTTTATTTTTTAGGGTTCCGTACGTCCGAATAAAAAACGGAACCCTTATAGGTTCACTCGTGTGTCCATCTGTCAAAGTCAATTTTCTCCTAATCTACTAGACCGATTGGGTTGAAATTTTGGTACACATATCAATTCCTGTGACCAAAACGTAGAGGTGTAACGTGAATAAACGAAATCTGAATATGGGGGGTCACTTTTGGGGGGCAATATGGAAAAAAATTGCATACTACATCGTGTGACATATCAAATGAAAGAGCTTGATAGGAGGATCTCAAATATATGTTTTTGGAATTTTAAATTAACTAGTTTTCAAAACTGATCCCCCCTCTTATCTCCAAAACTACTGAACCTGAAATTTTGAAAAAAATATAAAAATTAGTTTTCTACTTATAGACTACAGGAAAACGTATAAGAATTCCATGATCTTAAAATAACATAGTAAATCACTCAATATTGTGCGTACCAAAAAACATGATAGATAACGTCGCACAGAACACTCTTTACGCAATTTCAGCTCGCACTTGTCTCGTTTTTATTAATCATTCCACAATGAAAATAATACCTGTATCATGACAAAGTTCTTATTAGTAGCTTTTTCAATAAGGGATTTCCTATAATTTTTGGGACATCAGCTTACCTTGATAAATTCTGGGCTGAGATTTTCACCCTTCATGAGGTCGATTGTTTTCAGATTCAGGTCAACTCCTATAGCCTTGGCAGCGAGAAGTACAGCTCTGCAGGGCGCACTGCCCGGGTGGTAGTATAAGTCAAGGGACATGGTCAGAGCTGCCAATTACACAACGATATAACTACATAGGTATAATAAAACCGACAATAATAATAATCGTCTTTGTTTGGTTAATCAAATGATATTGCAAAATTAAATAGAGACAATGTTTAGCATAACTGCTATTCTTACACTTAATCTATAAAAGTTTACAAATAATTATTTATACTCTTCCGGTATTATCCGGAATTAACACCACCACCATACTAAAGATATGATAATCTTATTAATCTAGTACATTTTATGGAATAATCACTGTATTATGTGATAGAAAAATTAGAACTAAGGAAAATAAATCCTAAGAGATATATGATGGAAACTGAGGGAAATCATGAAAATTTTAGTTTGAATAAATAACTTTTTTTAATAAACAGCAGCACAGACAATCTGGATGTTGGAATAGATTGTCTGTGACAGCAGTCGACATTATGAGGTAAAGCACTAAAATATAGAAATTGATATTTTTTTTATTGATGCTAGTGGCAAAAATTCAAAATACAAATTCCAATGGAATTAATATTATTTTGTATTTTTCAGTGCAACAACTTAACGAAAGTCAGTCCTATTTTAAAAAAATATATGTATATTTTGTCTTTACCTATTTACATATAGATTCATATTAAAATCAGGTAATAAAAATGATGCTACAAACTATAGACCTAGATCTCTAATCTCTTGGCTTCATTAAAAAGAGGGGTACCAAAGATGCAGAGTTACATCACCAAAGAACTCTATGAGAAATTAGATAAAAGTACTCCCATTGCAATAACTTTCTAGACCTGGCTAAAGCTTTTGATACGATCAATCATAGCATTTTATTTGATAAATTGTATCAGATCAGGGATATCAGGAGCCATTTTGTTACAATAACAACAGGAGTACACCAAGGAACTATTTTAGGGCCATTACTATTTATAAAATATGTAAATGATCTTTTAACGGTACTAGATGAATATAAGATTCTATCTTATGCCGATGACACTGTGGTTATTTCAAAGGAACATTTCTGGAAAAAAAGTTGAGTTAAATATGAAAACAAACTTAGATAAAATAGCCAAGTGGTTACCACTCAATAAATTATCATTAAACATTGACAAAACTACGTACATTTGATTTGGAAACTATATTAATAGTGTACCAGAAAATATGAATATCCAAATAAATGGAAAGAGTTTAATTTGAGTCCAAAACTGTAAATATTTAGGTATTATTTTTGTCTCCAACTTAAAATGGGATAAACATAATGAGTATTATTCAAAAAACAAAATATTTAATATTTATTTTCTACAAACTATCTATGTTTATGCAATCAAGTACACTAAGGATGATATACTACGCTCTATTTCATAGCGTTTTAACTTATGGGATAAAAACCTGGGGTGGTGCCAATAAAAACAACCTAGATATGTTGCAATCACTTCAGAAAAGGATCATAAAACTTGTAAATAAAAACAAACGCAGTGAAAAAAATCCGGTGAATCTAAATCAACTATTCGCCTTTGAATCCTTAAACTATAATTATGAGAATATAAAGAAAAGTTACGTTGCTTCAGACAGTGCGACAAGATATAAATAAGTTACTCTTTCAAATCTTTAAAACGGGCGATAAAAATTATTATATTACAGCGATTAATATATTCAACAAACTTCCAAATGACATCAAGACTTTAGAGAGCATTAAGAATGTTGACAAAAAAAATTGAAAAATTGGATAATATCGAATATAGAGTAAGTTACTAGTTTTTAGCATTAAAAAGTTTGTTTTCTAGAAAAAAATCTTATTTGAGCTATCTAATGTTAAGAGAGTTTAGTTTAGTTTTAGTTAAGATCATCACACAAGATTGTATTATTATTTTTAGTTAGTTTTTAGAGCCATAACCGTTTACAGATAGAATTATTTATCTCTGCAGGATTTTGTTGTCCTATATTTTTTGTTATTCTATTGTAAGATTTTATGGCAAATAAATAAATAAATATGTGAAATAAAGCTAGCAAAACTAAGGAGTTTCCTGCAACTTCGGGTAAATACCTTCTAAAATAATTATATCAATTATCGATTTCCTTCATTTTCTTCAGTTAGAACTGAGTTTAACTCGGTTTTTATTTAAAAGTTAAATCAAAAAATGAGTCAGATAAAGCTAAATATCTAACACAAGTTTTTGTAGACCATTAACACTTTTGATGTTTTTTTATTAAATTGAACACCCTATATATTTCTGCATTTTCAGAAATTGTTGTGAAAGTAACTGTCTAAGAATCCAAAAATCTATAGGCTCTTAAATTAAAAAAAAACACCGATGACATCATATCCCAAAAATTATCGTAGCTGTTGAATACCAAAGCAAAGATTGGTGTTTCTAATCTTTGGCCAAAGTACGTTCCTGTAAAGAATTAAGGTTCTACAAAAACTTTTTTCAATGTAGCGTAGTTTCGCCAGAAAAAAGTTTCTAGACTCCCTGGCCACCCACCTCCGTATGTTGGATTTCTTATTTTTTTACCAACTTCAAAAAAGGATGAGGTATACAATTCGGTTGTATGTTTACTTTTTTCTTTTTTATGTATGTCTGTTCACGCGTTTTGATTCATCTGGAAGTGGACAATTGAGAAATGGTCCCATTTTTAGGGAAACTCAAATCCAAAATCCCCTTTCCTCTAAAAACCGCCCCCGAAGGGGAGGAGGGTGCAATTTTTCTCGATAATGGAAAGTCTGAGATGGCAGAATTAAAGAAGAGACCATATCCGGAACCGTTTAAATTGAACATTGTTTCAAAAAAGTTACGGTTTTCGAGTTATAGCAATTAAAGTCTGAAATATGTATATCTGCGCGATGTTTTGCGATCTCTGAATATAAACAAGTACAAGCTAAGACTGTATGTACATCGGATGGATAAGTAAGTGTAAATTATTTCTATTAGTGCTGGTATTTTTTGCGTTGGTGTCTACAACTAACTACAAGGGCACAATTTTTTGTAAAAAATATTTATTTATGAAAGCCTTTCTCAGCAGTTCTCTTTCGAATAAAATAAGTATTAAAATCGATGCACGTGTAGGCAGAGTCATGCAAGTTGCGAGAACATACATAAAAAATATTTAAAAAACATACAATCGAATTTAGCCACCTTCCTTTTTTTTAGGTCGGTCAAGTTGTCAATGTCTATTGTGAAATGATTTTTCAGCGAGAGAATTTGCAGCCAAAAGCTAGTGTCGAACAAATTGAATTGTTTGGTTAATCTAATTGTATTTTTTTAATAGAAAATAATCATTGCTTTGGTATAGATCAAAGGCAATCACTTTATATAGTGAAACAACTAAAAAATGCTCTATAACTGAAAGATATATTTACCAATTTGCGGTAGAATTAATATCAGAGTGTTAAGCTTCATGTTATCTGATGAATTCCGTGATTAATATGCTGCCAAATCAGTTTTTAATCCGATATCTTATAAATGTCGTGATTATTCCAACCTACACCACATAACTTTATTATCTCCAGAGTGTCTAGCGATATTTCTATCGAATGATTCAGAAATAGATGACTCGGCAATTTATCTATTATATAATTTATCAAGGTTTCATAATTGAGCGACTGTTACAAGGACAAAAGTAAGGATAGAGATATTATAACAGCCATAACTATTGTGATCCCTCGAGGTTTTTACTGTGACATTCCCAATTTACTTTAAATTACAGTTATTAAGTAATAGGTACCTACATGAGAAAAAAAATCCGATGGCTCGTACCAGCGGATAGGTTAATTTCAAGTATTTAATTGTTTTAAGCATTTTTATAACATAACATATTTTTTGATAAACTGTAATTGAAGGCTAATTTTTGAGATTTTTTTAAAAGTTTGGTTGGCCACCATTTCAAACTACTAGTCCGATCAAACCCATTTACGAACTCGACTGAGATATTTGTAGGACTGATTTTTATAGCAAATAAAAATTAATATCCTTAATCCTTAATTTCGTAATATCCCATATAGACTCTTAATGGCATATTCTATGGTCAATTTTACGTAGATTTGACAACATTTATCTATATACCAAAACGCACCCTTAAAAAGTTACAGCCCTTCAAAGTTGTATTACATAGATGAGTTTTTTTGGCTGTAAAATCCAAACAGTAAGAAATAATAGCTTGAAATTTTGTTATCTATTATATCTTAGGGTCAGAAATCGTTTGCGAAACGTTCTTTAAAAATTTGGAAAAGAATAATTCTTAAGAAACTTTTTTCCTCTTGTCACATTTTGTTTGGAATAACCGTTTTCCAGATAACTCGTAAACATTTTAAGAATGTCGGAGTTGCCATGACATGTTGACGTTTATCATTTCTCGAACATTCATCTCTTGGAGAGACATCACGAAGCGTTAATGAAAACCATATATTAAATAAAACAAGATTTTAATCCGAGCAGTATTGAATTAACGCTTCAATTTTTAAAGGAAATGTTGTAATGTTGTGAGAATGTAGTAAAGACAGTGCTTACAGCTATAGTAACTAATTAGGCGTAAAATTTCCAAATGGAAGACCCTAACGAAGCATGTTCGAATGCGAAAACAAGGAAGTAGGAAATTCTGAAAGACCCAGGAGCATCGGCACCATGGAGATTGAGGAACACAGTTTACAAGATATGATGAGCGCTTTGCTGCGAATACAGGAATAATGTTTCTAACAATTAACCTAAGAACAAAACAAAATTAGTAATTCTGAAGAGTTAAAATGGAAAACGAGTAAATACCTTAAGGAGGAGTTCAAAATATGTGGGGAATTCGAGAGAAATTTCTCGCCACCTCGTCAATACATTGCTGTAAATTATCTCTTGAATGAACAGGAATCGAATATACCCTATCCTTTATGTACCCCAAAAACAAAAATCTAGTGGAGTCAGATCAGGAAAACGAGGTGGCCATGCTCTTGGTGCTTCCGCACCACGTCCAATCCAGCGACCAGGAAATTCTCTATCTAAACAATTTCGTACTTCAAGAGTGAAATGTGGAGGTGCAACATCATGCATGTCCCACATGTTCCTTCTAATTTCCAAAGGCACTTCATTCAATAAGTCCGGCAAATCAACTCGCAAAAACTGATGGTATGCGGCCCCTGTCAAGCGGTTGGCCAAAGTAAAAGGCCCAATAACGCACTCACCAACAATTCCGGCCTAGACTTTGATAATTGAAAAGCGCACTTGATGGTGTGTCTGTACAATCGCGCGGGGATTTTCCAACGCCTAAATATGCGAATTGTGGCGATTTAAAATACCGTTATTTGTAAATTGTGATTCATCGGTAAAGAAGATTTTGGGTGCAAATTGTTACCTTCATCCAAAAAGCATCTGCAGAATTGCAAACGAAAATTATTATCTGCAGGTAGTAGTTCTTGCACTGGCCGAAAATGGAAGAGCTTCAGTAAAGGTTTGTGAAGAGTTCTCCAAATTGATGAGTGTGAGAAGTTCAATTCTGCAGCTAGTCTTCGTGTAGGTACTCCCAGCAGATCTTTCTATAAATAAAATTTGTTCCTCATTCTCGACATTGCGTATACTGCGGGGCCTGCCAGAATTTCCTACAGTAATTTTTTTGAAATTACCCATTTCTCATAGTCTCTGATTAATGCTAAGAAACATTCTTCGTTCAGGATGTCGTCGAATTGGGAATTGAACGGCTTAACGCCTCATTGCAGCAGCACTATTTCCACCATATTCTCCCAAAATTAAGTGCATATCCGTCATTTCGGCGTTTTTTATGGATGTTCGCTCCTTATAAATAATAAACGTACTCCGATTTCCATGAATCTTTTTTTTACTTTTCATAGAAGATTATTGAGAATAGGTTCCATTGAAAAAAAAAACAACATTCAACATGTCCTTCCCCTCAAAAACTTATTCCAAAGGGGGCATTTTTTTTCGAAAATCGAAAATTTGAGGCGACAAATTTAAAGAAGCGACCATATCCGGCAGGATTTAAACGACATTTTTCAAAAAAAATATAGGTTTTCGAGTTACAGCCGTGGCAAAGTCTGAAATATTTGTGTCTCAGCTATGTGGTGAGGGCAAATGTTTTCCAAAATTGAAAATATGAGACGACCAAATTAAATAAGAAATTATATGTAGTAACATTTAAATTGGAAAATTTTCAAAAAAAGGTACGGTTTCAGAGTTACAGCAGAGCTAAATTCTGAAATGTATTTCCACGATGTTTTGAAATCTCTGAATAAGTATAAGGAACGTATTATCTTCTTTGGTGAATACCGATTGATTTTGGGAACTAATGTTACACTCAAAAATATACAATATATTTTTTTAATATATAATATTAATTCCATTGAAGTTTGTGCCAAAAGTTTTCTATGTAACTACAATTTAAAAATTACCAGTACCAATAGAATTAATATTAATTTGTATTATTCAGTGCACCAAGTAATAAAGTCGGTCCATTTTTTTTTGTAAAAAATATTTATTTTTAACAATAAGTGGGTAATAAGTGCTTTCTGTGGCATCCTGCAACGAAACGTATTTACCAAAATCTGTCATATTCTTTTCCATATCCTATCTGAATAAATAATGATTATTTGGTTGCCCGAGTGATAAAATGTATCGATTGTGTAGGAGGATCGATTTCGAATGACTAGGTAGAGGATAATTTAATCGAGTAGTAAATATTTCCATAGAAAACTCATGTGAAGGATATATAAACAATTAGTAAAAGTAGGCGAAGTAAGGAAAACCCACATAGACAATCTGATCTACTTTTCATTATCAGATTGAGGACATGAACTTGCTATGACTTATATGGATTTGCCTGCATGCCTTGCCAGTATCTTCAAAACTTACTAGATTCTTTTCAATAAATTGATGACAAAAAAAAGAATGTGCTTACACATTTTTTTTTACCTTTACGTTAATCCTATTTATAAATACGAAAATAAACACAAAATCTTCAACTACAGATCCATGTATTTGATCTAAAATTTTGTAAATATCCTTTGAAATATATTCCTAAATATTTTATAAACATAGGATCTTATCGAAAAAGGTATAGATTTATGAAAATCCTGGATACTAGACCTGAATGTAATCAGCCGTATTCATAAACAATTTTTAGTTCGATACTAGTTTAGTTTGTTTGTTAGTTGATATAATATCTGACAGTTTTAATATCAATATAAACTATTTTCGAGCTAGGATTTATTGATGAATGCGGCTGGATAAGTATGTTTTTTTAATTCTATAATTATTAGGTACATAAACGAAATATTCTTTACAGTTCATACACTGATATATAACTTTCTCAGAAATAAATTCTAAAGAGTCAAAAGCAGTGATCAATTCAGTAAATAATTGAAGTAAAAAGAGGCATACCACAAGAGACCGTTTCGAGACCATTTTTTCTTCATTATCTAGAAGCTAATAATTTACTGATGAATATATACTTACCGGATGGAAGAAATATTTTTATCATTTGCTGATGATACCGCTATAATTGCATTGATAAATCTTGACGATAAGTTGATTAAAAATGAATCATTACCTTGAATATATTTTCAAATGGCTAGCAGTACCTAATAAACATACTTTAAATATTGAAAAAAATATTTGAAAGCTATGTCAATAGATTATATTCTCTCTGAAGTTGTTATAAGTTTCAATAGGAATGAATCAGACTAATCTTCACTCAATAAAATAATAGTACGTAGTATTCCGTTTTCGTGATAATTAAGGAATACATATACTATGAGATGGGCTATCTTAAAATAAACTAACTCTTTTGTAAAGTCACCAGAACAGACCAGCCAGCGGTATGGTAAATTTATCAAAATTCATTGAATTGAAATTTTAACATTCATAGATTATTTCATTATTAATTTTTTTTCTTCTGTGCATCTATAACCCAAAATTATTTTTGATAATTTTTTAAAATGTTTGAACGGTCGCCATTTAGAAACTACTTTCCCGATAATGCCCAATAACGAACTCAGCCGAGATATTTAAGAGATTGATTTTTGTAATTTAAACTTGATACTTCCAAAACTGCTTTCTCTATTGTGTTAAAAAATTTCGTAATATTCGTATTTTGTTGTTGTAGGAAGCAACTCCAAAAGTATTAACATATACAGAATTATTATAATTTTGTATTTTTCAGTGCACCAACTAATAAAGTCGGTCCAATTTTTGTAAAAAAATATTTATTTCACACTTTTGAGTGTAACATTAGTCATGAAAATTGCTGAAACTTCACTAATACCAAAGAAGATATCACTTATCCTATTACCCATCTAAAAGCTTAGCTTGTACTTTTGCAGACTTTACAGCTGTCACTCAAAAACCATAGTTCTTTTGAACAATTTTCTTTTTTAATGTTGCTACATATAATCTTTTCTTTAATTTCGCCGTCTCATATCTTCAATTTTCGAAAAAAATTGCCGCTTTCACATAGCGGAAATACACATATCACATATTTCAGACTTTACCATTGCTGTAACTCGAAAACCGTAACTCTTTTGAAAAATGTTCAATTTAAATTGATGTCAGACAAGAGATTCCCCTGTATAGAAGTAAAGTTTACAGTTTATTATTATCAAAGTTTACAGAATACTAGTATGGTATTCTGTAAACGTTGATAAAAGCCAGTTAAATAATTTACCTTGCCATGCCGAAACGTAAAACAGGCAATGATTCTAGAAATTGTTGTTTTCAGAACTCATATACCCATATAGGTAATCACCATTGCAAAGAGAAATCACAAAATATTTTTTCCAAAAAATTGGACCGACTTTATCAGTTGTTGCATTAAAAAATACAAAATAATATTAATTCTGTTGATGCTGGTTCTTTTGGAGTTGGTGCCTACAACAACAAACTACAACGGCACAACTTCAAAATTACCAGCACCAATAGACATTAGTCATGAAAATTGTTGAATGTTCACTAATACCAAAAAAGTTATAGGTAGGTTTAGCTTGTACTAGTCATTTATTATTCAGAGATCTCAAAACATCGCGGAGCAAATATACATATTTCAGACTTTATTATTGTAAATTGAAAACCGTAACTCAATTTAAATGTTGCTATATATAATCTTTTCTTTAATTTGGCCGTGTCATATTTTCAATTTTCGAAAAAAATTGCTCTTCCACATAGCGAAAATACGCATTTCATATATTTCATACTTTACCATTGCGAAACTCGGAAACCGTAACTCTATTGAAAAAATTTTCAAATCAAACGTTTCCGGATATGGTCGCCTTTCTAATTTTCAAATCTCGAATTTTTCGATTTTCGGAAAAATTTGCTTCTTCCACATATTTCAGACTGTAGCGCGGAAACGTATGATTTTTTAAAAAAATGTCCAATTCAAACATTTCGGGATATGGAATTTTCATTAATTCTGTCGTCTCGGATTTTCCAGTTTCGAGAAAAATTGCCCCCTCCACCCCCTCTTGGGGCGATTTTTGGAGGGAAGGAGATTTTGGATTTGATTCGGAAAAATCGGAGTATGTTTACTATGCAAAACGCGCGAACAGCCATAAAAAATTAAAAAAGCAATCTTACAACCGAATTGTATACCTTCTCCTTTTTTTGAAGTCGTTCAATAAAAGTGTGTGAGATACAGAATTGATTTCTCAACAATAGTTAAATATAATTACATTATTAATGTTACTCTGATTCTTGAGTAAAAATGGAATGACATGTGATAATTGTAGGTAGGTATATAGGTCAATGTATCTAGTTCTCCAATGATTACTACTGAAATTTTCATTAATGACCTTTTTCCATACCAATATAAATTGGGTAAGCTCAATTTCTGGTCATAATATGTTGTATTCTAAGGGCACGCATATCTACCACAAAACACGTGTTGTGATTTGAAAATTAATATTAACCGCTCTCATACGGTTTTCTCCTAACTAATAAAATCTGTTTAATAAGGGATATAAAAGGATTATTTTCTCAGAAAAATATGTGTTTTGTGAAATGTTTCATTATAAGGTGTATTGGACGACGACGATCTTTGCTCTATTTAGTTTGTCGAAAAGTGATAATTTTCCTTCATTACTTATGACAAATGCTTCATTAGGTAAGGTGATTCAATCTATATCTTTCAAGTATACCTACAGTAAAAAACATAAATGTAAAAGAAAGCTAAGTTCGTAACAAAAAAACTACTAAAAGATTAGTACTTGAATAATGGATTTGCTAATAAGAGAAGTGATATCTAACTGGGCACCAAATTATTTTGAAGTTCCTTAAATCATAGCTCCTAGCATATATAACCTTGTTCAGTTGCTTTAAAAGAGAATTCATTTTGATGATTTTCGATTTTTTCCTATAAACTACCAATAACCTACAACCACACCAATTTCTGAATTCCTAAATCACTTGGAAGTAATCAAAACTTTTGATTTGAGTGAGTCAATTAGTGACAATAATAGTGATTTTTTGAGGTCATTATCTCGTGAATGGTGAGAGGTTTTCTATTAAAAAAACCTAGGCAAGTGCGATTTGAACTCGCGTGCAAAGGGTTCCGTACGTTCATGTTTTTTAAAAAAATCTGGCACAACTTTGTCAATATTGAGTGATATACCATGATATTTTAATATTATGCACTTCTCATAGGTTTTCCTATAATCTATAAGTAGAAAAATAATTTCTGTATTTTTTCAACATTTTAGGTTCAGTAGTTTCGGAGATAAGGGGGGGGGATGGTTAATTTTCGTCTATTTTCTTGAATAACTTGGAAACTATTTATTTTAAAATTACAAAATAATACGTATAAGATCTTCAGAGCAATACCTTCCATGATATGTCACACGATGCAGTTTTAATTTTTTTTTTAATTTTCCACAAAAATCGTTGATCCTTCCCTTATGTACATGTTATTGTTCAGAATAATAGAAGCATCGTCGCGGAAATACGCATATTTTAGAATGTACCAACTCGCAAATCGTAACTCTATGGAAAAATTTTCGATATACCTACATGTTGCTATAAATAATCTGGTTATTAATTTGGTTGCCTCAAATTTTCAATTTTCGAAAGAAATTGCCCCCTACACAAAGCGAAAATAGACATTTGAAATTTTAACATCGCAGTAACTCGAAAATTGAAACTCTTTTAAAAAATCAATTTAAACTTTTCGGATATTATCCTCTCTTTAATTCTGACGTCTCAGATTTTCGTTTTTTGGGGAAAATTGCGCCATCCGAAAATAATTTCCGGAAACGGAAATTGAAAATCTGTGAATGACAAATTAAAGACCAGATTATTTGAAGCAATATTTATATTGAACATGTTTTCCATAGAGTTACGGTTTTCGAGTTATACGGTAGTGGTAAAGTCTAAACTATGCGTATTTCCGCGTCGATGTTTTTAGATTTCTGAATAATAACAAATATACGCAGAGTATACTTACATAGGTAATGTTATATGTGAACGTTCAACGTTTTTCGTGACTAATGTAACACTCAAAAGTGGGAAATAAATATTTTTTACAAAAAACTGGACCGACGTTATTAGTTGATGCACTGAAAAATACAACATATTTAATATTATTTGTATTAACTCCATTGGTGCTGGTACTTGTGAAGTTGGTGCCAAAAGTTTTCAATCTAACTGCAACTGCACAACTTCAAAAGTACGAGCACCACTAGAATTAATATTATTTTGTATTTTTCAGTGCACCAACTGATAACCTCGGTCCAATTTTTTGTAAAAAAATATTTATTTGGTAATTTATTGAGGAACTTTTTCAGCCATTGTCATTGACAGAGAGTTTCTGGGAGATCGATATGATATTGTTAAAATGGACATAGAAACATACTTGAATAGTGCAAGAAGACAAATATTGAAAAATGGAGGAGTCGATACCCTTTTTTATTCATGGACTGCTATTAACGTTAAGAGAGGTATCTACGTCATTTTTATTTTCTTTTCATCTTTTTTAACGCGCACTTTTCACGAGCCACGGCACGAAAATATTTGCGGTCAAAATACAAAATTCTACAATTTGAATTGGTTTATTTCAAATATTAGACCAATAAGGGTGAAGTAACGAAAACCTTAGATTTGACATTTCCCATATTGGTCTATCATTTGAAATAAATGTGAATCAAAAAAGGCTACCAATGTTTTATAAATTATTATAAAATAATTAAATATTTTTTATCTTACAGAATTCACAGCAATATTGAGCATAGCATCATGTTCTGATACTTGGAGACTTTATCATTCTTCTGAAGGAGAAAGCCTCTTACATATGGCAATTTCGGGTACCTAGTATTTGACAATTAATTTAATGGTATATTTCTATAATTATGTTATTATTCAGAACCAGACTGTCCAAGACTTCCAACCGAAAATGCAATCACAATACCATTAGTTGAACATGGAAGAGAATTATCACAGTTATTGTTAGATTTCAAAACATTTGGAATATACGATTGGAAATCTATTGTGATAATCTACGATGAAACACTTGGTAAAAATATCATTTAAGTGTATAAAAATCGACCCACTGCATTTTTTTTATTTTTTACTTAGTATTTTCTATTAGGGTTCCTAATTCCTAATAATTCCTGAAAAATTAAAATAATTAATTCGGAAGAAAAACAGAGTGCGAAGAAAAACCTTTTATACCCTACCGAGGAGAATAAAAGGGAACAGAAAAAATTTAACAAATTAGTCCAAGAAGGTTTGCAAGAAAATGAAAATAACATCCGGAACAAGAAAATACAAGAACTGGATCCAAGAGAAAATGCTTCTGGAACCTGCAGAAAGTTTTAAGGAAAAGAAGTAAAGATATGCCAACTCTGAAAACAGCAGATGGAAAGATAGCCGAAGCGCTCGCTAACAGCCTTTAAAGCCAATTCAAAGAAAACATCGATCCTAGATTTAATCCAGCATTCGTCAGGGGCCGACAAGAGATGTACGCGAAAGGGTGGATGCGACGGAAATAGAGAAAACCAACGGGGTATAAATTGGTGGCTACATAAAAGCACTAAAAAATAATAAAGCGCCAGGCACCGATAAAATCGGTTCTTCCTAACAAAATGGAAAAAGCAGAGATCATAGTTTTACCAAAGGCGGTTAAAAGCAGCGTACTATCTGAGAGCTATAGGCCAATAAGCCTAATGCCATCAATCAGCAAAATAGCCGAAAGAGAGAAAGAGAGAGAGGACTCAAGGATACCGTGACAACTTGAAACATTCTTCCAGATGAACAATTCAGATTCCGGGAATGACACTCTACGGATTTACAAGCGCTGAGAATTGTAGAGCACTCAGTTTGCGAACTCAACAAGGGAAGGACAACGAGAATACTTTACCTAGGAGTCACAATTGACAAAGGTCTCACATGGAAAGATCACGTCAATGCAACAGTACAGAAGGCAACTGAAGCCAGAAGAAATCTAAACCGTCTAATTGGGAGACGAAGCAAAATGTCACTAAAGAACTCTGCTGGCACTTATAAAAGCGATCATTAAGCCTATATTGATATACGCGTGTATATTGTGTGGCTAAGCATGCAAGACACAACGAAAAAGAATACAAGCCTAAGAAAATAAAGCCCTTAGATTGACATTAAACGTGCCTTACTACATGTAAAATAGAAAAATATACGAGGATCTGGATGGACACCAGCCCTAGAAAAAATGAAAAGGATACCTCTCAAAAAGTCCAGGACATTCCGGTTTTCAAAATCGGTTACTAACCGGTATATCATTTCGTCAGCTTCTCTATATTTCCTCAGCTTCTGAGGTGGTTCGTGGCCTGTAATAATTTCTTATAAATACAAATCCTGGCCTCTTCAGATTCTCTCAACAAATCGATGAACCCAATTCGTATTGCAGTATTCTGTCCGCTGCTTCTGAATGGTTGTTGGTTCGATATCCTCCGCAAAACTCTTTCATGAATATTCCACATTTCCACGCTGAATATGGAAGTATCTTACTCTTTTGTTATTTTAATCGTTAGGTATAATTAAATAAATAAATGGTAATAAATTCGGAAAATATTCATATATACAATGTACCTATACAAAAAAAGTACGTATGCACAAAAAATAAAAGTAAAAGTTATAATAGATCTTCAAATTCTGTAGAAAAAAGTCAATACATTTCTATTTGTATCATGTCGACTTTTGGATGTACCTATATGAAGAAATGTCCTATTTCCAATTCGGAGTCTTAAAATTATATTCTATTCTCTCATTCTCATATCTCAACAAATAAAAAACAATATCTGGCATCGATGGTCCCGCGCCGAATCGTCCCGCACCGGACAGTCTTCGCCGCGCCAAAAGTACCTATCCCAAAAATCAGACACTGTTCCGATCAGTGATTCCGAGTCCAAATTTGCACTAAATATGTATCTCATGAACAGTAACGTTAGGTAAGCTGTGGTAATAGGTAGACCGTGGAATGTTTTCTTTAAAATGGTAGGGAACCCTTCGCGTATGAGTTCGATTCGCAGTTGGCCGCATATTTTTAGTTTTATGAATGACTCAATGAGGCTTCAAAAAATTTACAATTATAAATTAGAATACATACATAACCCGAAAAGCGGCATCAGAAGATATTTTCTAACAACTGTTAAGTCTTCTGTAACTTGACCATAATATAGCATGACAATGAAAACGGGGTAAAATAATCTTTCATACATTGGCAGTTGTACTATTTGACTTACACCTTGGAAGAAAATGCTCATAAATAAAAGAATTTGTAGTGGGCAGATTTTTAGACACTCAATATATTGTATTACCTTTGTTATCTATATGGGATTTATTTTAAGATCGAGATATGACCACTGAAGTCCTAAAATCAATCACACATAGTTTCAATAGTAACATGAAGCCGTCTGGGGTATCTACTATAAGATTAGGAAAAAACATATCCAGACTGGATCTAAAATCGATTTTATCCAGTATCCATGTCAAAACTGTCGGCTATAACTTTATGATCATCGTCGGCTATGATCTGGTGAGCACAATAATGGACCTAGCAAAGTCTCTGGAATTAGTCAATACAGAAACACAATGGTTGTACCTCATATCTGATACAAACTCCAAATTCCATGATATCCTGTCATTTGAGAAACTTCTCAAAGAAGGAGACAATGTAGCTTTTGTTTACAATACAACGATACAGTCGAATAAATGTAGAGTAAGTTATATATGTCTTATTATTAATTGGTATCGATCTGAGTTAAATATGTCTGGGTGATAGGTAGGAAAACAATGCCATCTGGAAGAGATGATCAATGGCTTCGCAAGAGCATTGGATGAAGCTATTAAAGATGAGATCGATACAGCCAGTCAAGTTTCTGAGGAGGAGTGGGAAGCCGTTAGACCTACAAAACCTGAACGTCAAGACTTTCTTCTTAGAAAATTGAAGGTATGTTAACCATCATTTCCTCATTTTGTTGGACACTTTAAAATATATTATGTTATGCCATCTTTTGTTAGAAATACATACGAGACTATGGAATTTGCTCAAATTGCACCTTCTGGCAAATGGAGTCTGGAGATACTTGGGGAGGAGAGAATGATAAATTTATGGATAAGAAAACATCCAAGTTGTTATCGGTGGGATCGTGGAGACCAAGCGATGGGCCTTTCATGACAGATGAGCTGTTTTTACATGTGGCTCATGGTTTTAGAAATAAGACATTGACGCTTGTAACATTCCATGTATGTAGAATATAATTTTGATTGTATTCATTTATTTCAATTGGTTTTCATCAAAAAATATCGTTTATTGTAGAATCCACCTTGGCAAATTTTGAGTCTCAATGGTTCTGGATCTGTAATAGAATATAATGGTTTAATCTTCGATATAATTAATGAACTTGCTAGAAATTTAAACTTTACTTTCCATTTGGAAGTTATAAATCAGACAAGTAAATTTGGTGGTAATCTATTCAAGGACAATCAAAATTCTCAACTTACCAACAATATTCCAAAAGAAGTGCTCGATAAAATTAGAAACAAAAGTGTAACTTTGGGGGCATGTGCTGTGACCATAATGGATGAATATATGGATTTAGTAAACTATACGAATCCAATAAGTACGCAAATCTACTCCTTCATAGTTGCCAGACCGAAGGAACTAAGTAGGGCCCTTCTATTTATATCACCATTTACAGGAGATGTACGTATAATTATAATCATGAAACATTTTCAATTCCACTGAAGTAGATAATTTAAAGAATAAAGTTATTTTCTATTCTTCAATTAGAGGGAACCGATACATAGCCTCTAAGTCAGTTTTACTTGTATATTACTTAAAAAATATTGCCAGTAGGTACTAGTATTTGGTTTTTCAGACATGGTTTTGCTTATCTGCTGCCATCGTGTCTATGGGTCCTTTTCTTTATTACGTTCATCGGTTTAGTCCAGTATACGAATACAAGGGAATACCTAAAAAGGGGGGTCTCTCTTCTATACAAAATTGCATCTGGTACATGTATGGGGCACTACTTCAACAAGGTTACCATATTTTTTTTACTAAAAATATATCTATAAAACTTTAAAATTAGCTAGAACTAGAAAAATAAAATATCTCAGTACTTGTTCATTAATTTTTTTTAATATATTTTTAGGTGGCATGCACCTGCCGTATGCAGATAGTGCAAGAATTGCTGTAGGAGCCTGGTGGTTAGTAGTCATAATACTTTCCACCATGTATTGTGGAAACTTGGTGGCCTTCCTAACTTTTCCAAAAATTGATGTACCTATCTCAACCTTGGACGAGATGATAAAAAAACGTGAATCACTTTCGTGGAGTTTACCTGAAGGCAGTTTTCTTGCAAACCAATTAAAAGTGAGCTGTTGCTTTGTTTTCAGAATTCAATTTTATAATTCCTTATATGGTAATTTTGAATATTTAACCTGAATTATGGAAATTCCATACAGGCATCAACTGAGTCTAGGTATAGGACTATATATGAAGGACGAACT
The DNA here is from genome assembly GCA_958507055.1 of Crioceris asparagi. NCBI lineage: Eukaryota > Metazoa > Arthropoda > Insecta > Coleoptera > Chrysomelidae > Crioceris > Crioceris asparagi. The sequence continues at coordinate 10,478,793 of OY293828.1, forward strand.
CAAAAGAATCAAAATGTTATTGAAGAAATCAAACAAGGCAGGCATGTTTATTTTGATTGGAAGATGAAACTGGGATACATAATGAAAAATGACTTCTTGGAGACTGGCCACTGCGATTTTGTGCTTGGTAATTGATCATTTCTTCCACTAGTTGACATGATTGAAATTTTAAAATTTGGTTCACAGGCCTCGAAGAGTTTTTTGATGAAAGATTGGCTCTAATTGTCCCTCAAGATACGCCTTATCTATCGAAAATAAACAAAGAGTAAGATTTTATTACCAATTCAACGCAAATATAATATTATTATATTTGAAAATAATAGAAATGAATATTGTGCATTCAACAGTTTCGATAAATCTACTTCATCTGCTACTGAACAGAGCATCTATATATTAATAAGGGATTGTAGACGACTTTTAAGGCATAAAACGTGCACGTAGGATTATGAGATTTGGTATAGTAAAAGTTTATATGGTGAAGTAGTGCAAACATTTAAAAATTTGATGTATTATGCGGTAATATTTTAAATTAAATTAGAAGATATGTTTACGTGGTAGAAGTACATTGTGTGTTGCATAACGAATCCACTTGCAACACTTGCAACCTGATGTCAACGAGGCAGGGTTGTTAGGTTGTTTTATTTGTGAATGACAACTACTCTGGTCAAACGCAAATTTAAATATTTTGAATAGTGTATACAAAGTAATGCAATTATTTTTACACATTTAAATGCGCACTTAATGTCATATCAAGAAATTTTAATACTTTTGATGGTGGATAATGCATTCATAACGCAGGTTTTGCAATTCAAAATATTTCGAATCTGAAGCTACATTAATAAAAGGACTGCATTCTCATTATTTTGTCATAAAGTAATATTACCGGAGATAAGTCAAAACATTACAATGCATTGTATTATAAAATAAATAGCTAGCTGTCATTGTGTTTTTTGGTTTGAACTGTTGAAATTTTAAATTTCATTTGTATTGTAAGGAATTAGACAAACAACACTAGCTAATGCCGTTTTGAACAAGCTTCCAACTGACGTAGTAGAATAAAATTTCCAAATATAAATACCTATTATAAGCAATTATTATACCTTTGACAAAAAAATACCTCAATAACGTTTGGGTTTAAAAAACAATTAATTACCGTCGAATTTCGACCACTAGTATTCATAGAAGATAATGACTTCCATTATCTTTGCTATAGATTTCTGAGTCGTTGTTATTATACATCCATAGTATATAGTCCGTAGATTTGTTGTAGGAAAATGTCCTTTGAACCGGAAGTGTAGGCAACCAATCATTCTGTGTTATAGGTCGATTCAAAAATTCGTTTTAAATGTTATCTTTGACATATGAATTTTTCAGCGTGCGTTGGTTGTAGATGTATGATATATATGTCCCTATCAGAAAGGCTCTTTGCAGTAAAAATCCAGTCAATCGGGTTCTATACTTATACTCCATACCCACATTCCACGGTATTGTGGGCACAGAGTATATAGTACGGAATAATGATAAAAATATAATCGCTTTAGGTAACATTGTGAAACTAAAGTACCTAATAATGAACTTATGAATAATTGATAAAATTTTGGAATTCAAGGATAAAGAAACTACATCAAGTGGGCCTAATCCATAAATGGTTGATTGACTATCTACCAAAAAGGGATAGATGTTGGAAAAATCGCCGTATTGTTGAAGTTCAGAATCATACAGTTAGCATGGATGATATGCAGGGAAGTTTCTTTGTACTTTTCTTAGGTAAAGATATATTAACTTTTATTGTTATATGAAATAAGAACAACTTTTTCAGGTTTTATATTGGCGTCAATCTTGTTACTGTTGGAAAAGATTTGGTTTAAGAATTTCTCGAAAGCGAAGCAGAAAATTATTCATCCGTTCACTAGTTAATTAGCATTCTATAAATAGCTGTATTACATATTAGCCTGTTTTCAAAGAATAAAGATATAGAAAAAATAGGTAGGTACACTGTTTCTATAAAGCTGAGGCATAAATATTAAAAATAGACCGAAAGAGAAATGCAACTTTCCAAGTGAAAATATATATATTAATTTGAACTACATACTATAGGTACTTAAAATAATAAACAATAATATCGACATATAGTGATTGTCCTTAACAGACTAGCAATGATGAAGGTTTGCAAAGTGCTCCTTGTTTTTAAATGTTGGTCCCCAAGAACCGTATTCAGTTTTCTTTTTCTGCTCTTGGTTTTTTGTTTGATAGCTATTCACTTTCTTACTGGATTCAAAATATAATTTTCTGTAAGTAAAATTGCTGATTAGCATAAAAAGTAGGTAAATCAGTAAAGAAATAAATTAAAGTAATTTTATTTTATTTAAAAATTATATAGTACTCACTCCGATTGTTTCTCTCGAACTTCACCCCCAATTTTGGAGACCTGTTTACAAGAAGCTAGAAGAACCATTGTTGTTCAAGGTACGTGTTGGATGTGAGTCAGTACTTGAAGTTCTTTGTAGTTGCCGGAGTTGCCTGTCCTGCTACCTTGCTTTGTGCGAAGGTGTTTATTCAACCTTAAATGATATTCATCCACATTATATTCTATAGCATCGAAGCAAACTTATAATTATTAATTGAATGCGTGATTTTCACTGAGAAATAAAAAAATAATTATTGACAGAGATGCGTTTAGGATGATTTCCTCGTTTTATAATAGCAAATAAAAGATAAAATAAATGTTCTCTGTTTACTCAGCAGAAACATTCAACTTTAAACAATCTTATAATAGACCTTGACATGGAATATAACACTATAATAGAGGTACTAATTAAATTTATAGAACGGAAATCTCGAATATACATTAAAATATTTATATTTATAGAAACAGTCGGTCAACAAATTTTATGAAATGTCTAACTGCATGGAATTGAATGCAGTTATCACCGATGTATTACTAGAGGTCTAACTTAAAATATAGGCTATATTTTATCGCGTCTGTGTGTCTTTCTGTATGTTCGTACACGCATCACGCAAAAACTACTACAAGGAATGGAACAGAATTGAATGCAGTTTTATGACTTCATGGTGAAAAAATATATAATGCCTAATTGACTGAAAAAAAACAAAAGGAACTTTTCATGAGGAATCTGTAGGGTGCGACCCTCGAGAAATTCCAAATAATCCAATGGCCAGCATAAGATTGAATTTCATAGAATAGATTTAAAAAAAACGACAAACAGTCACAATCAAACAAGTCATCTCAAAAAAAAGTCGATCCATCCATTTGAGAGCTACAATGTCACAGACATCAACACAGATACACACCTCAAACTTATGTGACTTTTTGAAAAAAACATGTATAATATCATTCTCAATAGCCTTTAGATTTTGATAATTCATCTAGATTTTATCGATGGCCTCCATTTCAATTACATGGTCGATTAGGCTCATTACTTGCAGATACTGATTTTCTACCAATCTTACGAAGTATGAATATAAAATAATTGATGAAGAATTTTTTTTATAAAAACATTCATTAGGAGAAGTCAAAACTTTCTAGTGTAAGTGTAAAATAAGTAATATTATTTTTCCCAGGCAGAAAATCTTGCCTCCTTCACTGGCATTCTAGAATTCCTCACAGTAACTAGTGAGTAACTTTCAAACTGGATACCGAGCGTGATCTTTTACATGTAAATATGTATGTTGTTCTGTTATTCTTTTTGTCTTTATTTCCATCATAGTACATACCTAATGAATCGTTGATATCTGGCGCTGATCAAAAATTGTACAATTTTCATTGACACATAAATTAGAGTGAAACTGATAACAAAGAAGCAACTTTCCAATCACTGTGCATCACGCAAATCTGTAAAACTGACTGAGATTTTCCTGTACTGAAATATATTCTTATATCACATTGGGTACGTCCTCTGAACAAACTCGTTTTAATATAATTAATTCAATTCCAAGATCGAGTGTGCAAATGCGCATACATATCATTTGAATAATATTTCTGCTGTTATGAGGACTTAATTTCCTACTTTATATAAGAAAATCATTTTATACAGAATTTATTTGAATCTATTTTCGATTGACATGCTAGTTACCATATGTATGATAAACAGGAAATCATCCCAAGAGCTTCCTTATTTCTTTAGATGAAATCAAAAATTTAGATTTAAATGACCTAAAAAATCAATGGAAATTTAACCAGATCCGTAGGGAAACGAGACTTAAATTTATTGTTTCGTTTCCTAGGAATAAGAACGACGTTTTTTCCTAATAGTAAAACTTGTCTTTATGATTACTTTTTGACCGACCTCGCCAGAACGAGGTATGTAGTGTGTATACAATACATTCATCTGTATGTTTGCTTTTTTGTTTTTTTTTTCGCTGTTCGCCTCTTTGCATAGTTTTTCATTGGAAATATGAGTTGAGAGCTGGTCCCATATTTTTTTTTCAAAATCCATAATATGTCCTTTCCAAAAGTACCCCCAAAGAGGGTGGAGGTGGCGAATTTTTTTTTATTGAAATTTTTTTCTGGCTAGATTAAAGAGAAGATCGATACCAGTAACATTTAAATTAGATCATGCAACACTAAGGGCCGATTTCATAATGAATCCTTAATGGGAGATTAGTTAATTCTCCAATTTGTTTAAGTCATACCTATCTCGATGATGGAATAAAAATAGTGCATTTTTCAATAACTTTTACAACGTTAGTTACCTTCTCTTTAGTTTTTCTAAAGTTACTTTGAATTATATGTCCAACTAAAAAAATTATGAAATTTTTAATCCAGGATTAAAATTTATAAGAGATTAAATTTGATTATGAAATCAGCCCTAAGACAAGTGCAAAATTTTTGCATAGATCAATCAAAATCCAAATTACCAGCCCAATAGAATTAACATTACATATTTTATATTTTTATCTGTACCAACTAACAGAGTCGGTTCAACTTTTTTCTTAAATATTTATGACGAAATATATCAGCATATTCTATAAATAATATGACCAAAAATTATTTTTTTTACAAAAGTACCTAATGTTTTGAATATTATACTTTTGTTGCGATATAATTATTGAAGTATCCTTGTCGCTGAAAACTTGAAAACTAGTCACGTAATGATCACTGTTCGATCACGTGAAGAAACTTTTATATGGAAAACAACGTCAACAATTAATTATAATATTGTGAAATATGTTATACCTATTTACTTGTGCTAAGATAGAAATTCTTCGATGCTTTTAAAAAATTAAGTGAACAGATTTCCGGTGATACAGTTTTTTAACATGCTATATGATTGCCGAATCGACAATCAAAGTTCGTTTAGCTAATTTCTTCCTCAAACCGCAACAGAAAGATGTTTTTTCTTAAAAATTATGTTTTTTACTCCAACAGATCATCTATTTTCCTTTCCATTAAAAATAAAAAATTGAAGCAGAAAATTGAGTAAAAGATACATTTTATTTCGCAACTCGATGAGGGAAGGTCGTATAGATCGGGATCTTAGACCAGTAGGATAATCACAAAAATATCAGATTTCTTCGTGACAAATTTGTATATGACAATGTCATAATAGTAGATTTTCAAAGTAAAATCATGTTACTATTTCAATGAAAAACAATTTAGTCACGTAGGTTACCAGTAAACAGTATAACACAATTAACATTATTCTGTCCAAAATTTCATCGTAAAATGCTAGAAAAGTAAAGCCTCAAAATGTCTTCAATATCAGTTTTGAAGAGTCTTAACAATGTCCGGTCAAGATTACCTCGTATTTTTTGCAGTAGAAGAAATTTCTGTTCAGAAGATTGTAGCGAAGATAAGGTATGTTTGAAACTTTGGTTTTCCTTCAATGAAATATTTAATCTAATGAGAATCAATCAATAGTTTGAAAGCTTTTTTGAGCATATACATATTTTATAAAATCGCTTTTTATTCACAGAAAGGACTGATCTTGGGGATATATGAGGGTGATAATGAAGAACCAGTATTTACAAAAGCAGCTGCCAAATTCAATGACCATCTCAGTGGAAAATTATTCGATTTAGTCAAAAAGTAAGAGTTTTTTAATAATAGGTATATTTTATGTCACTTTCCAACTTTTTCATTTGACATGTTCTCAATAAACAGCAGTTCTCCAGGGAATATTTTCAAATGTACTGAATATTATTAATTCCTGATAAAACAATTATGATTATTTAAATAATTTCTGAAGATGATATGAATTTTCTAAGATTAAATTGACATTTGTTGTCAATTCGTAGAACATATACAGATGTGTTTTTCCACCTTACAAATTAAATTTAATCTGACTGCTTAGTCATACTATTCTTATTTTTCCATAAATGCAGATGTGCAATATTCATTTCCAAGTATTGCCAATGATAGAAATGTCAAATCAAATTGAGAAAACTACGTTGCTACATACATGACTGAAGTTTTGAAATGTTCTTTCCAGAGCTGGTGTTGAGTTAAAAAGAGGGGGAGCACGTGTTTTCAATAATATCGACAAAGAATTCTGGTCAATAGCTGTAGTCGGGTTGGGAAGAGAAAAACTTGGCTACAATGAAATGGAAGCTATTGACGAGGGTATGGAGGCCGTTAGAGAAGCAGCCGGTATCGGAGCACAAGTTTTGAAAAGAGAAGGTGTCACACGCATTCTTGTCGAGGGACTGGGTCATCCTGAACAAGCTGCAGAAGGTAGTGCCTTAGCTCTTTGGAGGTACCAAGAGAACAGATCCAGGCAACATTGGAAGATAATCCCGACGCTGGAATTGTTTGACGATTGCGATGCTGAAAGCTTCCAAAGAGGGCTGTTCAAAGCTGAGTCGCAAAATCTGGCAAGGCGCCTATCAGACACTCCTGCTAATCAGATGACTCCGCTACACTTTGCACAAGAAACGGTGAACGAGTTATGTCCATGTGGAATCAAAGTAATGGTCCATGATAAGGACTGGATTGAGCAAAGGAAATTGAATGCTTTCCTCACTGTAGCCAGAGGTTCCTGCGAACCACCTGTCGTCGTTGAAATATCTTATTGTGGTGCTCCCCAAGATCAAAAGCCAGTATTGATGGTTGGAAAAGGTATTACCTTCGATAGCGGTGGCATCTGCTTGAAGCATTGCGAAGGTATGGATCGGTTCAGAGCCGATATGTGCGGTGCTGCTGCCATTATTGCTGCTATAAGAGCAGCCTCAGCTCTTAGTCTGCCCATCAACATTGAAGCTGTGATACCACTTTGTGAGAACATGCCCAGTGGTATGGCGATGAAGTGCGGCGATGTGGTGATGGGACTGAATGGAAAATCTATTATGATTACCGATACCGATAATGAAGGGCGACTGATATTAGCTGATGCCCTGGTATATGGACAAAACATGTACAAACCTCGTTTAGTCATTGATGTTGGAAGTTTAACACCCGGCATCAGAGCAGCTCTAGGTTCGGCCGCCAGCGGAGTCTTTTGCAATTCCCAGACCATGTGGTCTCAGGTTCGCAAAGCCGGAGTTATCACTGGAGACAGGGTATGGAGGATGCCGCTTTGGAAATTCTTCACAAAGAAAGTGACATACTTTAGATCACACGATGTCAATAACAAGGGTCTTGGACATGGATCGTCTTGCTTGGGTGCGGCATTCTTGAACGAATTCATCGACTGTGTCGATTGGATCCATTTTGACACTACCGGTGTGGGCTTTAAGAGTGAACACAAAGTCTATCCCTATCTGACAAAGGGTCGCATGACAGGCAGACCAACTCGTACCTTGATTCAGCTTTTGTATCAATTATCGTGCCCCGCAGAAGGACAACGAAAACTCGAGTAAAACTATGATGTGTGGCATTGTGTAGAAAATTCATTAAGCGTTTCATGAACATGTTTTGTCTGGAAATTCGAAGTATCTTTTAAATTAACAAGTAGGGTGGGATAATTCAAGTATGGTAATTGGTTTCCAATTATCTCCAATTTGGGGTAAATGACTTGCTGGTGCAAATGAAACAGAAACATAAAATCGGAGGATTTGCAAAACTCCTAAAGGGTTTTACAACTTATCGACAAAAACTTTTCTAACTCTTTTGAAATTTATCATAACTAACGAAATTTTTTAAAATCAAAAATAAGCCACGCCAAAAGAAATAAACAGCCCACATTTAAAAAAAATCAAGTCGATAATTTCTTTCGATGGTTTCCTGTTTTAGCACCATTCAATAGCGACAGCTGGTCCCTGTCGCAAGTGCGTGGTTTTCTTAGATTTGTTTAACAGACTTTATTCCCAGAGAAACGAAATTTCAAACGCATCCTACATTATTACTATTTTTCTCTACAACGTCCCGACATCACGATCGAGGTGCTTGCCCAACATTCGTGCACGTTCTATTTGAGAGCAGTCCTTTTATATCTTTTAATATACAAACTTGTCAGCAAATTATAGAATATACCTTTGTAAATATTCATTAGTCTTTATTTTTCTGGTTCAGGCTGATGCAAGCTAGAGAAGAATTAAGTCAGTTAATTGCACTGCTTTTGAAATATATTACGACTTTAGAAATTATATCAAAATGTTACTGGACTTGTTCAAACATACAGAATGTTGATTGTTTATTCTGTTAATCGTAGTATAAGTGTATATGTAGTTGTAGTTGCATACTTTTATTTCTCACATCAGCTGACCTATCTACTCTACCAGACTACAGACTGTCAAGAGAAAACAGAAGTAGAAATATATTATAAACAACATATAAGAAAGATATCAGTGAATTAACTAATTAACAGATAACAGGTCACAGGATGGTTGTCTCTGTCACAGGTCAAATGTTATGAGACCAATTAAGACTTAGTTGGATACAAGTTTACAGTTCTTAATTTCAAAATGGTTCAGGCATGGTATATGGATGATGATCCAAGTGATCAAAGAAACGAGCATCACCGAAATCCACCACATTTTATAAGTTTGAATGAATTATTTGAATTGACTGGTGTTGAATACTTTCAGGTAGGCAGGTATACTTACTTATTTTACTGATTGTAGATTTCAAATCTAGTCTTCATTAATCATTTTAGCTTAACATCGATACCGTTGACAAAGATGAAGTACTCGAGAAACTAAAACAAGACAGAGGTTATACCTACGAAGATGAGTTAGTATGTAGCCAAGACTGTCTTCCAAACTATGAAGAAAAGTTGAAAATATTCTATACTGAACATCTGCATACTGATGAAGAAATTCGATTGGTAGTTGAGGGTTCTGGATATTTTGATGTGAGGGATAAATCAGATCAGTGGATCAGAATTGAAGTGGTACCTGGTGATTTGCTTATTCTACCTAGTGGTATCTATCATAGGTTCACCCTTGATAATAAGGTAGCTACAATATAATTGTCATTGCATTTTTTGGAGTGTCATTAATAACAAATGCAATTAGTTATAAATTAATACTCAAAATCAATTTTTTTTTAGAATTACATCAAGGCAAGAAGGTTCTTTATTGGCGAACCCGTTTGGACAGCTCACAACAGACCTGCTGATGAAATGCAAGAAAGAAAAAAGTATGTTGAGACAATGCAGAATGGTCAGTTTCTTACAAATAGAGCCTAGTTTCTGTTTATTGAGACATTTCTTGATATTTTGTGTTTGTTGAATATTCTTTTCAATTTTAATATGAAATATAATAATAGTTAAAAGTAATGTCTTTTTGTCTTTTATTTAAATATCTTTCCCACATTATTGGAATTTGCGTCAGAATGTGATTTATTTTGTGATGCTTTGCAGCTTATTATAAATACATACCTATATCTTTATATATATATATATATATATATATATATATATATATATATATATATATATATATATATATATATATAAAAATCCGTATTGCTTGGTTCATCTTGAGAGTCTTCATCCTGATAAGTGACTGTCAATATACAGTATGTCCAATTAAGTCGTCACTATATGAAAAACTTTTCTGTGATGGGAAAAAGTTTTACAGTTTATCTCTGTTATGACCGGTGACAAAGTATCACTTTTTAAATAATTACTCTTTTCCTACGGAAAAGAGACAGTACTTCTTTCCCGGGTATATATACCTACACTTTAATATAGCGATTTAGCTGGCAATAATTTTTATGACGCTATATCGCTGCTTCTACTAACTCCGTCAGAGAAAACTCGAAATCAGACATTTTCTACAAACAACCACTAAGTTTGCAATTTTGAAATCAAATCTCTGAATTAAATTGAAAGATATTCGATTACGAAAACAATTGCGTATTATACACTGAAAGAATATTAGATTTTAGCTCTCAGTTTTTTTATCTCCCTCTTATTCGCGTCGGTTGACAACAAAATCTTGAGCTAAAATCTTTTCTCTCTTGTATAATGTATACCTATTATTATTCTTGTTATGAAAAAAGGTTTGTGAAAAAAATGTTAATTTAACTCAAGAGTAAATTGCCTTTATTTTTCACAATATCGACAATATTTTTTGAGAAATATTGATGCTAATTGAAAACAACAGTCAAATATTCAATATTCTCCATCTACCATGAACACATTTTGTTAATTTTACTAGATCACTTAGCACCGTCCATTATGGACATGTAGTGGTACCAAATTTTGGAATTTCCTCAAATAATTTTGCACAGGGTGTCTAGTTTTCTCTCGAATAAAGTATGAGGCTCCCTCAAGTAACATTATAAATATATATTTATATCTAATGGCTATGAAATCTTTCCTGTTTTTGGCCAATTTATTTTATTCTTGACTTGTGTAGAAAAGAAAAAACATTCTCGAAGGCATGACTTGAACAATTTTATTTATTGGATAAATGCATCCCTAAGAATCACCTTTTCTGAATATTAAAATGTATGTTGAAGAAAGCTTATAAGCTATCTACTTTGTTATAGCTCACCACAAGAGGGAACTACAGAGCAACTTCTACATAGTTTAGCGATCGCCATAAAAAATGGTTTTAGATGTTTGAGCATTAAATACGTGTTAACGTTATTTACTATGTGGTCACTCACCGCCAGATGATGATGATTACAGGGCACCAACTTCTACACCGTTTCATCAATCGCTTTGAAAATCGGTAATTAGTAAAATATTCAGGCTATATCATGAAAGAGATACGTATTAGATTTTTTTTATTAAATGTCGGACATCAGCTAGTGATTCTATATAATACAATGTCAACAAAGAAAACCCAAACGCATTTGAAAAGAGCTGTACTGAAGCCAGGGAAACCTCAGATTACATATTAGGAAGGCTATTGACCAACATTCTTATTATCAGTGATCTACAAGATATTAGAGCACTCAATTTAAAATTAACTTCTAAGTAACATTCGGATAGAAGCTGTTGTGACAAAGTCGTCTGTATTTGGACCTAACGGCAGCCTATGATACAGTAGGTAAGGAAAGTAGAGTTTTGACCAAATAGTTATAATTCTAAACATTTGCCTCATAATAAATTTAAACTGACTTCTCATTTAACTGCCCTGAGACCGTTACACTGCAGGATATCTGTATAGGAAAGCTTTGTAATTACTCTGGACAAAGAAGATGGTACCTATATCTATATTCTTATTCTTTGCATCTGGTATTTGGATTTGAAGAATTCACGATGCACTCATCTGAACTTAAGGTTCCCAATAGAACTTCGGAACTTTGTTCGTGAAGCTTTTTAGAATGTGCTCTAAAAATTTGAGACCACAGTATCAAAACAGAGACAACCTTAGTCAGTCTCTACTTTGTGAATGAGAAATTAAAGGAAATTAGAAATACGGAGAGATAACTACTAAAATTTATTTTGAATTCGACCAATCAAACCTGACTTTTTTAAATCTAGTAATGACTTATGACTACATAACATATTTTTATAACAATGAAAATAATACAAATTTACCATTAGGATGATTATCGATATCAGATTTGGTATTTCATGCTATAAAGCTAAATTATTGATAGATATGAAAAATAATAATCTGACAATCATACAACTTTCATAAGAATACATTTGACTGATAAGTAAGTATCTAAATTCATTTGTAAATCACACCAACTTATCATTATTAAGAATTGGTAGGGCAGTTACTTCTGTTTCATCCTCTTTATCAAATCCACCATTGTAGAGCTTGTGTATATAATCTTTTCTGCAATTCAACTTATCCGATGGACGAATATGAGCTTGGTAGATGCCATCCTTAAGAACTCTGACACCTTTATAATAACTCTGGAAAATGATGATACTGAATGCTAGGTTGATGATTTTAATAAATGACCTTACAGTTTTATCGGGAGTAAATCGATGATAACATCCTCCAGGTATAACTATCAGATCACCTGGTAATAGTTCAATACGTATCCATTCATCAAACTTGTCACGCACATCAAAATAACCACAACCCTCAAGAGCTAATCGAAACTCGTCATAGGTGTGGAAATGTTCTGTGAAATGTTGTCTCAAATCATCAGGGTCCAAGTTTTCAATTAGCTGAATACCCTTATTGCCTCTTTCATCCATGAGCTTTCTCAGAGTGCCATTTATTTCAAAATTTTGCGGATCTATCTGCAATTAGCAATGATTTTGGACATGGATTACGAATGAAAGTATTTTATATGTTCTTTGTAATTAACGAAAAAAAAAAAAATACAGGAAATGACTGAATGGTTCGATAGTGAGAAATAGAATATATATTTTCTCTTCTGAAATATGGTTTTATAATAAATATATTATTAAATCATAAAGTCTGAAATTTTGTATGAGAAACTTTGTCAAAAAGAATTTCGTATGAATAGTTGCTTTGAAAATACAAAGAAAAATTTAAATTACAATAGTTGCCGAATGTAACTCGTGACATAGACATGTGAACCTACCTGAAAATATTCCACACCTGTGATTTTATAGAGCGCTTCCAAAGCGATAAATTTTGGAGGGCTTCTATGATGTTCCTCCCTGGGATTATTCTTATCTTCGTCTATGAACCAAGCGCGCACCATTTTTTCGTGCAAAATAAAGACTAACTAATGAACCGTTCAGGCTAATTTTCCACAACAAGCTTTCTTAATTGTTGGTGTTAATAAAACTAGCAAACACTACCAGGCGTATGTGAACAAAACAAATATTTACGAGTTTTCTCACGTGATTGCATGAGCAATTTACACAGTCAACGTTTTTATGGGATTAACTATCGAGAATAAATAACAATAAGCGATAAATAAAATATACTGGTTTAACACCTCAAAGAATGAGATAAATATTGTTTGCAATAATTTAATGATTAAAAATATTTTCGAAAATGTTGGGAAACATTATTTCTTGCCAGTAGGTGTGTCACCAGAGAACAAACTTATATGTATATTGTTTGAAATTATATTTAATAAAGCAATAAAAAGTACAGATTAAAAACTTTGTTTCGGCTCTCATTCCAACAAATAAACACAAAGACCAATACTTTACAAATATTAGAAATGGACAGATATAGAAAGCTCCAAAGTTCATGGAATAAAAACAATAGGTACCTAATTATATTTATTTCATAATAAAAACCCATAAGGTTAATTTACATTATTTTTTCTTTCCTACCGCTACCTAAGTAGTTATGTAAGGAAAGTATACCAATTATGTAAAATTTTCGGTGTCAGATTTTTCTAAGGTCTTGAGTAAAAAAAACATATTTTCAACCATTGGTCTAGTCTTGAGAACGGATGGGCCAATGTTGATTTCTTTTTTGTTCGGTAGGTATTGCTTAAAATACGAGATACGAGTGCAATAATCGAAAAGCTGCGGCGCGCGAAAAAGACACTAACTATTTTGAGGAAACTTGAAAAGTATACTGCAAGGGCGTCTCTCTACAGGAGCAGAGTAGAAAAAAATGTTTTGCTCAAATGAATTTTCATATTTTACATTGGTTTAATCAAATTCAGGCTCCTGCTGTGTCCTGAAAAAAATTGTATGGTCGCAGGAGTCATTGGGACTATTTTCGTATTCGGTGGAACCTGCTTGGAAAGTCCTGTGGGTAGATATACCAGATATGTATTATTTATTAACAATGAATGCGCTATCATTTATTTTAATAACTTTTCCAATTTAATAACCTGACATTATATAGAAAAAGCACGCTCTAGACAAAAAAAATCATGTTTACGTACATGTTTACTTCATCAAAATATTCGATTAAATTTATTTTCAAGAAACTTTATTTTAGGATATTAATACAAAACAAATCTTCTACTGAAAAAAAGAAAGCTCTGTGAAGCAAGCGCCTCAAGTGAAGAATTCGATTTTCTAGTTCACTTAGGCACTAATCAGGAGAAAAATTCAGAAAAGAAGTAATACTGATAAATTAACAAAGATTAAGTGCTATTTGCAAAATTTGAGCTAGCTTCAATTATTACCAATGATTTTAATTACTTATTTAGCTATGACATTTATTACCGGGTGGTTCCTATATGGAGGATGTTCCGGCATCGCATTCATCGTATGCACATTTAAGCCTGTGTGGTTTATTTGGCAAAGATCACAGCTGAGCCGACAGCTTTTCTTTCTGTCCAAAGCACGAACATGTATAAATACAAGATATGCATCCGTAGCTTTGGCGGGATTCAAACTCACAGCAATCGCTTAGCAGAAGGTGTGCTTTCAAAAAACACAAGTGATATTTTTTGAGAAAGTCGCTGTCTGAAAATGCAAATATTTATAAAGTGATCCATTTGAAACAAAAAACAACGATGACGGCATATCTCGAAAATTAGCATAGCGTACATCCAAAAAGAACGAATGTTCAACAAAAAGTCTTGTTACGTATAGTTATAGTCTGACCAGAAATCAGATGTTTCCACAAATTTTCCCATCTCTGCATATACTTATCTATCATCTCTGGTATGGGAAATATTTGTGTTATTCAATATGCTGTCTAATTTTTAATTTCTGATGTGCCAAAAATGTCCCATTACGACAGCCTTGATAGACATGAAATTTACACGATTGATTTCGAATTAGGTATCTCTATCTTAGATATATCTTGTTTAAAGAGTTCATTTTCCAGTCATTCAGAAATAAATGATACATTTTTGTGCAATAGAAGTTCATGGGTTGTGGTGTCAGTGTTTTCAGAGATATTGTTTCTCTGATGCTGGAAAATAGTTTCGTGGAAGTAAAAACACTTCCAATTATTACTGTAGTGTATGGGGAGTGCAGGGGTAACCAAATTTCGATGTAACAACGGGGATTCTTGGTGGACGTTGATAATAAAAATGCCGTATGCACCATTTTTTTGAAACTAAAAATACCAAAGCTGAATGGACTCGGACTCGTCACTTTTAGTTTCTGAGATACACTGTGTTACTTGGATATTTCCTATTTTACAGGGAATCAGTATATCATGTGATCCAAAAAAAACTCATCCTCAGTAGGCCTTTGAAAATAAGAACATGTCTTTAATTGAATCATCATTGAAATATTACTTGTCACTATTAGCTTCCTGTCTTTGTTGAGCAAAGAACTGTTCTCATTTTCAAACGCCTACTGGTCTATCATCATCATCAATCTAAGGAAGTTCAAGCGACTATTTACATTTCTACCACTACCCTAAGTAAGTAAAGGAAGTATTGTAATCGTGTAAAATTTATCAACAGATGTTTTCGTTTCCAAGAAACATATTTTCAGCCAAGATTAATTCGAGAACGGATAAACCAACTTTCTTGCTTTCTTTTTAATTTTGTTAGTTATCGATATGGCTCGCCGTGATACAGACAGACATCTTGCTCGTAATGATTAATAGTCAACAGCTGAAAATCGTATTCCGTTAAAGACTCAAAAACGGCTTATGATAATTTTGATGGAACTTATCAATAACGTTCTGCTTAAATCTCTTCACTACATGCTATAACCGGTATCTCTGAGTAAAAGCAGTTAAAAATGTATGCTGGAATGAATTGTAAAATTGTCTAAATGATTACTCCATATTCTACCTAAACGGTTTCTCCCGCTCAAAATTAAATATAACAAAAATGAATAGTTACACGACCTGATCATACGATTTTCATATTCGGTTACATTCGCGTGACAGCGGTAGTAAATTCGTGTGTACACACTAGATATAGTTTGTTTCACGAATTATGGCTATTGTATGTAATCATTCACGAGCTATACTACGCTATACTTCTCATCGCATCTCATTATCATGAAATTCTCTATTACGTTTGTCGGTCTAAGCTACGACATCAGTATTTCAAGCTTATTTCCTTCAATACCATGATAGGGCGCTGCTCGTATGTCCGAAGGCAACACAAGCTTTATTTCATCACAAAGTCAAAATGACATTTCAGAGAACTCAGATGAATAAATTTATATTTTATAACTCAAGCAAAAGATTTGTATTATATGTTTCTGCATTATTGTCAATAATAAATCTTTCAAATTATTGCTTATTTAATCAATCGATATTTTTTTCTCCCTAATTATATGAACTTCCTTGAAGCGTATATAAAATTTTAAATACAATATTTTATCTTGATATTGATTCGTTTTTCGTGTATTTATGACAGACGCCATCATTCTTGAAACAAACTATAATTTCTATAAGCGTTCAAAACCACTTGACTTAGAGAAGTCTCTGATTATAAATCTCTACATTTTATTTGGATTGATGTGTGGAAATAAAGTTAATAAATAAAGTTTGATGATTCATATGAAAGCAAAATCCTAACAATTGCTATATGTCCGGGCTATCTCAGAAATAACTGAACCAATTTTGATTTTGATTTTCCCCGATATATTTAACCAACCATTTTAACAACTTTCTTGGTGGATAACGCATGCTGGAAATCAAGCGTTATACCTGATGATTGGAGAAGAGCTAAATTCATCTTATTCAACCGTCAAGTGCGAGTCGACCTCGCTTAGAAAGAGTAAATAGCAATTTTTTTGGATTTTCCTGCATTCCGTATTTTTTCAGCTTATTAGCTTTTATATTCTTGAAGATAAGGAGAATTAATGGAATGTCGATTACGACAGAAGTGTTTGCTTGTATCCACAAACTATTTTTAGCTCACTTCATTCTGCAAATGATATAGTTACTACAGAAATGAAGAGAATCTTTGAGATTATCTACCCTACAAGTCTGTATCAATCATGATTTCAAATTCACAAAAAGTACAAAATAATGGAATTCTAGTGGGTAGACGATATAAGAACAGGTAAAACATTTTGGACATCGAGGCTGCAATATATTGTGATTTCAATATAGATATAGAAAATAATAAAATTAATTAATCCACACACATATGCGGAACAAGCAATATACGGTTCGTCTGAAAAAGGTGAATGAAACTCTGTGCGGTAGGAATATCATATGAATGAACCAAAAAAAGCTTTATGGATTGTAGTTTCTTAAAAAGTGAATATGGTTTATCAATGATGTTTCGGACTGTCCAACCTTCTGTCGCGGCTCAAGTTGTAAGTATATTGATGCGTGGATGGGCTCATCCATATCTCTTGTGGTATATCAGTTTCATAAAAAAAAGTATTTTACAAACGCCATTATCCTATCTTTAATAATAACCAAGCAACCCCGCAATTACATGAAAATAATGCACATTTTTTTCTCATCGAAATGAACTTCGACATGATGGTTAAGAATGAAAGAGATCAATAATGATTCGACTTTTCATTATATTTATGCATGTACTTATGTACATAAATTAACACTATTATTAGATCAAATCAAATAATGACAATCATTCCCAGAGCGCCGAGACGACTCCGATTTTTTCTTTTTAGTTAACAGTATATAAGCACAATTGTATATTTTTAGGATTGAAAATAAATAACAGTAAAAATATATTACAAACATTGTATAAAACATACTAAATGTAATAAAAACATGAAAATATATTATATTATCTGTATAATATATACAGAACATTTTACAACTAATGACTGTAGATACTTTTTTTATTAATTACGGTATTTGGAAAAAGAGCGGAAATAACTGTCATTCCGATTTTACAAGATGATTGCTAATCAACATACGCGAAATGTCTGATTGTGTACTATAAAATCCAACATCAATATGAAAATCAGTAAAATGAAAACCTCAATAATTATTCAATTATCATTCAAATAAATCTGCATTAACATTTACATTTTAATTGTGATGATTCAAAATATGAGAATTTAATTTTACATTTCTGAATTAAACACTGTTAGATTAGAGATATCCGTTAAGTCATAAAAATTCTAAAATTCATAAAACTGATTCAACAATATCATTAAATAAAAACACATAGAAGAAATATGCTTCTATGTTTCTTTTTTTAAATAGACAATTGAAATAATTCTATAATGTTGAAGCTAGGAATTGGGATACAAAAAAATCAATGTTTATTATTTTCACTATTATCTTGATCAAATATTCTAAGAAAGCTCAGGCGCCCAAATGATTTAATTAAGTAATTATGCTTCGTACAGCTCTGAGACTCAGAATATGATCAATTTCAGTTAATAATTATGTACTTGCTTTTAAATATATAAAGGTATTACAAAGTTTGTATTACAATTAGCTAATATTTTGCAGCTATTAGACGCCCTAGGTTTAATGATTCTTTTTCTTTTCTTTCAAGTATATTTAACAAGATTGTTTTAAGCAGATTTTGTTATGTATGTATACAGTATATATATATATATATATATAGTTTGCGGAGTTGGATGTTACCTTACAAAACAGATATCCCACATTTCACATCCAAAAGCCTTACAAGAGGACACTGGTTTCTATTTATTTCGTACTAGCTAAATAGCAAAATGAAGTAAGTGTCTACCACAGCTCAGGAAATTTCTTTCTATATCGACAATTTAATTATGGCGATGCGCTTGTGGCGATATATACAATATAAACTAGACTAGAACAAAACAAAAAGAAATATAATTAATCGATACAAAATCATGCTGTATAATAATTGGATTGAGATATGATTTCACTAAAAAATAAACTGATATGTTTATTCTAATATTTATATATTCATCTACAAAAGGGTCTCTATACACATTAAATATAATAGAAGAAATATTTGGTTTCATTTCATATAACTATGATATCGAAAAAAATAATCATTTGTACGAATAATAGTCACTCTCATAATATATTCATTGAATTTCTTCGGATTGGATCAATTTTTCTTTTAAACAAAAATAAAACAACTCATGAGGACTTTGATAATAAAGAGAGTATTTTTTGGTTTCTTAAAATATAATATAAAAAGATGCTACAAGTACAATAATACTTTTTGAATCTGTTTAAAGTTCCACACAAACATTGATGGTAATATATAATAAAGTCTCTTTTTTAAAAAAATCAAAACTGATCCACATCATGGAAAAAATTCCTAAATTTCAATTTAATTATCTAATAATATATAAAATAATATTTACAATTTTAATGATATCTACTACTATCAGATTGGTCTTTTTTGTGCCTGACCGAAAAGAAATGAAAACATTTCAGGCACGTTTATTAAACTTAAATTAATAAATAGTAATTTAACAAAAAGAATAAAGGCCATCTTAGTATATAAAAGAATCAACTATAGTTTGTGCAAGTTCTCAGTAATATTTCTATATTTTTTTATAAAGGAGTATCTTTAATTTGACTACAATACACTGAAGATGACCTTGTCAGTAATCGTGTTGTTAATACCATGAAATAAATAATAATCTGATCTTGGGAAGGTAACTACAATATTATAGAATACGGCAGAAATATATTAATATATACCAAAGCCTTCAGTTTTTATAGCCAACATACAATTTAAAATATTGGATTCTTTTTTCGTAATTATTTTGTCAGTTAGCAACTGGATTGTTAATTATTGGGTCTTTACTGGATAAACAATTTATTAGTTAGTATGGGAATGCGAGAATAATTCAATAAATCATAAACATACAAAGAAGAACAATTACGTTTGAATTGTATATGTATGTATTTGAAAAAGTGGTAAGTTTTTTTTAAACATTTGTAAAATTTGTTAGGTTCATGAAAATTTCTTACACATTTTATGCCATTTGTCACTTATTAGACTAAATTTTTTATTTTCATGTAAATTAAGAAAATAAATATTTTTTCCTGTATTATTTGGAAGAAAACATATGCACAACTCTAAGATGAAAAACGTTAGCAAGATCTCATTGTTTCCAAATCATTTAATTCAGTCTTTTCTTAAATGTTTCAGTTAAGTTTCAATCTTCTTTTTTTATCGTACCACAACTCTAAGAAGGTCGTAAATCTATATTAGCCGACAATCCTCATTATTACCTATTGTTCGAAATATAGATAAGCAATAAAAGTGTGTGTCCATTGAAATATTCCCAGGTCCGGATTAAGATATCTTATAAAATAGTTAATAATCGCATTCATTATCGTGATGTTTATAAAAGTTTTTGTGTTATATATCACAATATATTGTATTGTTGCATATGCGGGTTCGCAGATAAGTGAGACTAATCCACAATTATTAAATAAACTTTATTTTCAATCGAAAGTTGAATAATAAAAATTACAAGTTCACTTTACTATTGAATATATTTAGTAGCTTACTCTGACTCTTCGATTCAACTGTATATTTGCACACTTTCTTTTACAACCACCTTTTACACTCTCCAAATATATACCCGGAAAAAAACAGATCTTTCTAGCCGCTTTTGGTCTTTGATCACACCAGCCGCCACTGGACATTTCTCGAAATCTTTTGTCGGCATCCTAGTGAGCACATGCGTCGCACTCTTTGTCAGCGGCCGCTCTCGAGATCCCCATGACTCGCACATAAGCAGCATTAAAAGTACGCCGACTTTTTGTGGCCCAATTATATTCAAGCGAATTAAACCATTATACCCACCTATAAAACAACATGTAATGACTAGGGCAAGTACAACTCTGCGTAGACTGCCTGCGGATAACTCAAGTGTTTAGTGATTTACAACCTTCTTAGATTTCTGGTCGCACTATAAGTTACTTTTTGGTACACGCCGTATACAAAGACATTGTAACTTCAATTATCAAACCTACAAATTTTTCAAGTCAAAAATTTTTTAACATAGTTTTACGTTTCACCACAAAGAAAGAACAAATTAAATCTGAACACGGGTCTGGATACATTTGGATTATATATGTCTAGATAGAAAAATGTGAAAAATATTCAGTCACTCCTTACTTTAACGACTCATTTCCCAGTAAGGTATCCTTAGGTACTACTTAACGTACTTACTAGATTGGGATTTATACTCAAGGAACATCTTTCGAGCAGAAATGACAATTTAAGGGGGTTCGACAATTTGAGGTCGAATTTGACCCTAATGAACGACTATGAATTCAGTTCTAAATCTATTTGTCTTTAAGGAACAACTATGAATTGGGTTCTAAATCTTTGCGGTCGTTTCTCAGAAAATAGTCAGTTTTTTTATAAATATATTTTGGTCTTCAAAAGTGATTCTCAGGTAAATTTTTTATAAAATTTTGGCTAATGATAAACACCCATTATTTGACAATCCAAAAACTTTAAAATTACTGTTGGCTGTTCGGCCTGTTAGAAGTGAACATAAACAAAAAAGTCAATATATAAGTTTGCCGTATTCTTAAAGAGAGAATAGAGCACGTCTCTATTCTCTGGTCCAGTACATCGCCACAAGCAGTATCCATAATAAACGGTAATAATAATAATAATAATAAGTAATAATAATCAGTGAAGTCGAACAATGTGAACATTCATAATGATGGCATTAAAACTCGCCGCTGATGGGGGGAAGTAGGGCCACAAAGCGCATTTTAACAGATGACACAGCACCATGAGATGAGTGCGCAGGCACACGCGTGTGGGAGAATGGGTATTAGGGAGGGGGGTATTAATACTGCCGATCGCGCGCTGCCACACATTCAACAATATTATTTGTTTTTGCTCTCATATCATCTCACCGGTAACCCAACAACAAACAACAACTTTAATGTACAATTAATAATAATACTATAAGTTATTTTTACGATACAAGTGTTTTTGTTTTTTTTTTAAGTTCATTAAAGCTCATATACACCTCATACACACCCGATCTCTCTTTTCACATCCTGATTTTCAAAACCGGCTTTTTTTGGTTTTATCAAATTATAAACTTGATGAGTTTTTTTTTTCAACTTCTTTGTACAGACTTGTTTTGCAAATGTTCGAAATAACCTGGGAAATTGATTAGGTGAGATAAATAATCAGCCGTATTCATAATGAAAAATAGAATGTTGAGAGTAAAAAACTTTAAAATAAAAACAAAATTAAAAAACATGCTGCAGCTAAATCCTATGAATAAGATTACATGGATAACTTTGTGGAAGTGAAAATTACTTTCATAGGCATCTAAGGCCACTTTTGCCTGCATTATATAGTATGAGGTCACTCCTGGTTTATGACAAGATAATAAGCAAGATCTATCTAATTCATCTATGACTCCAAAGCTACCTCAATTATTTTTTTATTATGGTCTTATTAAGTTTGAAAACATTTTAAACGTTTTCTTACTATAACCAATTTCAGAAATTGTAGGCACTAAGTTCTTAGAAATAATGGTGACATTCCGGTGTTCAGTAGGGTCTTCCTACGACTATTTGGCTGCGTATTAATTATCATAATTGCAAATAAAATATCTACCATAATTATCATACTTTTAACGCTTTCACATTTCTTTGAAATCGAAATATACCAAGCAAATTAGGCTACCGATATTTTATTGCCAGTAACCTTTTGATATAACCATAAGTGATTAAAGTGACATTTGATTCCCTCTAAATCTATGACAGTATTATTAAATCACACACAAATTCATCCATGAATATATTTTATTCATAGGATTTATGTACATCGGGCTTCTGCACTATGTGGTTATCCAGTCTTTTGCCTGTATCCCAAAAAAATAAAAAAAGATGTCACATGTCGGCTTTTTTGAAAATTCGTTTTTCAATCCCTTTTTCATTTCAAGCATCGGTCTGGAGAGATTGAATATTTACGCAGAAAAAGAATCTAAGCTATAATTTGTTTACCTCTATTTTTTATTAAAAAGCTACGCATAATCTGAACATAACTTAAATCGGGGTATAGAACTCAAAGAGAAGCATGAGTTGCTCGAGACAGCAGAGGCCTCTATGAATAGTTAATTATTTCGGAAAAGAGGATTTAATTAAGCACATCAGTATAAGTCGAGCATCGTTTGATTTATAGTTCCAATCTGTTCTCTCTCCTTGTTCTTGTAGAGCTTAATCTTCCGATTTATGAATGTTTATTTATGCGGGTATTTATTGTTTACAATTAATCTTCTTCTTTCTTAGTATATGATCTTTTTTGAGGTGACATTATATATTACAAGCTGTTAACCCATGAATTCACAGGTTTCACCATATAGAGAAGACGAAACGATCTAAAAACATACCGAATATTTCCGATCGTGCCCTAAAAATATCAACTGAATGCAATTTGTTATTTAAATGTGCTGACATCCATTGGGAGGTAGGCATAATAAAAATAAATAAATATTACGGTTTTTAACATGATGAAACTGTATGCAATAGCCATCTACTGGAAGCTAAGCCAAATAGAAATAAAATTAATTATGATTTGGGTAATTTAATAGTTTCCGGCAAATCTACATGTTGTCAGTGTCAATTTGGTTATTATATGTCTGGATTTTCTCATGATGAAGGGTCTAAAACTGTGATCACAATTTAAGGCTTAGGGCTGATTTCATAATCAAATTTAATTTCCTATTAATTTTAATCCAACATTAAAAAAAGTATTCATTTTTTGATTGGGTAAGGTAACTGACGTTGTAAGAGATATAAAAAATGCACTATTTTTATTTCGTCATCAAGATATTGGTGATGGTGACACCCTCGATTTTTGTCAGGAGAGCCATCATAAAAATCAGAACCTTGTCTATAAACCAAATTTGATCAAAATCGTTAGAGCAGTTTCCGAGATAAAATTTATTTATATATATATGTTACAGTGAAAGTAAGAAATTAGGGAATGTATACTATACCTAGTGATTCTACATATTTACTAAAAGGACTAGTCAAAGTAGGTTCCAATTCAATTTACCTACTTCCACTAGTGATTTTGTACTGTTACTGTTTGTCTCTAGTTGAAGTAAAATGCCGCTTGAAATCAGATTGCACATAACCTAGAAAACAATATAATATACGGTTGAGATCGTTTCGCCTTTTTGTGCTTTGTAATTTTAAAATGGAAGCATACAACCGTAAGCTTAGCGAAGAAAGGGCATTAGTAAATACAAATAGTGTATGGTTGTCGAAAGATAAATATAATGAGTGTATAAGCAAAGTTTTGACTGCAAAACTAAAAATAAAGAAGGTGATTACAGAGTGCTGAAAACTTATGATGTTTTGGAAGTGGATGGAGTTACAAAATTAATTGTGCCTCTAAAAGAGGGATCTGATATCAAATATTATGTGCACGACAGTGAACTTTATGAAATTTTACTAAAGGTGCACACTTCTATCGGACATGGTGGTCGTGACAGAATGATGAGAGAAGTTAAGAAGAGATACAAAAATGTGACCTATAAAGACGTTATGTTGTTCTTAAACCTTTGTGAGCCCTGCCAACAGAAACAAAAGAAGGAAAGAAAAGGTATTGTTGTCAAACCTCTGCTATTTGACGAATTAAACTCTAGGTGTCAAGTTGACCTGATTGATTTCCAATCTCATCCAGATGGAAATTATAAATTTATCATGGTCTATCAAGATCACCTGACAAAATTTTGTATTTTAAGACCTCTTACGTCAAAGAAAGCTGCGGAAGTCGCCACTAATTTAATTGACATTTTTACACTGTTTGGTGCTCCAAGTGTACTTCAGTCAGATAATGGGAGAGAATTCGTCAACCAAATTATCAATAATTTAAGAGTTATTTGGTCTGACCTTAAAATCGTCCATGGAAAACCGCGACATAGCCAGAGTCAAGGCAGCGTGGAACGGGCCAATCAGGATATTGAGAATATGATCACCACATGGTTGCAGGACAATTGCACCTCAAAATGGAGCGAAGGAATTCGATTTGTTCAATTAATGAGAAACAGAGCTTTACATTCGGGCATTAAGAGGTCTCCGTATGAAGCACTTTTCGGGTGTCCCATGAAACTTGGTTTAACTACATCCTGCATACCGCAAGAAGCTTTGGCAAACATTGAAGATGAAGAGAAGCTTCAAAGAATTATTGAATCAACTAAAACTTCAACAGAATCACCTTCACAACAAGAAAACAATGAAACAGTTTCAGATGATAACATTTTGGTAGTAGCCGAAGAAACCAAAAATAATTTAAACGACATTTTGTTTCAGGCTCAAAACGATAATGAGGAGAATCAAATGCAAGGTAAATTGAGATTATAGATTATTATAGATATCAGTGTATTGTATGTCAGCTGAATTGTGTTGAAGCAAAACAGTGTGTTCTATGTGGATGTTATTTGCATGGGGATTGTGGAAATGATGATATCTGCAATATATGTAGTAAAAAACAAGCAATCCAGAAAGAAAGGGAAGAGTCATTCGACGGTTTGAAGCAGCAAGCAAAAAAAATGAAGTGCAGATCTGACAAATTGCACCCACAGGCTGATATTGGAACAACGGTTCGCATTCCTATACCAGAAGTTGACAGGGGCAGAGGTGATGCAAGATCAATTTTGGGCATTGTGTTAAAAATAACGGAAGACGGTTTCTACAAGTTGGGTACCAAAGACGGTATTTTGAAACAACTTTACGCCCGGTAAGAAAAGTTCATCTGTATATCGGCAATAAAAATTTTAATTATACATTTTCAGGTCTCAATTCAGTTGCTGTCCTCAAAATATTGTCCGATTAGAAGAAGTTCCTCAAGACAGAGAAGTTTCCTTACGATCCGTGGCCAACTTACAGTCTACAGGAACTGGGCAGGGTTTTGCAAAATGCTCTTGCAAGAAAAAATGCCAAACCCATCGATGTTTGTGTAAAAAGCAAAAAAAACTATGCAATTCTAAATGTCATAGTTCATTGCCTTGTTGCAACAAATAACATACAATATAGTTTTCTCTATAGCCGTCCAGTGTTACCGTAGAGTAGATAAATTACTTATACATAAGTATTTCAGAGAGTTATATTCGAATTTTGATTTTAATTTGTTATACTAGTGTTGTTTCAGAATAATACTTTTATTATCTTACTATAAGTATTTCAGTAAGTTATGTTCGAATTTTATTTTCAGTTTGTTATACTAGTGTAGTTTCAGAATAAAGTTTTTATTATCTTACTAAAGCAATTACTGATACGTTACCGGAATTATATAGAATAACTAGTAATTTTATACATTCCCCAGGGAATGTGTTAACTCGCTATTCTTTGTTACCCTGTTTCTTACTTTAACGAGTTTTTCAGTGAATGTATATAATCACTAGTCATTTCACATATTCACTTGATTTCTTACTTTCACTGTAACATATACAAGAAATGCTCTTATTAATATATTAGATATGTAGAAATTTTCATTAAAAATTTCCGATTAAATTATAAGAACCCCATATTAACACCTTTTATTTTTTTTAAATGTGTTTTGTTGAAAAAAAAATCATATCTGATCAGGATACGAACAGAAGAAGTACAGATTAATAGCTGAAAACTTACCATTGAGCTACTTATGCCCTGCGAGGCTTATATTGAGTTATTACGTATAATCGGAAAAAATCTTAAAATAAAAATATTTATTGCTGAGAACAATTTTTTTTCTGAATGTGGATACAACCAATCAATTCAATACACTCTAAAACCCATACATATTAATTTTCATCGAAATCGATCAACCAGTTTCCGAGACAAAATTTGCATATATATGCAAGCATTGCTCGTTTAATATAATTAGATAGATTATGAAATCGGCCATTAGCGTTCTAACAATATAATAGATTATTATCTATAAAATAAAGTCACTTATTTTTTCATGTCAGTTGTATACAAATTATGCATTGAACAATATCCAAATTTGTCATGTATGTTCTTTATAATGAAACGTAAATTCTCCCTAAAGACCGATTTTTGAAAGTTCTTACTGAAAAACAAATTTTCAGAATTCGAACATATATTCAGAGATTTTTCCTAATATTCTTAATGGGGAACGAACCTACATTTAATGCAGAGTTTTCATTTTCTAAAGCTTATCAAATTGAGATATATATCTTGTCCATTTTTAAATATCCTTTAGCACCAATAACAATTATAGGAGAAAAACGTTGTAATTTCAGTTTTTCATAAATTTTAAGATAAAATTATTATATTAGTTTCAACATTCTAAATTTTGATTGTTCTAACTTCTACTATGAATACGGCAGAATCAGTTTAAAGTTGCAGTTGCAATTTCAATTAAGTACGTTATTGGAGGTTAGTTGATTGCTTAAAAAAAATCTAATATCGACATAATTATACAAAATATTATGTGATGCATTAAGTATGATGATTTTCAGTGTGATCTAGATTCTAGATGATTTTGCTTAAAGTGTGATGTTCCAAATACATATTCCGTTCATTTTATCACTATAATTAACTTGTCTCTAAAAAATAACGATATCAAAATAATTCGATTATTTTTATCTCTCTCTCTCTCTCTCTCTTTGTTATTGTCGAAAAATTCCGAGGCTACATCGAACTTTGTGTTGTAAAAAATACATATTATGTCTGCAGTGTTTGCGTTTACGAACAATAAATAGGGAGGTAGCTGCTTGGGTTGCGTTAGAATGCGAGCAGCAGAACACCACATGGTCATTTAATTTTTTCTTTAGTTCTTTTATATTAATGCATTTCTGCACCATATCAAGATCTGATGTCCTCCGGCCTTCGATCAGTCGCTATGCGGAGCAAATTTATAAATTCATGTTCTAGTGTTTGCCTCGCCTGCAATACAAACAAAACATTAGCACCACAATTACAGATTTTTTATCTATATGTAACTAGCACCACCAAGAAGGAAATTTGATTTTAGAATATATACCTACCAGATTTAGGGGTTATTAATGAGGTGCTCAACTCTAATGATAGAGGCTAGGTAAACCAACAAAGATAAGTATGGTGTTGTATAAGTGGAATAAAGGGGTACTGGGCTAGCTTAATGTGAACCTAGTACCTAGCACAACATCATTGATTAGGAAATGATAATGTATCAAATATTAAAATCACATATTTATGTGCTAATCAGGGGCTTTGTGATGGTATATATCATATTGTAGCGTGGACTGTTTGTTACGTACTTACGGTTATATTCGTTTTAGTATCTATTTGTTCTAATACCTTATTTAGACGGTGAAGTCTGTGACAGTTTAGATTGTCAAAGTGACAAGTAGTGACAGTTATACTATTACAGAAGGTCTTGTACACAGTGTTGAAAAGAAACGTTTTGGAAGCAATCTGCGCACTTTGGAGTATTACGCAAGTGAACTCATCCCACTTCTGACACCAATTATTTGATATATTGTTTCATGTATAGTTCATTAGTTCTATAAATTGTAGATTTATACTCGAACCTTGCAGAAACCATATGTGAGGTACAGTTTGTCACAGTATTGTCAGTTTGACAAGCTTCTGGAACATTATTACAAGCGTCTAGATAATAGAATATTTTCTATGAATGTCATGTCAAGATTCAGATATATAGAGCCGTGTCGATCACGGGACACGGTCAGTCTTATAGATTTAGTCGATGAATATAAGTCTATGAAATTAGTTCAGACGGTGAAGTCTGTGACAGTTTAGATTGTCAAAGTGACAAGTAGTGACAGTTGTACTATCACAGAACGCCGTGTACAGAGTGTTGAAAAGAAACGTTTCTGACCCCACAACGTTTAGCACAGGGTTCAAACGTTACAATTTCTAGAATTAATTAATGAAATACACAAGAAACAACTATAGCAAATAATGTATTAGAACAAATAGATATTAAAACGAATAATAACCGTAAGAACGTGACAAACTGTCCACGTTACCATATATTATTTGGTGTAAGGTGCTAATTTTAAAAATTAGGTGTGGCAAAGTTATTTAATATTAGGAAGTATGTAATTAAGGGCTTTTCGATGGTATAAACTAAATAATTATTAAGTGGGAAGTTTAAACTGGTAGGAGATGGCCATCGTATAGCTTTAGAGAAAAACATCTATGCCTTAGCCCGACTTGAAACGAGATGGCAGTCGAAAGCGCATATTCCCTGATTAGTAAAATTGGATGATTACCAAATTCCACACGTCATGTTGTGCCAGGTTCACGTGAAGCTAGCATACCACTTATCTTTGTTGCTTTATTAGTAGTTAATTTTGAGTTTAGCCCCTAATTCAGGTATATCCAAAAATCAAAATACTCATATGGCCGTGCTACCTTCAAAGAGTTATTTTTCTGTAGGTAGAAGGATACTTACTTGCGTATTTTGTGTTGGTATTTGTAACGCTAATGCCATACTATTTGCGTCAAAACTTTCATCTAATGCAATCAACGCACCATGCACACCAGATTCTAATAAATTATTTGCATATTCCTGAAAAAAAAAAGTTTTTTCATGTTGTTCGTTCCAAATAATATTAAACAACTAACTTTTAAACCTATGGATACCACCCATCTTATTAGGCGGTCATTACTCCAAACTAAAACGTCCACCAATGCATTTTCACAGTTTTTCCTCCTATCTTCCAAGGCATTTCGGTCGTAGTTTAACCTCTTCAGACACGATATGCCATACTGCAAACTTGTTCTATAAAAAAGATATTTTAACATCAAGAAACTCATTCCAGAATTCTGATCTATAAGAAAATTGTTAAGCGTGGTATAAAATCCATTTTTCTCACCTGTGGAACCCATCAACCATCTTAAGTTGTCCTCTAAGGTCTTTTTTGGTAAGGTGATCGAGCATCCTAGCATCAACCAGGCATTCCATGAATGTCGTACGATATTGTGGAAGCCCTAAAGTAGGTAACCACCAATTGCCGATCCACTCATGGTTCATGTCACCGAAAGCTAATGTCGTTCTAGACGTTTTTGGGGCGGAAGGTGATGTCAAAGATACCATCTCTTGAATGGCTAGACGTAATTTCAACCTATGCAACGGGTTACTAATACCTGAAATCAATAGAGAAGTTCATTAACAATCAATTTACAAGTCCCTATAATCATTAGATTCTATAAACCATAATATCTATTTATACAGGAAACGTTTCAGAAATATGTTTAGATCGATATATTTAGGTTCATTTCTAGCAAGACGTATCAATAATGAAATATTAACTTGATTAAATTTGATATAATGTTATTTTCATATAATATACATACCGATTTCCCTTTGTATTTCTGTATCACTGAGCGCACTCATAATGGCTCCAGATTTGACATTCGCTCGACACGCTGCAACATACCATGCAGGCATTCCAACCCAAAGTTCCAACCATGCAACTATCGTTGGCCCATTCCACAGTGCAAAAGGTGTGCCAGCTTTCATGGCTTCGGCCAGTAATTCGTGTCGATAATCTCGTTCTCTGTAGATCATATTATTTTGTTATAATATAATATTAAATATAGTCAAGCTTTTTTTTGACAGACTCACTTTTTCTTCTGGCGCCTATCAAATTCGCCCTTCTGTCCCATTTTCCCCGATATACTCATAGAGTCGCTGAGTTCACCATCCGGTAAACCAATACTGCTTTGGCTGAGGTTGAGGTTGCTGTCTTGGCCAGATGCGTCTTTTCCCTTCACCTATTAGAAAAATACAGTGAAACAAATTAACCGCCATATACAGCGAGGATTTGTATGCTGAAAGTTCAGTTTTTATATTACCTATGTATACAAGTGCGTGTTCGGCTAGCGCAAAGAGGGTTACGTACTTAGAATGTTCGCATAGGTATTCCTTACATTATGTTTACATGTAAATATTAACTGTACACTTAATAATTTTGGAGATAATGAAGGGATTGCTCAATTTCCTTTCTTCTAAACCGTTTGTTTCAAAATTTCAAAAAAATATTTGAATCCTTCATATCATGTCTTTCCATTTAATCAGTCACAAGATGTACTTTAAGAAAACAAATCTGTCAATTTACCAATTTGTTTCACAAAATGTTCAAAATCAGAATTCTTTTATTGACGCGATTCGTCAAATTTGTGTCAATTGTATCCATACCAAATTTCAACATTTTTTATCACAAACTTCTGTCTCTAAGCTGCAGCCCTGGAAGGGGGAATTTTCAAAAAAATATGTATCATTGTACATACAAGTATTTACCTACCGAAAGCTTAATGTTATTTTGTTACCACTGGAAAATATTAAATGTTTTAACTTTATTAGATGATGTACCGAAGAAGTTTTAAAGTACCTAAACATATTTTAATGTATACCTCCTTCTTTGGGAATCGGTCAAAAAGATGTTTATCATAAAGTGATGTTGCTTACCTTTTCTTTTTTGCTGAAAAAGCGTCCCAACGAGGACTTGATGCCCTTCTTCTTGTTGGCTGCTGCTGCTGCGGCCGCCGCTGCCGCCGATTCCCTGGTAAGGTTGCCGCCCCCGACTCCGGCCGCTGCCAGCGCCGCCTTGTGTTGCTGCGACAGGCTCTCCTGACTGCTGTGACGAGAGGACAGAGGTGATGGAGGCGTGTGCGTCTGCGCGGCTTGCCTAAACACACTGCCATCTACTGTCTAAGCTATGTGTGGCTAACAGGAAAGCGATAGCGCGGGCATGCGACAATACTCATAATAATATGTATGTTGTTGTTATATTATGAACATATTTATGATGGCAAGGAGAAATATATCGCACACAATGTGTATACAGATAGAATCAGCTAACTAGGATCTTTCTAAATAGCTCAGCTTCTGGAAACACCACCTATGTGAACGGTTGGCCGGTACTAAATAAACTCTATTTGAATAAGTAAAAAGTCTACGTAATCATCTAGGGACTTTTTTGTAACTTTCCTGTAGATACTTTAAAAATATATAATAATATTCATATTTTCCAGCATACCAAGTCTAAAGTTACATAATGCAAATACATATTTACTTAAATCAAAGACTACTGAATATAATATTAAGACCAGTCACTCCATGCTATTTCTTTGGTACGGTTTCTTTTTAATGCTATGAACCTAGTCGGCTGATTCTATCTGTATATGGCTATTGAAAATTTGGTACTAATTAGATAGGTATTCATTGTGTGAATATAATGAAAATTTTAAACTTAATAGACAGCTTGACTATTTTTTATTTTGTTTGGCACTGTATGATGAATGAAAAAATGCGACAAGTAGGAGTAATACTCGTACCTCGAGGGTTCCGTACATCAATATTAGGGAAAGCATACCAAATAAAAAATTATAGAAGAAAAAATAAGTTCTAACCAAATTTTAAATTGAAAAAAAACATTTTCTAATAATTATTATTATTATATAAATTTAGTTTTATAAGAGAAATTATATAATGTCTTACTCTTTTAACTTTAATAAGGATTCAGGGTTCCTTTTTGCTTTTTAGGTATGGAACACTCAAATATACATTTAAGAAGAAAAACAGATTTTTCAAAAATAGTCTCAAACTTTCACTTTCACTTTCACAAAACGGTCACTACATTCAGGCGCAGCTTCTATTGTCTTACCAAAAGTTCTAAACATAAATTTTAATGTAATTTTAATAAGAATCAAGTGCACAATTGCCAACGATTTTGATAATTTCTCCTTCCAATTTTTTGAAATCGATAAACGTCTGAAAAGTTTGCTTTTTTAGCTACAATAAGTGACTAAGGGCCGATTTCATAATAAACTTTAATCTCCTATTAATTTTAATCCCCTATTAAACAGTTCTTTGTTTTTTTTGATTGAACATATAATTCGAAATTAACTTAAAAGAACGAGAGATAAGGTGACTGACATAATAAAAGTGATTGAAAAATGCACTATTTTTATTGCGTCATTAAGATATGAGTTACACAAATTGAAAAATTAACTAATCTCCCATTAGAAATTCATTGTGAAATCGGCCCCCCAAGATTGATATATTTTTTAAAAATTATAATGATAATTTACGATTTTCACAAAAGCACAACAAACAAAGAAATGAAAGAATGCGACTTCTAGCAAACAATTAATAACCTGTATGAAACTCCTGGTGGTAAGCTACCACCTCCTGTTCGTCTAGCATGAGAAGAAAATTCGGAGTATTAGAATATACACAGTACCCATAATTAGATGAATAGATATCTAGAAAACTATAAGCTATATAAGAACGATTAAATAAGGAAAATTTTATAATATTTCTCATTTCTAAAAAACTTTATAAAATATTACAATATATCCTAGCAACTTTTTACGAAAAATATGTTTGTGTACAATAACTTTTAATTTCAGTTGTCTGGACCATCATCAAGTTTTATTCATGTAGGTTTCATATTGTATTTTAAATTTAAAAAAGGTTTTGTTAGCTTTTAGCTTTTCAATGATGCATAACAATCGGTAAAATATAGTTACGGATGATAATAAGAAAATATGATTTTGGTATAAATTTCGCAAAGTTTGTGAAACATTACAGCGCCAGAATTTATTATTTAAATGGCATTTGATAACAAAATATCTTGTAGAATTCTCATTGAAATAATCATAAATGTTCTTCTTTCAATTCTCATTCTGCTTCACATAATTGTTCATCGTCATAAACATAAGTGTTTGTTCCGTCTCCGTATTGGGACCAAATTTATATCTGAAGTAATTATTTATTAAGTTCTCCTCTACCCGGAAAAATGTTTATTGACGACTCTATCCACATTAGGCATTTGATTTTGAATCAACAAAGAGTTTTCTTATTCATGACCGATTAAATATTTTCATCCGTCCAAAATATAAAGCCAAATTGGTAATAAAAAAACATTATCATAAAGTTAATTGATCGGATCCGGCGATAAACCGCGTAGGTCATTTGTGACGCGTTTCACAAATATATAACACTCTTTACAGAGTAGGGCACTTCAAAAAGAAGTTGTAATTATTCTGTAAAGGTTACCAACAACTAAATTTTTCCCCATTTAACCTTTTTTCTTTCTCTTTATAGTTTCTGAGATACCCATATATCCATCATCAATTTTGGGCACTCTGAATAATTTAGGGATAATGATGTTGAGAGATCAAAGTCAAATAAATAAATGCACATACCTTCTGAGCTCCTCTTGACTGTGTGCCAGAGCTTGGGCCACCCGTTCTAATCGCAATGATCTGGCCGTCAATGGAGATGCTCCACCTCCACTGCTGCTATCTCCTCCCATGTGCATCTCTTCTCTGGACATTTCTGATGAAAGCTGAGCCAGCTGAAGCTGTGGCAAGTTCAACGTATTTATATATATATTAGTATGCTACTTTACAAGGTATGGGTATCAATACAATTAACAGGAATTTGAGATATGCCACTATAATGGACCCCTGTTAAGCTAACAGAGCAAAGTCTGGAAAGTAAATTTAATTACAGAATCAAGTGCTTTTTATATGTTTCAATGAACATTTTTGCGAAAAAGACAATGCACTTATCAGAGGGTAGCTTGGGACTCTCAAGGGTCATATTTTGATGCAATTGAAAATTTAGGGTTGATCTTATTGATATTCTGAAAGCATTTAAATAGTACTTAAATATAGTGCAATTTGATTTGCTTATGTCAAGAAGGTAGCTTATGCTCATTTTTAACGGCAGTTTGGATCTCCTAGGGGTTATTTTTATGGAAATAAAAAAGTTATAGATATGGCTCTATGACATTTGAGAAGCACATAAATATTATGTTCAATGGCTTGATGGTGATTCAGTTTTCTATTTCCGCCGAAACTGAAAAAGCACAAAAAACTTAATTGCAGCATATAAGTACTTTGCTCTGCCTGCTATATATATATATATATATATATATATATATATATATATATATATATATATATATATATATATATATATTCTGTTGATTTTTCCTTAATAGATATGGGTGATTTTCCAATTAAGTGGCAAATAAAATACACTATACATGCAGCTAGTGAGTGAGAGAGAGATCCATGTGCGTGTCGTGGTGTCTGTTAAAGCCAACAAAATGGTAGGTGGGTTCAATTTTGGCATCTGAGACGATAAGATAATACCAATAAGACAATAAGTTGCCTCTTATATTGCTCCTCTAGGCTCTTGAAATATCGAAATTAATACACTAAAAAAATTGGATAGCCAATCTTTCGGTAAATCATTAGAAATATTATAAATTCGAAATTCAAATTCCGTACAGACTATTTGTCATCTTGGCGCAAGACAACTGACCGACGTTGACAAAAACTGTACACATGTTAAAAATGGATACAGAGACAACCATATTAACGATATTATCGCAAACATGATTTATAAGGTAAAATAGTTTTAAAAGAGCATTTTCGCAACATCTGCCTGGAAAGTTCAACTTTCGATAACTGATTATCGTGGCGAAAGTACTCGAAAGTATAACATGCAATTTTATGATACTGTTAAGTATTTTTTTCGCCAGCATCATTGACTACTTTACGCACAAGGGCGAAAAGTAATGACTTTTCGCACGCGAGCAGCATTAAATAGCGACTCTCTGAAATTCAACTTCCAAGGCAGTTGTGCAAAAAATGATATAAGCACTTGTAGGATAAACTACTATAACAGAATACTGCTCAACCGTATTCGTCTAGTAAAATAAGAGTTATAGCACGCCTAATTCATCATTAGCCTTATTTTGACATCCCATATTTCAAATTAGGAAGCTGTCATCTTATGCGCTGGTAATGAAGAAGCTATTAAATACTTGAGCAAATGGTTTCAGTTTCTGCTATTCATGGTTTGTTTCACGAATGATGGCGTCTGGCTTGAAGCACGAGAAACAGATCAATTCAACCGACAGGAGTAAATCAGTGGCGTAACGATTTAGAGATAAAATATGGTATTTCAATTTTTTTATACGCTTCAAGGAAGTTCATATAAATAGGGAGCAAAAAATATCAATTGATTAAATAAGCAATTATATGAAAGATTTATTCTTAAGAATAATGCAGAAACATAAAATACAAATCTTTTGTATGAGTTATAAATGAAATGTCACTTTGACTGTGTGACGCTTATGAAATAAATATTGAGTTGCCTTCGGACATACGAGCAGCGCCCTATGATGGTATTGAAGGAGGTAAGCTTGAAATACTTAGCTTAGACCGACAAACGTAGTATAGAATGAGAGAGATGAGAGAAATATAGCGTGATGTATGTAGCTTGTGAATGATTACATACAATAGCCATCATTCGTAAAACAAACTATATATTTAAATTTTTAAATATGATACTAATAACACTTAACCTAATGACACCCGACAGGTAGATTTTTTGGTAATTTGTATAACAAAAATGTCTGAACTGTGAAAATAAGGTAGAGGCAGTAAAAATAGCGTCGTCTATGATCCAATATAAACATGGTCAAGCATAATAAAATCATCATTAAATCATGTTACTTCTGCGCATGCGCAAATGCCAAAATAAGGGAAATTTTATTAATGCTTGTCCTTATAGCGTTTCCGATAACTTTCTAATATCCTTAAAATTTTTAAAGAAGTATCTGCAATAACTGCAGCTCTCAAAATACATTCATAATATTATATGCAAACACTTGCCTAAAAAAATTGTCTATGTCTCGCGATGACTACCTTAAACCTGACTTTTTGTATTTTTCAAAAACATAAAGCCAGACTCCTTGATAATCAAACAAACCCCAATGTGATAATTTCTTCTATACATATCTGAGTTTTCTCTGAACAGTTTAAAATTGATAGATTCCAATGATAAAAACTGAAAACGCTGTCATACATAACTGTCCACAATAAGAAATGTATACAAGTTTCATTTTGAATCCTGAGAGGCAAACATAATTTAGATATTAAATTACCTTATCCCAGATGCTAAATTTACCGGAAAAAGATTAATTTAGAACATTGTTCAAATTATAACAAACCTGACTTGATGGCAACGATTCTGACAAGGTTCCGGGACTCAACGTTGAATGATATTGTTGCAAATGCGCCGGAGACATACTAGCTGGTGCCTACAACATTATATTTTCACACTCTAATATCTCCACACTTCTTTTCATTTCGGATAAATAATATTCTTTTCAATTTCCAAAAAAATCCAAATTTTAACGAGAAACCAGCCGACTTTTTATCGTCGACTTGTATCGTTATATAGTTGGCTTTATGACGGCAGAAAATATGAAAAGTGCTGCAGTAGGTACACGTAAATTACAAAAAAACAGTACATGCACTCAGAACAGTTAAGAATCCACCAACAGTCATCAACAACGTTTCATGCAATTTCATCATATCGACGAAACATCTCATCTAGATTTAAAGTCCCTGGGTGCAGACCTAAAGTTAATAATCGAAGACCACTCTTCTGAGACTTGGTATACAGGCTGTTTCAAATTCGACTCTCACCATTGGGATCTCGAAAACTATAGGGAATACGAAGATACTTGGAGCAAAGTTGCGCATTTATTTGCTCAACAATACGCCGTTTAGAGAGTTTGAAATTTCGAGTAGTTCCGGAAAATCATAAAAAAGTTTCTTGGCTTTATTTTTTAATGAATTTTTAAATAAATAGCACATTTACATTGCCACTTTTCTTTCACTATTTCAAGAGGTGTTAATAGTTTTGTAACCTGACGTTTCGCCTATGAGTAACTATCATTATGGGAGCCATAATGACATTCCACAAATTTGAATAGCCCTTTTTATCACC
The DNA here is from genome assembly GCA_958507055.1 of Crioceris asparagi. NCBI lineage: Eukaryota > Metazoa > Arthropoda > Insecta > Coleoptera > Chrysomelidae > Crioceris > Crioceris asparagi. The sequence continues at coordinate 10,516,636 of OY293828.1, forward strand.
TTTTCGACGATGTATCCGATGTTGCCCTTGTTGTTCTAAAATACGAGAAATTAAATAAATTACTTTTATGAAGTAGTTGGCTTTGTTTTTTCCAATCGGTGACACGTAAATGACAGTCTGTGTTATTGTCAATTGCTGAGTCATTGAAAATGCAGTTCTTCAATGAAGAAAAACGAGATATGATAGAAACAGTGTGAATAAAGACATTGGTGTATCTTAACATGTATACCTAGAGACGACAACCTCACCGATCTTTTTTATTCAACTTATTGGATATAAATTTAGCTGAGCATGGTTCCTTTAAAAAACCCAGAAAAAAATCTGGGGACAGGATGGATGAAGAAACTAAAGAAATCATTATTAATGGGGTATAATGAATCTTCAGCTTTTCAAACGAGCCAAACCAATCGCGAATTATGTCCATCAATTTGGACAAATTTTGTTGAGGTTATCGTCTCTCGGGATACATTAAGATTAAGATACACTTCCAATGTATTTATTCACACTGTTTCTATCATTCTTGTAATAAACTTTTATCATATCTCGTTTTTCTTCATTGCAGAACTTCATTTTGAACGACTCAGCATTTGACAATAACACACACTGCCATTTACGTGTCACCTATTGGAAAAATCAAAGCCAACTTCTTTATAAAAGTAATTTATTTTTTTCTCGTATTTTTAGAATAACAAGGGCAACTTATACTTACAAAATTATTAACACCACTGGAAAGAGTGAAAAAAGTGGCAATGTGAATGTGCTATTTATTTAGAAACTCATTAAGAAATAAAGCCAGGAAAAAATTAAATGATTTTCCAAAAATTCGAGTTTTTGCGGATATCTCCGGAACTACTCGAAATTTTCAAACTTCGGCGTATTGTTGAGCAGATAAATGCGCAACTTTGACCCAATTTAACCATCTTCGTATTCCCTATAGTTTCCGAGATCCCAATGGTGAGTCGAATCTGAAACAGCCTATATATCGTTTCATTATATTGGGAAGAACAAATTTTTCTTAATTGCGAAAATTCTGGGAAATGATGCGTTTTCCTTCAAGAATTTTCCTTTGACGTTAGGGCTTCGGACAATATAAATGCCCCTTTGCAATGTTACTGTGCTATGACGTCATAGTTTTTTAGTATGTACCGCCAAGCTAATCTTTAGAGCATTTTCTTAGAAAATAATACTATTTTTGGATAGCATTGTCCGACAATTTTTTCGGGGAACAGATGGTGTCCGATGCCCTAAAGTCCAGCAGAAGGTCTTGAACTAAAACGCCCAGTTTCCCAGAAGTTTGGAAAAAAATGTCCTTCGATATAAAAAGTCTCAAAAAAGCAGTTTTCACTGAATATCTTTAGGTCAGGGTCCGAGGAGTATTCGATAAATGCATGATATAATGATGTAGAAAAAAAAGAGTGTTATCGAAATATATATATTGTAATTTAAAAATAATTAAAAAGAATAAAATAAAAAGAAATTTTCAGTGTTATGAGAAATTGATAACATAGGGGGTGGTTCACGGTCGACGATAATTTACACTTTTAAACCTTCAAGAAAAACAAGTAACTGAAACATTTTGTTAGCTACTCCATTGAAACCTGCTAATTAATTGACTGAAAATATTTTTTCTTTACAACGTCGGTGCATATATGCAGAAGTATCAGAAACATTGATTTTTCAAATGAGACACCCTGTATATCATTTGCATGTTCCCAATAAATTCTCCTCAGAAACAGGCGGAATTTGAATTTTGTTAAAGCCCCTTCACATATATGAAATCATAGGGAATCCACTGTACTTTTTGAAAACACATTTTTAATCAGTTTTTACATTTTACAATTAAATAATTCTATTGAACGACCCTGTCTCTTCAACTAAAAAATTTGAAATAAATTTAAAAATTTGGACCGTCCTTATTAATTGGTGCTCTTGATAGTAAAAATAATATAATATTCTGTGGTGTTGACCAACTAATAAAGTCGGTGCAATTATTTGTAAAATAATATTTTTACCTTTTCGAAAATATGGAGGAATAAATCATTGATATTTTGTAAAATATGTTATGCAAAAATAATCAGAAGACATTGGGAAACCTAATAAAGTCATAAAATATAGTTTCATTTGCGAAATCAGAGTTGATGATACTTTTTGTTATAAGTGGTAACGTTGCAAACTAAGAGGAATCATTAATCGGTTAAGTTACCATAGACCATACATTACCCATTACCCTTCATAGAAGAAAACGCAAAAAGAAAAAGAGTGCAGAGAAAATTATAGTGAATGAGCTATGTTCGGAGTAGTTATGTGAATCTGTGTAAGGAAAAGAAAACTACATGCGGAATACACCAGTATGTCACAACCTTATCTTTAAAGCTATACCATCTAGCTTAAAAAAGGAACAATATCTATCTCACTCCAGCGCTGCTATATGGTCACGCAAAGAGGAACCTTTTACAATGATGATCACACTTTTATCTGTGGTGAATTCTTCGCAATCAGTGGATAATGATGAAAAAGAATGGAAAAAAGGCAAAGATGACAGGAAAGAAAGAGACAGAGAACCCAGCTCACCGTGTGATACTTATGTAAATAATCCCTCTGAGGAGAGTGGTGAGACTTAGGTGTAGATCTACCGCTTACGGGTGGACTCTGTCGTTCCATGCTCCTTCCTCGTGCCAACAGATTCATGTGCTCCATACTGCCGACACGTGATTCCAATTCCTCTGCTCTTGCTTCAGTGTTTTGCTTCTCTTCTTGTATCAGCCGTATCTCATTGTTGATGGCATCGAGTTGTTCTTGCAACATCATGGCCAAAGTTTGGGCATCTGTATGGCCGCTGGGTGAGAGGATGTCTTGGGTGCTGAAGATGCTGTCATTGTCATCTCCTGAAATAATTCCAATACAATAAATATTTTTTTGTACCAAACTAAATTGGCCAATATAATTAATGAGTTTACCTTCAGCATCACTAGATACATCAAATGCTTGTTGGACATTGGCTAAGACGTGAGCTTGTTGCAGTTTCTCCCATTCGTGTTCGGCCATCGATCGTGAGCCGAACGGTTGTTTGGGTTCTTCTTCAATTGGTGTTCGACTTTTGTTCGCTCGTCGTGGCAAGGAATGAGCATCGAAGCTGGAATGGCTGGCACTTCTGGAAAAGCTGTTAGGATCTACAGCATTAGGTGATAATGACCTGAGAAAGAATGAAGAAATGTTGTACATACTTTTCACCTTTTCCTGGTTAAAATGAATAAAAAATGACAAACCTTGTTAATGCGTCAGTCTGTTGGATATTATAAGCTATTTCTTGCTGCAACATCTGCCTCTTCACATTGTCAATCTCTAGTCTTGACTTGGCTAATTCTTTCATGATTTCAGCTTTCTGGCTATCGAGTTCTTCCATCATTTTACGTGTCTTCTCCAACTCTTGCGTGAGGCTGTTCTTCTCTTGAAGGGCGTGCATTCTTTCTTTCAAATGATCTTGTAGTCGGTCATTCGACTCGGAGAGTAGTTTATCAACAGTGGCTGAAAGGCGGGAATTGTGGTCTTCATTCATCTTCAGTCTCTGATTCAAGCGTATTAGTTCTGCGTTCTTCTCATCCAAATTGGCTTCCAGCCTTTGAATACGATCTTCAGCTGAACCGTGTCTTTCTTGAGCCTGAAAATAATTGTTAGATTTTCTCAAAGATTTATGGGTTGATATGACCCACTTGATTCGAATGTACATAAAAATTATTATTAAGACAAAGGACAAATTGATGTAAGTGGAGAGATAGTTGAACAGAAAGATAATATTTGAGGAAATCAGAGCACATTCCATGCTCAGATAATATTTGAATGTAAGAGTAGTCCCAAGGTATAGGGATCCGGGATAACGTTGAATATTAACTTCATTATTGAAAAAGAATGAGAAGGAGTTCACTAAGAAACTAAGAATTTGGCTAGCTAAGACTTAAGCAGTTCCACAAGAATTTATCAAGTAACTAAGTGATCTCGTTGCCTTTGACTGAATAGATTCAAGTTATACTTTTTGGACAGGAAAAAGTCGAAATAATGTTAACATATAGAACTGTCTTTCGCTAGACAGAAAAACAGTGAAGGCTTAGAGCGTTGAGATAAATAGGAAATAGCTGAATATTTCAAAATGTTTTAAAACAAGGTTTTAATATGTTTGAAAAATTTGAGTTGGATGGTAGGATGTGGAATAAGTTAATTGAAAATTTACAGACACGATTTTAGTATCCTTGTTCGATTTACACATATAAAGAAAAATATATGTAACATTTTATCTTACCAGGTTAATAAAAATAAAAATAATGTTTTGCATGCATTTTTTTATGTTCACAAGACTCTTAGCAATACCTAATATAAGCACTACTCGCTTCAAGGAGTGCCTTAAACTGATATTGAATCTGTTAGAACGTAATTAATAATGAATAAAGAGTTGAATACGAGGTTTGATCAATAATTTTGGTCCAACTTTTAAACTATTCTCAAAATGATTAGCAAATGATAATGTTCAACAAAAACATGGGATGACTTTGAATATCAGTTATATACGTATGTTTTATCAAATTCTTATACATATAGCTTTTAGTAAACAGTTTACTACGCAGATGTATTTTACTGAATAAAGTAGGCTTCTATCAATACCATTGACATCTTAAAGTCAATTAGATTATATTATACAGTCAACCACAAGTATAATAATGTAAAAATAATAATTCATATAAATAAGCAGAAAAAAGAATTACATAGCAGTACCAATATTATTTCTAATTATTCAAATCTTCATTAATCGATAAATACCATAAAATTATTGATCCACCTCTATAGATATGTCTGTTATCATCTTCATGTTATTTCCATAATAAATATGCTTAATGAAAATCATCATTTAAAAAAAAGTGTTGGTGTTAGCTCAAGGCTCACTTGTTTATAACTATAAACTATTCCTCTAGATACATCGAAAGCATAACATCAAATAATTTTTAAACACATTAAAATTTCTGCACAAAATAAATTTCTTCTGGCCATATTCGTAGGTATATGTACATCTTTAATATTTAATGTGTTTAATACGGGTGGTAGGGCACTTAATATGTCAGTGTAGGTATCAAATAAAATTTGCATAACGATATAAACAAAATTATAAGAGTTAACATTTTTTTCGAATGAGTTGGTGGAGACTCGATTATCTGAACCTCACTTTTACGGATTCACGATTATCCGGATTCGGCTCGCGGCTTCTTTAATAAAGAGCATTTAAAAGCAAGGCCGCAAGGATAGTCGACAAGAGTCGGCTTCTTTGTAGTTTTACAGCAGATTTGATTAATATGAAGACTGGAACCGTTGAAGTTTGTGAAAAAATTTCCATTTAAACGTTTCCGCAAATGTTCTCTTTTTTAATTTTGCCATATAAAATTTTCAATAAAAAAATGTCCCCTTTGGAGGAGATTTTTGGGGAGGAAAACATGTTATCGTTCAAAACTCCGTTTTATTCATGTATTCAATTATCCGGATTTTGATTATTCGAATAACAAATGCAATACTTAGTCCGGATAATCGAGTCCATATCGTACTTATTATTGATGAAAATGCAAGCCTTCTTTTACATTTTCTTCTAGATCTATTTATTAACTAGTGATCTGGTGGGAATATAATGTTCTACCAATCATTGTTAAAATATTAAAAAATAATAAGCGAATTAAATTCCAATTTTGACGGCCATTTTTTTATGATAATTTTGAGTCGAAGACCGATACTTGAGAGTAAATCTAAATCCGTTTCTTAGAGCATGTATTAAATATTACACTGACATATTCGTGCGAAAATATGCTGATCAAAAATCTAAGGAATCTTGCCGATTCTTTTTTCTATGAATAAACTTAGATTTTTGTTCAAACCCATCTCTATATGTGGTAAAACTAAATTTTGTGTATAATATATAATATATACATATACATCGTCCTCTAGAAGGGTCGATATGGAAAGTAGTTGGTGCCATGAATGGAAATAGAAGATAGGACACTGAGAGAAAAAAGAGAGATAAACATACGAAAGTGAGCTGAGAGCCTCGTACCTGTGGTCTCACCTGTGTCAGCGCCTCCATGCGCTGTTTCAGCTGTTCCTCTATTTCTGGAAGCTTGGAATATTGTGCTAATTTCTGTTCGGCCAGCTCAAGTTTCTCTTGAATGGCCGCAATTTTTTCTTCGTGCAGCTGAAAATCATCGAGTAATGTCGATACAATATCAGTCAATAGAACAATCATTTTATAATTCACTTAGGAGAAATTTTAAATACTCGAATGAGTTATACTTCAAACTAAAAGCAAACATTGTTTCAAAACATTTTTGTATTTTTATAAAATGTACAATTGGCTTGTTGATATTCTAAGCTGAGTACATTGAATCATTCATGTTAACAAATAAATTAATGAGTTCCATTTGATAAAAACTCCATTATAAACTGTTGTTTGTATTGGATAAGACAAGTGCTATAAGGATAATGAATGTATTTTGTTTACATTTAAAATCGATCTTTACATAAATGATAAAATACTTCAACATTTAAATTTATACATGGTACAGAGAAAAAAAAACAAATGCGATGAAGCTAAAATACCAATTTATTAATAGACTTTTCAATTTTTTAAGATTAGGGAGTAAATCGGAGAGGGTAAATCAATAGTTATTAATTTTGAAATGAAAGATTCAAATCATGGACTTCTATTGCATATTGTCCATTAAATATTCAAAAAAAAAAGAACTGCTGCTTCTGAGAAGCTTATTTGAACCATCAAAATAGAAGACATGTTTGTACTATTTCAGAGATTGTGGGTAGTAATTGAGACTTACAATTTTCTACTTCATGATTTGTGTTACGGAAATGAACAAATTGCGGATCTGACTTAATCAACCTACTAAAGAAACAATGCCTAATATAATAGACAACAATCGCATAATATTTCAAGATACGAGGGTATGGAAATCTTATATAATAATATTACATCAAAACCAAGCATTTGATGAACTGAATAATAGTTATTTATGGTACTAGTGTAGCCTGACGGCTTCGTGGTATAAATTCTCAAGTGAAAAATAATACACGAGGGGCATACAATGTTTTATCCAACAAGCGGAAGAAATCGTTTTTTTTATGAGATAATAATTAATAAACTTTGTGATTTAATCAAAGCTACTTGCGTCTCAGTCCCCTTTAACTGTCAGAATGACTTGACAGTGACTTTTTTACATTTTGGTAGTAGGTTGTTTTTTTGGTTGCCACTTGTCAAATATGAACGTGAGTTATTTACTGGCTGTTCCAAAATTAAAAACTTTAGCCTGGCCAGGGTTAAAATGGCCGTCGAAAATTGACAGATATATGGACATTGACTGATGACACAATTTAAGCCTGGCCAGGCTAATGTTTTGTATTTAGGAACACACTGTTAATAGATTACTTGTCTAAAATGACATTAATAATGACAGTCATAACTGTCGTGTGTTGGATAAAAATATAAAGTTGTGCTAGGTCTAATAAATCTTAAGCAATTTATTTGATTTTCTTTGTGGTCTTTTTTAATTTCTTGTAACCTTTGGGCATAATAAAATGATTCATTAATATCTGATCAAATTTCAGCCATGAGGTCAAACTGCCGTCTAATTATTTATAATACAAGATTTTTTTTTACCTTTATTTGAGCTTCTTTATGCTGCAACTCCTGTTCCAATTTTTCATTTAGGTCGTGCAACGATGTGGATTCCCTTTGTGCGTTCAAATACCTCTTCTCTAATGTGGCTATCCTTTCTTCCTGGTCCTCTTTTTGGGCTACGTTCTCCCTAAGATCCCTTTGCAACTTGGAATTTGCATCTTGTGCCTTTAGCAAATCTTTCTGTGCCTTCGAAAGATTCTCCTCCAATTCGGCTACACGATTCTGCATGTCCGCTACTCGCCTTTGCCAGTTACTGATTTCACCAGTCTAACAGAGTAAAGAAGTATGTTAGTATGTTTGCCACAAATCGAGATATATTCTATGAACTTGGGGCTCACTAGTTCTATAGCCCCTTTTACAGTGTGATTTTTCTATTTTGAATGGATGAGATTTGCCAGGGAAGGTGATATAAATTCATGCTTCTTCATTGTTTAATAATGGGTTGTTAGGGTAATGTCGAAAATATGAGAATTACCATAAAACAACATTTGACGTTTACAACCAGAAACATCAAGACCAACATGTTAAGTTAAAGATGAGTCTGTTATTATTTTTCACTGTACAGTTAAATAAGAAATCAGAACAAATTATTTTGATGGAAGTTTATGGGATAGTTACTTTTTTATAAATTCTAGTGGTTCCTGTCCTTATTGTTATTTAAGGCGGTCCTGGAAATGATATTAAGTTGTATTTACGTGGTATTATTGAGTTCTATGCTGAAGCTTTGCTTTTGGAAATCAATACCAGCAATGTAGACTGCAATTTAAATGTAGGAAATTCATGAATATGCAATCATACCAGAATTTTATATAAGTCCATTGTAATTAGACAATAACAGATTCACTGCTGTGACAAGGATTCCAAAAAGTATTTATAGAATTACATCTGTAATTATTTGGAGTCGATTAAACCATAATATGAATATGATTTCAGAAAATGAAAATTGTAGATGGTTCTATAAGAGTTCATACATTTAAACTTGGATTCAATATTTCTTATCTCAATTCTCAGCGACGATATTTTAACTTCATTTAATAGCATAAACCGTTTGACATTTCACAATAAAAGTTGAATAAAATAATGTTTCCAATTGTTTATTTTTAGAAATAGATAGATCCATTTTAAATGGATAAAATAGGTAAAGTTGATCACCGTTAAATGAATCAGACTTAATATCGAGCAATCTAAAAGAAACATTCCTAGTGCGCTATGAAATTTGAGATACTGACTTCAGCTGGATCTGCTCCAATTGGCTAATATTGAAACACCATCTTTCAGTCTTAGAAGACGAAGTATTTTAATGAGCGACACTAAAATAAATAAATTCGTACTGCTGTTTCAATATTCTGTGGCATGGCATAAATATGTAATTAAATTGGTTTAGTTGAATCTTCTTCAGTTTATTATCTAAGAGTTTCAATTAAGCAGGTAGTTCTCTTATTTGGATAGTCAGGCGAAGGAACTATGAACCTCAGAATGATAACGGCAGCATTAAGAGTACCCAGCAATGTCATGTACGGGGTGGGCAAATTTTGATGCTTTCATCTTATTTGATTATTTAAGCAGTCCATAAGCTCTAATAGCTTATGAAATGATAACTAATTCTGATCTAATGCAAGTAAGGACATGATATAAAATTTCATAGCTCACTGGGGATGATTATAATTATTCTTAGACAGCTCGGATATTAAAACCAAAAGTGTTATGGTCTGCAACATACCTGAGTAGGTATATTTCTATACAAAAAATTACCTGATAACAGAATTAAGAAGCTATGCCATGCGACGTTGATGTTGCTATATTCATACCAATCCTGATGCGATGTACAAAACTACAATGGATTTCTAATAATAATATTTCCATCTAATAGTAAATAAGCTACAACATACCATGCGAATCACCCGAATAGGATCATAGCCTGAAAAAGATCGGATCTACTATTTGCCATTGGCTGTTCTCAAAGCCAAAAGATGGAGGAAACGCCAGTTGTCCAATCGAGTATCCGGGTATCCGTTTATTATGCGCTAGGTTTCAGAAAATCTAAATGGGGGGTCCTAAGTGATTCAGTAATCTATGATCCTATTCCCGTGATTCGTTCTGTATATATACTATACCGATGGTAGAGTATAGTGATGATAAAAACTCACTTGCTGCTCGAGTGCCGTCTGAAGGTCAGCGATCCTGGCAAGAGCCTCGGCATCCGGCTCAGATCCCGGGCCGGTGCCTCCATTGGTGAGACGCGTTTTGGCCGTCGTCGTCGTTGTCGTCGTCGACGTCGCCAAAGCGCCCTGTATACCACAACAACATGCCACATCACAACATCTATCTCAACAACATGCATAATAATATTTACTATAATAATTAATCAAATACGCGCCATATCAATACGTGAGAAAATGGACGTAGATTTTAAGATATACTTTTTTTCCTTGTAACAATATCACACAAAAGGGGGTGCAACATTGGTTGCATAACTTCAGGTCCAAATAGTATTACGAACGTTCTTTCAAAGACAAAAGATGTCTACGTTATGTATACGAGAAATGATAAAATAAAAGAACATTCAGTTGAAGTAAAGATCAAATGACATTCATGTATTAAATATATTTATCGCGGCATAAATTGAAAATGCAGCACCTAATCAACATAAAAATATTCTCGTTAAATAAAAGGGCTTATGTAGTACATCAAATGAACAAAGTTGAAAATTACCCAATCTTCTACCTATCATGTTCATATGTTCAATTTGTGAAAGATCAGGTGACTTAGCTGGCCCGGGAGAAATGGTAAGAGTCGGGAAAGAACCTGTTTGTGCCTGACGCTGTATGATGTCTGGCATTATCCAGGTGGGAAATTATATTTTTTATTTGTTGAAAGATATTGTTCATCAAATGGTTCTAAAACACTGAGGATGTAGTAGGTCTGTTTTTCTTCGGACTGCACCAGTACCTCTACGACTTTGTTGCTTTGTGGTCCAGTCTGTCCAAATTTGACGTATCCTGGATGCATTTCTACCAATCCCTATTAACAATTTCTCGGAAGAACATTCCGTCTTCTTGCAGCCTTAAAATCCTATCCCCTACCCAACTGCACTTAATTAATTGATTGATTAAAGCGCATGGTTGAAAAACGGAGGAGGAGGATTTATACAAATGAATGTTTCCTTTTTTTATCAGTATTTACCTAATTTCAGTTCAACTCTATTTGCCGAAATTTTGTTATTTATTATGTTTTATTGGGTGTTACATTTTCAAGCTATATTATCCGACCAAAGGGCTAAGAATTACTCGTATTTGTTTCTTATGTATCTGGAGTGTTTTCTTTAAGTAATTTAACTTCTTTTATAACAATAACAGAGATAATAACGCCAAAATATAGGACTACAGTTGATGCAAATTTCGGTAAAAAATGCATCCAGTACTATGAGAAGGTACTGAATCAAAATTTTTACAACATTCATGTTACATATTAATTGACTTGAAATCATCAAAATCAGATGAGCGGTTTGAGGCGCGATTCCATCAGTTTTTCCTGTTTATGACGAACGTTAAGTTTCTTTATTCTAACTAACTTTCCAATAGAAAATGTAAATATGTATAAGTAACTCCTTATGTGGAGATATAAATAATGGATGAACATATAGAGATGAAAATTATGTAAGTATTTTTTCAGTTATTAATTCATTATTTATGAGGAATAACTTGAGATTAACCTACTTAGTGATATTTTCAATATTTTAAAATAGATAAAAAAATAATAATAATATATTCAGAAGCACACAACATTTATCACAACTTTTCAATTGACATTTTTTTATACTTCAAAAAACTATCTTGATAAACAAACGCATTACCCAAAAAAGTCACAATATGACGACATAATTTGAAAAAAACAGATATTATAAGCAAATTTTGATGCATGCGGATCTTATTTATGATAATTTACCTTATTATTAACAATTGTTATTTGGTCCCCAGAATCGACTTGTCCATTCTCTTTGGGTTTATCTTCTACTGCAGGTACATTTGAGGGTATCACGCCTTGTTTATATTGTTGTAACTAGAAAAAGATAATATTTATTGCTTGTTGTTAATGATGTTTTCGTTAGAAATATGTTTATGTTTTGTTACCTCTTCTTTGGTTGATGCTAATTCTTCTTCTAAACTTGAATTTCTCTCTAACGCTACCCTTAATCTTTCTCGCACCTGTAAAATTAATGTAAAAAATAAGAGTGAAAAAATTCTATTTCATGTGATAAAAAAAAGAAATGATTGTAAGTAGACTGTTAAATTTAAATTTGGAGATGATTACAATGTTTAGTGAGAGCGGGCTTTATAAAAAATATAGTTTAACAGCAGGATGAAATGTTTGGGCAAACTGTCAGTTCAACCTTCAATTGTGGGTTTTATAATGATGGTAGATCTTTGGTTGACACACTTAATCTTCAAATCCATAGAAACATTGGTTTTTTATTTTTTTTACTTTCCCTGTTATAAACATTTATGTTTCTTGGGAAATAAACCGTTATTATTATTATTATTATTATTATTAAAATATTGTTCACCACACCGTCAGCTCAACCTTCATTTGGGGGATTTACAATATGGAAAAAGACGATTGATCTTTGGTTGACTCTTAACCTTCGGTCAAATCCATAGAAACATTGGTTTTTGAAATATTGTTCACCATACTGTCAGCTCAACCTTCATTTGGGGATTTACAATATGGAAAAAGACGATTGATCTTTGGTTGACTCTTAACCTTCGGTCAAATCCATAGAAACATTGGTTTTTGAAATATTGTTCACCATACTGTCAGCTCAACCTTCATTTGGGGGATTTACAATATGGAAAAAGAAGATTGATCTTTGGTTGACTCTTAACCTTCGGTCAAATCCCTAGTGACATTGGTTTTTGAAATATTGTTCACCATACGGTCAGTTCAATCTTCAGTTGGAGGTTTATAATACGAAAAATGACGGTTGATCTTCGATTGAGTTTGAACTATCGGTCAAAACCCTATGGAAATTAGTTTTTCAAATATTGTTCACCATAATGTCAGTTCAATCTTCGTTTGGTGAATTTAATAATACGGAAATGACAATTGATCTTCGGCTGAGTTTCAACCTTCGGTCAAATCCCTAGTGACATAGATTTTTGAAATATTGTTCACCAGACTGTCAGCTCAACCTTCAGTCGGGTGAATAATGCGGAAAATGACGATTGATCTTTGGTTGACTCTCAACCTTCGGTCAAATCCTTAGTGACTTGAAATATTGTTCATCGTACGGTCAGTTCACTCTTCAATTGGAGGTTTATAATGCGGAAAGTGACGGTTGATCTTCGGCTAAGTTTCAACCTTCGGTCAAATCCCTAGTGACATAGATTTTTGAAATATTGTTTACCATACTATCAGTTCAACCTTCAGTTGGGGAGGTTTATAATAAGAAAATAAGGGTTGATCTTAGGTTGAGTTTCAACCATCGGTCCAATCCCTAGTGAAATTATTTTTTGAAATATTGTTTACCATACCTTTTCGTCTAGTGCCTTGTGATGTTCGAAGAGACTCTTGAGCGCTTTCAGTACTTCTACTTCTGACGATACACCTGACTGGGCAGCTGCTTGCCGTTTGACTACCGTCATTCGTAACGATCGTTCGTGCCTCGATACAAGACATTCTAAATGCTCTAATAGTAACTGTAACAAAAGAAAATCCATTAAAAAAAATCATCCAAATTTCAGAATGTAAAATCTTAAACTAATTGGCCAGTTACAATATAGGCCAGCATAAAAAGAAAACTTATTTCATAGTATAAGATGGATATAGAAAATCAATCTCCCGCCAAAATTTACAATACAGCTACAGCTTTTTTATGTAAAATTGAGGATTGAAAAGAGTGCGGATAATCTTCTTAAATGCGACAAATAAAACTCAATTCTATTTCGATGAGAATACCGTGTTGCCAGATTATTTTCTTGTATATCCAAATGAAATTTATTTCGATTGTGTAAGTGCAAGAGTAATATATAGAATAAATATTTTTGATTCGGTTCAAACACAATGTATTTTTTGTATTTGTTTTTTTTTCGTTTTTTGTAACTTAAGAAATTAGAGCAGAGTAAAGTAGAGTAATTTATGAATTATGAAGGTTAATAAACTTTATCATTCGGCGACTCCAAGAAAGTGGCGAATGGTGATAAATCCAGCAATAAGGCTAGAATTTCGACAGCAGCAAAATCCCATTATATGATTTTATTATATCTTCCCCGTTTCCAAACTGTTCAAGATGGAGTTGACGGACTGTACATAGAGAAGACTATACAAATTCGCGGTAAATCGTGTCAGTTATTATACACACCCTATTGCGTAATTCTCTTGAATTAAGATATACTTTACCACACTAATGTGGGAAAAATGACTTTTCTCATGTTCTGCCTCACATGTCGGCCAGAAAAATTGTCTCAAATTATCTTTAGAACCCCGAATACTCAAAAGTACCGTATCCATCAGAAAAAAAAATTATAATTTTAATTGTTTTTTTTATATAATAATTGCTTATTAAATGATAGTTTTGTCGCGTATCTCCAAAGTTCATGGAAAACATCAAATAATTAATTGACCTAAGTATTATATTCCTAAGAGGAAATAATATTGAGGGGGATAATTCAATTTAATGACAAGAACAACAATTTTCATATAAAATTAAATACCTTCTGAATATAGCGCACATCTTTCAGTACTTCCAGTTCCAAGATGTCGCTGCAGGACATGAATTATTATTATAAACTGGTGTGGAAAAGGGTTATCGTAGTTGCACTGGTACTAGTGGTCACACACGTAGGTACAATTGTTGGCGACGACTGACCGCAAAACACCTTTCCAAAGCGATTGGAAAAGTGCAACAGCCTGTCGAGAAATTGTATATGGCAAAAGGAATGTCGCCGTAACAGGTAATCAGAAAACATTAATGGATTCAAATGTGGATGCGAAACATAGGTACTGTTTCTTTCTCATTGAAAGTACCTACATATAATATGAGTTATAATATTTTATTGACATGAATATTTTTAAGCCGTTTAGTAACAGTCATATATATATATATACATCTCGGTATCATTCTGGCGTCCTTTCAAAAAACAGTAATGAAGCGTCCTTGCCGTATATATTTCACTTCGCCATCAATGTGAGCTCCGTTCATTCTATAGCCGTTTGGGCGTCCAATGTATATAATAATTTCAATCTTACAAACAATAGAGCGTCCATACGGTGTATATTTATTTCATTTACCGTAAATACAGCGTCCGGCGCTATTGCCAAATGTGCAGTGGAATGGGATGATGAAATGTGATTTTAAATATATTTCTCGTATTTTGAAACTACCAGCGACTGCCTAGCATTGGTTGTTTCTCCGAATAGTATTTCATCTGACTTTTTGTTCCTTAATCTTTATTATAATTACTCAATTGTCATATATTCTATAATTCAATTTATACAAAATGGAATTGTAGATGCTAATGATTTTAAAATGTAAACTCATTTTCATTTTTGTCATTATTTCTGTCTCCAACATCAAATAGAAATAGAAATATTTATTTCATGTAAACAATTAGGCATGTATACTTTTTTGTATAGATCACACCAAATAAAATAAATTAAAATACGCTTCAGATGAAGACATAATAAACATACAAGTGACAAAGTACATATAACTTAATTCAAGACAAGGATTATGAACATGTTAAAAAAAAGAAAATAATAGTAATAACAATCTAGAAAAAAGGGTAAAAAAGGATTACCTACATAAATGTACTTACAACATGTTCCAGATAATCATCTAAGAAGTTAAAACGGTGTTGTGTTAAATATTTACGGATCTTAATTTTGAGTGATGCACAAGACATATTATTATCTTTGAATTGTTTGGCAAAGCATTATTCAATTTTATGCCCAGAAATTTATAGGAATTATGGGTCTATGTCTAAATAATGGAGGATGGAGAGTAAACATAATTGTGCTGAATTCTTTGGCATGTTTTTTATATGAAGCAGGCACTGCAAAATGCAGCAACATGGTAATTGCAGTATGTTCAATTTTTCTAACAATGGCTTACAGTGATCATCATATTGGCTGGATGTTATTATTCGAATGACTTTTTTTGTGCAATGCATATTTTGGGGCTGTGACATGTGTTTCTCCAGATTATCAAGCCATACGGACACTATTATGCTATGAAACATAACAAAATATGCCATTCTTAGATAATCTTTATCTACATTCAGCTTCAGTTACCTGAGAGTATTTCCCTTTTTATAGATAGGTGTAACTTTGGAAACCTTGAGAATATCTGGAAAAATACATGTACTCATACGAAGATTAAATAGATTCGGTAAAGAAATCGCTACATTTTTATTTATCTGCGGCTCTAGAATTTTCAGTTTATGAACAATGTTCAATATTTCTGATTAACTTGTTGGATGTAGGTAAGAAGTCAAATGGTTTATTGCTATTTTTTGCATGCAAGAATCGAAGGGACTTGCAATATAGTTCGCAGAATTTTGCATTAAATTGTTTATGCAATGTTCAAAAGAGTTGGCAAAGTCCTCAGCGGATAAATTGCTCTCATTCCTTAGGTTATTAGTTTTACCTAAATTTGTATTTAATATTCCCCAGACTGACTTTTGCTTATTTTTGATTCAGATATTATCTTATTATTAAACTCCACTTTTTTCGATTTGTTAATGTTAAGTAATTCGAAGCTATCGAGCGTCCTGGTCACTTCGGCAATAGTATGAACCTGGGTTAGTTGTGACTCAAGATTTTTAATATCAGGAGAATTGTCTCGTCCTTGAAGCTAGCAGAGCAAAGTGAGCAGAATCAAAATTACATATTTGGTGCTTGCAGAGCTAATGAATTGCTAATTAGCTGCTATATACCGAAATGAATTGCTCTTATAGTTTTTTTTAATGGCTGCTTTGCTAGCTGTAAATCTAAAGCTTACAGAGCAACATTTAAAAATATTTTTTTTAGTACTTATTTTTTTCTGTTTATAGGGCTAATTAAGTTCTAATTAAGTGCTCTATACAGAAATGAATTGCTCATATGGTTTTTGGAAAATGGCTGCTTTGCTTTAAAAAATCAACTTTTCCGAGAAAATTTTATTTGGTGCTTGTAGACCGAATAAAGTGCTAATCAATTGCTGTATTCCAAAATTAATTGGTCTTACATTTTTTAATGGCTGCTTTGCTAGCTTTAGATCTAAAGCTAGCTGAGCAACCTTTAAAATATTCATTGAGAACTTCTTTTTTAGTGCTTAAGGTCTAATTAAGTGCTGTATTCCGACATTAATTGCTCTTATGGTTCTTAGGAAAATTTATGCTTTGTTTTTAAAAATTATTTTTTTCTAGAAAATCGTAGTTGGTGCTTGTAGAGCTAATTAAGTGCTAATTATTTGCTTTATTCCGAAATTAATTACTCTTATAGTTTTTTCTAAATAGCTGCTTTGCTATCTTTAGATCTAAGTCTAACAGAGCAGCCTTTAAAAATCAACTTTTCGAGAACTTCTTTTAGTGTTTATAGGGCTAATTAAGTGCTGTATTCCAAACTCAATTGTTCTTAAAGTTTTCGGAAAATTACTGCTTTGCTTCAAGAAACACTTTTTCGAGAAATACTTTTTTGTGCTTGTAGAGTTAATTAATTGCTAATTAAATGCTGCATTCCGAAATTATCGGATCTTATAGTTTTTAAAAAATGGCAGAGATTGTCGCTATCAGAGCAAAAACATATAATCTATACACCCGATATATAAACTATATCGGTTACCATTATTTGAGGTATTTTTTATAAAAAATCAATAAAATTTACATATTTCCTATGTTATTTAATTTCGGCCAATACAATTATATCCGTAAGAAAAGTACTTACCGACGTGGTTAGTAATGAACTTACCCACCGGTAAACCTATCTTACAGTCATAGGAACATCGCTTAGCAATCGAAAACCGTCCGGTCCTACAAAAATTAAGTTTTATCCCTTAGCTTTTTAGTATCAGAATTGTACATTTCTTCATTGGGAGAGATAATAAATTCAAAACCATTAAAATCTCAATTTTAAAGTGGAATTAAAAATGGATTACATAAAATTAAGTACTTTCAAGTTGCCGGGTGTACCTTTAAAGCTATAAATATCCCCACAATAGATAAATTGACATTATTATTTGTCTTAAAAGAACGTTCTCTCTCAAAAAATTATTAGAGCAATTAATTTCGGAGGGCCGCACTTAATAAGCCCTACAATCGCTAAAACAAAAATTCTGAAAAATTATCATTTTCAAAGGTTGCTCTGCTAGCTTTAGATCTAAAGCTAGCAAAGCAGCAACTTTTTTAATATCAGAGCAATTAATTTCGGAATACAGCAGTTAATTAGCACTTAATTAGCTCTACAAGGATCAAATAAGATTATCCCGAAATAATAGATTTTTAAAAGCATCCATTTTCCGAAAAACTATATATAAGAATAAATAATTTCGGAATACAGCACTTAATTAACAATTAATTAACCCTAAAAGCACTATAAAAGAAGTTCTAAAAAAGTAAGTTTTCAAAGGTTGCTATTTTCCAAAAAAAAACTATAACAGTAATTAATTTTGGAACACAGCATTTAATTAGCTCTACAACAAATTTGTATTTTTGATTCTACTCACTTTGCTCTGCCAGCTTTAGGGACGTAGAATTCTCAACATTTTAAAGTTATTTTCAGGGATACATAACTTTTTTTATGGAAAACGAGATGTTTAAAGATCTGACAGAGTAAACTAAATGAGCAGCTTTTGTTTCTGGATCTAAATGGCATATATTTCAGATCATTTCATTTAATGCAGCTGTGAAACCTGAGATAGATTTTTTTGACATTGGTCGACACATGATAAAATTCCTTTATGGTCGGACAAGTGCGGCTCTATGACTTCAAGAATGAAAATGTTATCATCTAAATTTGTGAACAGATTATCGACTCTAGTTTCTCTAGATTTAGTTATCCGCTGGTGTCAACAAAAACTTTTTCTAGCATATCATGTGATAAAAAATATGTTTGCGTTCAGTTAATTTATTGTCACTGGTTTTAAGTCTTAAAGCTATAATTAAAAGTCACCGACAGCCTGTACCTTATTATTGGAGTTTTTTCTGATAATATTCTGTGCAGATAATATTAAAAAAAATTACTATCACCATCCGGTGATCTGTAGGCACAACAAAAACTAATTTTCATATTTTTAAGCTGTGTTAATTCTATCTTCGCGCAAAGATCTTTTACACAAATGTTATGGAAATCTAAATTGGTCTTAGTATAAATGCCACCATGAATACAAATCTGTCGAATATGACTTATTAGTCTATATTCTCGCGGAATACGATACGATAGAGTTTATGTCCTCCATTTTAAATGAAACGTCAGTCAGTAGTAGTACGTCAATATTGTTCGTATTGTTAGTTCACTTTGTTCCCAATACATTGAATAATGATTTTATAAAAATAAATTTAAATACATAGTATAAATAAAAAAATTCAAAGAATGGTTTTTATCTAGAGCGATTTTTTCTTCTATAGATTCAAATGGCACCAGGTTTATCCACATGATCACAAACGAATAATTTATAAGTGCTTGGAATATATATCAGAAGACCCTATATGAGTGTAAAAGTCGTTGAAATGAAATTCATGTGTTTCGTTGTTGCCAGATTGCCGGACGCCCAATACGCGATGGAATGAAAGTTAACGTATTCAAAATGAATATTTTAGCGCCGCGCTGCGCCAGATATATCGAACTAATTATATTCGAATATCAATCAAAAATCTTTTGGGACGTGCATGGAGCGTCCTTCCAATTTTTGTTCCATCGGTTAAGATGATCATCTTGACCAGAATTACACTGATGTGTAATAGAGCGTCCGTATACGGACGCTCAATTACCACGGACGCTCTATTAAATGCAATTCGTCAATGTACGGACGCTCTATTGATAGGAAGATATATATATATATATATATATATATATATATATATATATATATATATATATATATATATATATATATATACAGGGTTTTGCATCCAAAATTGTTTAAATTATGAGCTTAAAAAATTGCGAACTAAAGTGACTTTAAGTAATCAGTTGTATTACGATAATGATAAGTTGGAACGCCCGGAATTTCAAACGAAAATTTAAGACGACAAAATTAAAGAAGAGACCATATCCGGCAACGTTTAAATAGATTTTTTTGAAAATCATAGATTTCCGAGTTACAGCAGTGCAAAAGTCTAAAATATGTGTCTTTACGCTATGTGGTGCAGGCAATTTTTTTCGAAAATTGAAAATATGAGACTGCTAGATTAAAGAAGTGATGATTAGCGACATTTAAATTGGAAATTAAAAAAAAATAGGTTTCCGAGTTACAGCGGTGCAAAAGTCTGAAATATGTGTCTTTACGTTATGTGGTGCGGGCAATTTTTTTCTAAAATTGAAAATATGAGACTGCTAGATTAAAGAAGAGATGATTAGCGACATTTAAATTGGAAATTAAAAAAAAACATAGGTTTCCGAGTTACAGCGGTGCAAAAGTCTGAAATATGTGTCTATCCGCTATGTTGTGCGGGATTTTTTTTATAAAATTGAAGATGTGAGACTGCCAAATCAAAGAAGAGATTATATGTTGCAACATTTAAATTGGTAATTTTTTCAAAAAATTACTGTTTTCGAATTACAACAATGGCAAAGTCTGACATATGTGTATTTACGCCGCGATGTTAAGTTATAAACAAAATATTATCTTCTTGGGTGAACGTTAAATGATTTTGATGACTAAGTAATGTTATACTCAAAAGTGTGAAATAAATATTTTTTTACTAAAAACAATCAACTTTCTTAGTTGGTGCACTGAAATTATTTCATATTTTTTAGGGCACCAACAATTAAAATAAAGTCGGTCCAATTTTTTATTAATAATATTTATTATTTTTTAAACCAGTTGTGCAACGCATTTTTTTAGTGAATATCACAGAACTGATTTTGATTAAATATTAGGACTATGTAAGAGCTACCAAAATAAGCAACAACATTTATAGCATCAAATTTAAAAAAAATATGTCAATATGACATCACCTTTTTTTTGGGCACTGTGTATATAGGCAGTAGGTTACAGATAAAGCAAAAATCAAGCTTGTAGAATGTGTATGTATGACCCTGTATATATAACTTTCAATCAAAAATAAAAGCCTAGAATCCTAGAAGATAATTTGCTATTTGATCCTACTAGTAGTACGTTTAGTACCTATCTTTTTCTTCCGTATCACAATATACTTCATGGTACTGTTGCGGAAAGTAATATTTTACGCATGCTCTGACTCAGGTGTTAAGTCAGTCATTCCGCCAAAATTTTTTGCTAACTAGATCGCTAGCGCTTACTAGCAGTTATCTCTTGTGGACACGGCCATCACTGAGTTAAATTTCAGTAGATATTTACATGTTTAGAATTTTTATTTTCTATCCATATATAATACCTAGATATTTATCATGAGCATCAAGTTAGCTAAACACCTGTCACGAATCGACTCGAGAGTAGGTGGATAATTTGCCGCTAATTAGTCGTGAATTAGTTGTGAAAATACCGATTTTGTCGTTTTCTGTTTTTTTGTTTTTTTCGGGTGCTTTGCTAACTTGATATAAAGTTAGCAAAGCACGCCTCCAAAAAATGACTTTACAGCGTTCGTAGAAAAATGGTAATAGAAAAAGAATTTGCCGCTAATTAGTCGTAAATTAGTTGTGAAGAAATTAATTTTCTAAATATTTTTTTTTTTTTTTTTTTTTTAGGTGCTTTGCTAACTTGATATAAAGTTAGCAAAGCACGCCTCGAAAAATGACTTTAGAGCGTTCGTAGAATAATGGTAATAGAAAAAGAATTTGCCGCTAATTAGTCGTAAATTAGTTGTGAAGAAATTAATTTTCTAAATATTTTTTTTTGTTTTTTTTTAGGTGCTTTGCTAACTTGATATAAAGTTAGCAAAGCACGCCTCGAAAAATGACTTTAGAGCGTTCGTAGAATAATGGTAATAGAATAAGAATTTGCCGCTAATTAGTCGTAAATTAGTTGTGAAGAAATTAATTTTCTAAATATTTTTTTTTGTTTTTTTTAGGTGCTTTGCTAACTTGATATAAAGTTAGCAAAGCACGCCTCGAAAAATGACTTTAGAGCGTTCGTAGAATAATGGTAATAGAATAAGAATTTGCCGCTAATTAGTCGTAAATTAGTTGTGAAGAAATTAATTTTCTATATATTTTTTTTTGTTTTTTTTTAGGTGCTTTGCTAACTTGATATAAAGTTAGCAAAGCACGCCTCGAAAAATGACTTTAGAGCGTTCGTAGAATAATGGTAATCGAATAAGAATTTGCCGCTAATTAGTCGTAAATTAGTTGTGAAGAAATTAATTCTCTAAATTTTTTTAGAAAATTAATTTCTTCACAACTAATTTACGACTAATTAGCGGCAAATTCTTATTCGATTGCCATTATTCTACGAACGCTCTAAAGTCATTATTCAAGGCGTGCTTCGCTAACTTTATATCAAGTTAGCAAAGCACCCAAAAAAACAAAAAAAAATATTTAGAAAATTAATTTCTTCACAACTAATTTACGACTAATTAGCGGCAAATTCTTTTTCTATTACCATTATTCTACGAACGCTCTAAAGTCATTATTCGAGGCGTGCTTTGCTAACTTTATATCAAGTTAGCAAAGCACTGAAAAAACAAAAAAAATTTAGAGAATTGATTTCTTCACAACTAATTGGCGACTAATTAGCGGCAAATTCTTATTCTATTACCATTATTCTACGAACACTCTAAAGTCATTTTTCGAGGCGTGCTTTGCTAACTTTATATCAAGTTAGCAAAGCACCTAAAAAAAAACAAAAAAAAATATTTAGAAAATTAATTTCTTCACAACTAATTTACGACTAATTAGCGGCAAAAACTTATCCCATTCCCATTTTTCTACGAACGCTGTAAAGTCATTTTTTGGAGGCGTGCTTTGCTAACTTTATATCAAGTTAGCAAAGCACCCGAAAAAAACAAAAAAACAGAAAACGACAAAATCGGTATTGTCACAACTAATTCACGACTAATTAGCGGCAAATTATCCACCTACTCTCGAGTCGATTCGTGACAGGTGTTTAGCTAACTTGATGCTCATATATTTATCGTTACATTTGGTTCCACATTGATGTAACGTAAGTAGACACCGAAAAGGGGGAAAAGCACTATATTAAACAACTGTTGGTAGGGGTATCCAGTTAAAATATATTCAAGAATGTGGCACTTCTGCTTGTAACAATCAAATAACACTATTTTGTTGAGAAGCATCGATTTTCAATAATGATTAATTATTATAGAAACAAAATTATACACCAGTTACAACTTACCACACACAATACTTCGACAGATACAAAAAAAGTAGAACCATTATTTTTCACTTTTATAACTCTATCAGAACTTTATTAATACTGGAGAAATAACCATAAATACGGAATGAGGTATATATATACTATCGGTAGGTACCGGCCTCGACTGATTTATGGTATTCCCATAAACAGCGCCGCGCCACCGTTTAGTGTTAAATTATCGTTTTAGTTCACCAACTTGAAAAATAATAAAAAAAATATTGATACTCCATTACGAATATAGAGGTCCGTGGAAGCTAAACCAAGAACACAGGCGTGTATATATATATATATATATATATATATATATATATATATATATATATATATATATAATTAAAGAAATCTATTAGTTCATTAATCAATGAGATATAAAATATAAAAATAAGATGAAGCTCTACACCTTTATGCTTATATTTAGTCGGATACAACCACCCACTAGAAGCGGATCACGTGATTTCAAGCTTGTTAGCTTTCATCAGCGCCACATAAGTGGAAGCTGTATCCAACTAAACAAAAGCAACTGGAAGTAAGTCAAAAACTTTGAGACATTATCTACCAGTGGGACACAATTCGCGCCACCTAGGTATTGAGAGCACAATTACGTTTAACGTAAGTATGTATAATAATTAAAGAAATCTATTAGTTCATTAATGAATGAGATATAAAATATAAAAATAAGATGAAGCTCTACACCTTTATGCTTTTATTTAGTGGTTGTATCCGACTAAATAAAAGCATAAAGGTGTAGAGCTTCATAAACCTGAAACGGGTCGATATCTATTCTCAATTTGACAATTTATAATATATATATACATATATATATATATATATATATATATATATACATATATATATACATATATATATATATATATATATATATATATATATATATATATATATATATATATATATATATATAATATTAACCCCTTTTTGCACCCCCTCAAAAATTTAAATGAGAATGACCGAAGTCTGTCAACAACTTACAAATATCAAAATAACAGTAGCCTACTAGATTGACAAAATGGTGTATAAGAATTCCAAGATCGCCTTGCTTATTGTAAACATGTGAATGGTGCTCATTTTGAACATTTAATTTAACTGTAAAATAAATTGAAAAATACTTCCTGAACATTAAGTAACATTATTTCCTTCATTTCTCTCAATGTTTAAGAATTTTACATTTTCAAAATAAATTTTCTCGCTTATCATTGCATCAAATTTGAAAAACTTAGTATTGCTGAACAAAAAATCTATTTCAAAAAAGGTTTTACAACACCCCCTTCAGATGGTGCTCATAATTCAGAGGGGGTGCAATAAGGGGGTATTATTTTCATACTAAAATTTGTCAAATTGAGTGTAGAAATCGACTTGTATCAGGTTTTTTGGAACAAATACATAATAACGCTAAAAATTAATCTGTTCCATACCTATGGACCTCACTGTATATTTTTCTCGCGTTATGGCTAGGTACGTATACAATAGGGATTATTTCAGTAAAACGGAACAGTTTGTTTTCCGTATTGCCGACATCATTTTTATAGTGATGACAGTAGTGAATATTTGCTTGTGCGCCACGTTAATCGCTTGAAAATAAATTCATATATGAATCGAGTAAATATTTGCACTCGCTTTTTATACAGTATTTCCATTTCTATATTCATTGACAAATTCCATTATCTTGAATTAAATAGATTTCAACGTATTTATGCAATCAATTTTGTCTCGACACTTGAATATTTCTACTTTACATTTGACAAATTTGCAGTGGTTTCATAACTATATAAAGAAATACAAGTACAACTCATTTTCAATTCGCTTGACTGGAATCGTTTTTAACAGCACAAGATCAGAGATGGCGCTCTCTAAGCTTGAATTTGAAATATAAGCGATATATTACTATATATTGCTACAAATTTTGTCGTTTTTTCGGAGAAGGTCTAGAAAAAACCCATGACATAGCAAGTATAAGATAAATAGATAACAAGTTTGAAATTTGATTGAAAATTTTGATATTTCTGAATATTTTGAGATGTTGGCGTTTATCAAATGGTAATTCGAACAAACTATAGATATATGACTAGTGGGTAAGGCGCTTGACTTACAGCCGTGAGAAGACCGTGAGTTCGAATGCGACTAGATCAAGGACCCTTTTTCTCTCAAGAAAATTCCCGGAAATAATTCCGGGGATACAAGGATCGCTAGTAAATGGCGAAAACTATCAGGTGACATCACTTGCCTCTTACCAACCCGCATTAAGGCTGCATGCTAAGGCCTTAGGAAAACCCCCTCATTTGGTAGGATAGAGTCCCTTAAACTGTAGATCTCTTTGTTCGTAGCAACAATGTAAAGGACTGAAGAGGATAGATCTATAATAAAAATTGGTCAAGTTTGAGTGGGGCATGGGTAGAAAAGGGTTCTGTACTTTTGATTGTAACTTGAGTCAGAGCGTCCGTAATGTCATTCACCCTACCACACGGAAGAACTGAATACTTTACCTACTTACTAGTGCGATAATATGAGAAGTTATCATCAGGCTGTGTGGATATTGAACATCTTTGTCAAGACATTCAGTGCTTTAAGATTGACATTCAAGGGAGGAGATGTTTCTAAATCTCATTTATTTTCAGCTGAATTAGATAGAGACGCGACTTCTCATATCACATCACACAGAAGATAATTCCTCAGTTGAACAAAGTATCCTTATCACAATCGTGTGTCCAAACACACTGCCATTTTTTAATAATACTTGGATTTGTCTTTCCACCACTGTACTAGTTCACCCTAACCATTTCTCTCTCTCTCTCTCTCTCTCTCTCTTTGCAGTCTCTCTTCTATATTCTGTGGCTTACGCGCCGCTTCATGATTAACGTTGATGGCGGCGTCCACGTTATCGCGACGTTGGCAGTCCAAGCGGCAAATTAATATATGCCGCCGCGCCCGTTTACCGAACGTAAGCTAGCGGTACCTACCGATGGATGTCGCCTCACTTTATGCACACACACACATACTGATAACGCGAATGAGGTATATAAATATGCCAATGTATGATTTTTTATTTTTGGCGTTTATGTTGGGCAAGGCCAAATCAATATTCAATACTTGTATGTACAGAAACTTCTCAATATTTGCCCCATTACAAGAGGCAATATTGAGGGATGGAAATATCTAATCTTTTATGGAATTTGCTATTAAGCCTGTACTTGAGTTAGCCATTAATTCGTCTTGAGTTATTTCACAAAGCCAAATCATATGCCCCAGGATGAGATGACAAAAAATAGCCTTTTGAAGGAATTCAACGCAAAACTAAGTAGCAAATGTGAATGGGAAGGAGACACTATCTCAAGATGGAAGAGAAATACCATTAAATGTTATACAGATGGATGGAAAATAATAGAAGGGACTAGAATAGGAGGATATGAGCCTGGAACCAAGTATTTTTCCCGATCATTTTCCAAAATGCTTCCAGTTCAACACAGAAATACAATTTCGCACAAAAGAGATTTTCATCATGTTAGACAACCAAGCTGCCATGAACTCTGAGAACTTACATGTAATCAACTTCAAGATCGTTTGAAATGCCAAGAAAAAACAAAATTTCTATAAATTCCATAAAACTCAGATTAATAGAGGAACAAGAATGCAGATTTTATGAGGATGAGGACAGAACATTTATCCGAATTCTCTCAAAATGCAAATCCTATGGTGGAAAAACTCAACTAGTGACCAAATTTACCGAAAGGAGCAAGGGCCATTAACCATAAAAAGAAAGAACAACAATTAGAAGAGGAAGATATATCTACCTATCTTGAAGCCATCCGATATCCTATACTTTCTACTATTACTACTACTAATACTTTCGTTATTTGAAGTCCTAAATGGCTGGGACAACCCTGATAAACAGAGTAGACTAGTTCTTATTCCTTTTTCGGCTTAATTCATTCATCTTTGGACAAAGGCCTCTGCCCAGCTACCCTTAATCTCTGTTCTGGAGGCTTTCTCCTGGAACACGATTTGATTCTCTATTCGAATTCAAAATCGAGTTCTTCGAAATTAATTGTCTTTGTTTCTAATTTCGGGATTCTAATCAGTTCCAAATACGATTTATCATTAAGTCGGCACCTATTATCAATTGTTTTCGACTAATTCGAACATTCACATCGCGATCCTATCGGATGTAAATCCCCTGGAATATCTGTTTCCAGTACAGACCAACAATTCTCTTGAAACCTTCTCCCCATCTCACCTGTGGACGTCCTCCATTTCTGTGCTAGATCACTACGTTCCATCTGTTCAATCCATCGTTGACGAATAATTTCAATTCAACAGACGATGGAGTACAAAATAAGCACTTCAAAAATTCAGAACTCTGAAGTTTGGATTATTATTATTGGATTGGATTATTATTGGATTTTTAGATATAAATTTTTTTATTTTTCTAATATTATTTTAGAGAAGCAATACGAAAATTGTAAGAACCATAAGCTATGATAGTGGTTAAGATATGTATATAAATGTTTCACATTTCCATCAAAATAATACTTCATATTTGAATTTTTTTTTAAAGTGTGACTGTTATCATTCTGATCACACATATACCAATGTATCCAGTTCAGATACCTGAACACTGTTAAGTGTTCACGACTAATCCATTTATTAGGAATATTAGCTCGTTGATCAGCAAGCTTCACAATGTTGGTGACAAGACACCTCGTTGTCGAAAACCTCTATCTAACGCTAGTTCACACTGTGTGTTTCAGCAGTTTGATTCAATGTGATATCATCCGATCTATGTATGCTTCATGCTTAGTTGTAGCTATTCATAAAGATTATACCAGTATTCTATCAAATCAATCACCAATGTAGTATGAGAAAAAGCGTCACCATGAATCTCTATTTAAAACAATTCCTCGTCATAGAGTTCCCATATTTTTCCAATTAAACATTTATCGTTTACCTCCTCTCTTCCTTTGAATATTATAAACGGTGATTGTAAATTGTCCCACATGCCGTTTTGCAAACAGCCGGGACAACTGTTCGCGCTCTAATGGCAGAGAAAAGTTGTACTCTACCGAATTTATTATGCTCATATTAAATGTACGTTTCACCATCAACTTGGGTGATTAGTTATAGCGTATCCGAATTCTAACGATAGTAGTTGTTGTTGGTCCCTAAATGGCGGAAATGTCGTTCGTATGTATTTATGCAATGAGTATAAGACTTTGCAAAGTTTACTTGGGCAGAAGAGTCAAGAGTTTTGTGTGTCCAGAAAGTTGCCAAACGGATGGACCGATTACAGTTTGCTTCCTAATGAATTTAGATATGTCCACAATTAGCCAATATATATATATATATGTCCTAGTTCAAGTCTTAGCTGAATTTAGTTAATATGTGTATTTTCCATGTCAAATGTGAATGTAATATATTGATATCATGGTAATACTTGTGTTAAATAAGTCGATTTTGTACAAGAGGTACAATATTGGGCCAAGGATGCAGCCCCGAAGAATACCTGCGTGTTTAAGACTTAGTTCTTTGTATTCAACTCGACTTCCAGGTAGGGCTTCGCCAGCTAAAAATGGGGATTAGAAAGCAGCTTCTTTACATTGATTTGTAATCTTGTGATACAAAAGAACTGGGTATGGTACAAAAATGTATATGATAATATTCAACGTGTTAATTGTTTTGGCAGGTGTCATATATAAAACACTGTTAGTGGTTTTTCTGTAGTACGCTGATTCGTGTTTTGTATTCTCATTGACTTTTCTTGTTACATTACCGTGCTTTTATATTATATTTATTTGTAATTGTTGATTTTCCAGAATACACTACAAGATCCATAACCAATCTAATTAAAGGTAAGAATTACTTTTATGTTCAATCGAACAGCATATGAAGTTCAAGTCTTAATTTTGTCAAGAATATACTTTTTTCTTATTCACAGCTTGTATTATCATTGTATAGGTTTCTAAAATAAAATAGATATCAATTGTTCTTTTAACTAGTACTTAGAGAACATAACAACTACAATTACCTGTTTGATTGTGTTGTTGGAATTGAATCAAAATGCTGTGCAAATGTTGTTCATAGTGAGCAACGCTTACAACACAACTTGCGCTTTTGTTTTTGGTAGACTTGCAATACAAATGAAACTATGTATTCAATAAACTGGATTCAAGACAAAGCAACTGCTAGTTTAATGTTACAAGCGGATATCGTATTATCCCACTTCGTAGAATAATTAATCGAATTTCCTATTTCAATTGTCTGGTTAATGAATATTAATTTATATGATACTGTTATGGATGCACTTATAGCTAATAAATGCACACTTATTTTAAACGTGGACATAGGTTTCATCAGGCACGGTTCCTGTAAAGCAGAAATTTTACCACAAAATTTAACTGTATCAGAACACGTATAATTTTTAGATCTAAAAGTGATTGAAATAATATAATTATATCATTTTGTAGATCAAAGTGCAAAATTTGGATATCACACTGAATCAAAGTTATCGAAGATTAATCTAAATTAAACCATCGCATATATAGGGTGGCTCAAAAATTCCTGGCCAACTTAAATGTTTTTTAATGAAATGTTTTTTTAATCGCATTTTTTGATTCGAATAAACGTTCTGAACAATTATTATGTAACACGTCATATGGTTAACCCGTTAGCTTATGAAATAAATCGAATTAAAGAACATACAAATGATTTACGATATTACACATTCATTTTATGTTTTTGCAAGCTGGGGCCAGAATATTTTATGTCACCTTAGAAAATTAGAATGTACTAAATGTGCACAAGCGAAATTTTCCAATAAATTAATAATAATAATAATAAAAAATATAAGTAAAAAATTAATTACCAGCTTTATAGGAACAAAATTAAAATTAAATCGTTATTAAATTAGATGCTCAAAATGTCTACCTGACAATGAGTTGTAATAAAATCTGTCAGTGACATTTTGCAACATTTCATGACTAATTATTAATTCAAATTCTTCAATAAGTCTTCTTCTCAATTCGTTGAGACCGGCAGGATTTGTAACATACACTCTATTTTTTAAGTATCCCCAGAGAAAACAATCGAGGGGCGTCAAGTCCGGCGACCTAGCGGGCCATTCATTCTATTTGACCCCTTTGGCCTATCCAGCGATTAGGTTTATTGAGGGAAGTTTTTACAGCCTACAAATACACATTTTAGGAAAATTTCAACTGTCTACCCCCTGACAGACTGACGGATGGACAGGGATGTCTTAGTAATTGGATCCCGTTGGTACTCTTTGAGTACGGAACCCTAAAAACAAAAACCCGTAGGTAAAATATTTGGCCAATCTTAATTATCATATTACCTATGAAATAAAATTGTTCCAGTGTCGATATCACTGTTTGTTCCAGAGTCATTACGATACGAAGAGGAAATTCGGAGTTCTATTAAAGATAGAAAGAAGTTATTAATATGTTGGCAATATAGAAATCATTGAATTCTGAGAAAAAATCTGAAGTCCCTTTGGTAAGTAAATAAGATCGCTTCTCTCAAAGAAAACTTTTCACCGAAAAGTTTTATCTGGAAAATTCGCAGGGCTCGGATAAAAAAAGCGGTGGACGCTAACTATAACTTATATAAAGTGGATAAACGAAAATCTCTTGAGAGATATTAGGTTATTATGAATACTAATTTGGAATTTAATCTGAAATATGGAGAACAGGCTACTTGGGAACTTTTGCGGCAAACCGAACATGGCGGTAGCTATATATGATATACCTAATTTCTTCTACCTGCTAGACTTTTTATCAAATTTAACGATTCTCAAAGAAGACCAATTTGAAATCGCAAAATGAGTTCTTGACATAATAAAGCTACAAAATTCCACACAGCTTCTTTTGATTACGGCGTCATTAGGAAATCCCAGTGACGTCATCATGACATTTTCTCAAATGGGAACATTCCTGAAAATGCCCAAACGTAAGACAATGACCGTGAGCTGAGAGTATTCGAGGTAAAAGGCATTAAAATTTGGAAATCTGAATAAAGGGACAGAAACTAGTGTTTTTTTTTGGTATATCATAACTAACAAAATGACATAATAAACAAAAAAACTAATCAGATAAGGTTTGGCGTAAGACATCAAGTGATCTTTTCATTTCGTTACAACCTTTTTGATCCGACTTTCCAAACGGAGGAGGTAGACAATTCGACTATATGTCTGCTGCATGTTTTTTATAGATGTTCGCGCCGATTTAAATGATTTTTTTTTATTTGAGAGAGGAGTATTGAGAACTGGTCCCATTGAAAAATATAAATATTAAACATGCCCTTCCCCTCAAAAACTTCCCCCAAAGGAGTGGTGGGGGCAATTTTTCCCGAAAATTGAACATCCGAGACGGCAGAATTAAATTAAATTCCATATCCGAAAACGTTTAAATTGGACATTTTTAAAAATAATCATAGGTTTCCGTGTTACAGTCTGAAATATGTGTTTTAGCTATGTGGAAGGGGCACATTTTTCCGACAATCAAAAATTCCAGACCATATCCTGAAACGTTCAAATTGAACATTTCAAAACAATCATGGTTTTCGAGTTACAGCAATGGTAAAGTCTGAAATATGTGATATGTGTATGTCCGCTATGTGGAAAAGACATTTTTTTCGAAAATTGAAAACATGAGATGGCCGAATTAAAGAAGACATTATATTCATGTATCATCATTTATTTACGGTTTCTATTATAAATGTTGAGAGTCTATAAAATGCAATAAGTACCTAAAAAAATTACCTGGTGAACTTTTGTTACAATTTAGCTAAAATCAGAAATACTACTCTTGCCTGTCAAAGAAATTTGAAACTTGAGAATATTCAATGCTGATTTATTTTTACGAAAATAGACAGCATAAGAGAAAACTATTTCTGCAGAATATGACAACAAAATGAGAAGTATATATAATAAACTTGGATTCACTGTAAATCGAAATGGCATTCCTGCTGGAAAATGGTAGGTATATAACTCTTTACGATCATAAAAGTGGAAATTTTATGAGAACCTCGAGACATCCCCATCCAGATATTACAAATATATTATTTCAAGAAGCTCAAATTCGTCATCACTACCAATCACGAAGTTACGATCCCTTTTACGATGACAGCTCTAAGAAGTCATCTAATACTTCAACTCGTTAGGACACTATGTAATGAATAAAGTAAAAGAGTCTGAATCCTACTTTACGACTCTCTAGGCTCTCAGCGAATTTGAGGTAGTAAAATTAATACAATCAATGTTAGAGGGAATGGGATGAAGGGATTTCAGTTGGGGATAGTCTCATGTCTACGGTAGAAGGATAAGACCCTTGATTTGATGATTCAACAAGACCTTCAAGTGATATTTGCTATAAAAGTTCGTTGCGATCTTGCCAGTCGCCATTGAGTAGCTTAAATAATCTATCGTTAAAACAGGAAAATGAGTGGCGAACTTTTCTTTCAATTCGATGATGTGTATCGTATCGATGATGTGTATCGACTCAATAAGAATGGTTTTATCCAGCTATTTTGGACGTTTGTGCGCTGTCTTTTGAGATCATATCTTTACTTGTGTCTGAGATCAATTTCGTAAATTAATCTGGCAACGACTAAGAATATGTTGTTTTTTTTTTCGATGTTTCGGTTCTACGTTGAAAATAATTCAAATATTTTGTTGAAACTGGATGTATCCTAGTAAGTATACATCCCTTTCCTACTGCTACCCTAAAAAGCTATTTACGGAAAGTATTGTAATCGTGTAAGATTTTCGGTAACGGGTTTTCAACAGATATTCATGTTTTAGGATCCGCTGAGTCTAAAAAAACATATTTTTAGGCATTGATTGGTCTGTCTAACTGTCGTCTGTGCCAAGATTTTCTCGAGAGTTACACCGATTTTGTTGCTATCTTTTTTGTTTTACAAGGTATCGATAAACAAAAAACGGCTTTAACGATTTGGATAAAGCTTGTCTAGAACATTCTTCTTAATCAACTGCTACAGGAGAGTAAGTTATACTCAAATAAACTGTCAAACGGGTCCTCCTTCGTGAAAATTGAATATGACCATTGATGTTTGTCGTCACACTCAAATAAATATAGCAAACATACAACCGAATTACATACCTCCTCCTTTTTTGGAAGTCGGTTTTAAAATCTGGTTATTTGCCTACAATTTGGCGGAAAATAAATCCTACTCTATTTCAACATTGTTTTTGAGAAACAATGAATGAAATCAAGTGATCATCTCCATTAAATGACATAGTTCAGTTCAATGTATCATTATATTGAGAAGCCGTTGTTACAAAGATAATGTTGGCATTTTATTTATTTCATTTCTCCTAGTCAGATCGGCGACTGTCCCCCTCAGACACCGTTACAGTACATGCCAAAAAATATTTATGCAAGATTTGAATCCGCCTCCATACAGATCTACTTCTACTTTGAAGAGCGTTGAGAAGAGGATTATCCAAAAAAAAGATACCCAATCCCACCCGATCTCTCTAATTAAGAATTAAATATAGATGAAGATGAAGCTTAGTTTCACCTCAGTGACAGCATATTGATCGACAGGATATCAAAAAAAACTATTATTTACAAAAAATAGGACCGACTTGAAAAGTATTAGAGCCAACAGAATAATTATTCAGTTCACCATTGATAAAATCGGTCCTATTTTTTGTAAAAATATTTATTCCACATTTTTAGTGTTTCATTAGACATGAAAAATGATTAAAGTATACTTGTATTCAGTAATTTGATAACATGGCGTACATTCCCGAAAAATGTCCAATTTAAACGTTTAAATTTTTCAAAAAAATGCCCACTCAATCCCCAATGGGGCAGTTTTCAGGGGGAAGGAGTCGTTGGATCTATTTTTTTGATATAGAACATTTTCCTATAGGTCTTCTTCCCAATTAAAAGCAACAATAATCAAAATCGGTGAACCTTTACTGAGCAGAAGGCGCGTACATTCTAGATTTAAAAAATGTTGGTCAAAAAGCGGAAGTGCTCATCTTCATCCACAGAAAATAGACGTTTGGGTTGGAAATGGACGTCGCAGATTAGATGGGCTGACATTTATATTTCTAATATTTCTTACCTAAATGCACTTAATGGGAATGGACATTTTTGAATCACTCGATACAACCTTAACCTACATTCACTATTCACTAAACGTGATCAATTCTGAGATTCATCCTCCTACACCTTCCATCAGTGAAATGTAGATTTATAGATTGGAACCTCTTAGATATCTATATATTATTACCCATCTGAATATTCATTGGCAAAATACCGAAGAAATTTATTCATGTAATCCTTTTCTCCACTCCAGCCACAGGTTTCTCTACGCGTTATTCAATTAACGCAAAGTAGAATTATCCCATAAAATTAAGAACCCATAAATATTCAGCAAAAACGTCGAAGCGAAGCACGGCAACAGAAAAGACAAAAAGTGAACCTACTAGAGACATAGGAGGATAGGTATAGGTAGGTAGGTATATATCGGGGGATACCGAAGAACTAATTAACGACTATACAGAAGGGGGCGCTAGGTCTGAATCTTCAGGGACTTGAATCAGGTGATATCAGGAAGGTGGATAATGTGAATTTCTACATATCGAGCGATCCAAGTTCTATTGCAAGGGAGAACGAAAATATCAATAAATGCGACAATTTTATTTATTTAAATGTTCAAATTGTGTGCCCTCTACTTCTAAACAATAATAATAAAATCTTTGCTCTATTTCTGAACGAACATTACGAAATATTTCGGATGTAAGTTGTAAAATGTTTAAAAAATAATTTCTCGATAAAATGCTGTTTATAATATTTCGTTTCTCTCAATACAAAAATCTGGTGTGTCCACTCACACGACTTTCCTA
Organism: Crioceris asparagi; assembly: GCA_958507055.1. Classification (NCBI taxonomy): domain Eukaryota; kingdom Metazoa; phylum Arthropoda; class Insecta; order Coleoptera; family Chrysomelidae; genus Crioceris; species Crioceris asparagi. Next base: position 10,551,742 of record OY293828.1, read on the forward strand.
CCGCTCGCAGGAAAATTCCAGTAAATGAAAAATTTTACACTATTTCAATACTTTCCTTACATAGCGACGATAATAGCGGTAGTAAATCCTCGGGTCAAATCGTGCTACCACTCATTTTTTTGAAACGTTTAGCCAGAATCTGAAGAAACATGTGGAAAATATGGAATTCAAGCATAAGTTTTTTTGTACTTTTTCTCAGAGATGGCGTTATGTGTTGGTGGTAAAGAGCTCTCAGAAGATTACTTTAGGCAAGTTTTATCAAAATCCTTAGAGCCGTTTTCTCGCTGCAGTCTTGAGCAAATCACGTTTTTTGGCTATAGCTCAGCACCCAGTGTATACAGGATTCTCATTCAGTACCACCGGCGAGTGATATTGGTACCAAACAAAACAGAAAAGAAAGCAACAAAATACACTGATCCTTTCCTGAGATAATACTGTCACAGACAGACAGACAGACAGACCAATTGCTGAAAATATATTTATTAGACTTAGAAAACTCGAAAATTTCACACAATTACAATACTTTCCTTATACAGATACTATAGTAGCGTAGGAAAGTAAAAACTTCATACTTTATCAAAACGTGTTTACCGGCTTTTATTTAATAGAGACCAGTAAAGATACCGTAAAATCATCATAACATTGATTGAATTTCAATTAGTGAAGATGGTCTATAAAATCTCTGAAAAGTGGAAATAATTAATTTATTTGACAAAAATAACGACAGGCCATCGAGATAAAATTACTTCGCATCGGTACGTCTTAAAATAATAAATTTTCCGAAACTGGATCGGATCAAGCAACAAAAGTCAACGTGAGAATATCGTAAGTACTGAGGAAAATCAGGTAGCTGTCCTTTGTCACATAGCAAATTAAGCCTCATTTACTTCGGAATTTCGGTACCTAGTTGCCGCCGAATCTTAAATTCATAAGTATCACCCATACAAAATGTCTTTGCTACATCAGCTTAATGATCCTGATCGCCCGATCCGTGTGCAGTTCTGTGAGGATATGAATAATCGTGCCCGAAGAAATCCGACATTTTTGTATTCAATCTGATTCTCCGATCAATGTACGTTTCAAATGTATGGACAGTCAATCGCCATAACTGCCACTATTGGAACGATGAAAATCCAACAATATTTCATAAAAGTCATTCGCAGCATCCGGGGAAATGGAATGTTTGGGCTGGCATACTGGGACACCACATCATAGGACCTCTCTTCCTACCGGAATATCTAGATAGAGACGTATCTGGATCTGCTGGAAACGCACACTTACTCGATGATTGTGGAAACATCGCCTCAACAGAAGACGATGTGCGGTTTCATCAAGATGATGCTCCACCACATTATACCGCAGCTGTACGTAATTTTTTTGTCAGAGTTTTCCAAATCATTGAATGGGGCGCAAGAGGTTTAATTGGGTAGCCTCCCAGATTGCCCGATTTAACGCCGTCAGACTTTTTTCTATGGGGATACTTGGGAGTCTAAAATTTATGCAACACCACTAAACACACTTGTGCAACTTCATCGGCGGATAGTTGAAGAATGTAGTCAGATTAAACTAGAAATGATTCGAAATGTTTGTTCAGATGTAGAGAAAAGATTGTATTATTGTTTGGAAGTGGTGGGCACACACTTTGAACATTGATTTAAATATATTCTGTCTTGGTTTTGAATTGATGATTTTATTGCCCTAGTCCCACGAAAATTAAAAAAGTTGTGTTTCGTCGTAATCAGAATCAAAACAGCTTTAAAAATAAGGTTTCGCTCAACATAGGGTGCCATTTAAAATGTAAGGGTATCTACTTTACGCCCCTGTCTAAGAGGGTAGGTTCCAAGACACTGTCCATTATATGTAAAATTGACGTGCCTTGACAATTTTTGCAAAACCTATTCCATTGCGAAATAATAGGGATGAGAAGTTTGAATTGGCACACCCTTTATATTGGAATCCATTGTATTTATATACTGTCTACTATCTGCAACGTTTTGTTTTTCATTCAAGAAAGGCTTTTGCCAAAGTTGTTGCTAGTAATTGTTTTCTAGTCTATTCTCCAACATACACCATTGTGAAACTACCAGCTCATTAACTACTGATTTTTGTAAGAAATTTACTTCCCTGAATTTTTTAAAAAAGCTTTCATTTTTAGGTAAATTTCTTATAAAAATATACCTATTGCGATCGTTCACACTTTTGAATTTCGAAAGAATGTCAACGGCATGTTGTTATATGTCTATAAGTTAGTCCAAAAAAACATTTGGTTCAAAAGTTTATATATATATATATATGGGATATTACGAAATTTGTTAACACGATAGAGGTCGCAGTTTTGAAGGTATCAAGTTCAAATTTGCTACAAAAATCAATCTCTCAAATATCTCGGTCGAGTTCGTTATTGGGCAATATCGGGTAAGTAGTTTCAAAATGGCGACCATTCAAACATTTAAAAAAATTATCAAAAAAGAGCAGTAGTGTAAATATTATTAAAAATAATTTTAGGTTATAGATATAATCAGTACCTACAACTTTTGTTCAAAGCAATTTTTCATAAAATACACAGGTAAAAAAATAAAAATTAATAAAGAAAATTAACAAATATTGATAAAACATGAACACTCAATATAAATTTGATGTAATTGTACATTTTCTGGAGATCTTAATATAGACCCTGATTAAAAAAAAATATAGTATATTTATTGAAAAGAAATAGACGAAAAAAAAATCTGCCTTGAAGTGGACTCGAACCCTGTCTGCTTTATATTCAACAGTCAAAACAAAAACCTCTAGCCGCAAGGCTATGACAATTTTATTTAATATTTGTAGGTATACCAATGAAAAGGTTGTTAAAATTTCAATTCAATGAATTTGGAAAAATTTACCTTTCCGCTGACTACAGGCCATCGGGATTTTTTAAATTAGGAATATATTACTTCGCAGAATTTGATGAAATTATGCATCTGATAAAACCAGCCCGACATGGATATCATATTTGGTTCTTGAAAAAATTGAGATAAATCTTGATTGAAACCATTTTTTCGTACTCAAATGACCTTAAAATGTGTAAATATGTCATAATTCGATTTTTGGAACCATTACTATAATATTCTAATAAAATTTAAAAAATATGGTCACGTTTCTGCAAGACAAGTAATACTATAAACTATTTTTGATTAACTAATAATTACAGTTTTAAGGGTAAGTTGTCCTCATCCAAAATAAAAATGTTCCTGATCAAAAACTTTTACTTTAATTGTTACTAGAAGAAGCCCATTTCTTCGTCCGTGAAATAATCACTGGAAGTTCCGTACAATATAGAATATTTAAGGAAAATCAAAAATTACTACCACCACATTTGAACAATGGAGCTTTAAAAATCGTCATGTGTTTTGTTAAGGAATTTGGGAATAGATCACCACTGATGATTTCAACTTAGCTGGTGTAAGACATGTCAGACAAAAAATATTCTGACATTGACGAGCATGTTAGTGACATAACTCCGGTTCTAGACATCGGACAGCAAACAGATTTCTTATATGCAATAACCAACTATGTCCGAAGAACTCCTTAAAATTTCATTCAAATCGATCGAGTGGAAAAAACAATATTTGTATTGTTCTTATATATAAAAACATTTTCAATATGAATTGCATGATAATAATGTTCGGAACATTGTATTTTGTACGTTATAAGTGAGTTTTCCAGTACTCACTGTACTGAGATAATAGAAAAAAAAAACAAATACTACTTTCAAACTTTTATATAATATTCACGAAACACTGGATCGACCTCTTATCATTTCTTTAGCTTGCCAAAACAGTTAATAATTATTCACAAAAAACGCTTTCTTAACATTTGTAAGATAACTTTACAATTTACTCCACTAAACAAGTCAAAAACTTGATGAATCAGTAGATCCAGCTGGTAATTAATCCTAATAAAGGAACGTCGTCTTAGCCGCTGTTAACTCTTTTGTGTTGGGTCTAAATAGCTTTGAGCCAACAACATTGTTTTGGATGCCAGGAAAGTTCTGTCTGTTGAGTTGATAAAGTGTGTATGTAGATCCTTCCATCTTCAGTACCTTATAACTTGACTGTGCTATTTAATTTTCTGAATAGTTTATGGAGAGTAGGTAGGTGAATTCTAACAGAAAGCTCTGGGAAAGAACACAATATAATATGATGTATTCTTCTCCTTGGCTTGACAGAAAGTGATAAGAAAAAAAAAGCACAATAATACATTGTGCCATAAACTATTGATGGATGAATAGGGATCTCAGAGACTAATAAAAAAATCTGTTGTGTCCACTCACATGACCTTTATTCAAATTTCACCAAATATCATCCGATCAATCATGCGACCATTCATATTTCTCAGCGTGTCAAAATAAACGAAAATGGTCATACTAAATTTGACATAGGATGAATCGTTCACCCAGATGGTTATAGTATAATAGTTTGGGCAAGTTTCTTCAAAATCATTAGAGCCGTTTTCGCGCTACAGTCTTGAGCATAACACGTTTAGGGCCTATTTCATAATGAATCCCTAATGGGAGATCAGTTAATTCTTCAATTCGCCTAACTCATATCTCGATGACGGAATAAAGAGTGCATTTTTTTTAACTTTTAAACGTCAGTCACCTTATCTTTCGTTCTTTTAATGTAACTTTGAATTATATGTCCAATCAAAAAAATTATGATTTTTGTTTAATGTTGGATTAAAATTAATAGGAGATTAAGGGCCGATTTCATAATGAATCCTTAATAGGAGATTAGTTAATTCTCCAATTTGTTTAAATCATATTTCGATGATGGAATATTGATAGGAGATTCAGGGCCGATTTCATAATGAATCCTTAATGGGAGATTAGTTAATTCTTAAATTTGTTTAAATCATATCTGGATGATGGAATAAAAATAGTGCATTTTTCAATAACTTTTACAACGTTAGTTACCTTCTCTTTCGTTTTTATAAAGTTACTTTGAATTATATGTGCAACCAAAAAATTTATGAAATTTTTAATCTAGGATTAAAATTAATAAGAGATTAAATTTGATTATGAAATCGGCCCTAAATTTGATTATGAAATTGACCCTTAATGAATTAAGTAATAACATTCAAGTTGTTGAAATATCACAAATTATTTTATTTTAATTATTACTCTTTAGAATTTTTTAAAACGGCTTAGAATTAATCTATTGAAAATAAATAAGCAGGTATACAAATATCTACTATTACACAGTTATTTCGAAAAGAAGCTGACAATAAATTTAGACCAAGACCACGGTCAACTCTTGTGTCCATACCTATATGTTTCTTGGCGTCTACGTCACTACAAACATTTGAAATAAATTGTCGGACAAGTATTATCAGCCGCAGAACCAAATGTTACTGTCAACGATAAATCTATTTTGAGTAATTTATATTAATAGATTATAACTGTAAGTGCTAAATGCAAATTCTAAACAATGAAATATCTCCTCAGTATCATAATATTTTATACCCATCATTCCATCTCACATAGTATGAAATAGGTACATTTCTATAAGAAATTTACCTAAAACATATCTACCTATCGATGACGTCTTATCATTTTCTTGACTCACCTTGTATATTTAATTTTTACGTAGTCTAAAAAAAAAACAAAAATCGACGGGTGCTATAATCCAAAAATATTTTCAATTGTACCAGGTGCGTCCAAATAGTCGGAATTGCACTCAACTTCATTTTTCTTATGGAACATATATATTTTAATTATTTAATTACATTCTTCATGAAATTTAAATGCCAGTTTTTTAACAAAATTTTATGATTTATGTTAATAGATTTCGAGAGATATATTTTTTCAAATTTCACAGATCAAAGGCACTTTATAAAAATTATATTACAAAATTTTTCGTAGGAAACTGCAAAATATTTTTGGTAGATCACAAGTAGAATTTTCTCCTCTTTCTAGTGAGGCAATAAACAATATACCAATCAATTTTAAAAAAATATATTTGTCAACTTTTTTTAACCTTTAAATTTTTTTTTCATAATAGTCTCTATGACTCATAAAAATTTAATTCTCTGCTCTTTTACATGTTCTGAGATATTAATTTTTATAAAGTGTCTTTGATCTGTAAAAAAATTTAGAAAAACATTTATATTTCGAAATCTATTAACATTAGTCATAAAGTTTTGTTATACATCTGGCATTAAAATTTTATGGAGAATTTAATTAATTATTAAAAATATACATATTCAATAAGAAAAAATGAAGTTATGTGCAATTCCGACTATTTGGGCGCACCTATTTAAAATATTTTTGCAATATAGAACTTAAAAAATCAGATATAGTTATAGTAGTGAAAACATATTTTTGATATCTTTATCCATAAAGCCGTAATCTTCCGATTTTGTACAGAACAAAATCCCACCCTGTGTAATATTGAAGATAATATCAAATACTCACCCTAGTGTTGTTTCTTTCAGCTTTGAGTTCCGAGATTTCCTCCTCACGTTCCAGAAGTGTTTCTCTTGCAGCATTCAGTTCTTTGGTGAGCGTCGCAAATTCCTGCAACAAATAATAATTGTGAAAATGTTCCAAGAAACCCTTAAAAATGTCTGTGTACAAATGAAAAAACAAAACTATATTATGGGCCATTGGACCATTTTTATGATGTTGCTGTTAGCATTCCATCGAATATCGTTTAAATTTATTAGCACATAAATTTTGAGTTTGGCACCTAATTCGCAACTTAATAGCCTTACCTATCACCCATTTAACGGTGCTTGCTTAAAACAGGTAAAATAATTCTAATACCAATCAAGAAGAGTAAGTGCCCTATTAACTTAATTGATTAATGCATCAAACAATTTTTTTTATTTTATGAAACTGCAGTAAATACATAGCTTATGATTCTCTGGAATATGTTTTGTGGTGATTTTTCGATAGTTCAGACAGACGTGCGAACCGGAAGGTGAAAACTTTAATTTCATTGCACTTTCTTACATGTTTTCCTACTCAGGTTTTAAACATTCTTTTAAGGTGGCTACTTTTCAATCACTACAATAAGTACCAAATAAAGATAGACGTTATACAAACCCAACCAATTTACAGGATTAACAGAGGAAAATGGACTTTAGCGTTGAATTAAACAAGTTGTAGCTGGTTGGACTTATGCTAGCGTGCGTTCTGTGAGGTAAATACCAAAAGGGATTTTCGCTGGGGATTACCTACCAGGATTGCACCAAACTTAACGAAGGCGTTGCATGGTAATCGAGGTTGGCGTGTTTGTTTGAGCTTTCACCTTGTGTTGCTTGTTGTGACAGATGATTGCACATTGAAGATTTTCTTAAACCAACATCTCACCTTTAGGTAGGTGCTATGATTGAAGTGCAATTCTAATTCTTAATCTTGGATTGATTAAGTTGGCTCAGACGTGCGTTATTAAGTCAAATGTGTATCAAGGAAAGGCGCTTTTGAAATCATGATGTTTCTGCCAAGTAGAATCAAGTAATCAGTTTAGATAACGTTTAGATCACAGTCGTACATAGGTAGGTTATAGGTCTACCGACTCGTCAAAATTAAAGTGTAACGAGAGGTATTTTTTAGAAGACAAAAAATAGATGTCGTTCAGGGAAAAAAAACATTCTATCGTAATTAGGCTCTATTTACGGCCGATTTCATAATCAAATTTAATCTCCTATTAATCTTAATGCAACATTAAACATTTCATAATTTGTTTGATTGGATATAATTCAAAGTTTCTTTAAAAGAACGAAAGATAAGGTGACTGACGTTGTGAAAGTTATTAAAAAATTTCGACGATTTTTGTTTCATTTGAAAGAGGAGAGTTGAGGAATAGTTCCATATTTCGAAAAACTCAAAACCGAAATCTCCTTCGCAAAGGAACACCTCCGAACGGGATAGAGAGAGCAATTTTTTTTCGAAAATCGACAGCAGAATTGAAGATAAGACCATAACCGGAAACGTTTAATTTGGACTTTTTTTCAAGAGAGTTACGGTTCTTGAATTACAGGAATGGTAAATTCTGAAATATGTGATAACTCCGCTATGTGGAACGGGCAATTTTTTTCGAAAATTGAAAATATGACCAGCACCAACTAATAAAGCCGGCAAATTTTTTAAAATAAATTATTTAATTCACAAAAATATAGCGAATCTTTTTTACAGTGCTGTATCTTCGAAACACTTTTTGAAATATGTCAGTCTTACATTTTAACGGAAATGATCTCTTCTGTGTTCCTATTAGATAAAATTCTTTATTACAGCTCCATTCACCACTGATTTTTTTGGGGAGCAGATATACCTGTTGGAATCAGAAAAGTTCAATATGGGACGATCTCTCTTCAAAATCGGTAAAAGTTTACATGCGGAGAAACATAAAAATCAATGATATAATCGATAATCTCCTTCATCCTGCAAGCCGGTAAAAGAATTACATATTTTTATTTTTTCACAAAAATTAAGATTTAAACCACAGTTTATTACATGTAGTTCCTTTAAAATTCTACAGCTTTTATTAAACGAGATTTTCTGACGAATATAATGCTTTTTGGACAGTTACACACATTCAAACAAATTCTAGTTTAAGTTCAGGTTGTGTGAACTATACGGAAAGAAGAAATATTTCCAAATTATATCCAGATTTTTGAATTTAACTTCCACGAAATCTTCCAATATCAAACTGACTGCACAATATTTCATAGAAATTTTAATTGAAATCTAAAAAGGAAGTCGCAAGACGAAAGAGAGAGAGAGAGAGAGCACGGCAGTATTCAATCAGACGATGTAAGTCTTGTTCAGTATAATATTTATTTCCAGCTTGAAGTGGAATTGAAGAGAGTACAGAAAATATTTAGAGACGATTACTTTCAGTGAATGTAGCGTCTAGTCTAAGATTTATTCGATTCCATTTCATACTCTCGAAATTTGTGGAGCAATCTAGAGAATTTAATATTTCTCTGGGTATAGATATGCTTTTCAAACATAATAATCTGAAAATGCTTCAAATAGTTACAATGATACCTACATATACTTATATATAATCAAATGGAAGGAATTATTTTTTTGTTGTTGCAAAGATTTCCATCCACAAGTTAAATTCCATTTTGAAATTGCTCAGATTAAATGAGAATTATCAAGAGAACTTCTTTGAATAGAGAAATACCTAGAAAGTTATTGTGAATATTTGTACAGGGTGCCCACATAAGATCCTCTATCCCCTTATCTTGAAAGATAATCTATTTAGGAAAAATTTTAAATACAAAGTGTTATTGTTTTTAGGAAAACTTTTCTATTACCTACATACATTTCACGTATACAGGGTGCTCAGTTTTCCATGGTCAGAAATCAACTCTTAAAAATTAAATGGGAATTTGGGAAAAGGAATCCTCATAAAAGTAACTTTATATAAAATAGCATATGCCTACCTCTAGCCGTTTAGAAAATATCCGCTATTAAACATTTTTTATAGAGCAGTTCTGAGCAAATATAAGATCCACAACATTTCCCGAGAAGGAAAAAACTGACTGTATAAGAATAAACAATGAGTTATTTAACAAGAGCTGTATTTCTGCTACATTTCATCATGTTACATTTTAAATGAAATGGATCGTTATGAGTACCTACAGAAGTACGGAACTATATGCACTCGAGCTCGATTCGTAATTTGTTGTTATAAAGCGTCTTTTCGTACAATTAGAGCCCGAAAACCCAAGAAAAGTAGTCGAATAACTTCAAAATCATTTGGTGCGAATTTTGGCTAACTTTACATTGAATTAATGATCGTTTCTAGGATCAGTTGAGACTGGGTTGAAAGACTACAACCATATTTTTTAAAGATGATTTATTTTATATCTAGCTGAAAGACCATTTATCAAGTGGATGCAGCTAGGAATACGTGATTTGGATTGTTTTTTGGGATATCAATATCATGAAAATCATCAATAAATAAATAATAAATAAATATCTGAACATTCGATAGCTCATAGGTCATAGATAATTTATACAATACTAGCTGACCCGACAGACGTTGTCCTGTCTTAACAAAAGCAAAAACAATATCTTGGTTTTCTAAATTTTCACCCATGACAACAATAGCAACTTCATCAATTGTTGCCGTATTATAGCGTCTTGCGTGTTGTCCTGCAAGCGTCTTATCGGCTTTGCTGACAATTTTGTGGTAATCAAATGGCATGCGGTTTAATGCAGTCTTGAATAATACAACCATTTCGTTTTCTGATGGAAAAACATTTGAAGTTGCTCCACTCTTGGTCTGCTCATCGATTTATTGTGTGCATAACGCTGATCGACTTGTTTTGCTGAATCGCCCATGAAATAAATTTGCAAAAATTGTACCACCATGTGACTTTCAAGATACTTTGTCAGCACTGCCATTCCCCCATCATCTTTTGACTGGCTGCTTTTGGTTATTCACCTAGCTACAAACCTACTGTACGCTACTTTAAGTGATATAGGATTTCAATTGAAAATTACCAACGAATTCAGGCACGTGGTGGTAAGTTTATTGTTTTACAATATAGTTAGGTACCTTGAAAGTTAGCATAAAATTGTCTTGAATAACTTTTGTTTCGCCAAATGACTTCATTTGAAAACAATTATTGAGTTAAAAATGTATAATAAAATCTGTCCCATTTGCGTAAACCAATGAATGCAGAGGCTCTGGTGGCAGTACCAATGGCGTCAATTTGAGTTTACCGCTCCCGCAACGCAATCCAGGGGCTTCATTCTTTCAATATTAGGTGTGATTGATTATAACTTAACGAGATGAATAAACACATCTCAAAAACTCACTGTATAATAAACTGAAATGAATCTATTATTTATCAACTGATCCATCTATGTAAAACGATATTTGCAGCGCGCGTTCTGTCAATTGCTGACAATTATCTCAAACAACTGTACTGTATGTAAAATTAATATTGTGTTTAAGTTTTCATAAATGTTCTGAAATTTTGTAATGTTCCGCTCAACATTCTTAATTTTTTCGTTCATAAGAACCTTCTTCTGATAATAATGAACACAACAAACAAGAATTAGCGAAATCGGTTCAGCTGCTCTCGAGATTTTCGCTTAGCAACACACATTCAGCGATTCATTTTTATATTATAGATTATCGCAGTGTGATAACTATAATACGCTTCTAAAGTGACGATGGTGATACGATGAATTTTAAGAAACACGTGCAAGAGATTGATATGGACTGCTCAAGCATCATTTATTAACAAATTTGGTGTAATGTAATTTTCATTTTTGGTGAATGCGCCACAAACAGTTTTAAAAATACAATCAATATGTTAAATGATTCGCATCTGCATCAAAATATAGGAATGGTATCTTTCGGGCTTATGAATAAATCTCGAAGCCCGTCCAAATTTGATATGGTAATTAATACCTAAACCAGATTAACACCTAAACTACCACTACTAAGCACAGAATCATAATATTAGGGGGAGAATCATTGAGCCCACAACTGAATGTATACCAACAAAGAAATTATACCTCCTGTTTTACACATAAATCGCTCTGAAGCTTAGATTAAACAATTTTCAAAGTTTTGTAGAACCTAAATGCGATAAAAAGAATGTAACTGAATGTAATTTTATCTTTTTTGACCGAAGAACCCCGAACGGAGGAGGTATACAATTCGACTGTCTGCTTTTTTGGTTCGTGCGCGCCTTTTATAGGTATAGTAAACGTACTCCGATTTTGATGATTTTTGATTCATTTGAAAGAGGAGCCTTTAGAAATTGTTTTTTTAAAAGAGCTACGGTTTTTGAGTTTCTGCGATGTTAAAATTTGAAATATGTGTATTTTCGCTATGTGGAAGAGGCAATTTCATCCAAAAAATGAAAATCTGAGAATGGAAAATTAATGAATTTGTTCATATTGAACGTTTTTTTCATAGAGTTACGGTTTTCGAGTTAAAAGAGTGGTAAAGTTTATAATATGCGTATTTCCGCGAGATGTTCTTAGATTTCTGAATAATAGCCAATACAAGCAAAGCATAATGGATAATGGTGAACGTTCAACGATTTTCGCGACAAATGTACAAAAATTGGACCGACGTTAAAACTTGGTGCAATGAAAAGTACAAAATTGCATTTTTTTTTAATATTTAAAGTAAATTAGAAAGAGCTAACTATTTTTTATAATTAAACAAATGATCTCGGTATCCTACGTTAAACCTTCCATTTCCTGGACAACAATCTCTGAATATAATTTTGAGTTCATGATTTATTGACGATATGTTTTCCATTATTTTCATAGTTCCATGAATAAAAATAAGTTCAATAGATATATGAAGATCGCTCAAGCTATTTGTAGAATTTTGAATTAGATAAATCAACGAAAGAAAAACTATTTCACTATAAATTCATAAAGTTTTGCAAATAACGACTAAAAAACAACATATAACTTAACAAATAACTATTGTTACGTATTTGTTTTAGGTAAATTTCTTATAGAAATGTACCTATTGCGATCGTTCACACTTTTGAATTTCGAAAAAATTTCAACGTCATGTTCTTATATGTCTATAAGTAAGTCCAAAAAAACATTTGGTTCAAAAGTTTATATATATATATATGGGATATTACGAAATTTGTTAACACGATAGAGGTCGCAGTTTTCGATGTATCAAGTTCAAATTTGCTATAAAAATTAATCTCTTAAATATCTCGGACGAGTTTGTTATTGGGCAATATCGGATAAGTAGTTTCAAAATGGCGACCATTCAGACATTTAAAAAAAATATCAAAAAAGAGCCGTAGTGTAAATATCATCAAAAATAATTTTGGGTTATAGATATAATCAGTACCTACAACTTTTTTTCAAAGCAATTCTCCATAAAATGCACAGAAAAAATAATAAAGATTAATAAACAAAAAATAAGAAATATTGATAAAATATGAACACTCAATATAAATTTGACGTAATTGTACATTTTCTGGAGATCTTCATATAGACCCTGATTAAAAAAATGTATATTATGTTTTTTCATAAGAAATAGGCGAAAAAAAAAATTCTGCCTTGAAGTGGAACTTTATATTCAATAGCCAAAACAAAAACCTCTAACCGCAAGGCTATGATACATACGGCAAATTATATGTGATGACATGAAGGTATACTAATGAAAATGTCGTTAAAATTTCAATTCAATGAATTTTGAGAAATTTACCTTTCCGCTGACTACAGGCCATCGGGATTTTTTAGTTTTGGAACCGCGAATTTTTTTTGTGTACTCTTTGTATAGTTGTAGTTGTGGCTAATCTAGATGCCCAAAAAAAGAAAATTCAATTTGCAAATAAGTTTAGTGAAGAAAAGTTCAAATGCATTTAAATACCATTCTTTGTATTACAATTGAATAGAAAAAGTACATTAATATAGAAGAATTACAAGGCCAATCTAAAATAGAGTAACTATAGATACACGACAATCTTTTTTCATTCTCTTCTTCCCTGTCAGCCCCTGTAAAATGTCGCAAGTGGCCAATTAGGATGGTCAAATGGACACATTTCCGTTTCTAATTAACATCACAGAGAAAATTAATGTTTTATTAAATTTATTTTAGGGAGTGAGAGATAATTACATTGCGCCCCTCAAATTAGCTAGGTAGATATGTATATATTTTAGATCGAAATGTAATTTCAACGATTGCCTTTATAATTTATATTTGATAAGCACAAATAGAAGATCATTCACCCTGATGATGAAGATCAATTTATATGGTAATGTGAATCAATTAGAAAATTGATACAACAAGCACGAATATTATTCTTAGAATGTAATGAAAGATATGTATATGTATAGATGATAGTTGATTTTATTTATATAAAAATAACATCGTTCATTGTAAGAAGTTAATTAACACTGCATTCAAAGATAAATGTGGATATTCATAAACTGCGTAATAACCTATACCTGTTGACCAAATTCTAAACTTTCAGTCTGTGTATCTTTTTATTTTTGAAAAAGATAATTGTGTAATTGAAACTTATAGAAATTACATGTATTATATATTTAAATGTGCAATGTGATTAGATTCTAGTGACTTTTTATTGACCATTAAACAAGATTTGGAGAGCGCGTAGCTGCGGGCTAACACTGACCGACTTCGATCATCGAAGTTAAGCAGCACAATACGTTAGGAACGGTTTGGACGAGTGACCGTTGATTTGGGCGCGCGTTCGAAACTCTAACTGTTGCATTCTCCTCCTCTCGCAAGGCAATGGGAAACCAGCGAGAGTATATTTCCCTAGTACAGCTCTCTGAAAGGATGTGCCTTGAGATTCATCTTGAGACATATTGGTGGTTCGGAATCCACGTTAAACTGTGAGTCCCCTTGTCTGTGGTAACACTTTCAAGGGCGAAAAGATGCCAACGGTCGAATGCGATTACGGCACTCAATGAGAACCCGAAAATTGTACTTTTTGGATATAGAATATTCCTATAATCAAAATATAATCAAATTATAAAGCTTAAATTCTATAGAATCACCTTATGCTAAGTGATTGCAAACACCTATCAAACACGCACTATAACGTTAAGGAATGACAGGCTATAAACTATTGAGATTTTCGCCATCGAGATTTGTAAAAGTTACAATTTTGGAAAACCAGAACAATTACAATAATTTCCTATTGGAACAAGAGAAAAAAAAATAGGCAAACATGAATTACACACAGCTTGTTGTAAGGTGAAAAGCTATTTTGAAATAGGAAATAATCATTCTAACATCCAGATATGAGAGCTAGTATATACCATGAAATATCGAACAAATGGAGTGAAAGAACAATTTATTGAAGGTGTTTAAAACTATATAAATAGAAATCAAAACGTCATAGCAGAGTAAACAGTAAACAATAACTTCAGGGAATAGAAATAACAATTCAATTCAATTCGGTTTACGTAAAAGAAACATAATAAATTTGGTATCTGAAGCTTCAATTTTCATATTTTATAGCTTTATGAAATAAAACAAGGTAGGTACTACTCTATGCTTCTCCAGATGTTGTTAAAGCTAGATATGACATTTTTACGATCCGCAAATGACCAAAATGTCAGATAAATCATTTCGGAACATGAGAACGTTTGTATAAATTGAAAATTCAATGCTCCAACGAATGTTGATGACATAATAGAATTGAAGTAGAAACACAGCTTTTCACTTCACTTTCTCGTTATGAGAATGAGAACAGCAAAAGTCCATATTGGATATTAGTTATGGAAATGTATAATGTACAAGAAGTTGGATTTCGTTTTTTGTGTTAAATAGAACTTATGAACAGGAGCCAAAGAATGAGAAATTCAATGTAAAAGTTTTGGCTCAGAGATATTTGATACGAATAGTTACAGTAGTAAAAAAAAACTTATTAATGAATGTTCTAACGTAAGGATTTAGTACCAAAACCGATAAATGAATGCTTTACTATAAAAGAAAAAAAATGATGATATTACACCGTAATTTGACTCATCTATGTAGGTGCAATATGTGTACCAGATGTCTTTCTCCGGCGCCATTTTTATTTTGAGTTTCCTCCTATTATCTTGAGCTTGGGTCTTTACTAGAACTTTGCAAGTGGAGAAAAATAATCTACTGTCCAAATATCATTTTTCTAGCTTCATTAATTTCGGCTGTGAATTCAATAATCATCAAGAATCAGCATAAAACTATGAAATACCCTGTATTATACAATATAATTCTTATTATATTTGAAAATAGCTACGATAGATATCAACTATGACCCCGATCCCCCCTTCCTCCAGCTATTATGTATCGACCCTTGTCTTGCGCGAATCTCACTCAATTAGCCACTATTCCGACATTTATCAGCCCAATCCGCCAGGGGGCGTATGGGTACTCGGGTAAGCGCCCGAGGGCTATCCAGAACATCCCCGTCACTTAAGCAATATTGGAAACATTAATAATCTTGTCAAAACGTAAATTAGATCGGATGTGGGGGATTAAACTGAATTATCGATTGGATACGATCCGAAAAGCATTATAAATGAATGCAGCAGATATTCGAATATGCGTCAGACCATAGAACATTTGGAGAAATATGGGCAAGAAAGTAATAATTAAAAAAACAAAAACAACAGTAGCCCGCTGAAAATACCAGGTAGTTTGATATCCTGACATAAAATAAAGCAATTTAGAACAGAATTTATGAATATTTTAAAGTTTATTCCAAATATACAGGTTATTTTATAAGATCCCAGCATATCAAAGTTATGTTTCTTCAATTGGAATACCCGACAAATTAACGTCCCTAAATCTAGCAGAGCAAAGTGAGCAAAATATCAAAATACATATTTGGTGCTTGTAGCGCTTTTAAGGTGCTAATTCCGTGATTAATTGCTCTTATAGTTTTTTTTTTTTGAAAATGGCTGCATTGCTAGCATTAAACCTAAAATTTCTAAAAACAAAGAAGCCATTTTCCAAAAAAAATAAGAACAATTAATTTCAGAATTCAGCACTTACTTGTTTTTTAAAGGTTGCTGTGCTAGCTTTAGATCTAAAGCTAGCAAAGCAGCCATTTTCAAAAAACGTTAAGAGCCATTAATTTCGGAATACAGCAATTGATGCTCTTACTTAATTAGCTCTACAAGCACTAAAAATAGGTTCTCAAACAAGTTGATTCTTAAAATCAAAGCAGCCATTTGCCAAGAAACTATAAGAGCAATTAGTTTCGTAATACAGCATTTAATCAGTACTTAATTAGCCCAACAAGCACTAAGAAAGAAGTTCTCAAAAAAGTTGATTTTTATAAGCAAAGCAGCCATTTGCCAAGGAATTGTAAGTGCAGTTAGTTTCGTAATACATCACTTGATTAGCACTTAATTAACCCAACAAGCGCTAAAAAAGAACTTCTCAAACAATTTGATTTTTAAAGGTTGCTGGGCTAGCAAAGCAACCATTTTCCAAAAATATAAAAGGGCAATTAATTCCGGAATACATCACTTAATTAGCATCTAATGTGCGCTACAAGCTTAAAATATGTTTTTTGAATTATGCGCACTTTGCTCTGTTAGCATTAGGGACGTGAGAAATTATTTCGAATTTCAATTGCGATCATTTACCCCCTTCTAGCATGTGTTTCTGGTAAAAAATTTCTAGAACACTGAAAACAGATTAAAAAACTTCAAGCTTTGATAATTATAGATACCTATTTTTTATAGCAGACTTAATTCATTGTCATTGTTAGGATTTCTGAAGCCTACCATTGCAACAAATTTACGTCTTTCTGAAGTCTTCTTTGACAAGCAAATACTTTTAAACCAAATTTTACCAAAAAAATACTTTAGTGATGATAAACCTTTCGTTATTCTGGTATCAGAAAGAGTCAGAAATTCAGAAAATAGTAAAATATAAAACTGAACATCTATCAAAGCAACCATCTTAATTAAAAGGTAACAATAAAACCAAATATGACCTTGTATAACGGTACACATGGGAGACAAACAAAAAATGCAAACAGCAAAACTGTATTACACTTTATGAATTTTCATATTGACGTTCAATGCTTTGTTTTGCATTTTATTGAAAAAGAAAAAACATCCGTCCGATATTTGGTCGCATATTGGATTATTTTGAATGGAATATTAGGTAGGCCATGCCATGTCATGAATATTTCAAATATTCTAAATATCACATATCAAATAATATGTCCATGTCGATGCAACATTGTCGCCCAATAAGATGATTCAAGTGAATGAAAAAACAAAACATACTAGGATATGGAAAATTGTTAATAAAAAATCGTATTTTCAAATTGTCGTTAAGGGTTTAAGAAATAACCATGAGAACAAAAACCGACTCTACTACTCGAAGCTTTTCTCCTTTAAATTTGGAATATTTTCAATGTTACGGCATCTTTCTTTCATGTCAACCTGTTGCCTCGAAGATGTGAATTACAGATATCGAAACTTCGACTGAGACTGGAAGGCGAATTTAATATAATGTACATTATTAAAAAAATGGAAATAGACAGCGGCAGTTTGTTTTGCTTGACAAAAAGGATAGAACATGCTAAATCCAGTATATCCTTTTGTTACGAATTTAGATCATTGAAGTCTATTTTTAAGTCGTCTAACTCACAATCGCTCTGCCATTTTTGAGAGAAAATATGAAATGCATTTTCGCCAAGACAGGATTTCAAATAGGCAATTTGGAGGAAAATAGGTACACGATGAAAAAAGATATACCCTGAAGCTAGTCAGGGCGTCAACCTCATGGAAAGTAATGACAAACTAATATAAGTAATTTTATTAAATAAAGGTACTCAAACAGATGGTGCTGTTTGGAACATGAAATAAGCTGTAGGGCTCGTATGTATGTGAAATTCAGCACTCTAATAAATGCGAAAATGCTCTTGTATCATAATATGCTTCATTCTTAGATTATCGAGGAATCTTTTACATTTTCTGTCGCTTAACATCTGCATGCTTATGTCGAGTTACAACAAGGATGAAAATATATTTAAAGAGCGTTAAGAGACCAATTCTTTCTGTTTCCACCCTATTGAATCCAGCTAATTACCTAGCAAAGAACAGAAAAACATGGTCTGGAACCGCCGTTGCAGATGCAACAACTGAAACCGAATTATACTTTTCTCGAGGTGGTTGCACCAATCGCTCTGAAAGTCACAATGCAGGGAGGGGAATAGAACGTCCGACCCCACAGTTTCTCTGGGAGTTTCGTCCTTCCCTTTTCTCTTCTTCCCACCATTGCTAGCAGCGCCGATATAATAAATTAGCTAGAAAACTCGGCTGCTATCCCTCTAAGAAGTTTAAGCTGAAGAAGCTTTGGTTCAACGGTCGTCGACGTTAGTCTCTCTGAGGAGCTTCTCAGAGTTTGTGGTTAGATTATTTTTTTCAGTACGTTTCCCTTGAACTCGAGCTTATTTCTGTCTATTAGGTACTTGTAACATGAAAACCGCTTTTTTATTTCGCTTGATTATTTGCAAATGTGTTATTCAATGTTTTTGAGTACCAAGCCCTTTGATATTATAAGTAGTAAAATGGAATATTAAATACCTACAAGAAATGTGATTTATAAGAAGTAGGTAAATATGTCTCATATATCGGGCGATCCAAAAAATACTCACTCGAAGTGTGTCATGTAAATATGCATACATACCTTCGCATGTCTTTACTCAAGTCATTTGAAATTGAATACCATTGAAGCAAATATATTTCATTCATTAACATTGAAAGCAATACAAAAACCTGAACTAGTGAAATAATCATAACATATTTCAAATAGGCTATCCGAAAATCCTTTGAAATGCCCTTTAATTTAGTCATAGTGTAATTTTCGGATAAAATAGAAAGCTGCTAAGGGCTGTACCGTTCATAAACACATGGATAGTGTTTATGTGTTATTAACTACAGGTCGATTTCCATCATAAACAATGTAGCTAAACTCTGACCACCGTCTTGTATAACCGCATTATAATATGTACCTATCTACTTGTCACATGAATTCTAGATCAACTATAAGTAATTTGGCATTATTTAGTCAATATCAGGTGTGGAACCTTGGACAAAAGGGGTCACGTTGATGCAGTCAGTTTATACAGACTTCTCTTCATCTTGGGATTTAACAAAATATTTTCTCATTTTATAATAGGTGTATCATTGTCTAAAAGAACATAATACTTTTTTATAATGGTTTTCGTTCAAATATTTACTTTCCGTCTAGAGGAGTTCCTCAAGGATCCAATATATGCCTACTACTATATTTTATATTCAGCAATGGTTTGTGTGACTCGATAATATGTTAAAATGTTTGTATGATTGTTATTACTGCCGTCGATCGTTCGCTGATTTAACTGGTAATCCGAATAGTCATTTTTATAACATGAAAATGGTCATCCGATTCCTAGCAAAGACGTGCTGAGACATCGATCGCTCGATAATTCTACTGCAACGAACTTGGGATATAGTGTTCGACGCCATTATCGAGGTAGGCGAGTGCGATTCGTTAGTGGCAGGAGCATCTTACGATCGTTAGTGGGGCCCGGGTTAAATGATTGGTAAGGCACACTCCTATTGGTCACCGATACATGCCAAATAAGATCATATCCCGAAGCATCTAATGAGTTCTTGATAGTGGTGGAATGTTCGTGGCGTTGGAAGATGTCGGTTGAAGATTTGAGGAGGAGCTTGCCTATATATTGGAGAGGATTTGCTGCGAGAGTCTGTCCGGTGCAGTCGATTGAGTCAAACCGGTGAAGTATGGTGTTGTTCGGTGGGTCCGTAGCAGGGGGGGTCACCAACAACTTAAATAAATAACGCTCGGTCCAAATACGGTTGTAAATATTAAATATAAATTCTACATAGTAATCGATAACGTAGTGTAAGATATAAAAATAGTGTAAATAAATTATCTGAGATATTATAGTGTAGAAATAAATAAACATAAATAAGTCTCAATCATTTTTATATGTTCGTTACACTATCAAACAATAGAAAGATTTCTATATTTCTATTTTAATTTAAGACAGATGATCTATCACAGCAATAGGTAATTAATTATAAAGAGAGATATAAATCAAACGAAAAACGAGTTGCTCTCTGAAATTTAAGAGCAACTCCATCCAATATTATACCTAGAACACTCTGTAATCTTACAGCCGATGTGAATAGTAAATGAGGTTGAAAAAAAAATGAGACTGATCTGAATATTATAACCGAAGTGAGATGGATGGAGAGTTTTAGCATCTAAAAATACGATATTTTCGTAGCTAAATATTCTTCCATTAACCTTCCCTATTTCGAAGGGTATCTTGGGGAGAAAATTAATTAAAAAAGAGCTCCATTATCACTTCACCTAAACGGATGATTTATCAAATTTTGACAGGCTCGCGTTTCAGACTGATGCATTTCTTAGAAACTCCAAATACACGTACCCCTTTCAATCATCTCAACTCTGATGCGAGAATATAAAAGCAAATTCTTCATGTTTCCATAGACGATGGATGCTTCGAGATGACGCAAGATGGAAGTTGATAAATGAGTTCCCATGGACAAGGACACACCTATCAAAAGATTCTCGATCGCAAAATTAAGTCTCATTCTTATTATAAATCGTCGTCTGAAAGTAAATTTTGAAGGTCGAATCTCTTTGGTGCTTAGAATCCAAGACAATTTGAAGAAAAACAAGAGATTTAAATAGTATACATAAAACAGGCAAGTGAATGGATATAAGAGTTCATCAAAATTAGTACAAGATATCAATTAAAATAAAGTATACCTTTTTAACAAGCACTATTTGACTCAATTTAATTCACCTGTTCAAAAGAGATAATTTCAAATACTCACTTTCAAAGCTCCGTAACAAAGCTAGATAGGAACATTTTTATGTCAAGTACTAAGATTATTTTGGCTCACACTGCAAATCCAGTACGGACTTTCTGGACACACTGTATATTTGTAAAATTTTCAGAAGATGGTGAATATCATAGATTCCTTTGAATCGAAAAATTTTCTGACTTTTTTTTTCTACCATTAAGAACGAGAAAGGATCGCTTGACATTGACCCCATCTGTCGGTACTCACGTTGGAGCTCTAGTTGGAAAATGGAAGGCACTCTCGATAGCTTTCGATCTGGTAATAGGTGGGTATGTGTCTTGTAAAAGATTTTCTTTCTAGCGACCATTCATTCGAGAACGTTGTCCCTTTGAACTTTACGCCATCTCCGATAGCGCCTTCAAATGGAATGTTCGCTTTGGACAAGTTTAAATATAGCTACAAGTTGACCTAATAACTCCGATACAACACACAGGAATCATTGCTGCAATAGCAATTATATGAAGCTGAACTCATTCGAAATGGGATTTTTATAAAGAATAGTCCTGTTTAAGTAATTCTCAACAAATAACAAAGTTTTTTTGGTTTTCGGGATTTTTGGAAAAAAATAAGTTAGTTATGTATCTGTTTTCAAAAGATGTAAATATGATTTATTTTATTTATACGAGTAGTGTAAGAAAAATAAGTAGGATTCGAAAATTAAACTGGACTTTTATTGTTTACGGGGGTGTTAGATTATTTGGTTGGCCAACAACTTACTTATTTACCAGTTAGCATTAAGTTACAATATCCACAATACTCCGGTGCAGTGGGTTGGTGGAAAAAATTTTAAGCATCTAGAATTTTAAAATTTTATGATAGCCACAATTTTGTATACAAGAATAAATATAAAGATACTCGGTCGATCACTCACAATCTAATTATATCTAAATGTGTTTCATCCACATGAGTACCTATTGTATTAAGTACTTCGCGAGTTACATATATATGTCCAGAGTTTTGTTGATTATTGTAAGTAAACTGTAAATACAGTGTTATTAAAAAATCCCTTAAAAGATTTCACGATTCAGGAACGCACAATAAAGCTAAATAAAATGATAAACTGACATAATAAAAACGTAAATGTCATTCTTCTAGCTATATTTTCAAGGCATGTCCAAGTTTCCATTTTTGACTGACGATCCCAAACGGAGGATGTATACAATGCTTTTTTTTGGTTTGTGTGTACGCTGTTTTAGTAAACGTACTCCGATTTCTAGGATTTTTGATTCATTTGAAAGGAGAGACTTGAGAAATGGTACCATATTCATAAGAACTCCAAAACGAAATCTCCTTTTCTCCAAGAACCGCCCCGAAAGGGGTGGAATTGGCGGTTTATCTCAAAAATCGAAAATCTGAGACGTCAGAATTAAAGATAAGACAATATCCGGAAACGTTTAAATTGAACATTTTTTAAAGAGAGTTTTCGAGCTAGAGCAATGTTAAAATCTGAAATATGCGTATTTCGGCTATGTGGTGGGGGAAATTTATTTATTTTTTCCATAGAGTTGCGGTTTTCTAGTTAGAGCAGTGGTAAAATCTGAAATATGCGTATTTCCGCCGCATGTTTTGAGATCTCTGAATAATAACAAGTTCAAGCTAAAAATATACGCGGATAATATAATAAGTACTATCTTCTTTGGTATTACCTAATGTTCAACGGGAATGGGCAATGGAATCAGAGGGCTAGAATTAGAATTGAGGAATCCACATCCAGGCAGATCGAGATCCACAGGGGAGTTAGACAGGGCTGCGTTTTATCACCGTTGCTGTTCAATCTCTACTCAGAACTAATATTTAGCAGAGCTTTGGCGGACTCATCGAAAGGAGTCAAGGATTGAACATCAATAGTATAAGATACGCCGATGATACTGTCTTGATCGCAGACTCGGATATCGGCCTACAACGACTCCTCACAAAAAATCAAAGAATGTTCCACAACCAATTCAAATAAACTATTTCGCTATTTAGGATGTTGGGTGGACTGCAAGTTGGATCCGGACGTGGGAATAAGATGTAGAATAGAGCAAGCCAGGAACTGTTTCATGCGACTTCGAAAACTGTTCTGTGACTCACGACTCAGCCTGGATCTGCGCCAAAGACTCTCTAAATGCTACATCTGGTCTACTCTCTTGTATGGAGCCGAAACATGGACACTCAAAGCACAAACCATCAATAAATTGGAAGCTTTCGAGATGTGCACCTACCGCAGAATGCTCAAAATAACATGCTACGCATACTGGGAACAGAACGAGAGCTGTATAAACTTGTAAAGGTCCGGAAAACATCGTACCTGGGACACATACTAATAAACACTAAATACCGTTACGCACAACTTATTGTTAAGGGAAAAATCGATGGCAGCCGCGGCCTTGGAAGGAAGAAACTGTCATGGCTAAGAAACATACGTCAGTGGACTGGCCTGAACTTTGAAAATCTCATAAGAACAGCTGAAAATCGAGAAGAGTTTGCTACTGTGATATCCAACCTCCACTGATGGAGACGGCACAGTAAGAAGAAGAATGTTCAAAGATTTTCATAGCTAATGTTACACTCTAAAGTGTGAAATAATTCAATTCAATTAAAAAAATTTGACCGACTTATTGGTGCCAAGAGTCTTCTATTTAACTACAATTGCACAACTTCAAAATTCCTAGTACCAATAGAATTAATATAATTTTGTATTTTTCAGCCCACCAACAAGTTTTTGTAAAAAATATTTATTCAGAATTTCTATTCAAGATTGTCAACAATGAGAACTTCTATAGTTATAATATCGGTATAAGAGCGTTATAAGGATATTAAAAGTTTATGAAGTTTTTAGAATATTGTAGGTAACAAGCTCATTAACCTCCAATATCTTTTTACGAATAACACTATTAATTTTTATCGTTAAAATTGCTAAGTGACGACTGTCATGTTTTTCACGAACTCCTGCGGCTGCAAAGAAAGGCTACATACATTCCGCACCTATTTCAACATAAGTGTGCTATTTTTTTTGTACACATTTCTCCGTCTCGTTAGTGGTTTTATTGCTTTCATAGTAGACACCCCGTTGACGAGTAGAGTACTGGATTAACGTGGAAAACGCGTATCACCACTCAATGCCCCAACGAAAGGAGAGAAACAGAAATGAGAAGAGCGTGAGAATCCCTCACTATGCTTTGAATCGTTTTTCGTGCTTTCGAAGGAAAATTGCTTCCAACGCACTTTCCACATTAGATAATGTTGTGAAATAGAATCCAAATTATCGAATTATTATCTCACTTGGCTAACCATGCGAATATTTGCAACTTTAATAACGATTTTGAGCGTGCTTTTCCACGTGGCCGGTTGTTTGGTGGCGCATTTTATGATCGTGGAATGTCACCCCGAAAGATGGAGTCTGAATGAGAGTTGCATGTATAGGTACTTTTCAGGTTAATAGAATAAGATTCGAACAAAAATGTCTATTGGTAAAGTATTATTATATGATATTATCTATCCAAAAGCTGGTAGATGATATTATCGAACAAAAGGAAAATTCATTGAAAAAATAATTCAGTAATAAGCTATTCCAATTCGAAATAAATACTATCAAGACCATAAGAAAAAAATAGATGCAATGACACCAAATCAGGTTAACTGCGTGGTTTTTGAGAAAATCTTTCTTCTACAAGAATAACCAAAATATATATCATTTGGGCCTTTGTGGAAAAAAGAAAAACAGAAAATGTAATTATAATTATTATTTTTCTAGAATAAATGTTAGAAATTAGTTCAATTTAAGTAATTTAATAATTGCTCTTCTGTTGGGTTTATTTTTACAATGTTATTGAGTAAATTCAATCAATCAATCAATGTTTTGATGTTTCTGATAACATACAGTTTTGTGAAAAGCGTTTAGTTATGATGAGCTACATTCAATTCTATCCTTATATCTACCCATATTGAAGCTATAAAGTACAAAGTGAAATTAGAGTTCATTTGTCTTATTGTGCTATTGAGTAAATTAATCAAGCTAAATCAAAATACCTACAATGATAAACTTTTCTAAATAAATAATGGTATTAGGTAACATTAACATTACATATCACAGCAAGCCGCCTAGCAATTCTTGTCATCTGTGCAGTAATATCTAAATTTTAAGCCTGGGTACTGCGTTCATGGAGGAGATTGTGATTTGGCATTGTTGAAATTTATATGGAAAAGAGCAGAAAGCTACATATTATTACAATATTGTAACGAATTTGCAATATAGTGTGTACACCATTCGGAATAGAGGCGTATGCGATTCCTCAGAGGGCGGAGCCTTTTAACGAGTACTTACGGACGTTGGTTGGGCCCGGGTGGTATGAGTGTAAGGCATACTGATATAGGTCAACGATACATGCCAAGGTTAAGATAATATCCCTAAATATCTAGTAAGTTCGCGCTATTGGTGGAATGTTCGGGGCATTGGAAGCTGTCGGTGGAAGGTTTCTAGATAGAGAGGGCTTGCCTATATATATTGGAGAGGATTTGCAGGAGTAAGGAGTCAGTCAGTCCGGTGCAGTAATTGAATGAGTACGGTGAAGATAGGCGGTACGTTGGAGACCAGCGCTACGATGGAGATCGGAGTAAGGTGGAGACCGGAAGTATGATGGAGACAGGAGTATGGTGGAGATCGGGAATACGGTGCAGTCCGGTGTAGTTGGAGCACTAGTAGGGGTCACCAACAACACAAATAAATAATGCTCGGTTCAAATACGGTTGTAAATAGTGAAAATAATGAATATAAATTGTACATGGGAGTGGATAGTGTAGTGTATGATATATAAATAATATATATAAATAATCTATGATATTTTAGTGTATAAATAAATAAACTTGCGACATAAACTAATCCCAGTCATTTTTATATGCCAGTTAAAATATGATATGTATTACGAATACATTAAATTAGATAAAGTAAATTTACGTCGATCAGTCATTTACAGTTATCGATATATGGAATTATTATTTCGAATGCTCTGATGATGTAGTTACTAATTAGCGTACTTGCCTTTCTTACAGCTGACCCAGGTTCGATTTTTTTTAGATAAACAAGGTACCTACCTATACTCTTTGAAAGAATAACCCCAATAATGTTTAAAATTAAATTTAATAAAAGACGGTCGAATTTTGATCACTCTCCAATCACTTAAATCTTTAAACCGGTGAAAATCTGGTATGTACTCGATAAAAGAGAAATAAAAATAAAATAATGCAGGGTTTCCTATTAAAAATAATTGGGTTCTGAATCAGCTAAAATTGGTTAAGAGATTTGGAAATTAGCCTTTGAGTTCTGCAAACTGCCATATTTGAATATTTTAATATTCTCATTTTAGCAGCTTCTTTTACATATATATCACTACGCAAATACTCCAAGTTCTAACAAGAAATATGTCGAAACAAGAGCATAAAGTCTTTGGACACGTCACAGATATACAGAATACAAAACTATATACCGTATACATCCTCGTTATAAATCATGGGAATCCCTCGAAAAACGAGTCGAATACGTGATTTGATAAAAATGGACATGGTCGATTTGCGTCCCTTCCAAGAAATATATTGATGATAGAAAAAGCAAGCCTTGAATTTGTAATGGGAATAGTTGTTGTTCAATGTTGCATGAGATCAAGTATCATAAGAAATGATAATTATTTAAAATGCAATTGAAAAATTGTTTTAATTTCCTACGGCTAGTCTAATTAGCCTTCTATAAACTTGGCAAACCCAACTCATGGGAATTGAATTTTAATGATAAATAAAAAAATAGGTAACGATTTTCGAAGAACTGATGAGTCTCTTGTGTTCTTGAAAGCTAGCAGACATTTTTGTTTTTGTTTTAATTATGGTGTAAGAATTAATTGCTAATTAAGTGCTTTTGAAAACCTTTATTTGAAAATAAGAAAAAATACGAAATAAACTCATAAGCGTCGCCTTGTGAGCCATATGTCCCTAGTTTTTTCTTCAAGAGCCTGAGGGAATTTCACCAAAACGAAGCCCCAAAATATCATTTGAGAGCTTATTGCGTCTAGTATATTTCGGGGACTTTTTAAAATTCTGTTTGGGTCTGTCAGGTTATCATATGTCTGCCAGCTAGATATTTTTCATCAGAACTGAATTTGAATGATATCGATCAAATGCTTTTCAGATGCTATTTAGATGCGCGAATAATAAATTTGGTGCGCAAACGATTTTCGGAAAATTGTAGAAAAACAGTTGGTCTAGACCGGTTTTCAAAATCAAGCAGACATGTATCACGAAGTTCTTTTTTGTTTTAATTGTGGTGTAACAATTAAGCGGTTTTGAAATCTATTTGAAAATAAGAGAAATTACAAAAAGCACATAAGTACCGCATAGTGTACCTATTTCTTTCTTCAATGAGCCTGCCAACGTCAAAATTTTTAGTTGTTGAAATATCATTTGAACGCTTATTGTGTCAAGAATATTTCGGGGGGAGAGATTCTTTTTAACTTCATTTTGGGTCTGCCAGGTTAACATATCTTGCTAGATCTGCCAGCTTGACATTTTTCATTATAACTGAATTCAAATGATATCAAAATTAAGAGCTTCTTAGGTACTATTTAGGTGTGCAAACAATAAATTAGGTGCACACTATTTTTGGAAAATTGATGAAAAAAATGGGTCTGCTAGGTTTTCAAAATCTTTTGAACATGAACAATGAATGCTACTAACCTATTATTATTTTAAAAGACGGTTACATGTTTCGACCTTTTCAAGATACAAGATACAAACATAAACTTCCAACTACAGAAATGAACAACACATGACAATAACTCAAAGAAATTCAGATGGTATATTTGGTTTTCCAAAATTTCATAGATGCAGAACTAAAACGTTGGAAAATTAAAAAAAATAAAAAGAAATTTTCGATGGCTGACCAATAAATAGAACTCGCTGTTTTTTTATGACCATTTCTTGTAGGGTACATATTTCTAAAATTCCATATATGGGAACCATCTATATGCATTCATTGTTCCAGAGCTTCCTTCTTTAACTACGTAAATTTACAAAAGTATACATCCCTGTTTTTTGAACAAGGGGTGTGTTAATACGACCTGTATTAGCTAGTGAATATGCCACCCTCATTGATATACCGAAGCAGGTGAATGCCATTAATTAATTGTCGATCGATGATTGTTCTCCAATTAATATATGGATATGTACCATGACGATTCCATATTACAGTGAACCGAGGTAATATCTCTCAGGATATAACATGTTGTACCAGTTTTCGATGGCCTGGCACTTCTGATGATATGGTAGACTAAACTAAGTTTACATTGATTTACGTATACATAAATCAAACAAACAAATATTATCGCAAAATGTTTAATGCTTAAACCTTTAGAGAAGGTGAATAGGAAATACATATCATGTCGTACAATTTCTGAATCAAATAAGTATAAACACAACAATTATTAAAATATTTGCCTCTCTGTATTGGCACCAGTCATTCATAAATACTGAATAGATTTTGATAAAATCCAAATAAATAACAGCCGTATTCATAATCATAACGTACTTATGTAAGTAACTTAAAATTTGATTATGAATATGGTTGTCTTTTTACCCGTTACACGGTCCCGACAATTTCATAGAGACAGTATTTCTTATTTCTTAACTGGTAGAAGAAAGAAAGATGATTAAATCGGAGAAAAGTTGTTGTTTGTTTTCTCAATTTATACTTGGAGAGAGAAAGCTGAAATTTTGCATATGCAAGATAAAGATGATTGAATTGTTAGACATTTTTTATATTTCTTACTATCAAAGATATGCTATACAACTTTTGTTTTTCTTATAGGCGCCATATTTGATTTTTATACCATTGAATGAAGCCTAAAGTCCCCTTTGCAACAATGTATAACGTGCCGTCATTTAAAGCCAGAAAGTCATAGAGAACGGCAAAATATTTTCAATATGTACCAGGCTATACCAAGAAACCAAATATTTCAATCACCAAAACCTTAATACACTCTGAAGTTTCGTGTTCCAAATATTGTTTTTAATGTAGAGATTGTAGAAAATGGTGCGTTATAGTGATATTGAAAAAAAAGATATTTATGACGTTTATATTAGATTTGATAGATATATTAATTTAGCAGTGCGAGAATATGCTAGATTGTACCCAGAAGGAAATGCGCCAACAAGGAGAACATTTAACTCAATTTCACGAAACTTGTCAGAATTTGGATGCGTTTCAAAAACGCGAAGAAAATATCGTGTCATAAATACACAACATGAAATTAACGTATTGGCTCAAGTGAGTATCAATCCAGAACTTTCTTCAAAATCCATTAGCAACGAATTAGAGCATCGTGGGTTCAGAAAATCGTAAAGAACGAAGTACAAATACCATGATTACAAATTCAAAATTGTTAACAAATTACATCCTGGAGACTCCCAGCATCGAATTGAATTTTGTAAATATTGGTATCAAACCATGTTAGAGTAATTATTATTTCAAGATACTATTTTATGGACACATTTACGAATAGTGGAGTTTTCAATTAGAAGAAACAAACATTTTGATGCAATATATAATCCTCATTTAACGCAGCAGATTAGATCTTTTAGTTTTCCTCTTGTCATGAAAATTAAAATTTGTATTTTGTCTCTTAACATCATGGCCTACCACATTTGAAAATATTTTTACCGTTTCTCTAGGTATGTCTTTCTGGCTTTAAATGTCGACAAGTTATACCTTGCTGCAAAAAAAGATCTTTGGCTTCATTTAACGGTATACAAAAGAAATATGGCGCCCATAAGGAAAACAAAAGTAGTACAGCATATCTTTGACAATAAAAAAAATATAATATTCATCTTTATGCATTAAGCCCGCTGCAGACGGAGTATGTTTTGCTGCATGTTTCCTTGATGGGAGCTAGGCTTGGTGCTGTGCATGCTTTCGTGTAAGAAAATGACATCGCGTGCAGGGTTGGTTGCTTGAAATCGTGCATGATTTGATGATAGAACCGGTGCTATTTTCGGTGATTGTATTCACGCATCGTGCCTTGTCGGAGCACTCGGAACTAGTCGAATCGTACTCAAAAGTTATTTTGCACAAGATAACATGTTATTTTTGATTGTTGGGACATTTTCTCTGTTCTAAGAATGATTAGAAATAGAGCTTGATTAGAATGTTCAATTTTTGTATCATTTGTCACAGTCATATTTCTCAGTACTGTCATTTTACATACATGATGGCCTGGCATCGTGTGAAGCCAACACAAGCAAGGGAGCCATCAACACACCATGCACGGCAACATTTATCTGATCGTGCAGCAAAACAAGCAAGCAATCGTGCAGCAAAACATACTCCGTCTGCAGCGGGCTTTACTTGCATATGCCTAATTTCAGCTTTCCGCTCCGGGTATCAATTGGGAAAATAAATTTAAAAATCGTAGAGTTCTGAATTACGCAACTTTTCTCCAACTCAACCTTCCCTCTGTCTCTTACCGTTTAAGAAATAGCAATACTGTCCCTATCAAATCATCGGGACCCTGTCTGCCAACTTTTTATCCCGGTATCTGAAATGGTTCCCAAAGGAGCAGATGCTTGCTGGACACCCTTTAAGTATAAGGTGTTGGTTATATATAAATAATTTACAGCCGGTTTCACAAAGCTCTAGTAACAGCTCATCATCGTTGATGATCCGTTAACAGTCCGTTATCTAAAATTTGAGTTTCACAACTGATTGTTAACAATCCGCTAACAATACATTAACAATTGACGACTGACGAGTCATTAAAACTTTGTTAGCTAGTTTTTCGGTTTCACAAAGCTCTAACGGCTTGTTAACGATCCTTCAAACCTCTGTCAGATTAATCAGTCGACAACCAGTGATTAAGCATTCAGTTAAATAGGTTTTTATTTATATTGATTGAGTCCACTGTGCTTCTTTACATAAAAGTATTTGACAGTTACATTATATAAGTTATATAAAAATTTAAAGAGAAAACTGTAAATTTTTTTAGAATGTCTTCTTCATCTTTGACGTCACTGTCCTCCTTCATAGACGATGAGAAAATTGATAGGCTACCCAGACATATTCCTGATCGTTTTACTCCTTTTAATAAATACAACGAACAAGAATTTTTCGAACGGTTTCGATTTAGAAAATTTTACCTATCTATCTAACCTGTAACCAACTTACCAAACTGTAATAATGTAAGTGCAAATAATAATAGAATTTTATTTATATTTTCCAGATAACAAAACAAAACATGACGTATTTAACCTAGCTAAGACACTTCTCATTTATACTATCACAGAACAGAATCTTTACATGAACACTCTGTTCAGTCTGTACTCTATGGTACTTCTTCAGTAATTTTTCCGTGATTGTGCATTGTTGCCCGACTGTCACATTGTTAACGCTTCGTTACATAACGAGAACTTCATTTTTGTTTGTGAAACGCGAGGAAGCTTTGACGGCCCGTCAAAATTAACATTCCGTTAGCTGACGAACTGTTGACAAGACCTTTGTGAAACCGGCTGTTAGACTTTGAGTAATATACAGGGAAACAGAAAGATTTTGTTGGTGATTGTGTTGATATTATGTAACTAGCTGGAATATCAAATATGTATTGTTCAAAATTAAATTTTATCAGATGAGACTACTTTACATCATTTACAATCTAAATCAAAACTAACATAAACTGAAAAATGCTTATATTCTCTTCCGACATATATCGATTCGTTCCAGGGTCTATAGTAAGCCACCCTTGATTTTTTTGAGAAATGCCGAATGATTACCTACCACATGAAAAATTCAGAGCCCACCGCCCCCCCCGCAGTAGTGCTCACAATGAAGGCTAATTGAATTTAATCTCTTCTTGGGACCGAAAGAGGCGAATTCAACAAGACCGCCGCCTTACATTCATTTTCTTTCTCCAGGTTCCTCTGCTATCGATTCAAAGAACGCTCGCTGCGCCTTCATTTCACCATCATCGAAATGAATTATTTCGGGTGCTCTTCGAAGAGGCTATTTTTCTGTTTATTGAAATTCATACCACACACATACAACACTTTGATTTGAGATAATGGAAAATCACTCCTATTCAAAATGAAGCAGGGAATCTGTGAACTGTGAAATTAAAATATGTGAGAGGAAAATATTAGGTACATTTAAGAAATTCTCTGGCAAGAGACATGTGTTCGAAAAAATAGAATGAGACCGGAAAAAGTAAAGTTTTCAATACAATACAATTATTTAGGGTGATTGATTGAGAGGGAGATGAGGGTCAGCAACTAATTTGATAGCAGATCTTTCCCTGAGACTTCAAATTATTCGGGAAACAACAGATTCTGCTATAAGCTTTCAGGGAACAAAAGTTGTGATTGTATATACCTGCTACAGTTCCCATTATTGGATGATGGTTATCGACTTGCGAAAAGTTATTTTTACAGACGAGGCTGATGGATCGATTGGAATGTTTGGAACAACATATAGAACAGTTTGTGCCCTTTTTTAGGAGAAAATTTTCTTCTAAAGCTAAATGACTGAATGACTAGAGAATAGTTGGAAGATGTATGGCCACCAAGGTGTCCAGATCTCAACCGCACATATATTTGACAAATTAACAAGACAATTTAAGAAGAACTATGTATAATTTTACTCTGTGAGTGCGTTGGGAAAGGTAAACGACCGCGAGCCGACTCGGCGAGTCTAATTTTATTCAGTTTATGTTAGAAAGGATGGTCGCAATTATTCAAGATCAGGTTCATTATACACCATTCTGAAACCAATTTTCAATGATCAATATTAACATTTGTTTTATTATGTAAATTGTTTTATGTTTACAAATATAGTTCCATCCTATAACAATTTACAAGACTGTAAGATACGAAACTCGAAAGTGCGACCCACCAGTATTGATTAGTAGACTAGAAACAAGCGGCCATCCGGTAGGCTATCTATCTCATATCTTTCATCCCAATTATCAATGAAGCTTATAAACGCCGATAGACGGCAAATAGCTTGGGCTTGAACGTTTTCCATCAAAACGAGCATAATATCGTTGATTACCATCCAACCTGGATGTTTGTCATCCAGCGTGGATAATGGATATAGTACCTACTACCACCTACCATTTGCCTGAGTGAAGAAATTCTAGTCAGCATTATGCAAAGTACCTTCTTAGGTCAATATACTGTGGTATGTCATATAATTTAAAATTTCTACATGATATAGTAAATGTTGGTTGAGTATTTTGTAGGTTATTGACAGTCTTCTCAAAAGAAGTAATTATTCAATTTCACTATATCCTGATAAATCCCAATTTTTTTTATTTGGCTCTGAGAAGGTCGAAATGTTGTCATACTGATTTATTAAAAAACCAGGTTATGATTCAAAATATTTGTACAATAAAGTTGTGTATCAATTTGAAAGTTCTCTATCTCAAGTAGCACCTTTCGCATTACTGACTTGATCTCTGAGTTAAGGACCTTTGTGTGTGATCACACATCCTGTGATCTATTTAAGTCAATTAGTCATTCGCCAATTTTCTTAGCCGTAGCCTAGCAATATAGCATCGAGATCACTTATTTCACCTCTTCTTTATGTTCTAGAGTATGGAATATCTAATATTAAGAGAATTATTAAGAAAATTATAATTTGGTATTTGAGTTTATTGATGAAAGAGAAACATGATAAATACGATCAATCAAAATTGTGGAATACACATAACATTAAAAACAATGGATCGAATTATGCACTGAAAAGTATTAAACTAAATTAAAATCCATTCACCTGTTTGGCAGGTACGATTCCATA